>ML682060.1:30294663-30393535 GCA_007922195.1 Podocnemis expansa
CTGCTGGTGCCTGCAGCCCCCTTTCTGGGGCTGCAGGGTGAGCCAGCAGCGGCTCACCCCCAGGGGTAACGAAATAGCATGTTCACACTGTGAACTTGCTATTTCGTTTCCCGCTTTTTTTCTTATTTCGAATTAACATTTTGTTAAGTCGAAATAAGATATTTCGAAATAAGGTGTTGTTTCGAAACAAGTTGTTTCGACACAACTTGTTTTGAAATAACCCTGTGCGTGTGAACACAGCCAAAGTTACTGAACTTCACTGGTTTGTACACACAATAGATGTTGAATGAAGATGACTGGTGAACAAAACACGAGAGCGAACAAAGAAGTTCCAAAGTGGTATCTGTGTCCATCTAGTTCAGCAACACAAACAAGGAGCCCTGTGGCACTTTTAAAGAATAACACATTTTTCATGTGAGCTTCCGTGAGTGAAGTCCCAATTCATCAGATCCCAGAAAATGGAAACAACTTACAGTATGGGAGGAAAAGATAAATCCTGTGATTACATTTTACTGCATTAGGTCAGCTTACTTCAGCAAGTTAAAAAAGTTGTATAGATTCAAGCAATGTAGAAAAACGTATCAAAGTGCTGAGGTTGAGAGAGGCAAAAATCACTGTTTATAATGAAAAACAAAGGACTCCTCTCCTGTCCCACAGACTTCCTGAGAAAAATTCAGTCCATTGGTGATTATCCAGAAAACACCATCCTGACCACTATGGACATAGAAGCTCTTTACACCAATATCCGACATGAAGATGAATTACAGGCATTTAAAAACACTACCCCAGATGATGTCACAGCACACCTCATGACTGAACTTTGCGACTTTGTACTCACCCACAACCATTTCAGATTTGGAGATGATTTATATCTTCAAGTCAGCAGCAATGCTATGAGTACCTGCATGGCCTCACAATAGCTATGTCTATACTAGAGGGCTTAGTTAAGCCAGCTTAACAAGGTCCACTTTAACTCATCTTAAAGTAGACCTTATCAAGCCAGTTTCTAGAGTCCACACTCAAAATAGCAGGATACTGCCCACATCCACACTGGCAGCAGCTAGGTCACTCTAGGACTGGGTATCTGGCCCACAGTATACCACAAAAAGAAGTGCCCTCTCTCCTGACCACTCCTTTACAACAGGAAGGAAGGAAGTGAGCACATCACCCTGTTCTGCAGTACACCAACACATTGCTCCAACCTGTCCTGCCCATGGACAAGCAAGTAGCCATTGCCCTTTGGAAGATGGCAACCCCAAGTTCCTACCCCTCCAGTGCCCACCTCTTCAGGATTGGCAAGGCCACCATGGGGGCCATCCTGAGGCTGAGACTCTAAAGCACTATCACCCCACCCACCCACCCATTCCTGCCCGCACACTCCCTCTCTCCCATCTTCCCCCATCCCCAACACAATAAAATGATGGACTGCACATGGAATGATGGTGTGGATGTGTCTTATTTACAGGGGAGAAGTAGGATGGAGCTGAGGGGGGATGAAAGGTGGTGGCTGTAGGGGTTGGGGGATTTGGGGCCTAATGAGGGAGGGTTTTGGGAAGGGGGGGGTGCAGGGAGCAGGTGCCTAGCAGCCTTGGGCCAGCAGGTCCCTGGCTCTAGCCAGCCACCTCAAGTCCTGGGGGTGTGCAACGGGGGCCGCTGCTGGGGTCCTGCATGGGGTGATCTTCAACTTGCCATGCACCCTGGACTCATGCCAGGCACTTCAGGGCACAGGTCTGGCACTGACCACGTTGAGCAGGCAGTCCAGCTAGGCCTGCTCAACCCTGTGGTGGGTGTTCTCCTCCTGCCTCTGCTGCTCCTGCCAGGCTTGGAGGTCCACCTCAGCATGTTCTTTGGGAGAAAGAAACCAGATTTTACCAGGTGACAGAGTAAAAGTGCAGGACCTTCAGAAGCAGACTAGGTCTCACTCTGCCATGATACCATTAAGTAATATGCAAAATATTAGAACATTAAAATAATGGTATTATGTTAAGTTTAGTCTGACTTCTTTTGCTGCTGCCACCACAAGACTGGAATGCATTTCTCAAAGACATAATTGTTGGGTCATGGACATACATCATGTTTTTTTTTCAGCTGGGTCCAGAGAAAAAACATTTGAAAACCACTGCTTTACAGCACTGACAAGATGTGCAGTCTTCTTACTATATTTTGAAAAATAAAATCATTATACTGTAAGTGAAATGCATAACTTAAAGAGTTTTACAAACACAGTGAAATTTCATGCAGTTTGAAACTGTCACAACAAATTTCTGTAAGAGGTTGTATTTTTAGACGTGCATTGGGAGTTTTATTATGAGTTGACTGATGGGTTACATGAAAGTGTATATATACTAGTTTACAGTTCCCTCCAATGTCTAACTAACTGAAAAGGAAATGAGCTGTTTCTGGGCAGGGCGGGGAGGGGGTTGAAGAATTAATATGCTCTCTATTTGTTTTTGTCAGTGACATCTTTTGTAATGTTCTGTACACTAACATAGTCACATCATTATAAGTGTGTAGACCAAAAATAGACAGTACTCACAACTTCAGTCACCCTGTTTCTGAGGCTATAGTTTTATATGAGTTGATCTCTTGTCAAGTCTTCAAGTCGTCCACTATATTGACCCTACTTTGTTTTCCTTCAGAGCATGGAAAAACTTGGATTCAAATCTCAAGCCAAATGTGAATTTTACATCTTGAGTTAGGGGCTTCGCTGGCACCTGGCACACGGGGCCCATGCCCCAAATGCCGGCGCCAGTGCCCTGGGTCCTGGTGGGGCTCTGACTCTTCCAGTCTCCGGCTGGATCGGGTCAGAGATCCAGGGCCCAGACGCCCGTGGCCACAGCTGCCGCTCCCCGCCCTGTCCATTGGCCGGGAATTTGGGACGCAGCTGCCCATAGCAACGGCAGCTGCTTCCGGCCCCTTCAAAGGCCATCGACCACGCGGCCACGGCTACCACTCCCCACCCTGTTCCTGACTGGGGACATGGCCTGCGGACAGGGGGCGGGGCCTGGGTCCATGCCCTGGGTCATTCCCCAGGGCAGCGACGCCCTTGTCTTGAGTCCGTCTCTGGTTCTTGATTATTAGACTTTCTAAATTTCATTTTGAGTTTTGGATTCAGACAAATTTAAAACTCAATGATAAACAGCTCCAAGAATCATTTTTATCTAGTTTCGGCAAAATTTATGTAAAATCATTGAATTTTAGATTGTTTTTGCTTCTAAACAAAATTATATTCTAAATTTGCTGATAAAGTTTGCAAACATCATTCAGACTGACTGACATCTATGGTTTAAACAAAATTTCTATCCAGGTCATTTTTCATCAAGTTTGGGGGTTTCAAGATGTGGGATTTTATTAGGAAAGTTTTGCCTCAGCAGACATATCCTTTTGGACACATTGCTCTGGAGGAGAGCATAGGTATAATCCCATGGAAGAAATAGAGGGGATGTCTTCCTCCACAACTTTCAGCTTGAAGAGAACAAAAATGTCTTTCTTCCATCTATCTTCTGTCGTGACCAGGGGTGTGGCAAATCAGGGAGGGAGCAGAGGAGTCACAACCAGCAGCCTCATTATCCATAGATGTATCTTCAGTTTACTTTGTATGATCTCTGTATTGAAACCCAGAAGCAGGTTCTTCTTTGTGTTCTCCTCTACAGATAGCAGGCCTCTGTTGAAAACTGGCTGTCCCATTAACACAATCAAACTTTACATCAAGGGAGGAAAAATGAAGATTTTCTGTCATAGCAAGGATCTAGTAGCAGAATGAAGAAAATAATATTTCTGAATTTTGTACAGTTAAGTTGCCATTTGTCCCATCTCCATCCCCATCTTCTTACTCTTCTCTCATTTAAACTGGAACTGTGGGTCAGCTAATTCACTGTCCTCTGATGAGGGCTAACAACCACATTATTTCCTCCAACACTGATCTCTTTTCCCTTTTTCCTAATGATTAAGCATCCATTCTAGGAGTCATTAGTTTGGTCTACACTGCTGAAGGATTTTGGTACAGTCAAGGCAGTCAACGTGGAATAGCTCTTGCACATCTACTGTCTGCCTCTTAACATCTACTTAAGCAGCATCCCCACTGCACTGCACAAACTGGAAATGCCTTCCAGTCAACTCAGCATCACTTTTTTTGTATAGGTGGAATAATGGCATTGGCCTCCAGATCAGCTGAATGGGTTTCCAGTGCTGCTCTATCAATCCTGCAGAATTGATCCAGCATTGCCAATAGTGCTGCCAGCAATGTACATATATCTTTAGTCCTTCCATCTCCTCAATTCTCTCTGTCACCGAAATGCCACTCTTCACTTGCCTTAAACCTTTTGAGCCTCTCTCCCACCAAACAACCCACACAGCTAAGCACACAATAAGTAGCATCATTTCACTGTTAACTAGTCATCCCCTCTCTGTGTGTTGTCTTTGTCCTTTCGCATCATAAACTGAGATATAAGCTTTTTGGAGCAACGACTGTTTCCTTTAAATTGCATGTATGTACAGGACTTGTCATGATGGGGACTTGACCCATGATTGGGAGCCCTAGGCAATGCAGTAATACAAATAATTATGCCACAGGACACCATGGAGGCAGGGGGATATTTTGAGAGGCAGAGAGTAAGGCTATGTCTACACTGGCAAATTAGTCTGGACTAAGAAGGCTTAGTCCGGACTAATTTAGGCCCTGGCTACACTAGGCTTTGCCTAGTCCGAACTAAGAAATTTCTTAGTTCGGACTATGGAAAGCTTAGTTGGAACTAGTTGGTACCGGAGTTAGTTTGGACTTCTGTACTTAGTTCAAACTTTAATTTGAATTAAATATGGGCAAAGCATGAACTAAGCCTTAGTCTGAACCTGGGAAGATTGAACTAAGGCATTAGTTCCAATTAACCACACATTGTAGTGTGAACTATGCATTAATTTGAACTAGAACACACAGTTAGTTCGAAATAAAATGTTCCCAGTTAGTTTGAACTGAGCTCAAACTTCTTTCGTTTGGACTAGAAAGTCCAAACTAAAATTTCAGATGTAGATATAGCCTAATAGTAGATATCTGCAGAGAGGGGAAAGAACTATGTGATCTGAAAGAGGGGTGATTAAAGGTTTTCAGAGAACGAAGAAGAAACTAGGTTTATGGGAGGATAAAAGGAGGAAAAGCGGAGGGAAGGAGGAGTATGGAGAACTGATTCTACCTGGAGATTCTGCTTTAGTGTATATTACATTTACTTGTTACAGTTTAAATTTAGTAGTCTGAATTCTGCTTAGTTGACAGACTGGTTTATTTGTTCTGAATGTATGCCGGTCTAAGAACAGAATTTGGGTCATTATATGTTAACCTGAAGTCAATTACAGTATCATGTCTATTCAATAATATCGTTTAACAGTAGTTACAATATTCCCAGGATTGGGTTACACATGGTTTAGGATTTGATCCCCTGTGCCCATCTGTTAGCAAGTATCCATTCCTGATACAGAAAGAATATGGTATTATTCCATAGCACAATGGAATCCCTACTGTATCTTTTTCCTTTCTCACAGGATTCAGGTTATTGTGATAAACATTCTACCATAGTATGTATGGTTGCAGCACTTACCTAGAGAATGTTGAAGAAGAATACAGCTCAGTAGTGAGTATCCTGAAATGCTTCCCATAGCCAAATATTTGTTGCAATTAATTCAGTAAAGGGAAGGAAAATATATATACTTTTAAAACTATATATTTATACACAAAACTCCTGTTAGTATTTATGGAAGTTATGTGCAAGAAATCCCCCATATATTGATAGCAATCTAGATCTCAATGTGTGTATGGAGGAGGAAAGAGGTCTTATCATCTGATGTTTTATTTAGCTAAAATCTAAGTAGCTAATTCTACAAACTTCTAAAATCTAAACCATTTAAGTACCTTCGACCACACAGGGAAAGATTTCTGAAGAAAACTTTCACATAGTTACTGTTGCTAAGTAAATTATTCCCTTGGCATTCTTCTATATAGTTGTTCATCTCACTTTGTATTTCAGAATTGACACAGTGACTTGACACTGAGTTAAAAAGAAAAAGATGTGAAGCCAAACCAACTGCTAAAGACTGGGAAAGGAGCAAAGAATTCTTAAGAATAAGAAATATTAGATTTTTTTTTAATTATGTGATTTTTGTTTTATTTTGTTTTGTTTTTTGTATCACAGTGTGTAAAACTCCTTCCAAAGGACGACTTCACACATTGACTGGATATGTTCAGTGAGAAGGAGAAAGGGACCAATAATGCAAACAAACCCTTAAATCTGAGCACGTTAATATTGTAAAATCCAACCCCAGTCAATTCAAAGTTTTCCTGGGGTGAGAACTACAACTTCTGAGTTTTAAAATAGTGTGCTGAATTCATTTTGGCACTCTCCCTACAGTTTTCTTGTGTGTATTATCTCTTTTAGATGCATAATAAAACAAAAATGAGAGCATTTTTTTGTTTTTGTTTTTCACATTCAAATATATGAAAAGCTCCAGATGCAAAATATGAATTTGAGGATTTGGGGTCATAATATACTGTTATCAGTGTGATGTGGCCTAGGGAAAACAATTAACAAACAAAAATAGAGGAGAGGGGAAATTGGTCCCATTTGCTGCAGAGGGTTAGCTTCATTGATTTGACCATTGTGTTGCAGAATGTTACAGCCTTGTAATTCAGTGGGATTTCAGTGATGCACAAACCTTACGTTGACTTTGTGCACAGGAGTCACTTTCAGTCTTTATGATTGCATAGTCCATTTTTAACAGTCACAATAATATTTTTAACAGCAAACTAGCAATGAAGGAAGGAAGGTTGTGCTTCCTACACATTAACTTACCTACTTAAAGAATCTACATATCCTATTTCAGAACCAAATAAAGATCTCTTGTTTGTTTCTTAGTGGATAGCTGTAACTTGATCATAAACATTAATAATGCAATACATCAATGTAATAGAATAGATCTTATCTCAAATTAGCTAATAAAGTAAATGTGAATTATGTAGATGTAGCCATTGTTTAGATACAATGTTGTGAAAAGTCATAGAATATGTTTCACAAAGTATAAATACCTTCATATTCCAAATTTATTTCACTTGTCTTATTATCTGGAAATATTTCCTCAGTATTTTTTTTCCGCTAGAACTCAGATAAAACACATTAGGTGGCAAGAGCTGTTTTAAGGAAGTTGGGGATAGGTTCAAAATTTGGAATAGCAAAAATTGAAATTAAAATAATATAAATAACATGTAGCACTTTTCCTTTTCATCTTCATTCTTTGTCTTTCACATGACTGAGTTTTCAGCATTAATATAGCATTTTCTGAATTTTCAGGGCTGGATAACTCAGTTTTAGTATTATATGACTAAAAGTTGTTCACTGAGGGTATGTCCAGACACACATTTTAAATCAAAATAACACTGTTTATTTCTATTTAAAAATGTTTATGTCCACACAACATTTCCTTAGTTTGAGATAAGGAGCTCCCTTATTTTGAAATAAGGAAAAATTATTTCAATATAATAAAACCTAGTCTTGTATTGAAATGAGGGTTATCTTGAAACTGTGGTTTCAAAATAACCCAGTGTGGCTGTGTTATATTGATATGACCCACATATCGATATAACACTAACCTTCCTCCCAGGGTGCATGACACCATGGAAGGAAGGACCCCCCCCCCGCACCACCCTAGCCAGGGAGCCGATCAGCACCCTGGCCAGGAAGGGAGGGGAGGTGCAGGGGCTGCAGGATGGCCCAGCCCCAGCCCAGCTGCCTGAGCTCGTGGTGTGGGAAACACCCTGCACCCCTGCCATGAGGGGAAAGTAGCCCCGGGCACCCCTCTGGCCCTGGCACCTGGTGGGTGGTGGGGGCAGGGAAGCCAGGGCACCCCGCTTCCCAGAGATGCCAGGGGCCCCGCCTCCCCTGCCGCTTCCAGGGCAGCAGGTGAAGACATCATGGGGCACCCTGCTTCCCCCACCACTTCCCCAGCAGTGGGGCTGGGATCAGTGGTGCCCCTTTTCTCTGCAACTTCCAGGGCGGTGAGGGCAGAGATGCTGGAGGCACCCCACTTTCCTCACTGCTTCCAGGGCAGCAGGGGCAGAATTCGCAAAGTGCCCTGCTTCCCCGGCGGTGGGGGCAAGGATCTCAGTGCACCCAGCTGCACTGGAATCCTTGCGCCCGCCATCCTGGAAGCTGTGGGGGAAGTTGGGTGCCCCGCGATTTCTGCCCCTGCTGCCCTGGAAGCAACAGGGTAAGCAGGGCATCCTGCTATCTCTGCCCTAGGGGATTGGGTGGCAACATGGCCCTACCAGGGGCCCATGTTGCCACACCTCCCATGTTGCCCCTCTCATAAATTGAACTAGCAAGTTCTGTGTATGGACATGCTAGTTCGATTTGGTGGGTTTTTGTTTGTTTGTTTGTTTGTTTTGTTTTGTTTTTAATCTGGCCTTATTAAATCAATGGAACTTGAATAGATTTAATTATTTTTATAGCAATTTAGCTTAAATCAATTCAACTTGAATGATTTAGGCATGTACATGTGAACATAGCCTGAGTTTGTGATCACCATGATCTGCTGTTATTTGGCTTAGTACTCTCTGAGGGTTTCCATTTTTACCAAAAACCATCAATAAGCAGCTGCCAGAAGTTAGAATTCCTCCCATATTTAACATCAACACAAGTGAATTTTTAGCCATTGCAATGAACCTGAGATAGCCTCCATAGGTTTGCCCCGATCATTATCTTTCTAATTTGAGCTTTATATCTCAGATAACATAAGGGTTATTTTTTTCTTAATCTTGAAGTACATTTTTGAGCCTTCCAAATTAAGTACAATTTTTCAGGTCTGCAATGATTTTATCTAAATTTTTTAATTCTGTTTTAAAAGTTCTGGAGTCCTGACTTACTTCTGGCTTTCATTCTAGTGATGGAACTCCCAGAAATCAATGTGTGAAACCAGAGTATCACAAAGGTAAATCAGGCCAAAGAAATGATGTTTAATCACATTTGCATAATCTAATGAACACCAGTAAAGATAAGGATATATCTTATCAATTACAATTAATTTTGTCATAGAGTATCTATGACATAATTTTTATCCTTTATCAATAAAAAAGTTACAATTACAGTATGGAAAAATGTGCTATTAGAATATCCCTGAGTAATATAAATGTCAATGAACTTCAGACAGATGTAAAAGGCCCTATCTTACATAGAATGAGAGATTTTTGTTTTGTTTTGTTTTGTTTTGTTTTGTTTTTAACTGCAACATGTACTCCAAAATGAAAAGGGTAAAGTCCTTCTAGAGGATTAAACCTTTAACTTTCTTGGCATGCCAAATTACAAATCAGAAATATTTTCATATGTTTCCACCTTTCTTTGGAAAATTTCTTTATCTCATATTAAAGGCCTAGTTGAACTGGTAGAGTACTATAGGTGTCTTCAGATACTATGAGATTATCAGAATAAAATAGGTACGGATTTATTTGTTTCTTTGTTTTGTTTTGTTTTGTTTTTCTATTTTATCCTGCACTGTAACAAAGTCAGGACTTCCAAGAATCATTTTTAGATTCAAGAGCTGTAGTAGCTAGGAGAAGGTGATGGTCCAGTGTGCAGCTTGCACAGGAAAGTAAGTAGAAAATACAGCTCCCCATTTTTGCCCCTGTTTGAGCTACATGCTTGGTACAGCCCCCATGCATCCAGGTGGAGAAAAGCAGGCAATGGATAGTATCTTTGCTCTGCCTCCCACCGATCAAGAAGCAGAACATCTGAGAAGTCAGATGGTGTGTAGTAACAGATGATTACCTCCTGGAATTGAGGGTGGTTAAGAAAGGACTTACACCTCTAGTTTGGCTCCACTTTGGGTGAGACAGCTGTATGCCACCACATATACATGACTGCAGGAAAAAATGTACAATCTAGCCCCTTAATAACTGGATTCATATGGAAAAAAATTCTTTTCCAGAGTCAGATATGCCAAAGAAACCTAAGAAGATGTTATACATTATCCTTTCCTTAAAAAGATGATGCCTTATGATTTAAGATCCTCTGCTGAATCCTTTCAGACCCACACAGAGCTAAAGAATTCAAAGAAAATGTTTCCTTTGCTTCAGTTGTTCAACTGGACAAGGAAGGCTTACATCATTGGTGAAGTAGAAGCAGAAAATGATATCTTCATTATGTACAAGAGATGGTAGGTCAGATAGGGGTGTTAGGCTTCATGGTTAAAGATGATCATTTATATCCCACTTGTTACCATTGTTATACAATTACAACAAATCTTATACAAAGAACATCATGTAAGATATCAATAGAAAAGTTACAAATTGCTAAGTACGAGTAGCCTGCATAAATTCATGTATCATACTTGTATTTGAAGTTATGAATATTGTATATGGAATCATATCTTAAACATGTTTTGTATTCCTAGCTAACACCCCTCAGTTAGATTTACTCAGGGCTACCCAGCTACGTGTTGGGCTAGTAAAGACCCTCAGCTCACACAATGGGCCACTGAAGAATCTCATCTCACCCCACAGGACTTTCCTGTAGATTCCTCAGACAACAAGGAACTAATGGCAACCCTCTGTATTTTAGTAAAACATGTAAAGGGGTGTGATATGCTCATATGACCTGGATTCTATCTTGGACCAGTAACTTTCCATACACAGGGGCTGTAGGCTATGTTTGGGACAGAAAATTTCCATGCACACATCAAAGGATAGGAAAAGCACCTGAGACACCTCTATTTTGCCACTTTCCTGCTCCTTTAATTCTTGTTCTAATTTTCTGGGCTGTGGATTTCAACTAAAGGAGCATCTTGGACTATGGATAAATTTATGGAGAGGATGGTATTACAGGACAATCTATTTCTACATTTGACTGATCTTGACTAATGGGGTGGGGGAAGATATATCAATCACCTGTGATGGGACTTTTGATGGGATGCGTTCTGAGTTATTACAGAGAATTCTTTTTTGGGTGTCTGGCTGGTGAGTCTTGTTCATATGTTCAGGGTTTAACCAATTGAATGAGAATGTTACCTGGGTAAATGGAGAGGAAAGATTAGATCTTAGACATGTTGTACATGAAGAAGCAGAAAAGACTATGGAAATGTCCACACCTCTCTTTTATTTCGAAATAACACTGGTTATTTCACAATAAAAGAGGTTAGGTCCACATGATGTGTTCTTATTTCAAAATGACGGGCTCCATCATTTCGGAATAGTTTAAACCTACTTTAAATTGAAATGGCTGTTATTTCAAAATGGTTATTTCAAAATAACGCTGTTTGGACGTGTTATTTCAAAATAACCATTATTTTGAAATAACACTTTTGCCCTTCTCTTTCCCAGCTTGCCTTCCTCTTAGCCTATATTGGGTGGGGGCATGGCCCAGGGAGAGGGACATGTTGCCACACCTCCCATGGTGCCCCTCTCCTAAAGAGAAATAGCAAGTCCTGTGTTTGGACATGCTATTTTGCTTTCAGCTTTTCCCTTAATTCGAATTAACTTATTTCAAAATAAGGATTTTATTTCAAAATAACTCATTTCAGAATAACTTATTTTGAAATAATGATCTATGTATGGACATAGCCAATATGATTTCCATCAGGGACCTGATTCTCAAAACCTTTAGGAGTCTTTCCATTGATTTCACTGGGCTTTGGATCCAGCCCTAGGAAAGCTTCAAAATTCCATTGCAACTGTGTACATCTTCCGTCTTCATAAAACACCTCTTCTGTGGAGAAAATGTTTTTTTTTTTCCCTAGTATTCTCCTCCTCCCACTTTTCAATTCCATCTCAGTGTATGTTTCCTGAGAAACTCCCAATCCTTTTTCCAGTTCTGTGGGAAGTCAGTAAAACTAAGATACAGGGGAAAATGTCATCCATGCAAAGCAGCTCTTTCACAGCAATAATATACATATAGAGAGGCATAATATTGGTTGACTATTCATCTAATTTAACATTATTTTCAATTAAATATTTATTATTTATTTCATCATTATTCACCTACTATATCAGTGTATAATTAATTCAGAAATGTATTAGTGAAATAATTCATTTGATTGAATTTAGATATTTTCATATGAAATAAAGTGACTCATTCTTCTTGGTTTTTCACCCACCTATGTTTATGTAATGTTTCACATTTTCAAAGCACTGTGATAACCTTACTAATTCTCTGAGTCCTTGTGTCAGGTGAATAAGCCACTATTATCTCTGTTCTACAGAAGAAGATGCAAAGGGCACCAAGGGTCAAAATCCAATTTGCATAACTGGGTAGAACTCCATTTACTTCTTTCGTGTTGCACCTAATTACTTGTCCAGTGATTTTTTTTTTTTTTACCAACAGAGTTTTAAAAGTGCAAGTCTGCTGTACAAGGAAATGTAAGTGTCAGAATGGCATTGGTATGATTTTTGCCCAATTTACTTCACTGGACTTTAGATCAGACTATTTGTAGTCTCTCCTGCTAATTTCACCTATTAATGGCACATAGATCGTCTTTTCTTGTCATCTAAGTGAAAAGTTTATCTAATAGCCCTGTGTACTCCATCTAGCATCTGAAAGGATAGGGGTTTGTTTGTTTGTTTGTTTTTTTTGCCTTCTGGCCTGGTGCATAGTCATGATTAGTAAAGATTCTGAAGGCCAAAGTCTTTAAATCTATTTTTGTGAAGAGGTACAGTGGATGCATCATGTGACAAAGTTCCTGCTCTACTTTGGTGGGTCCCATGCTTCCCTCTATCAATGGGTCAGAAAACTGCTTCACTCCTGAGTGTTCTTATAGCCTTTGCTTCTTTGCTGGGGCTGTTATCCTGTCAGTGTATAGTCAGGGGGAGGAAGGAGAGCTAGTCTCACACTTGACTCCAGGCCCCTGCCCAGCGACTCTGCAAACCAGAGCCTCACTCTGCTACTAAAGGGAACCAGGAAGATTCCCTGGGTTACTTCCCTGTACCCCCTTGATGTAATGTCCAGACTCTGCTCAGCCAGGGGCTCTTCCTGGCCTCCTTGCCAGGGGAAGCTCTTGGTCTCTGACAGCCCCACTGAGTGTGGTAATGCCCAGTTAAATCTTCCCCTTCTGGCAAGGTATGTTTCGCTCAAGCCTCCAGGCCTGGCAAAAGTCCTTTGCCTTCTTCAGGCAGGGGCTTTTCCTTTCCCCAGCCTTTGTATCTGCGAGGTTCTTCCCTACCAGTGTTCCACTTCTGTTATCAGGTCCATCTGCCTTCCAACCACACCTTACATCTTCTCACACCGTCTAGTAGCTCTCCTCACTCTTACCTTCCAGCTACACCTTTTCTGTGGAGGGGAGGCTTTTTAACAAGTCCTGGATGGGGCCTTGATTAGTTCCAGGTCTGCCAATTAGCCTGAATACCATCCTGCTCATCTTCCAAGGAAAAAGGGACTTGTTGAGCCTTGGGTTGACATATTGGCCTTTAGTACTTTCCAGAAGCCATACAGACTGACCATCTGTATGACTAATAAATACTTCATTTTAAGTTTGACCTGAAATTAGAAATGAGTGAAAATTTGTGGTGATGATATATAAACCAGACTAGAATCTACTGTGCACTCCCGTAGATGCATTTGTGCTAATAGGAGTAGTGCAGTTAGTACACATTTATTTTTGTTCCTAAAAGATAATTCCCATGTGTTCAGGGGTTGGGGTTCAGCACTCATTACTTACACAAAACTAGTGATAAATATGTTCTTGTAGAATAAACTAACTTCTTAAAATATGTGAATGTATTTGTGATGTATCTGTCAAATTGCTTCCCTTTCTTTTCCCCGCTCTCTTGGGGTATTTTACAGTAAATATATCTGTAATACATTTAAAAATTGGCAGCAGTTGAGAGATAAGTACAGTCTCCTCACTTGCTGTGTTGGTACTTTATGTGTTTCATCCTGGGTGTCAGTCCTGTTCACTGATTAATGGAGCCATTGGGAAGGTAAATAAAGACCCATGAACCATGATGTTTTCAGTGTCCATTTCATCAATTCAGCTAATGGTCATTGACCTGAGAAAGTATTTGGGGGAGACAAGAGCATAGGTAAGAACTAGCTTATTCCAGACAAATCTGAGATGCTGTTAGGAGGTTGGAGGAAGCAGTCAACAACTATGTTCCCTCTAAGCTGTGCACGTGTGCATGCGCACCCAGGTTGTGAAGCCTGCGCACACAACAAAATGAAGTGCGCGCAAAAAAAATCAACAGTGCTAATATTTTTGCTTTACTTTAAGTAGGTAATTTCAAATAGCATGCTTCAAATAGGGTTTTGTAATTTATAAAATCATTTCCATCACCATATCAAAATAAATTTTAGATATTATTTGCATCATACACATTTACTTCATTGAACTCACAAGTCTGGCCACAATCACTGGCGTGCGCACAGATTTGAACACTGGTTCCAAAATTTTGCACAAAAGAATTTTTTTGGCGCACACAGCCTACGAAAAGTTAGAAGGAACATTGGTCAACAAGTAAACACAAAGGTGCTAGGAGGTTGGGGGAAGCAGTCAACAAGTAAACACAAAGGTGCTTTTGTCTGAATGTGACTTACTAATCATGTAATGCAGAAAGATGATATTCTAGTTTCTGAAGAATCAGTTCTAGCAAGAAACAGAATTGGAGAGTTAGTGGGGCCGCCAAACAAGCTATATGCTCTTTCCTGAGATCTATGTAATTCTAATAAGCAACAGGTCACTATCTCCAAATTTAACATGTTCCAAAGACTGTTTTCTCTTCAAAAACTCCCATCTACCAATCAGTTGTCTCAGGAGACACAATACAGTAAAATAAATAATATGTAAGAGATTCAACCACATGGTTTATGTCACTGTCTAAAGCCTTGATCATAACCAAATTTTATCCCATTTCTGAAAAACAATTAAGTCTTATGTACATTAGATGTTCTAATCACGTCCTCTGACATGTTGCATTGTGGGGTAGACAGGTGCTATCTATCGATTATAGCTAATCTTGCCTCTTCATGCTAACTAGGTTTAACCCTACTCAGTGTTTAAACTAAAAAAGATCAAGTGTGCACATAAAATACAGCTGTTAACTAATAAATGGATGTTCTTAGAAGCAAAGATATTGATGATCTTCTCTGTAGCCTAAGTTTCATGATACTACAGAAATGTAGATATTTGTGGGAGCAATTCAGAATGGTCAGTGTTCTCTTTTTTATTTTGTTCTATTTCCAATTAGTTTGAACTTCAAAATTCAATGTTTTCTTTAGTCTCACTCTTTATGATTATCTTAATTGATGCAGCCTTCTACCCACTACCCACTGAGGTTTTTAAAGACCTTCTCAATTAGATTTCCTATCAGGAAAAACACTTTTCTGATACTCTACTAAAAATACTGGAAAAACTGTAACCAGTAAATGGAAAACAAAGTAGCAATGCCCCCAACCCCCGCAATTACGTGGTTACAACACTGTATTCCATAAATTGCAATGCAGGGTGAATACAATAAAATATGTTCTGATTGTGTTCAACATCATCCTATGATTTTCCTACAGAATTTCGTTTCACACTCTACTTCCATAAAAATACTGGAAATTCTACATTGTGATGCTACTCCAGAACTGAATTTATAAAATACAGAGTTTTCAGGCCTCACAGTATAATAATTCTGTACCTCATATTTCACGGATGAAAGTAGCTGATAAAGGTTTTTTTCAGTCTTTCATCTCCGCAATTTTTATGCTATTGACCTTTTGAAACAATGCAATATTTATTGTAAAGTGGTAGTATACACTCTTACTGTTACTGCCACCAACGTACCAGCATTTGGGGTAATAACAATGGTAGAAATTTTACAGAAAAATCTACTATACAAGAGTGTTAAAGTACTGGAACTGCTGGTTTTGCTCTTGTGTTCTTTGCTTCTTCTCCGACCAAAAATGGACATTAGACTGGGTATGGCAGAACTTTTCAAATTCGGAATGTCTTCTAAAATCTGACTACTTGATACCCCTAATGCTTGATGTATTCTGTTGCTATACAGCAGTACATGTTTAAAAACAAAGGCCTAAAACAAGTGTGTTTTTTGATAACTTTTCCATGTCAGTTGTATTTTCCTTCCTGACTAAAACACACTTTGTTAGCCTGACATATCAAGAAACAAACATTTTGAACAAAAATTACTGTGTTGTGATGTTTTAAAAATTCTGCCTTGTATTTTGTTATTAGTTACATTATTTAAATTCTTCATTAGTCTCGTTTTGGAAGAACTGTTGTGTATGTAAAAAGGGCAAGGTCAATTAATCAGTTCTGCTAATTTCAATTAAATCAGAAAAGGGTGACTTGGTACCATTGCAAATAGTGGAGTCAAACTCTTTTTAGTCACAGTAAGTCTTTAATGACAAAGATAAACACAGCTGAATTAGGAAACATATCTGTTTTCCTCCATTTTATTAGTCTTTTGAATAACTTCCAATATAGTGTTTGTAAACTAAGTATTGATGTCCAGTTGACCATTGATCAATTTTAACTGCAATTTCCAAAAAGAAAAATATATAGTAGTGAAAAATGATTCATCATCACCCACATTGATATTTTGATAGTACCAAAATCCTTCATTAGTTTTGAGTGTTGTACAAACACACGAGAGGCAATAGCTGCCTACTATTTTAATTTATACAGAACAGACAAGGATTCTCTGGTTGCTCATCAAGTCACCTGTTGTTCAGGGTGTTATAAGGGTGGTATGTTGTCCAGCATTGGTTGTCTGTTTGACTGCATATGTGTGCTCCTATGTATGTATTCCCTCAGGATTATCTCTGGCTTTCAGAAAGGGAACTAACTTAGCATAATTGTTTAAACCTTGTCTCAGACATAAGGCCATGATTCTGTTAGCATGTTGCCCTGAGTCAAGGTGCTCCTTTGGTCAGCACTTAGGGTTACCTTTGGCCTAGACACAGAGTGAGAACGCAGACCAACTGCCAATATTAAGTGTACCCTTAATGCTAGTGAAGTTTCTGCTGCTCCCAATCTTCTTGCTCTGCACAGGTAGTTTGAGGTAGCACTCATGATTGACGAAAATGACACAACCACGGATCTTTGTAGAAATAAAGGTGCCAGGCTAAGCTTTATTGCAATGCAGGACAATAGTAAGTAACCTATATCAACAGTTACAATGACAGCATTCATGTTGTAAGTGCAACAGAACAGCTCAACTGACAGAAGGACTCCTTACCCCCTTGGCTGCACAAAGCTGGTTTCTGAAACCTCTTATTCTATATGCTACTTGGACTGTTTGCTTGAACCCTTTAGCATCAAGACCCATCCCTATGATACCATCCATCTACCTTTTTTTGGTCAAATTTCTTCATTTACAATGACGCCAAAACATTTCTATTTATCAAGGTATCATTCTGTGGTTTCTCTAATATTGTTTTTACCCTGACATTAATTAATTTGGGCCTTTATTTCTCTGGTGCTTGGCCAATCTGGCACCTCCTACCTTTAAAGTATATTTTTTCCATTCTTACTAAAATATCACTAATATTTCTGAAGATGGGAGGGAGGTTCTGAGTAACTACAGGGAATTCTTTCTTGGATGACAGCAGGGGTAAAAGTAAGGAAGAAGGCCATTCCTGGGCCCCCTATTTTTAAGGAGCCAGCATGCTCAGCCCTCTAAAAATAGGGAAATGCTAGAGAACACTGCATTCCAGAGCCCCCCCCCCCCAAAATAAGGGGACATGCCAGAACTCTGCTAAAAAGAGAAGGGCATGCCAGAGGCAGTGTTCCAGTGTGTCCCCTCTAGGCCAGAGGAAGGGAGAGGCTGCGGGCTGGGGCAAGCCCAGCCACATCTCCCTCCCCTCCTTGGTGCCTATGTGTCACTGCCCCTTCCAGCTGGGGCCTGGCTGTGTGCACGGCCAGGCCCCAGCCTCCTTCCAAGTCTCCTTTTTGGCAGCCAGCTGGCCATCCAGTTTGGCAGCCTCCAGCCTCAACCCAGCTCTTCGGCCAGGTAAGGCGGTTGGGGGGTGTGATTGGACAGCTGGTAGGGAAAGTGGGGGGGGGGCAGGGAGGGTGCATGGGGAGGGACGAAATGGGTTGGAATGGTGGACTGGGGTGGGCTTGGGGGGCTGAAGAGGGTGGGGGTTTAGGAGACCTGGAATGGGGGCAGAGAGCTTAGGTAGTGGGGATTGGAACTAAAAAGGACATGGGGAAAGAGGTCTGATGGGGTAGGTGTTTTGGGGGCAGTAGCTGGTGTTGCTGGACAGTAGCTGGGGTTGGGGGGGCAAATGTTGGGGGTAGTAGCTGGGGGGGAGGCATTTAGAATGGCAGTAGCTGGGATGTGTGAGAAGAGTCCCACACTGGCATGAGGGGGGCCCCGCACTGGCGTGAGGGGGGCTCACCAATTTAGGAGGGTTCCATGGCACCCCAAATTATACTTTAACTCCTGGGGGGCAGGGGGGGGGGGGGGGGGGGGGGGGGGCCCACCCGATTAGGAGGGTTCTGGGGCCCACCAAAATATACCTTAACCCCTGTGTGACAGGCTGGTGAGACTTGCTCACATGCTCAGGGCTTAACTAGTTGCCATATTTGGAGCTGGGAGAGAATTTCCCTTGGGCTATATTAGCTAGAGCTTGGAGGATTTTTCACCTTCCTCTGTAGCATGGGGCATGGCTCACTTTCTGGTGGATTCTCTGCATCTTAAAGTCTTTAAATCATGATTTGAAAACTAATAACTAAGACACAGAATAGTGAGGTTTATTGCAGGAGTGGGTGGGTGAGGCTTTATGCCCTGCATTGTGCAGGAGGTCAGACTAGATGATTATATTGGTCTCTTCTGACCTTAGAGTCAATGAGTCTATCAGCTTACTTATTGCCAGTTTTTGTGAGGTCATACAGCCTGACTCCTGCTAACCTAACTATTCTTTCACTTTAGTCCTGTTTTGGCCTGTTTTTTACTAGGCCTTACGCCTCATATCTGGTCTGTCTACTAAGATTCATGTTCAAGGTTTAATTTTCTACTGCCTTAGTAAGGCAAAGCCAAAAGTAATAATTTGTTCATCATTTATTACTTTGTGCTGTAACAGGTCTTCCATCTCATATGTTGACAAATAATGGCTTCATTGTCCACATGGCTAAGAGCAAGATACAAAACTGAGCAAACAGAGTGCTCTATACTTGCCAGTTGTTGCCCATGCTGCAAATCTTCAGTGTTTCTTAAAACTGCCATGGAAACTTTTTAAAAACAACCTGCTGTACACTCAAGTTTTGGTTAAAGAAATGCCATCAAGGATATCTGCCCTTGACCACATACTTTTGCTTTTACATATGTCTTAAAATGTAAATATATGAAGGGCTGATTGGGATTAACCAAATATGCTCTGGATGCTGAGTAGACTGAATTTGTGAGCATCTGGGGAAGCACAATTCAAGTAGGGTTAAAATTTGAAGTCTTTACACCGTTTTAATTCAGTCTGTGAAATTTTCTTGAGAAAAGACAAGGTAAAAATTGAAAGGACCAGAGTAGATTTGAAGTGGCACTTACAACCGGTTTGGATAGTTGTCACACAAAACTGAGCAGTATTTTAAAAGATACCTGAATTAGCAGTATTATGAATCTCACATATACAATGTAAATCTGAACTAAGTTAATGACTCCATTATATTAAAAGTAATAAAAAGTGTTAGTATTGCAACAGTTATACCATGCATGACTATATGAATCATCAAGCAGTTGTGTGGCACTTTCTCTGAGCTACTGCCGGCATTCCCCTACAACCTTTATCTTTGTTGCTAGCTCTCATACTATTTGCTGTATTACTGTCCCAGCTGCCAGAGTCTTATGCACACTCAACTTCCCTAAAACAGAACAAAACAAAGTACATTTCTTGCTTATAAAGCTACAAAGAAAATAAAAAAGTAGTCTTTGTGCAGACGCTAAAAGTTCAAATACAATAAGGCAAATAAAAATAACTCAATGTCTATCATATGGTGTTTTTTTTTTTTTTGTTTCTTAAATATTTCATGAGCGGCAAAGCCATGATGTTTTAACATGTGAGTTTGCCGTTAGCCACCCCTCTCATGCACTAATAGCACTTAGCACTCAGATGATACTCATAAGATTGCACATGCTGACACACAGCAACAGAAATCTAATGTTAAATGCCAATATTATGTGTTAACTTCCTTACCTTTTTAAGTAAATTACAACACTAACAGTAAACTTTTCTTATTGTTATTTGCATTATCAGACTAACTAGAACCCCAGTCACGGACTAGGACCCCACTGTGCTAGGGGCTGTGCAAGCAAAAAAGAAAGAGATGGTATATGCCCCAGGCAACTTATCTTAATCAGGAGGGGAAAAAAAAAACCCAAAAACAAAACAGCTTTCCCTTCTTCTCTCTCCACTTCCAACCCCACACTAACTGTAGGAAGTTCTCATCCCCGGGCTTATTTCATTGGTATTTGCAAATGTTTATTTTTAAAGACCCTATTAATGATATAAGGATTTGGCCCATGGGAACAAATAGTTAAATTCATCATGTGCCCCAGGCCTATATAGGGCCAATGCAGTATTTAAGCCTTTGCAGCTCAGAGGTAAATTTCATCCAGTCTGCACATCTTCTATTGCCAGTCAGCCAGGAATGAAAGGTCTAAAGTGAGTTTGGATGAGTGCCAGAGATCTTTTACTATCTATTTTCTTTGCCTTAGCAAATAGATGAGAGTTAATGAGTCATATTGTTGTAGTGTGAAATCAAAACTCTCTACTGACATCATATCTTTTATGAGAACTAACTTTCTTTAAAGTCAGAGCAGAATTGCTCTTCAATATATCTGTAATACAATATTAGCTGGAACTAAGTCAGTGCTGTCTGGTTAACACTTGTGATACAGAGGTACATCAAATTGCCATAATCCATATTTTTATCTCCAGGGTCAGATCCACAGTTGGTATAATCTCCTGTCACTTCTTTCATTCAGTGTCTTGCCATCTCCATCCTGCTGTAATCTAGTAGATACAATCCATCTGGTTTTTGTTGTGTTGCCATTGCACTCCGGTTCAAAAGGTCTGTCCAATGATGCTTTCTCTTCTTTATGTTACAGCTTAAAGGATCCAAATTTGACAGAATAAAATGTAGAATATTTATTATGTTTAAATAAATGATCTCACCTAATTAATAGTAAGAAAGGCTACTGAGCTAGGTTGTGTTGTTCTGTATGTATTTTATTGGCAGGAACAGAAACATAGCTTTATCTAAGAATAAGAACATGGGGTGACAGCCAAGTCCATTTGTTAGTGTTAGAGCAATGGGACTCCCCTAGGACCCTGCTTCTATTAATTATTGTTCTGTGGCCATGCACTAGTTGGGCAGAAGCCACACATTAATACTACTTCTAACAACATTAGCTCCTGGGCATATCTCCAGTTGGAAATCTCCTATCTCCCAAAGGTAACACTTTGCATTGAGTGGCAGCTCCACAGCTCCATCCACTCTAGTCCTTTAACACACATCCTTACTCCCCTCCATCTGTAACTCTAAAGAGCTTTGACTACAGAGTTAATATAGAGGGACTTCAACAGAGTACAAGAAGGGAGAGCATCATCTCTATACTATCTGCTCAAGTAGAATATCAATTTGCTTTTTTTTCAGCGGTTTAAGGGGAGGAAAGTAAATCAGACTGGTTATGTCTACTTTTCCATTTTCAAATGACACTAGATGTTACCATCATCACTGGCAGAGAAAAAACTTAAATACAAAACATTATTCTGAATGTATTATCATTTATTTAGGCAGAAAAGAAATTTTGTGGTAGAGCAATGTTACTACAATGTTACTTAGGGTATGGCCACACACACTTCTTATTTGGAAACAACAGGGGTTGTTTCGAAATAAGAAGTCCCATGGCCACACGGCACATGGCCATTTCGAAACAAACAAACAGCTTGTTTCGAAATGGCCGTGGTTCTACCAAAACAACTTAAACCTCATTTGCTTTCAAAACAGGGTTGTTTCGAAACCAGAGGATTCAAAACAGCCCTGTTCGGACATGTTGTTTCGGAATAAAGTGTTCCGAAACAAAATGTCACCTTCCTCCCAGGGTGCTAACCACCCTGGGAGGAACGGCAGCCCCCCCTCAGCACCCTGGCCAGGGTGCTGAGGGGTGTCTGTGGGGGGGGGGCACGGGGCTGCGCCGCACTCCACCGGTGCCTGCAGGGGACTGCAGGCACCGGCAGAGTGTGGCGCAGCCCCGCGCCTCACCCCAGGGGCTTTAAAGCCCCCGCTGCCCCCTGGAATCCCCGGCATGACGCTCCTGCGGGAGGCGTGGCTGGGGGATGCCCCGGCCACACCTCCAGAATCCCCTGCGGCACCGCTCCTGCCGGGAGTGGGGGTGGGGCTGAGGCATCCCCGCGGCCCCACCCCCGGGATTCCCTGCGGCCCCGCACCTGCCTCTGCTGGTGCCTGCAGCCCTCTGCAGGCACCCATGGGGTGCAGCGCCCCTCTGCACTGCACTCTGTGGGTGCCTGCAGTCCCCTCCCCAGGCGAAATAGCAGGTCCACACTGTGGACCTGCTATTTCGCTCCCTTATTTCGCGGACATAGTTTTTGTCCTGCGAAATAAGTTGTTTCGACATAACATGTTATTTCGAAACAGCTTGTTTCGAAACGTGTTGTTTCGAAACAAGCCTGCCCTGTGTAGACATAGCCTTAGATCCTCTTTGTTCAGTGGTTATACATTTTTCTTCTAGATCCAGGCCAAATCACCTTCTTTTCTTTTATGTTACCAGGCAAGTTCTAATATGCCTTAACAAAATATTGTTGAGTATGGGACTTTTTTAAATCAAATACAACTTCCACAGTTTTTTAGCAGAGAAATATAAGGGCACCTCTATTCCAGCTTCCATAAAATTATTTTCTCCTAACCTGAATAATAGCACTGTTGTCTGACACAAAACCATCTTCTGATACTAGGTCTTTCTCACACTGAGTTGCCCCCATAACCCAGTCCTAAATAACAATCTATGTAATATTTTTTACAAATCCAAGTGTTTAATGCTGGAGCATTACAACATATGCAGCCGTTATTGCCAATGATAAATGAGTATTGTCTGACATAAATGACATTTTTCCTCTGTTTGGCTTATATATTCATATTAGATACTCAAGTGTCAATGATAAGAGAAATGTTAGTGGCTGCTTTTCTGCTATGGAAACATTTTATTGACAGTTTTAAGTCACAGTCAATAATGGTAACATCAATATGATATTACTGAAGGGGAGAGGTTAATTTCTTCACATTTAGTTCCAAAATTACAATTAAATGAAAATCTTCTTTACCACTGGTGAAGTCGCTCAATATACAGATACTTTGTACTTAGTGCATTGCCCATCTGCTCTCTGGTGATACGGTTGAATCATATTATGAAATACTCATTTAGAGGTATGCTTCTCAGCTCAGTGCATGGAGATTTATGTACGTACTCCCCAAAACTTTAACTGAAATTATACACACAAATTCTCACTCACTGAGATGAGAATATTCCACTGGACAGGGACAGTAACTGTGAAAAACACTTATATTAATGACTAAAGAGTATAGGAGGCTCAATGAGACAGAAAAACTGTAGTTATTCCGTCAATATAGTGTAAGAAAACTGTGTATTTCCTACTTTTCTTTACAATTATGAACTACGCCATTCAGCCATAGAATGTATTATTTATAACTCTTAATATGCATTTCAAAATTATATTTTATACCTTCTTAATGCTAGTTATCCAATCAGCTTGAAATCTAAAATAATTGTATAGACCAGTGGTTTTCAAACCAGGGCGTGTGATCCAGTACCCCCTGTTGCTGTCACCAAAAGACTGGAGTAGAATCATAGAAACCCGAAACTGGATACAGTACTCCACCTGAGATCTAATCAGGATGGAGTAGAGCAGAAGAATTACTTCTCATGGTTTTTTTTTTCCTAGAATACTCCTGTTATTACATCCCAAAATGGTGTTTGTTTGTTTTTTTACAGCAGTGTTTCACTGTTGTCTCATCTTTAGCTTGTGGTCCACTATGACACACAGATCCTTTCTGCAGTACTCCTTTCATTTGCCCATTGTGTATATGTGCAATGGATTAATCTACACTGGGAAATTAGGTTGGTATAACAAGGATGTGAAAATTCTACACCTCTGAGTGATGCAGCTAAATTCACCTAACTCCCAGGGCAGACAGCACTAGGCTGATGGGCAAATTCTCCTGTCAACCTAACTACCACTTCTTAGGGAAGTGGAGTACCTATGCTGACAAGAGAAACAGAGAAACCCTCCTGTACTGTCTTCCATGAAGTGCTACAGAATTACCTTTGCACTAGTCCATCTGCATCACTGCAGTGTTTCAAGCGTAGATGAGCCCTCAAAGTCCAGGCTCTGCTCTTGGGAACAGCAAAAAATAGTCATAGAATTAGCTTAAGTTCCCCTGGGAGGATCTCTTTGGTGCAGTGAGACCATTTGATGGCATAGTGGTGACATTCGGCAGTAGGTCATACAGCAGCTTCCGTCCCTCATGCCAGTGTAAGGGATGGGACTGGAACTTGCCTAAGCTACACGGATCCTTGACTGCCATTGGACCACTGAATGCTGTTTGTACCTGATAAAATTCTGTAGTCTTCAGGCTGCTTTAAGTTACAGTGGGGAATCAGTTTAATGTCCAGGACAGGAGTCTTGCAAAGGAAAGTTTTAAACTACTGCTAAACTTTTGCTCCTCCTACTGCACTGTGTTCTTTTCAACTAGAATTAAGAACCACATTTTGTTTCTGGAAAAAAAGTTAAGAACGTAAGTATTGGTTGAGAAAGAAACTTTCTGATCAAATATACTAGAACATAAATTTGAATAAGCTTGCTTCTATGGCAAAAACATTGCACTAATAATGTTCAGGTGAGTTAGATATTTCATCAAATAGTTTCTCCTAAACTGACTCTATAAAAATTTTCAGTACAATGTACCTTAATTTACATTTATAGTTTAGTTTTTAATGGTCTAGCAGTAAGCTTAACTAGCTATTTAGAACTTGAAGAAGATTTCTATTGTTTGTTTGTTTTTGGTTTTGTTTGGTTTTGTTTTGTTTGGTTTTGTTTTTCATTTCAGCTATTTCTCATGAACAATTCCACTAATTGTTTAGAATCTGTGTTTGGAGTACAAAGATTGCCATTGACTTTCATTTCTCCCTGAGCTGTCTGATTCAAGGTTGTGTTGAGCAGTGAGGGTTTGGTATTGCCATTTGGAGCTGTAGCTATTGGGGTAATATCACTCATATGTACTGCTGTGAGACTGTCCTCATTTAGCACTCAGTTTCAGACATTCTGAATATTACAGGGTTCGCTTCTGGGCCCAGTCCTATTAAGCTTAACATGACTCTTTTTTTAGTCTCATTCCTTAGGAAATGTGTGCTAAATTTCTGTTAGATTTATGACATTCAGAATGATCTTCTTCAGCCTGGGATTTCTCAGTGCTGTCATCCTTTCTGGCAGAGGTTCAACACTGCATGTCAAATAATTTTTTAAACTCAACACTTCAAAAGAATGAAATTGTGGTAATTGAGGCACAAAGGTCCAGAAGTGCAATACCACTGCCTTTTGTAATATCCAACATCAAAGATGACCTTATCAACTCTGCTAATAGTGCTGTCATAAATGTAGGACAAACAGAAATGTGGCTGTCACATTATGATTTAGTTTTGTTATTCAAATGCAATACATGGCCCATGGTCATATGCTCACTTTAAGAAATAGCATATGTCGGTTTATAGCCTCTTTCTCCCTCTCTCATGCTTAAACATGGTGATTATCCCCCGGTAACCTATAGCTTTCATTCTTATATAGCACAGTAATCTTTGTACACCTGGCCAGAATTCTGCGTGAACTAATCATATAACTTGAGCAGAAATGTATCTCCCTGGTTTTCACTGACACCATTATTTTTAACATACTTGCTGGATTCAAGGTACCACATCTAACATGGCATTCAAGATCTTGCTCCTAATCTGAAAAATAATCTGGGATTTTCACCTGGTGTACATTGCCCTGCGAAGGAGGTGAAGGTGATCCCCTTGCTGAAGAAACAAGGGAGAGAGCAAACCTTGGGGTGATTTCTGTTGTAAATTACTGTGTGATTTGGGATTGTGATTGCTTGTGTGTCTGGGGGCTGTTTGTACCATTGTTTGCTGCTCACCTTTGATCAGACTCAATCAGCCTTGTGATCATCCTTCCCCTGTGTGCTTAACAAGGGGCAGGGGCTGACCTAGGCAGATAAGGCTTTAAAAGCCAGTGGCTGAGCAACCAGGTGACTATAAACAGGGGAGTATGAGAGGGAAGAGATGGCAAGAGAGGGGAGGTTTGGGAGGGACTGGGGGAGCAGTTCCTCCTCCCCATAGCACCTCACCTGCAGCTCACAACATCTCCATCTCCCCAAAACCTCATGCTGCTGGGCATTTACAGTGCCTTGTTCCTCCCTCCACCCACCAGCTCTCCAGGGGTCATCTTTGAGTTTTTGGAGCCCTGGGCAAAAGGCAAGGATGGGCCCCCCTGCTTCTTGATTTTTACTAGACACCCACACACACTGCTTTGCAACCCCCCTCCCTTGCCTCACTAGTTGCTACCTCCCTCCAGGCCCCCTTTTCTCCCTGTCCTGGGAGCTCCACCTCTTGTCCCTCCCAGTTGCAGGAGGCAGCAGGTTCCTGCTCTGACAGGTGCTTTTTTTGGCTCCCCTGAGCTGTCCTAGATGGCCACACAGCTAGAGCCCCGCAGATCCCTAAGTATTTGCCTCAGATCTGCAGCTGTTCATATCTGCATTGCCGCTGTTGCGGGTTGCAGCTCGGGTATAGATTCTATTTTTATCTGCCCAGGGTGCATTAGCTGCTGCTGCTGCTGCCGCCTCTATTACAGCTGCACAGAGCAGTGAGCAATGTGAAGTGAGCACAGCAGGGAACGAAGGGAGCACTCCTGTCACTCCCAGCTCACCTCTGCTTACTGTCTGCCAGCTAGTCAGAGACCGTCACTCATGTTCTCAGCTTACCAGCTAGTCCCAACTCTGGCTCTAGCGGTCCCAATGTCCAGTCTCCACGCTCCATCAATTAACTGGTGACTGACAGCTACCCTCAGCCCTTCCATCACTGCTGGCCATCCAATCAGGTGACTGGCAACTGCAGGAGCTGCTGTGTGGTGGGGGCAGTGGTGGTGTGGCTAGACTTAACACCTGGCATGTGGATCTAGGATTGGATATGGTTTGACACTGAGCAAACACAGAGCGGATGCAGATCCACATTTTTCTATCCACCAGGGCTCTACACATGGCCAATGATCCTGGGACCAGTCAGATGACCATGATGGGGGGTGGGAGTGCTGCACCCCAAATCCTCACCTGCCCCCCCAGCTGCCATCTCTCCTCCTGTGGGTTCCCCAGCCACTGCCCTTGGCTACCAGCTACTGCCTGCTGTGGATCTGCAGCTCCTCCTAACTCACAGATGGCAGCCCGTAGGGGTGTTTTATATTTCCAGCCCCATGCAGTGCACACAAGTGTGTGTGATGGCTCCATGGGCCAGATAAGAGCCTTTGGCTGACTGGATTCTGCTCTCTGGGCCACAGGTTGGACAAGCCTGATATATATACTGTCTTCTTTCCCAGGGCTTGTACCAGTTGGTTGTGAGAGGAGAAAGTCTCTGATCATGCCCAAGGATCCTTGTCCCTGAAAGGAATCATGCAGGACAAGAGTAGGGTTTGCCTCAAATATTCATTATTCCCCCAGGACCTGTCTTCCAATATCTGCACCTGCTATATCTTAAGCCTTTGTGTACATCAAAACTTCTATATCAGCTGTGCCAGGCTCTGCTACAAAACTGGCTGGCTGATGGACAACCCATCCCTGTTACTGGCTTATTTTTGAATTTTGAATTCTTGGGTTTAGAATTTACTCTGAATCTGATATATTGGATGGGAAAAAAAAAAAACAACTTCTGCCACTCTGTTTAAATGAAGCAAAAACATTTCAAAGGTATCTGACTAACTGAGCCCCAAATATGTTTATTAGATACTGTAATTTCCTCACCAGTCTGTGAAAATCTCACACTTCTTTAACATCGCTATCACCCCTGAATGTAAGATCTTTGAAGCGATCTTCACATCATGCCTGAGACTTCATACCAGTGCTTTAAATAGAATCTTGGATTTGTCTCTTTCAACTCTAAATGACACCAAAGGATTACTGTCTTAATTCCAGACTCCAAATTCCATTATTTCACATGATCTCTTCTATATAGGTTCTTATACCACACCTGAACTCCTTCCATTAATGTGTTAAGAATATAGCTAACACTTGTTGCATCTGTCCTCTCATCCTCTCCTCAAGGGGAAATGGTATATGCTTTCTTTCAGTTGTTTATTTTTTCAGTATACATCTTGTCATGCATTTAAGTTAATGAAGGCAAGGTAAAAACATATAATTTTTGCTAGCCTATTTTGACATTTTGGATAGTTGCTCTTTGGCAGGGGGATGGTTATTACAGAGTTTCAGAATGGCCCCCAAAATAACTGGCCCAGGCAAACTTTCTCCTGAGACCCAAACTATCCAATAAGTTCCTGAAATGTGTTGGATGCAACCTCTTGTTGCAGAAGAGGTAAGAAGTAACTAGAGGTATGTTAAAGGTTCCTCCTGCTACCTAGATTAGACTCCAGCTAGGCTGTCCTGTTATCTCAATTTCAAGCTGCCAGCTGTAGGGGTAGCCTCTGAGACTACCGTTGTCCTCAGTATACTAGTGTAGGGTTGTCCTATTTGGAGACTTAGAGAGACCACCTGATACAGGACTATCAATACCCCTCCCATGTTGGTCTTATTTGCCTCCCCCTCCTTTGTTGCTCTACCTCCTTTATCCTGTGCCTTGATTGCCTTCACAAGGTTCAGCTTTGGTTGTCTGTGATCAGGCTGCCATCTCTTGCAGCTGAGCTTGGGCATAGCAGTTCTGTTTGTCTGCAAGGAAGGGAAGCTCCCCACCCTCTTGCTTAGGTCTTGAATGGGACTTGTAGACCACATAAGGGGTGGACCGTCAATTTAGTGTTGATTCTGACTGAAAAGGTGGAATTGGTTTCCCATCTAAAAATATAAATGCAATTTGGGTGAAAGCAATCATGAAATGATAAATGTCATGATGCTAAGGAAAGGAAAAAGTGAGAGCAGTTGAATAAAGACAAAATGGACTTCAAAAAAGCAGGTGTTAAACTTAGAGAACTGCTTGGTAGAGTCTTCTGGGGAAAAAAACATCTAAGAGAAAAGGTAGTTTAGGAGAACTGATAGATTCTCAAAGACACAGAATTAAAAGCAGTCACTATCACGATATGAAGGGAAGCTAGAAAGAATAGCAAAAGATCAATGCTGTTTCAGGAACTCTTTAGCTGAAAGCAAAAAAAGGAATCCTATAACAGAGTAGAAATATTTACAATTTGTTGCTGATGACTACAAAAGAACAGCACAAGCATGTAGGAACAAAAATGAGAAAGGCAAAGGCACAAAATGAGTTACACTGAGCAAAGGACATGAAAGGTAGTAAGAGATTCAATAAGTAAATTAGGAATAGAAAAAGACAAAGATGAACACAAATCCTCTGCTTAGTGGGAAAAGAAAAGGAACAAAGGGATGATGGCAAGAAGGCTGAGGAGTTCAATGTCTATTTTGCTTCAGACTTCTTCCACAAGATTAATGGTGATGAGATGTTTAACATAATGTTAACAACAAAAACAACCATGGGAAGGAGCACAAGCTACAAAACAGGAAGAGCAGGTTAAGGAATATTCTGATAAGTTAGATGTGTTTAAATTGCCAAGCTCTGGTGAAATTCACCCTAGGTATTTAGGGAGCTAACTGAAGCAATCTTGGAAATTAGTGATTACCTTTGAGCACTCATGAAGGATGAGTGAGGTCCCAGGGGAATGAAAATGGGAAATATAGTAACTGCTGAATAAAAGGGGACCACAGAGGACCTGATGGTTTTAAGCCAGCCAGCCTAACTTCAGAACCCAGAAAAATACTTGAACAAATTCTTTGTCAACATGCAAGTACTTAAAAAATATGGCGATATGCAATAGCCAGCATGGATTTGTCAAAAACAAATCCTGCCAGGACAACCTAATTCCCTTCTTTGGCAGGGCACTGGCTTAGTTGATGGAGAAAAACAGTAGACATGATATATAATGATTTTAGTAAGTTTTTTTTTATTCACGCCCCCAAGACATTATCATAAGCATAGCAGGGAAATGTAGTCTCAGGTTGGTAGATTTACTGTGCTAATGGAAGAGGCTTTCCTGTTTTCATAGGAGCATCTTTGATAAAGCAATACCACAGCTGAGCCACAATCACACTGCATATAAAGACAATCCCTTAGTTACCAGAGGAGCTGCCAAACACAAGAAGCTAATGGGAGTTTTGCAAAGTAGCTCAGAAAGAGAGCATATAAGGCACTACATCTAACAAACATACTCCAAATCTAGGCCAGTATATCCCCCGAAAATAAATGGTGCCCAAAGCAGGGGTGTTGATGGCACCAGGCTTACAGGACTTGAGCCCCAAGTCCCAGCAGTCAAGCCCCAGGTCAGCTGCAAGGTGCCCGCGGTGGTGGGGTGCTTACAGGGCTTGAGCACCAAGTTGCGGCACACTGAGCCCTGGGCCTTTTCCCTGGCCAGTGGCGCTTCTGTGCCCCAGCCTGAAGAGTGCATGCAGAGGTTTGATTACCTGCCTTTTGGGCAAATGGTGTATTTGCACATGTGTTCAGTTCAAGCAAATCCTGGCCCTCAGGAATACTCTTGAGACCAAAGTGGTTACTGAAAGAGCTAAGGGAGGTACTTAGCTACTGAGAGGTACATAGAGGAGACTTTTTGGGACACAGTAGACCTGTCCTAGCCCTAATCTGATAATGTCTGTGTGGTTAAGGAGAATGAAAGTCTAAGGGGAGAATAAAGTAAAGATAGAGCAGAGGGAAGCAATCCCATAGTTGGGACCCTCCTTTCAATTGATGCAATGGTATCCTCTCACAATACCTCTATGGGCAAGAGGACTCATAGACTCTAAGGTCAGAAGGGACCAATATGATCATCTAGTCTGATCTCCCACACACTGCAGGCCACAAAAACCTCACCCACCCATTCCTACAATGAACGTTAAACCCATAACTGATCTATTTAAGTCCTCAAATCATGATTTAAAGACTTTAATACAGAGAATCGACCAGCAAGTGAGCCATGCCCAATGCTACAGAGGAAGGCAAAAAACTCCCAGCGCCCAAGCCAATCTGCCCTGGGAGAAAATTCCTTCCTGACCGCGAATATGGTGATCAGTTAAACCCTGAGCATGAGGGCAAGTCCACAACAACCAGTCAAAAAAAACTTCTCTGAAATAACTCAGAACACACTCGATCCAATGCCCCTTCCCACGTCCCTATCATACCCATCACCAGTAGTAAAAGACAGACAATGGCCAAGCTACACTGCCCATCATATCATTCCCTCCATAAACTTATCAAGCTCTGTTTTGAAGGCACCTAAGGTTTTTGCCCCCACCACTTCCCTTGGTAGACTATTCCAGAACTTTACTCCTCTGATGGTTACGAATCTGCAAGCCTAAATTTTCTGAAGGACAGTTTGTATCCATTTGTTCTTGTGTCCACATTGGCACTGTATTCAAATAATTCCTCTCCCTCCCTTGTATTTATCCCTCTAATGTATTTATAAAGAGCAATCATATCTCCTCTCAGCCTTCTTTTGCTCAGACTAAACAAACAAAGCTCTTTAAGTCATCTCTCATAGGGAAGATTTTCCATTCCACGAACCATCCTTGTAGCCCTTCTTTGTACCTGTTCCAGTTTGACTTCATCTTTCTTAAACATGGGTGACCAGAACTGTACACAATACTCCAAGTGTGGTCACACCAGCTCCTTGTATAATGGTACTAACACCTCCCTATCTCTACTGGAACTACACCTTCTGATGCACCCTAGGACCGCATTAGCTTTTTTCACTGCCACATGGCATTGGCTACTCATTGTCATTCTGTGATCAACCAGTATGCCCAGGTCCTTCTCCTCCCCCATCACTTCCAGCTGATGCATTCCCAACTTATAAGAAAAATTTCTGTTATTTGTCCCTAAGTGCATGACTTTGCACTTTCCATTGTTGAATTTCATCCTATTTCTAATGCTCCACTTTAAAAGGTCATCCAAATCATTTTGCATGCTATCCCAATCCTCCTCAGGATTGGCAATACCTCATAGCTTCATTTCATCTGCAAACTTAACTAGCACATTACCACTTGTTGTGCCAAGGTCAGTAATGAACATGTTGAATAAGTTGGGTCCCAAGACTGATTCTTCGGGAACTCCACTAGTAACCTCCTTCCAGCTAGACAGTTCACCTTTCACTATGACCCTCTGTAGTTTCCCCTGTAACCAGTTCTTTATCCACCTTTCTATTTTCATATTAATCCCCATCTCCCCCAATTTAACTAATAATTCCCTGTGTAGAATTGTATCAAATGCCTTGCTGAAATCTAAGTAAATTAGGTCCACCACATTCCCTTTATCCAAAAAAAATCTGTTATCTTCTCAAAAAAGGAGATCAGGTTGGTCAGGCATGATCTAACTTTTGTAAAGCCATGTTGTATTTTAACCCAGTTACCATTTTCCTCAATATCCTTAAGTACCTTCTCCTTCAAAATGTTCTCCATACTGCTGAAGTCAAACTGACAGGCCTGTAGTTACCTGCATCACTTTTATTCCCTTTCTTGAAAATAGGGACCACATTAGCAATTCTCCAGTCATAAGGTACAAGCCCTGTGTTTACCGATACTTTAAAAATCCTTGCTAAAGGGCTGGCAATTTCATGTGCAAGTTCCTTCAATATTCTTGGATGAAGATTATCTGGACCCCCTAATTTAGTTCCATTAAGCTGCTGAAGCTTGTCTTCCACCTCAGATATGGACTCCAGGGCTGTGTTCATACGTAAACTGTTATTTCAAAATAAGTTATTTCAAAATGAGTTATTTTGAAATAAAGTCCTTATTTCAAAATAACTTAATTTAAAATAACAATGTATTAAATCAAAGTAACAGAAACCCTCAAAGTGAAATAGCATGCCCTGTGTCTGGACATGCCATTTCACTTCAGGAGGTGGGCATGATGGGAGGTTTGGCAACATGGCCCCCTGGCAGGGCCATGTTGCCAACCAATCCCCTGCCACTGGCTCTCCAAAGCCAATGGCAGGGGAAATACATGGGGGGGAGGGGTGCACAGATGGGGAGGCATGGATCCCCTAGCTCCCCACTAGCCCTCTTTGCCCAGACAGGGGGAACACAGGGGCAGGGAGCAAGGAGCCCAATGGGGCTGGGAGCTGCTTGCGGCGCCCGGCAAGCAGTTCTGAGCCTCATCAGGCTCCTACTGCCCCTCTGCTCATGCTGCCTGAGTGAAGAAGGCGCTAGTGGGGGGCTAGGGGATCCATGCCCCACCACCTGGGAAGCAGCAGGGGTGAAGGGCTCCCTGATTCCCTGGCCCTGCTGCCTGGGCTTCACCAGGGGAAACAGCCATGGAGCCAGCTTTCCCTGCTGCCCCACTTGCCTGCAACCACGGGGGGCAGCAGGTCAGCCAGCTGGCTTTCCCTGCTGCCCAGTCTGGGCAGCTGCCGGCAGGGTGGTGGGGGCAGAGCTCTGGGGGCACCTTGGACCCCCAGCCCCTGGCCGCCTGCAAGCAGCCAGTGGGTGCCAGGTCACCCAGTCCCTGGTAGGCTCCGCAACCTCTGGTCAGTTTCACAGAGGTGAAATTGACCAGACATTGCTCAGCCTGCCAGGGGATGGGGCAGCTGGCACCCCCATGGCCACTTGCAGGCAGCCAGGGGCTGCGGGGACCAGCTGCAGCCCTGGCTGCTTGCAGGTGGCCAGGATCTGGGGGTCCGGGGTGCCCCTGGCTGCTTCTAGGTGGCCAAGGGCTGGGGGACCGGGGTTCCCCTACAATTTAGCCCCTGCTGTGGGGTCAGTGGGGGGTGTGCAGGATGCCCCAGCTCCATGCCCTAGCCTGGGCTCCAAGGCTGCTGGCAGGGCAGCTAGGGCTGGAGCTGGCTTTCCCCAGTGCCCCGCTGGGTGGCTGCACCCTAGCGGGTGATGCAGCAGCCAGATCTCCCTGCCACCCAGGATCGGCAGGGGCCACCCCCATGGGCGATGCGGGAGCCAGATCTCCCCACCGCCATGGATTGGCAGGGGCTGACCCCGTGGGCAATGCGGGAGCTGGTTCTCCCCACCACCAGGGATCGGCAGGAGCAGCCCCTGCAGGTGATGTGGGAACTGGCTCAACTATCGCCGGCAGAGGTGGCCCCTGCTGATGCCGGGTGGCTGGGAGAGCAGGCTCACCCACCTCTGGCAGGGACCAGCCGGCTCCCCCATCACCTGCGGGGGAAGCCCCTGATGATCCTGGGCAGCGGAGAGCACTGCTTCCCCCATCACCCATGGGGGCAGCCCCCACTGATCCCCCAGTGGGGATCAATCACCCCCCTGAGCTCCCCTGCACCTCCCCTCAGCACCCTGGCCAGGGTGCTGAGGGGGGTTAGGAGGAAGCTCAAAGCCCTGTTTTGAAACAGGGGTTGTTTTGAAACAACATGTCCCAACAGCATTGTTTCGAAAAAAAACGTTTCGAAACAAGGGCTATTTTGATTCCACCCGAGGTTTTATTATTCCAAAACGACAGACGTTATTTCAAAATGACAGGGTCCCATCATTTTGAAATAAAGAAATGTCTTTTGGACCTGACATCTTTTATTTCAAAACAATGGTCATTGTTTTGAAATAAAACCCTCGTGTGGACACAGCCCAGGTGTAAGGAAGAGACAAGTAATAGTAATGAGGGATTTGATTATTAGAAATGTAGATTGTTGGGTTTCTGATGACTGCGACAAACACAGATGCAAAGGTTGGGAAGCTTTTGAGACATGGAGATATACTTACATACAGTGGTCATGGTGCATGTAGGAATGACTGACATAGGAAAAAAAATAGGTGACAGGATCTGAAAGCCAAATGTAAGCTGCTACATAAAATATTACCATCCTCTGAAATCCTTTTGGTTAGTATATGTAAGAACACACAGGCAGAACTCATCAAAACATGGATGAGTTCATGGTGCTGGTAGGATAGATTTAATGACAACTAGTGAACCTCTTGGGAAAGGAGGATTCTATATATGAAGGAAGGGCTGCATCTAACCAAAATAGAACCTGATGGTTGCCATGTAAAATTGAAAAGTCTGTAGAGGATTTTTTGTTTTAAGGGCTGGGAGAAAGCTGACAAGTGTGGCAGGGTATACAGTTCATACAGAGACAACCCTTAGGAGAGTATTTATTAAATAGAATATTTTATATTCTTGGAGAACAGAGAAGATAGAAGTCAATAAAAGATAGGTGGAAACTGAAGAGATATGAAAAATTGTCCCATTCAATTACATCACTGGAAGGCAGACAACTTAATATTGATAAAGTACCTAAGTGCCTGTTTACAAATGCTAAAAGACTAAATATTATGATGAGGAATGCCAGATATGAAATGGGGATATTGATATAATACAGATAAAAATTTTGGAACAATGATAATAAATGAGAAATGGTAATATTGGAGTATGAATTATGATATAATAGAACAGGTCATGTTTGTGTGAGGTGGCAACATATATGTAAGAAAATACAGCATCAAATACAGTAAAAATCTTAAATGAATCAAACAACATACAATCTGTACAGATACAAATTCTGAACTTGAATATTAAAAATATTGCACTACTGATATACTTCTGGCCACCTGATCATGATGGTAATGGTGATTATGAAATGCTCATAGAGACAGAAAATCCAATAATTCAACTATCTTCATGTGCACTGGGTAGATAACACTTCAGGATGGGATGCTGAGATAAAAATTTGATGCTATTAATGACCCTATGTTGGAGCAGCTTGTCCTAGAACTGACAAGAGGAGAGACAGTTCTTGATTTAGTCCCAAGTGGACCACAAGATCTTGTCCAAGAGGCAAATATAGCTGAACTACTTGGTAATAGCGACCATAATCAAATGAAATTTAACATCCTGGGGGGGGGGTGGAGATGGGACGCCAAATAAAACTTCCATGGTGACCTTTAACTTCAAAATGAGGACCCACAGAAAAAATAAGAAACTTAAATGTACAGAATTTAAAAAAGAATAGTCATAAAAGTGAAATGCATACAGATGTAAGAAGAATGTTTAAAATACTTGAGTATCAAAATAAATGTATATCACAAATTAAACAGTAAGAAGACTAGAAACGTCACCAAGGCTAAACAGAGAAGAAGAAGTGATTAGAAGCAAAAAGGCTGTCTTTAAAGTTGGAAGTCCAGCTCAAAGAGAAAAAAAGGATAAACTATAGCATGTCAAAATTAAAGGCAGAATTAGGCAAGCCTAAGGGAAAAAGAAAGAACCACTGGTAAATGACACAGAAAGTATTGTATATATTCAGGTATAAGCTGATCCGGGCACAAGCCGACCCCCCCCCAATTCTGAGCCCAAAAAAAGAAGCTAAAATTGGTGACCCAGCTATAAGCCGAGGTCCCCTTTTGGTCTTGGCCCCTAACCTCCCACCCACTGCTGCTGGGTTCCTCTGGAGTTTCTGACAGCTTCCATACCCCAAAATCTCTGCTGCTGCTTTTTCCTCACCACCTCACTGTCCATTCCTCACCCCTGCTCTCGTACTCTGCCCTTTCCTCACCTCTGCTGCCCCCTGCTCTGCCCTTTCCTCACTGCTACACCCCTGCTCACTTCTCAGTTTCCTGCTGCTACCCCCTGCACCGCCCTTTCCTCACTGTTGTCCCCTTGCTCCCACCTGCTTTGCCCTTTCGTCACTGTAGTCACCCCTGCTGCCCCTGCTCTGCCCTTTCCTCACTGCTGCTCTCTGCTCCTCCTACTGCCCCCTCCTCACTGCCACCCCCTGCTCCACCCTTCCCTCACTGTTACCTGTTGCCCCCCTCCTCTGCCACTTCCCTCACTGCTGCCCCCCTGCTCCTCCTGCTGCCCCCTTCTCTGCCCCTTTCCCACTGCTGCCCCCCTGCTCTGCCCTTTACTCACTGCTGCCCCCCTGGCTCTTCACTGCTGACCCCTACTCCCTTCCCAGTTTAGTGCTGTTGCTCCCTGTTCCCCAACACCCTTTCCCTGTCACCCCACAACCCCTGCTGCTGCTCTTCCCAGCCTGCCAGGCACCCCACCCCCAATCCCCGGTCACTGTCGCTGCTTCCCTGGCCTCCCCAAAAACCCTGGGTCCTCCTGCCGCTTTCCCCAGACTCCCCAACCCCCCCCCAATGCCTGAGCCCTGCCACCACTTCCCTGGCCTCCCTGAATCCCCCCATCAATGTCCAGACCACCCCCCCAGCCCCCCTTACATGGCTGCTCCAGACGCTGGGGTCCCCTCTTCACTCCAGCCCCAGCCCCGGCCGACTGCCCAAGATGACCGCCCGGCAACACTGGGGTTCTGGCTTGCCACATGGTCTGGGAAACTCCTGGGAGGGGCTGTCTACCGTATTCCCTTGAGTACAAGCTGAGATCCTTTTTGAAGCCAATTTTCAGGCACAAAATTTTCAGCTTATATGTGATGATATACGGTAAAAAGCTTTTTTTTTTTTCCCTTTAATGTCAGAAGCAGTAAGACTGCCAATCAGTGGGCCAGTGGATGATCCAGGTGCTAAAGAAGCATTATGGAAGACAAGGCAGTTGCAGAAAAGTTACTTTTGATTGGTTTTCACTGCAGAGAATGTAAGAGAGATTCCCACAACAAAGCTATTTTTTTCAGGTGACAAATCTGAGGAAATGTCCAAGACGGAGGTGTCAATAGAGGAGTTTTGGAAGAAATTAGTACACCAACGGAACAAGGCACCAAAACCAGATGATATTCACCCAAGATTCTGAAGGAACTCAGATATGAAATTGCTGAAATACTAACTGTGATTAGGTAATCTATCACTTAAATCAGCTTCTACACCAGATCGCTATAAGAAAGTTAATATAATGTTTATTAAAAAAAAAAAAAAAAAAGGATTCAAAGGAATTCATGGTAATTATAGACCAGTAAACCTAACTTCAGCTCCTCGCAAATTGCTTGAAGTTATATTAAGGAACAGAATTATCAAACACACAGATGAAGAAAATATGTTCCAGAAGAATCAGCATGGCTTTTGGAAAGAGAAATTGTGCCTTACCAATTTCTTTGAATTCTCTGAGGGGATCAAAAAACATGCATGCAAGACTGATTCATTTGTTAGTCTTTAAAAGTGTTACCAGACTACTTGTTTGTTTCAGTGGATTTAGTATACTTGGCGTTCCACAAAACTCTTTGACAAGGTATCTTACCAAGGCTCTTAAACAAAGTAGGCAGTTATGTAATAAGAGGGAAGGTCCTCAAATGGACCAGTGAACTGCTTAAAAAATAGGTCGGCCAGTTTTCACAATAGAGAGAAGTGAAAAGTGATATCCCTTAGGGACCTATAAAAAGACCAGTGCTGTCCAACATATTCATAAAAGGTCTGGAAGAGGAAATAAACAGTAAGGTGGCAATGTTTGCAGATGATACTGGATTTCTTCAAGATAATTAAATCCAAAGATGATTGCAAAGAGTTATAAAATGACCCCCAAAACTGGGTGATGGGGCAATAAAATGGGAGACCAAGTTTATTGTTGATAAATGCAAAGTTATGCACACTGAAAAATACAATCCCAACCAGGGGCATCGCTGGCTGGGGGAGGGACCAAGGGCATGGGCCCCACCCCCAGACTGCAGGCCCTGCCCCCTGGCCAGGGCCAGGACCAGGTGCTGCCGCGCTGCTGCATGCGGCTAAGACCCGCATCCCCAGCCGGGGATGGGGCTGGAAGCGGCCACAGAAGGCCGGGCCCCACATCCCCAACCAGGGATGGGGCAACCGTGGCCACGGGCAGCCAGGCCCCAGATACCCGGGTGGGGACGGGGCCGCTGCAGCCGCCGGCAGCTGGGCCCCGGATCTCCGGCCTGATTGAGCCAGAGATCCAGGGCACTGAAGCTGGGGTTTGGGGCATGTGCCCCGGAGCGCCCAGCACCAGCGGCACCCCTGATTCCAACTATACACACAAAGGCTATGTTCACATGTTTCAAAATAAGTTATTTGAATATAAAATACTTAATTTAACTTAAATCGAAATAAGGGGAAACCTAACATTGAAATAGCAATTCCAGACACAGGACTTGCTATTTCGATTCAGGAGAGGGGCACCATGGGAGGTGTGGCAACATGGCCCCCTTCCTGGGCCATGCCCCCACCCAATATATAGAAAAAAGGAAGGCGCCCTGGGAAGGAGAAGGACAAAAGTGTTAATTTGAAATAATAGTTATTTCAAAATAACACATCCAAATGTCGTTATTTCAAAACAACCATTTTGAAACAATGGCTATTTCAATTTTACCCTAGGTTTTATTGTTCTGAAATAACAGATGTTATTTTGAAATGACAGGGGCTCATCATTTCAAAATAAAGAAACATCATTTGGACATCTCAACTTTTATTTTGAAACAATGATGGTTGTTTGAATTAAAAGCCTTGTGTGGACATAGCCAGCATGATGGGATCTAAATTAATTGTTACCACTCAAGAAAGATCTTTGAGTCACTGTGGATATTCTCTGAAACTACCAGCTTAATGTGCAGCTGCAGTCAAAAAAAAAAAAATAAAAAAAAAAGCTAAGAGAACACCAGGAAACATTAGGGAAAAGCTAGATAATAAAGCAGAAAATATCAGTGACATATAAATTGATGTTATGCCCACATCTTAAATATTGCATGCAGTTATGGTTGCCCCATATTAATAAATATATATTAGAAGTGGAAAATGAGCAGAGAAGGTCAACTAAATTTCTACGGGGTATGAGGAGAGATTAAAATGTCTGGGACTGTTCAGTTTAGAAAATAAATGACTAAGGGAGGATATGAAAGAATTCTATAAAATAACAACACATCTGGAAAAAGTGGCTAGGGAAGTATTATTTCCCCCTTGACATACCACAAGAATCAGCAGTGGCGGAAGTCACCCAATGAAATTAATAGGCAGCTGATCTAAAATAAATAAAACACACAATGGACAGTCAACCTATAAAACTTGTTTTCACTAGATATTGTGAAGGCCAAAGTATAACAGAGTTCAAAAAGAATTACATAAGTTCATGGAGAAAAGTTCCATCAATGGCTATTAGTGAGATGGTCAGGTCACAGATGCAATGCCATGTATTAAACATCTGTAAAGCAGCGTGCCAGAAGCTGAGACTGGATATCACCTGATAATCATCCTAATCTCTTCATTCCCTTTGTATCCCTTTGGCAATGTCAGCTGTCATTTTACTGGTTTACATGGACTATTGGCCAGTATGGCCATTCTTATGTTTTTATATATCTCATAACAGTCTTCAAATATATTAAGGATGTTATAAAGGGGACAGTGATCAATTACTCTTTGTGCCCACTGAATGTAGGATAAAAAAAATAATGGATTTAGTCTGTAATAAGGGAGATGGAGGTTACATATTAGGAAAAAATTGAGTCAACACCTTCTTCTAACTTCAGTATACTATTTATTAACTATAAAGTCCTAGCAATCTTAATTATAATAACCTTCTGTATCACAGCTGCCTAAATTCTATGTTCCTGTTGACCTTTTTCTTTCCATCTCAGATTGTTGACTTTTCTTTCACCTCTGCTGTTCTGATTAACAAAAACTGCCAGACTGCAGCTAGCATCTGACCTTGCCTCTAGAACCTTGCTTGTTCAAATTAACACTTTACTATGTGGTGTTCCATTTTATTAATTCATAGTAGCTGAATGCACACAGTATGGTTGCAATTAGCTTGATCCCTTTGTGGAGTAAACCACCCATCAAATCCAGGGTAAAACAAATTGTGAATGTATATTGTAGAAGTCGGGGTCAGCTGGGTGGTCTGGTGGGCACCCCCAGTTGGTCTCCTTGGGGAATTACTGGAGTCTAAGGCCCCTCCAGGCAGCAGGTCCCACATCTTTTCTTCCAGGAGGTTGTCTTATTCATAAACTACCCACTCAATGGAACACAGTTTATCAATATTTTGCTAAGAAAATGGATATTTTTATTTTGTTTGAGCCTTATCCTCCCTGTTTGTGAGCTTGATTTGCAAACGCAGAATAAGCTTACAAACAATGAATTGCAGACACAAATCATCTGAGTGATTGCATCATTCCATTAGCTAACTGACTTATAACCCCACCTAAGTAATTTGAAATAGAACTACTGGTCTGAGCCCACAACTAAATTATGGGGTCAAAAATTTAGACTCATCTTGAGCCCACTAATGGATGGCCAACCATTTGAAAATCTACCCTAATGGTAAAATTTACCACTCAAGTAGTTCAGCCGCTGCTCTTAGGATCTAATGCAGTGGCACTGGAGTTAAGTTAATGGAAAAAACCCCATTAAGGGACTTCGGATCAGATCTCTAATGATGTCATTTGGATTTTTGTCACTGGGTGGGAGCAAAAGTGGAATTGACACAATGAAGAGGAATTGAAATTCATTTCTGGGCCTGTCCCGTTCTTTTGCAACCTACCTTCATTTTGTCCTCAAACTGTTTACTGTTACTTACTGTTTTCTTGGAGAGAGTAAGTGCAGTATGATACACCCACTTCCACATGGCAAGTTTCTTATATTGATCACCACAAAATTACAAGACTCCAGCAGAACCCATGTGTCCTAAATAGAGTCTCTGGACTGCTTCCTAGACCCTGGAGTTGTTGGTTTGATACAAATTGTATACACCCTATGAGAGCCCTGTTACACATAAATATATAATTTAAAAAATTAAGTCAACATAGAATTATAGAAACATAGGACTGGAAGGTACATCAAGAGGTTATTTACAGATTACACTGATTACTTCCTGCCCTAATTTCAGTGGGCAAGGAGAATAATTGATCGCCAACTGCCAAATGTTTCAAAACATTTAGCAACTGTTTCTAATGTTCTCCTCAATCTTCATTTTTCAAGACCAAATTTACCCAGTTTTATTAACCTTTTCTCAGAGGTTATATTTCTGTAAAAGTCTTATCACCTTGCTTGTCTCTCAGTGTCAGTGATATTTTGCTTACATTTCTTCAACAATTAAGCTTATTTTCTTCCTATAGCACACTCAAGAATAATATGTTAAATTGCTGTCATATAAATATATCTTAATGTTTATTCAATATGTGTGATTTTGTATTTGAGTTAGTTTAAATATACATATTAATTATTCTAGAAAGAGCTTTTCATTTTAATTATTTACAATTTTAAACCATCAAATAATTAGTGATTTACATGTAAAAGCAATTAATTAATTGTTCTTTTTTTGCTTGCCATCATCTTCATTTACTTCATAATTATCAATTAAATATTTAAATATTCTCATTTGTAATTATTTCTAGAATTCACACATTCATGCTTCCTAATCCTTTTGTAAGCTCAGTAATTATTCATGATGATTTTATGTTTGCTTTGCTTGGAATTAATTAGGTAAATCTCTATTTTGTTGTTGGTGGTTTAAATCCTTGTTTCACTATAGGTCAGTTTTTGCTTGATCCTACAGACTGTGCTCTGGAGAGGAAGGAGACAACAGAATATTTTTTTTTTCTGATTTGCAGCATCAATGCCAGGGCTAGATACAGAAACAAGATAGAATTCACCCCCAAGAAGACAGGGCAGAGAAAAAAGTGCAAGGCCATAGCCTAACATCTCTTCTTCAATACATCTGTGGTCTTGCCAACTGTGAGGTAGAAAACACTGTCATGTGAATAGTTTTAAAAATTAATGACAGTCTTTTTTTTTTTTTTTTTTTTTTTTTAACATTGAAGAAGCTGTATCAGAATAAGGAAAAGCAGAACTATTCCTAAAGCTGTGTTATCTTTCCAAGTTTACCACTAGTGCTTTTGCCGAAAACCGTCCCACATATCACTTTTGGCTTTCTTCTTGCTACATTTTAAAATAAATAGTATACATATAGCCTCTTCATGCAAACCATCCACAAAGATGATAAAGCCTGTGACCTCCCCTTGCACAGTGAAGCATTTGGGGAGGGATTTGAGCCAGATCCTCAAAGATATTTATGGCTTTAACTCCTGCTGAAATCAAATAGCTAAGTACCTTTAAAAATCTGGGCCTTCATTATTTCAGACACATTTCTTTCAAGGGTCCAGCTTGGAATGGACATCTCTGCAGGATCCCAGAAGCAGGCTGGACTGTAAATCAAATAGGATGGCCCTAATAATTTTTTAAAGCACATTTTGCATTTTTGCATTATTTCTCTCTAAAACTTTGGTACTACTGTAATGATGTCTCTTGTGGGCATAGATTCAAAAGCTGGTATTTGTGAAAGATAGCACTTTCTTCCATTGTTCTTCCGTTTGCTTGAGACTGAGATGCGCTTGTTCAGGAATATCCAGGAGCTTTGGCAATGACTCACAGTCTGAAACTGTGTCTGCCTGCTGTTTGTTATGGTGTTTGTACTCTGTATCTTTGTAGTCCGGATAGTTCCTATGCTCTTCGTGTCTTGTTTCTCCTTTCAGCTTATCTCTCTCATGTTACTGGACGTTCAACCAGCAGAGACTAACAAGGAATTCCTAATGATTCTTTAAGAATGAAAATAAACAAACAAACAAATTAAAAAAAGGGAAGAATACTACACTTAGTTAAGCCCACCATACGTGTGAGCAATCCTGAAGCAGCATTTCAAGGTATCAGAAACTGATTTGTACAATAGGATCTGAAAACTCTTCAGAGGAAAATAAAGATATTTTCATACCTATATTCTGTCAGATACTATGGAACATACAGTTCTCTGATGTAGTAAAGAAGAAGCACTATCAGGTGGATTAGCAGCACATAGATGTGCTTCCCTTTTACACAGAAATTATAGTTGATTTCTACATTTTGCTGTACAAGGGTGAGATTCTTCAAATCTACTTCAAAATCAGTGTCCTAAAGACCCTTAAAGGTCAAACAACATTTTCTTCTGAAGTGAAACACCTTGGCATGGTAGACATTTTTAAGCATTCTTAATTCTGTATTCTGCGAGCTAGATAAGTATATTTTCCACCTGGAGAATCTCAACACTTCATTAACAAATGTCACCATTAATGGAAATGAGCATGAGTCACTATGGGTATGTCTACACAGTAACTGTTATTTCAAAACAACCCATTTTGAAATAACTCATTTCAAAATAAAATCCTTATTTTGAAACAAGTTTAAAATCTTTATTTAGAAAAAAGTTAATTCAAAATAACAGTTTTTAAATTTGAATTAAGGGAAAGCCTGCTTTTGAAACGGCTCTTATTTCAAAATGGTTATTTCGAAATAAGGCCGTTCGGACATGTTGTTTTGAAACAGTTGTTTCGAAACAATGGTGTTGTTTTGAAACAACGTGTCCAAACGCCATTGTTTCGAAAGAACCATTTTAAAACAACAGCTATTTCGATTTCCTACATACAGTACGTAGTGTGGACATGAGAAATTTTATTTCGAAAGAACTGGTGTTGGTTCAAAATAAAACTCACGTCTGAATACAGCTTATGATTGCAATGTGTTACCAACTAAATGTGGAGCACATTCATCTGTAAACTGATACGGCATGATGTATCAGGTATATTTTTGAGCAGAACAAATATCCTCTTTCTCAGGAATTGCTTCCTTCTAACAGGAATAAGTCTTTCAGCAGACAAGCATATATTCCTTAATAGCTCAGAAAATACAGGAGTCAGTATGATGCATGGGTAAGTGCATGGAAAAAATGCTATTTTGTTCTCATGCAGGAATTTGAGCTGTCCTACTCCCACTTAACAACAAATTCCCTAATCTTTAGTGTGGGAAATGACAGGTCCTGTCAGGATAGCTTCAAGTCTACTTCTGGGGACACAGACTTCAAGTGGTTGGATTTTCTGGACAGGAAAATCTATACTTCATCATCTCTACAGATGAACATTGGAAATCAAAAAGCTTTACTGGCCAGGTATGATTTCCTCAGCTGGTCAGCCACTGCTAAATTTCAGGTCAGTTGTTTAAGGTCTTGTATTAAGAGTCCCAGGAGTTCATTGTGGAAGGCTGCTTGTAGTCCAAAATATCCCTGCAGTCCACCCTTGATGTTGCAGACACCATGGCCCAAGTCATGGTCTTAGCAGTAACTACAAGGAGGGCTTCCTGGTTACAAAACTCTAGGATTACTCTGGACATCTAGCAAGCCATTGAAGACTTGACCTTTTACGCCTGAGTCTTGTCAGATAAGATCAATGACACTTTGCACTCTTGAAGGTTTCCAGGGCTACCTTGACATCTTTGGGAGTATATAAGCTATTCACACAAAGATGTGACTATAGATGCAGCAGCAGCAGCAATATCACCCACAGCGTTCCTTTGCACAACGTTTCCCCTCTGAAACATCAGGATTACCCCAGGAAGAGGGATAGATCCCACAAGAAGAAGCAATTAGATTCAAGCTTCAGACTGTCCACACGGCCTCTCACAGTATAAGCTAAGCACCCATTTTGACTCCTTTGTTCAGAGTGCCAGTTCAGCCTTTCTTCTGCTCTCTGAATGTTCATGAAATGCGTGGCAGTAGTCATGAGATACCTCAGGAGGAAGGGAATTCACATCTTACAGTACCTTTGTTCCAGAGAGGAGGTTCTTGCCCAAGTTGATATCATGTCGCATTTGCACTACCATGTGAGACTAATTTTAAACACTACAAAGTCAACCTTGCTTTCCACTCATACATCAGGTTTATTGGGGCCCTTTTCTATTTCACAAGGCTGAGGGTGTTCCTGCTGAGCTGATTTATAATTTCCAGGCAATTCAAGGGTTCTGCTTCTACAACCTCTGCCTTACATAACAATCCTTGTGTGTCTGAGTGTATCGGGTCACGTCTGCTCTCACGTAGCTGGTCCAGTTTATCAGGTTGCATCTTCACTCTCTTCAGATGTGGATCAAGATGGCTTAAATTCCCTTCCCTGAAATCTCTGGCCAGATTGGTTCCCCTGCATCCACTAATCCTAAATTGCTTGTGCTGGTGGAAGTCCCACACAATGTGTGCCAACAATCTTAAATTTGCTTAAATCTCTCTGACCAAGTCAATGGTTACTGATGCTTCCCTTCTGAGTTGGAGGGTGCATACAGGTTCATACATGGTGCAGGGTGTGAAATCAGAACTGGAAGCCTCACTGCATATCAACATGTTGGTACTTTGGGCCATCCATAATGTTTTGTGCCTTTTGAGACTGGATGAGCTACTCATTGGTTCATGTACTCATCAACAATACAACTGTGATGTAGTATGTGAATATGTGGGAATGAAGAAATATTCTCCAGGTTAATCTGTCTGAAAGTGATGATGCTATGGCAATTTTGCATCACAGAAGACATCACTCCAGAGGCAGTCCATTTGTTGGTGATACAATATTATCTTGCAAACTATCTCATCAAGATTTTCTCCCTGAACCATACATGACCCCTGGAGAGGAATGTTCTTTGGGTCATCTTTATAACACAGGGCATCATCATTGTTCGTGCCTGATGTACTAATAAGGGGCCGCTTGCCCGGGCACCCCATTTGCCACCAAGTGCACACTAAAAAACCCCTTATGGACAGCGTAAGAGGCTCTGGCCTGGAATCTGGGAGGCTACAGACTAGCATAACTCAAAGGTACTAACTTTGTGGGAACCGAAACCCACCTGAGAATTTGTGACCCATCTGGAAATTTAGGTCCCACCTAGGAATTTATGATCCACCTAGGAATCTGGACCCACCTGGGAATTTAAAACTTAATTGGAAAATTACTATCTCAATTGTGGGAACCACTAATATGACAAACCCCTCAGTGTGGGAACCAGAAAAACACTGAGCTAAAAATCCTATAAAAAAGGGGATGCCAACTGGCAAAAGTTATGGAGGTTCACGTGTTACCTGCCAGAACTGATCACTCTGACAGTTGGATCTCCCGAGGAAAGCTAGCTCGTGTCGTGTCTCTTACCATGCCTCTTGTGTTCATGCTGCTGGTCAGTGGAGCCTGGGTTGTGGTACATATATAGGAATCCCCTACGAGTACATTGCAGTTTGTTTTACCTTGCCATTTTGTCTTGTTGGGAATACCTAGCCGTTTTACTTTGTTGCAAATACCTTACAGTTTTATCTTGCAGTTTGCCTTGCTGTTTTACTGTGTTACTTATATAGATTTGCGGTTTTGCTTTACAGTCTTGCTGTGTCACTTATATAGATTTGCAGTTTTGCTCTATTGTTTTACTGTGTTACTTATATAGATTTGCTACCTCAGTTGGTCTTGTAAGGTTGCTGTTTCAGTTGTTGATTGCTACCTCAAGTGTCAATGTGATTACCCATTGAAAAATTTTCCCCGTTGTTGCTCTAAATAAACGAACCCATTTCTCACTCAGAACTACTGAGTCCGGTGTCTCCTTCTCCCATAACGGTTGGGAACCAACAATCATGACTGACCCATTTGAGACGATGGAAAACAGGAAATGTCAGCTATTCTGGGGTCGAGGGAGAGTCAGCCTGGGCTGCATCTTCAATGCCTTCCACTGCAGCTTGGAGTTGACCATTTTATCTGCACTTCTAGCTCTTCTGCTCATTTCTCAGGTCATCATCAAGCTCAAAGATGAATGTGCCAAGCTAATCCTCATTGCTGTATGTGGACAAGACAGTGTTTGTTCTCAAATCTCCTTTCACTGTCAATTCAGCTTTCCATATCACCTCCTCCGCATCCCAGCCTGCTCGCTCAGAGCCCTGGCCACACCCTCCATCCCACAATCAACTCTCTGCTCCTCCTGGCATGGCAGTGAACTGGCTAAATGAAGAAGAGCATTGCTCAGTGGCTGTCCAACAAGCCTTACTCAATATCAGAAAGTCCTCCAATCTGGGCAAGAGCTACCAGTAGGTGTTCTGGTGTCCAGGGCAAGCAGCATCAAAGGTGCCCTCCCATGACCTGGTCCCAATCTGGCTGTGGACCGATCTGTCCCTAGACACAGCTGGTAGGTGGTGGGGAGCTGGATTCATTGTCAGCTGCAGCCCGCAGGCAGTGGGGAACCCCAGCCACAGCCAGGGAATTGGATCTATCCCTAACTGCCTCCAGCAGGTGGCAAGCAGCCCCAGCTGCCTCTGGAAGGTGGTGGAGAGTCAGATCCATCCCCAGTGGTGATGGAGAGCTGGATCCAATCCCCCACAACCTTCCAGAGGCAGCTGGGGATGGATCTGGCTCCCCACCACCCAGGTGCCTAATTTAGAGCGCAGGAGTGAAGAAGAAGCCAGGTGTAGCCTGAGATTTTTGTCATCTCTTTAGTATCACAGAGAAGTAAATAAATAAATAAATAAAAATACTAAACTACTAAAATATAAGGACACATATGGGTAGAAAATAGTGTAAGGCAATCTAGCAGAAGTTTTATGTTAAAGCTGGAAAAATTAATGGTAAAGTATTCATGAATCAATCATCTATCAGTGTTTTAAAGAAAAATAAATAAATAAATAAATACAGAAATAAATAAATAAAAGGGCATTCAGCAAGTGAAATGGAAACATCATAGGTTCAGCATATTCCACAGGTATATCTCTATCAGCAGATTCAACAAATGCATTTTTTGGAAAAGTAGGTCAAGATGGAGGAAGATTCTGAACTTTTGAACTCACTCAGTCCCCCTCCCATCAAGTATTCTAAGGTGTCCACCCCCTGTCAAAAGACCCATCAAAAGTATTGATTTTTGGTCAGGTGACAGGTGAAATCACCCCTTTTCCAATTAAATGGAGATGAAATCATACCTTTGAGATTCGTCTGGGAGAAGATGGGAGTGGCAGAAGAGCCAGTAAAAGGCGATGCACAAAGCAGAATATCGGAGATCTCTCCCACTCCTTACTGGGTTCCACTGGCCTCTGGCTATGTTCCCACTGCACTAAGGAGTCTCATTCACACTCACCCCTAGAGAGAGTGACAACATCTCTATTGGGAGCCTGGGAGCTGGGTCTTTGGACTTAGTCGCTGAAAGGTAAAAAGGGGTGCTGTCTCTGAGCGGTGCCTCAGGACTTAGTCCTTGAGCTGGGTTTTTGGACTCTGTCTCTAAAGGGCTTTTCGATGCAACTCATAAGCAAATAGCTAACTGAGTTCTATGTAGAGCTTATGATCAACGGCTGATACTTTGTGGCTCCGGTCTCCAAGCAGCTGCACCTGCAAGCTGCTGAACATTCCAAGCCGAGCCTGAATTCCAGTTTCCACGGCAACCAGACCAGACTGCACTTGCAAGCTCCGGGAACATTCTGAGCTGCTCTCAGTTTCCACGGCAACCAGACCGTAGCTGAGCAGAGAAAGATCTTCAGCCTGCAGCTGCCAGCCACCATTTCCCAGCAAAAGATCCACCATTTCGCAGCAGAAAGAGGGACTCTGCCTTTTTCCTCAACTTTTGGGGTAAGAAAAGGGTCCCAAGGAGGGGAGGAACACTAGCAAAAAGCCCTAAAATCTTGAGATTATTTTTAGTACTGCCAGGAAGCCTAAGCCTTACAATGTAACTTTATGATTATAAGTAAACTACCTAGAAAGAGTGAGATAAGAAACCCAGATTAAGATCTAAAGGAGTAATAGTAAGAGCTGAGATCTCTCCATTCAGTAAGTGACTGGCTCTCACTTTCTGAATGTTCTTTTGTGTACCTAAGTTTTGTGTCTATGTTATAATTGTATAGAATAGTTTTAATGTGTTATGTTACTGTTAAGCTATCTGTAAAAGCAAATATAAGTTCCCTGTCAGTTTCCAGAGTAGGTATTACAATAAATCTGATTTTTGCCTTTGACCAACCATTGGCTTCACGTCTTTTATTGCTTCTGGTCTGTGCTTGATCGGTGGGCTGTAGCCGTATCCCCCACTTGGGACATTTACCCTGGGGTTCCAGTATCTGTCCATTTAGGTGAAAAATGGACCCCGTTGCCCCTGAGGGTTTTTCAAATTAAACCCCAGACTGTGGGACAGTCTGGAAATTAGTAAATTCGATTTTGTTATTTTTTGGGGGGTAACACAGGTAGGGGCTGTGGCTGCCAACGCTGTGGTGCCTTCTAAGGTTCAGCACCTGGGGTTTCACCCCGGCTGCCCCACACTATTTATGGCCATCCTTCCACTAGGATGGCCTACCTAGTGAAATAAAAATGTTTCCCAGGGAGATTGTTGGCCTGCAGAACTGACAGAAGTTTCCATCCAGGACATCTATGCATACCTCTTATATTTTCAGAAATCAGATCACTTGAATGCATTTGGCAGAGATATGAGTGTTCTATCCTCTGATTCAAGGAAAGTCAATTTTTTTCAGTGTCATCATAATGAGATTTCTAAAGGCGCTTCTCCACTTGCATCCTCTGGTCAGAGAACCACTTCCCTTGTGAGACATAAACCATGCTCTGGCAGAGCTGATGGGCCCTGCATTTAAGCCTGTTGTGTCAAGTTCACTGCCCCTTCTGTTTCAGAAAACCATGATCCTGATGGCCATTGCTTTGTGTGGGTGAGTTACAAATCCTTGGTGTTGGGAAGGAATTCTTCTCCAGGAAAGACTGACAGAGGCCTTGTTTTGTTTTGATTTTTGTTTTCCTTCCTCTACAACATGTGGCAAGGGACCTTATTTGATAGATTATCTGTACTTTTGAGTCTTTAAACCATAATATGAGAATTTGAATAATTCGGTAACAGATTAGGTATCTATTACAAGATTGGGTGGAAGAGGTTCTGTGGCCTGCACTGTGGGGGAGGGCAGACTAGGTTATCATAATGGTCCCTTCTAACCTTTAAAGTCTATGGCTATGTCTACAGTAGCAAATTAGTCTGGACTAAGCAAGCTTAGTCCAAACTAATTTGAACCCTGTCTCCAGTAGCCTTTGGCAGGGGCATCACTGCACTTGGGCCAGCAGGGCACAGGCCTTGCATCTCTTGGCAACGGCCCTGCATCTGCTGATCAGCATTGCAGCCTGAATGGGCCAGATCCATGAATGGGCTGCTTCTGGCAAGCTTCAGAGTCTCAGAGGCAAGTGGCAGGAACCATCTCCCTCTTTGAGCCTCCTGCAAGAGGTGTGAAGTTGGAGACAGATTGTGCCGCTTCCCACAAGTGGAAGGACCAGTCTTCGAGTGGCAGAGGCTCAGAAGCAAGTGGCAGGAACCGTCTCCCTCTCTAAGGCACCTGCAAGAGTCTTGAAGCTGGATCTGGGCCCTACTTCTGCCTGCAAGTGGCAGCAGATGGGAATGGATCAGGCCCTGGAGCAGGATTGGGGCCACAGGGTGGCACAGAGGAGGCTAAAAAAATTGATTTGAATGAATTAAAAGTTAGTTTAAACTAGTTAGTTCAGCTAGTGAGTCCGAACTAACTGCTTAGTTTGAGCTAGCCTGATGGAGACATGCTAGTTTGAACTAAATAAGTTTGAATTAGTGGTTAGTTTGAACTAAGCACTTTTTTTTTTTTTTAGTCTGAACTTTTAGTTCTAACTTACTGTACTTTTTTTGTTTGAACTAAAAAGTTAGTTCGAACTGAAAAGTCACGGCTAGTTGAAAATAAAAATTCCTTGAAACTAAAAAGAATGTGCTTAGTTTGAAATAACTTTCAAACTTCTTAGACCGGACTAACCAAGTCCGAACTAAGATTTTGGGTGTAGACATAGCCTATGAGTCTAATAGCTGAACTGCCTTCCACTCAGTTCTCTAAAGCTGAGGTAACATTGTGACCACACTCAAAGTATTTATTCAAGACAGTCTCTCACTGTCATCTGAATTAGACAGTATATTTATTTGTGTTTTTCCCTAAGTCACACTCTTCTCCAGACAAACAACACCTCTATAATCCAGATGTAGGGTGATGTTTAGTCTTTCATCTAGGCAGAGACAAGCCACTTTGCGTTTCACCTCACCTATTTGTGTCATGTGAGGACCATGGGAGGGGACAAGCAGCCTTTGAATAGACAATTTCTAGACAAATTATATTCTGTACAAAAGCCGCATGTAGGATAGCTTCAGCTGCATCTCATGCCAGATACGGAGGCATAAGTCCACAGAGGCATAAGTCATGTCATTAGTGTTCTTCAAGGCATTCACTGCCTTTGAGTGACACAGCCTATGTGGATTTACCTGGCAACTCGACACAGCCAAAGTCCCTTGTAGGCAAAGCAAAGATTCGCACAGACAAGAAGAAGTAAGTGGCCATATTGGGATCCAGCCATTCATAAAAAAAAAGTTAGAAAGTTGGAAAAAATGACAAAGTTATAGATGAAATTTAAACAATATTTGTGGTGTGACAGCACATGCATATTTCTTCACAGCAAGGCAAGATTTCAGGTGATCATTCTTCAATGCTTCTCTTGCAGGCTGAAACCTCCAAAACTGGACTGTCTGTAAGGATAATTGTCCTCTGAATGTGCTTGGGACATCAGCAACCCTTGACCCTCCCTGAGCAGCCCCATGTCTACTAGTGTCACAAGGACTTCCTCCTGCCTTTTGATTGTGTCAGCATGTGAAAGTGAGGGGCAGATTGTGATGATATCTGCAGCACCTTCAGACCAAGGCGCACCAAGCTTGAGAGCTTGCTTCCTGCCACCGGCTGAGCATGTTTATTTTGTAGAGGCTCCCAGCCCTGCTATTGGCTCTGCGAAGATACACCTTTGCATTCTTATGTGGTATGTCTACACTGAAAAGATTTTTTCAGGATAAGGGGGCTTATCTCAAAAAAAAAAAAAAAAAAAAAACCAACCAAACAACCAAACAAAAAAAAAACCTTTTCTGTGTACAGGCAGGCATTTGCTTTTTCAAAAAAAAAAAAAAAAGCAGTTCTGTATTTCAAAAAAACCTAAGCACTTTTTCAAAATCATTAAATCTGCTTTAATTTCGAAATATCAAATCTTTCAAAATAGTGATTTAAAAAAAAAAGTAATTCCAGGATGTGGAATTGGATTTTTCACAATAATTATCAGGGTTTCCCTGGAACAGCTATATTTTGCCCGGGGTACCTCACCAGGCAGGGCAGGATTCCCCAGATGCCCCCCTGCTGCTTTGTTCCCCGCAGGACACAGAGTTCCCCAGCGGGGCAGCCAGGGAACCCTGGTGGGGTTGTGCTCCCCAGCAGGGAACCCTGGCAGGGCTGTGCTCCCCGCTGGGCAGCCAGGGAACTGGGGTGCTGCTTCCCCCCATGATGATCTGCCTCCTAGCCTCCTTGTTCAGGATGGGGGGGGGCTAACTGGGGGATAGGAGCTTGATCAGGCTTGGAGCTGCTTGCTTACTGCATTATTTTGAAAAAGAAGTCTCTTGAAGACACACTTTTTCAAATTTATTATTTTGAGTTAATTTCGGCAAAGTTATTTCAAAATAGCTATTTCAAAATAACTTTGCCAGTGTAGACATAGACAGTGTCTGAACAAAGACAAGGCCAGTGAAGGGAGAGGGGAAGAAGAGCAGGCAATATTGCTTTTTGCTGTTATTACAAAAATTAGGGTGAACAAGAGCCCATCACTGCTGTACCTAAATAGCGCCACTGCTATGCGCGCTGCCTCCAGACTGAGGTACTGCTCGCAAGTCTTCTAAGGGGAATTCAAATATGCATCTATTCAAAAAAGACCTACCCCTGTCCTCTCTGCACTGGCATCTCCTGTCATGAGCTTTTGCTGTGAAAGAACTGAAGGTGACTGGGGCAATCTGAATAACATCTCAAGAAAACACAGTTACATAACTGTTTCTTAAACTAGAAGCTGGCAAGATTTTTTAAATTTTATTTTGAACTCTTATTTAGTAATAACCAAGGCATTTAAGAATACTTCAGGAAAAAAATTCATGGAATGACATAGTTTCAATAAAGATTAATTTTTTACTGGTAAAATAGCATATAAAATAAGATATTAAACAGAAATATAAGCCAATGCTTATGACATGAAGGGGCCAATCTTTCAGCTGGAATATTTTTCATTGCTTTTAATGGGACTTCCAGTTGTGAGACAGCTGCACGAACTGGCCATAAATCATCATGAACAGCACAGTTAATAAGTCAATTAATACATACGTTTCTTTTTTATAATTTTGTTAAGTCTCAAATCTCTATTGTCATAGGCTATGTCCACACCTAGTTGGTTATTTCAAACTAAGTTATTCCAAAATTACTTATTTTGAAATAAAATCCTTATTTCAAAATGAATTTTTTTTTTTTTTTAAATTCGAAATAAGGGAAACCCTGAAAGCGAAATAGCATGCCATGCGTGTGGCCATGCTATTTCGCTTCAGGAGAGGGACAGCCAACCAATCCCCTGCCTGCCTCTCAGCTGGAGAGCCAGGCAGGGGAAAGCTGCCCCCAGGGCAGGAATCCCCCTGCCCTGACTCCCCCACTGCTGCTGGGGCAGCAGAGGTGGGACTGTGGGGCACCTGCAGCCCTGGAGCTGGGTGGCTGTTGCCCTGGCAGGGGCCGCGGGCATGAGCTCTGCCTGCCACCTGGGCTGTCCTGCTGCTGGGAGGGCAGGGGCTGTGGGCATGGGCTCTGCCCTCCCCGGCCAGGCAGGATGCATGCAGCCCAGGTGGGCATGGGCTGCGGGCGCTGGCTGTGCTCCCCTGCCCAAGCTGGGCACATGATGCCGGGCAGGCAGGGGCTGAGGGCACCAGCTCTGCCCCCCACCACCCAGGGTGGGCACATGCCACCCAGGAGGGCAGTGGCTGCAACCGTCAGCTCTGACCCCACCCCCACCCGGCCAAGGAACATGCTGCCCAGGCAGGCAGGGAATGCGACAGCTGGCTCTACCTACCGCTGGGTCGGGCACATGCCGCCGGGTGGGCGGGGGCTACAAGGGGCTGGGGAATGGACTCTATGAAATTGACCACAGAGCGCAGGGCCTGTGAGGGGCTGGGGAACTGACACCCCCAGGGGTGCCCGAGCGGGCATCTCCCCTGGCCACTTGCAGGTGACCAGGGGCTTGGGGAGCAGGGCGCCTAGCTACCTCTGCCCCCACCACCTGGCCAGCAGCTACCCATCCTGGCAGCTGGCAAAGCCAGCTTGGGCGCCTGCTGCTCCCGCTGTCCCAGGCAAGGGGGAGCAGTGGGCAAACCCAGCTCCAGTGCTCACCGTACCCCATATCCCCGGCAAGGGGGAGCAGCCAGTGAAGCCACCTCTGGCACGCGTTGCCCCCCTGTTCCCAGCAAGGGGGAGCAGTGGGTGAAGCCGGCTGGGGCTGGCAACCCCCCCGACACACCTCACCTCAGCACCTTACCCAGGGTGCTGGGGGGGGGGACTTCCTCCTAGGCTTCCATGTACCCTGGGAGGAAGGTCGAGTGTTGTATTGATATGTGTGACATATCCATATAACACAACCAGATAGGGTTATTTTGAAACCGTAGTTTCGAAATAACCCTCATTTCGATACAAAGCTAGGTTTTATTGTATCAAAATGATTTTTCTTATTTCGAAATAAGGGAGCTCCTTATTTTGAAATGAGGAAATGTTGTCTGGATCTGTCAAGTTTTATTTCAAAACAACCATAGCTGTTTCAAAATAAAATCCTTGTGTAGACATACTCTTAGTTCCTAAGGCTAGTCACACCAGATTAATGAACAATCTATTCTTCCCACACTGCATGCTGAGAAAATGGACATTATTATTTGTTTTTTTTTCCCTTTGAGGAATATTCATTTCTAACAACATAAGCAAATCATTGTTTTGATTAGACACTTAGTCCAGTATTTTCAAACCTGAATACCTAAAGGTATGATCTTAAATTTGTATTTAGGCATCTAAATAGGTGGTCTGATTTTCAGAAGTGTTGCGTGTTTAACAGCTTAAACTGAGGACAAGCCTGTTTTTCTTGCAAACTCTAGCAGGGTTCAGTTTATGTGGATTTTTATGTGTGTTTTCAATAGTTTAGATTCACATAATTTTGCACCTGCAATATTACACTTTAAATTTATAATTCATTTGAAGCTAATATAGTGAGAGTAAAGCTAGGTTATTCAACTTTGGTCATTTTAAAATGTCTTCCAAATTTCATGAAATTTGTGCAAAGTCGTCCCCCCCCCGGAAATGACTTAGCTCTCACTAAACTTACTTCTTAAATCATGACATTCAGTTCCTGAGCAGACTTGAGGACACTGTATAGAACACAGCCTCAGAAGACTTGGGAGTTTATTCCTAGTTCAGCCATTGGCCTGCTGGGTGACGTCAAGCCCTTCCTTCTGCCTCAGTTTCCTAACTTGATAATGATGCAAACCCCCCTTTGTAAAGCACTTTCAGAGCTACAGATAAAATACCCTATATAAGCGCTACACGTAATCAAGTTTTTGTTTAAGTTTCTCCAGAAGAAGGGATAAGAACCTGCATAGAATACCGGATCCCAAGTCCTTTGGTATGAAACTTAGTTCGCTCTCATAAACCACCACAAAATTAGGTAAGTTTCATATGGCTTTAGGTTTGTCACAGAAGGTTCACACAGCGCTCCTTGAAAGCTATTTAAATGCTACCAAAACTTATAGGAAGCAATCAACTCTCTTAATTTGCTATACGCATGTGGGATGAGAAGTGTACCATGGGACAGGCCATTGTGCTGTCCGAGGTGACTCAACCAATTGCTCCCAAGGAGCAATTGGTTGAGTCACCTCTAACATCACAATGGCCTAGGAGTCTTGGCATGGCACAAATATATGTCTTATTGTAGCTGCATACATCATTGTAATTCATAAAGGCAAAATGGCTGAGGATTTAAAAATTGGACAGTTATGGCCAGTGAAACTCAGGGATGGTTCATGCTAATGACATGGCTACCCCTTTGGAACTTGTCAACATTATAAAGCTCTCAGTTATGCTTTCAGCTGTTTCCAATATTTCACGCTGACTCGTCAGACAATTGTATGTGGTGCTCACTCGGGGAAGAAAATCTGAAAGTTTAAAAGAAGGATTCAAACTACCAAGGAAAAGTTTTAGCAGATCATAGAACTTTTTGGGGGAAAAAATGTTGTAATTAAAGAGCTATTAATTGATGAAAATACACAAGTCTTTTATAAATTCAGTTTTGATTTTCCCCCATTATTTTTGATGGGTTACAGCTAGTTTTTAATATATATTACCCAACAGACTCAAAATACTTCACACAGCATATGGTACATTTATGGGAGCTTTTATTTGAGTTTGAGAATTCTAAAAAAAAGAAGTCCTGTGGCACTTAAAGACTAACAGATTTCTTTTTCACATGAGCTTTTGTGAGAGAAAATCCCACTTGGTCAGATGCTTGCAAAGTGGGATTTTCTCCTATGAAAGCTTATGCAAAAAATAAATCTGTTAGTCTTTAAGTGCCACAGGACTCCTTTCCCCCCAGGCTAGACTATCAATCAATCCATAGGGTTGGAAGGGACCTCATGAGATCATCAAGTCCAACCCCCTGGGGCTTGAACCCAGGACCTTCTGTATATTAAGCAGACTAACATGGCTGCCCCTTTGGAACTTAACAATTCTAAAAACAGACACCTTGCAATGTGTTGCTAAGAATTTACCCTGCTTTATTTTTTAATTTCTAAACACAGATGTGCCAAACTTCTGGTTAAAGTTCCTGGGCAATATACTGCCTGGAGGCCATTTTCTGAACTAAACAGCTATTGAACTGGAACTAACACTAGAAAGCAGCAGACAGTATTGCCTCCTCATAATATTTGCAGTTATTTACAATGCTCTAATTGGAGAAATTAAGGGTATGTCTACACGGCACTTTTCTTTTGAAATAATATTCATTATTTTGAAATAAAAGAAATTTAGTCTACACGACGTTTTCTTATTTCAAAAGGACGGATCCCGTCCTTTCAAAATAAGAATCATTGTTTCAAAAAAGTTAAACCCCAATGTTTTCGAAATGGCCGTTATTTCGAAGTGGATATTTCGAAATAACGCCGATTAGACCTGTTGTTTTGAAACAACACCGTTGTTTTGAAACAACTGTTTTGAAACAACAGGTCCAAATGGCTTTATTTCAAAATAACCATTTTGAAATAACAGCCGTTTGGATTTCAGGCTTTCCCTTAATTCGAATTAACATTTTTTTTAATTCAAATTAACTTATTTTGAAATAAGGATTTTATTTCAAAATGGGTTACTTTGAAAGGGGTTCTTTCGAAATAAAAATTACTGTGTAGACATAGCCTAAGAGATTGTATGAGAATCACAGCTTTCATTTTTATTTTAAAGTAAGCTTTTAGTTCTCATGGGTGCAGAGAAAAGCTTGAAACCATGAAGTCAGTGTGACCTAAAACAGTGCACAAAAAACCTCCCAAATTTATGAATTTTCACTTTTGTTTTTTTCAGATGTTATGATTTTTAAGCCATGCTCATGACTTTTTGGATGGCCTCACTTCCAGTTATTGGCTGGCAACACTGGGGCATTCAAAACACAGTGGCTGGAGTCCAGAAGTCATCCTTCATTTTTACTTAATCTTTATGCAAACAAAACTTCCCCTAAAGTACTGGTGAGTAAGGACTATTAAAAAATTCAGGGCCCAGTACTGCAAGGGCCTGAACATCCTTGCCTTGAATTTATCTCAGCTGGAGTTCAAGAGGCTCAGCACTTTGTAAGAAGCAATCAGGACTGGGCACTGAATCAGGATTTTGGGATGTGACCAGCTAGGAGTTTCACATGATTAAAGAACTAGCCTTTATACTAGTCAACTCAATCCAGCAGAGTGCACATAAGCATGTCAGTAGTCACAGTAATGCTATTGAGTTTAATCATGTGTAAGGCTCAGAATAAGTCACAGAGGTTAAGAAAGTCACAGATACTGTGATTTCCAGTGACATCTTGTGACTTTCCCACCTCCCGTGACCTGTCCCATGAAATTTCACTTTTATATATGCTGGGCCACACAATATACATAGAATTTGAACTCTTCTAGCACTAGGATGCAGGAGGCAGCTTCCAACCTCAGAGTCAGCAGGCAGGAGAGTCCCCCTGGTGAATGTCACTGTTGGCTGTGGAGAATGCCTGAGGCCTGCCAGGCAGCGTAAATGTTACATTATGTAATACTCTATTGTTAAAAATATGCATTTTAATATATTTTGTTTGTTTTTACCATGACTGTTCCATGACTTTTGCCTAATTTTCCATGACAAATCTGTAACCATACTCACGCTCCTTCATATTAAACATATGCACAAGTGCTTTGTTGGATCAGTATAGAATGCTCTACACTTGGCAGGAACAAGCTGTATGACACATATAATTGTATTGCATTTTAAAGTTTGAGGCATAAATAAAATCATCATCATCATCATCATAGGAGAGCACTAATGAATGTATTACCCATGAAGTATTTTCCTTTCCTTTAATATTTAGTGTAAAACTTCAACAGAAGCAATACAGCCATGGCTGAAAACCTAACTAAAAACTATCACTGACTGGTCTCTATGGCTATGTCTCCACTTAGAAGGTTAGTTTGAATTAACTGAATTCAAACTAATTAATTCGAACTAATAATTATTAGTTTGAATTAAGCTAATTCGAATTAACACAGCCACACTGGAAACCCTAACTCAAACTAGCATGTCCATGCATAGGACTTGCTAGTTTAAATCAGGTACGGAGTGCTATTGCATAGGGAAAATCTAGCTGTGGTTAATTCGAACTGACAGTTTGAATTAATTTTAAAAGGGATAGCCGTGTTAGTCTAGTCCAGTGAAAAAACAACAAGGAGTTGTGTGGCTCCCACGAAAGCTCATGCAAAAAATAAATCAGTTTGAATTAACACAGCTACATTGGGTTAATTTGAACCAATGAGTTCAAATTAACCATCAATTCAAACTTAAGGGAGTTTTTTATAGATTCGAACTAGGCTTTCCTTAGTTCGAACTAAGGGAACCCCTTAGTTTGAACTAATGAAAGCTAGTGTGGATGTGCAGTAATTTAATTCAAATTAAGCCTCCTTAGTTTGAACTAAATTGTAAGTGCAGACATACCCTCTCTGTCTAAGCAATTTACGTATTAATACTGAACTAGACATTTTAGGATTGTTAATTAATGATTTATTGGAGGTGGCTGTATTATGGTTTGTGACATTGGCATGTTGCCAGGCACTATCACAAAGATGCACCAATGGAGCATTTTAGATTGGTGTACTGCATTGAAGACAATCGGAAAGAGAGACAAACAAAGCAAATGATTGTATTGTTTAGCTGGCATGACAATAATGTTAGCTAATACATGATGTTTGTTCATCACTGAAAACGTCACACTGAAGACTGTTGTTTGAGCCATTAGGTTAGAGGTTGGCTTAACAAAAGATATTTGACATGATTCTACAACATCATGATTAATGCTTCTCACCCTTAGCTATTGTTGAATTTCCTTGCCTTTATTCTTTTTATTCTTTTTATTTTTTATTTATTTTATTCTATTTATTTTATTATAATTTATTTATTTATTTATTTATTATTTTATTCTATTTATTTTATTTTATTCTTTTATTTTTCACATCCTTAATTTTTAACAATTTTGGGGGGAAGTGATGATTTAATTAGAAAACCTCCATTGTCAGAGATATTGATGAAATGTCTAATCCAGGGGGTCTCAAACACGTGGCCCGTGGGCTGCATGCAGTCCCTAAAGCTGTTTCCTGTGGCCTGCAATGACACTAGTGTTACTGATATTGACAATATCATTGCATGAAAAGGTTTCAGTAGTGCAGTCATTGGGCTAACGTACTAGTCCTTATGCAGCCCTGTACTATTCCTCATGCAGCCCTCATGGTGATTTGAGTTTGAGACCCCTGGTCGAATCCATGGACTAAAATGTATTTAATTGATTTTGTAAAGTGTTCAGAAGATATAAAATACAAAATAAGTCCTAAGTGATGATATTAACCTATCATACATGGTCTAACCTACTTAACAGTTAGTCTATATTTATAATAAGTAAATCTTTTTTTTCTGGTTTGGACCCACAGTGCTAAACATATTAAAATTTTATTTACTGACACTTACTGATAAAGTAGCTATTTCTAATGTTCACCTATTCTCCCTCCAAAACAAAATTCAGTGTAAATACCATCTGGAGCTGAAATTCAAAAATCAAACTGCAAAAATATATGATCAGTTCATGTAGTTGTGAAAACTGTATATCTCTATCACAAAACATGACATTCAAGCTTACTCTAAAGCTACAGTCTGCATAACACCAAACTCTTGCTCTTAGAGACCAGTTCTGTAGAGTTTGTTCCTATGAATAATTGTCTTTATTTCAGCAGTTGTGCTGCAATGTAGTATTTAGAACCCAGTTCTAAAAGGTCTTGTGTTCCCCAAGAAAGGGGCAACATTCTCAATTCCTGTTAACACCAGCAAAAATCAAAATACTCAGCAATCTAGGCCCTTAATGCTTCTTTCATTGCTCTGAAACCTGTCTGGTTTCTGTGACTTTACACAAGCAGTCATCACTTGGTAATGTCTGGCTTAAATTTAAATAATACGGCTAAACCAGGAATTACAGACAAATTTTTCAAATCTGAATGCTGCAATTACACATCTAGATTCTTATTTTAGCTCCTAAAACAAATTGTCTAAATTTCACCTTTTGAAAGTTTTTTTTTTTAAATCCTTACTGTTATAACTTATTTTTGTTATCCCTATAAATGTTCAGTCCTCTGATGAATCCTGTTAAGATCACAGATTTAATAAGATTTATGGCAATAAGTTCTAATACTTCTGTGTGGGGAAAAAGTATTTTATTTTCTATAACAGTCATATTTTAATGTCTTTGCCTATCGTCTTGTTTTTGTATGATGGGAAAGGATTAATAGAAGTTCCTGATCTGCCTTAATTTTATACCTCAACATATTGTATATCTGCATCATCTACCTTCTTGTTCATGACTAGTTTAATGATGCTTGATGCTTGATGCTCAATGGGAAGAGCTGATGAAAACTGAAAGATAGCTCTTACAAAGTAAGTCTCCTTTGTTACTCCTCCTCCTTTTGTAGCTGGCAATGTAGGAACACCTGATTTGACTCTTAATTGTATGAACCTATTTCCCACAAGATAAACACAGGTCACACTGTGCCAAAAAATAGTTTTATAAATATTTAGAATTAGTGAAAGAACAGGATGTTGCACTCTTCTTCCATAAAGTTGCTTGTGACAAAAGACTTTATGTGGGAAACAGAAGTGAAAATAAGAGATTCCTTTACACCTGTGGCTCTGGAGCTACATATGACTCTTTGACTGCTCCCTTTCAGCTATAGGTTCTGGGCCCCACTGCCACCAGGGGACCCTGTAGGCAGCCATCTCCTGGCTTCAGGCCCCACTGCCACTGGAAGACCCTGTTCTGGGCTCCCCACCACCACTGGGGGATCCTGTGGCAGTTGCCCTTGCCCAGCTTCCCCTTGCCCCCAAACAGGAGGCTACACTCATTGTAGCTCTCAAACACATGGTTATTGAAAGAGTTTTAAAAAATGGCTCTTCTTATCTTTTGGGTTGTTGATCCCTGCTTTAAATCTTCAAGTGCAGTGATATATTTTAGAGTATTGACACAGCAGAAGTACATTCTGCTGCCACTTGGAGACCTGATTTTAGATCAGTTTTGTGATTTCTGCTTGAGAATCTCACAGGCAACACTACCTTTCTCTAGTGAAGGTGCAAGTCATTCCATTTTTAGGGCCATATCCCAAGCCTGTTGTTGTCATAAATGTCAATGGACTTTGGATAAAGTCTGCAAATCATTTTGATTTTAGAAGATCTCTCATGCCAGCTGACTATTGGGGGATCTTTCTCATTACTATTTTGACTTATTTCTTCCAGAATATATTTTTCTCCAGTATAATGAGATCCCTGTCTCCCAGTTCAAAAACAGAATACAAAAAAACATTTGTCTTCTGCCTGTCTGGCTTTGTAGCTTCTTCTGTTCTCTGTCCTTATGCAAAACAAATGTAATCCCGTTCCATGCAGAATCCTACTGCAAACCCACAGACACCCTTACTCTGTATTCAGCTTCCCAGGATGCCACTATATCCTGATTGTTCTATCCAAAGAATATTAAAAAATATATGTTAAATTCGTATTCAATTTCAGCATTAAAACTACAAGATCAAAACAAGAGATGTCTGTTGGCTTTTGTAGGACTTCTGCATATATTCCTCTTCTCCCTTTTCTGTTATTCCTTACCCTAAATTTCTCCTTCTTTTAAAATGATTTTTTCTCCATTCTTAACATCCTGTTCTTATAACTGAGGCATTGCCCTCATAACTTACCCACTCTTCCTTTCAGTGATGCAACAAAACATAGTCTGTTGCCATGGCAATGATCAGCGGCATACACCGTAAGCCACTGTGATTACAGATCTACTGCTAGACTATGTTTTTTTTCCCCCCGTCAGTTTACAGAGATCTCTTTTGTTCCTTGGTATATTCTAAGTTCTGTCATTAACACATTTAACTGATTAAGTGCCCACGTAAGTGCAGATCAGTCTAGAAACTTCATTTCCTAAAGGGCCACCAAAATCTCCTTTTGGATGTACGTGAGTGCACCACTCTATACAATATTTGTGCCCTTTGAAAAGCATTGCTTTGTAGTTATTAGTGTGTGGCATGCAGAAGGGTTAATGTATGATTTGAAATTGCATTTTGGTATCTTCTTTAGGCACAGAGACAGTCAAGAATAGGTAGGGAGGCTGCGACAAGATATGGGAAGTTATTAAAAAGGGGGTCACCCACAGTGTTCCCTTTAGAAATATTAAAATCCCAGGAACAGTTTCCAGCATTTTCAAATAACAAGCTGGTTTCCAGCTTAAAGCCAGTCTCTGTGCTGTGAAGGAAGGACCAGAGGCTGCTGGGAGATGATCCACTGGCTACTCCTTTCCAAGCCCATTTAGCCAGGCACTACAGAAAATGGGATTGGAGGAAAAGGTCCATTGCACTCACTTTGGTGGGGGGAAACACTCTGAAAGTGCTTCTAGTTGCACACACCTTCCCCCTATAGCCACTTTGGGGCCACAGTCTTTGCCAAAATCTAGCCCCAAAAAGCATAAGAAAAAAAAATAAAATTCAGTTGGCATTTATCTTGAATTCAGTACTTGCATGACAAGTTAATTCATCAGATTACCACTTGCCAATCTGAATAAAACCTGACCCCTCTCCTCACCAAGCACCTCCATTTATCTCCCCTCTGACACACATGGGAACATATTTTATGCAAAGACAATCAGAAAACCAGAATATACCTTCCCTGTCCCCCACATGAGGAACAATGGCCTTCGGCTGTACACCTTCCACCCATAACCAGAACACAAGTTCTGAAGAAAGGCAGTCAGAGCCAGGAAATGAGGCCACCAGCGTTGGAAGAGATTCCTGTTGTTTAGGCTCTCAGTCCACTTCATCACCCCTGCTGTTGGGAAGCCAGCAATGATAGGTTGTTTGTACAAACCCTGCTCAATACTAGGAGCTCTGGTTAGGGTATTATGAGAGTGATTTAGGGACATGCACCCCTTAGAGACAGGCTGATTTCTTTCAAGTACACATCCTTTTGTTACTGAGATGCTTTTAAAAAAATATATGATTATATGGATCCCAATATTATTTGACACAAAATGACATTGTAATCAATCTAAAGCCAGTGATTTAGCACCGTGCTTCCCATGGCTCATGCGGAGCACTTTGAGGAAAATTTTCAATCATTATACCCAGTTTTGTTTTTTTCTAATAAAGAGACTATTATACAAGGCTTAAAAATGGCCTGCATTTAATGTATGGGTCTGCATCTTAATGCCGTTGCTGCCAGAGCTCAAAGCTTCTCTGTGCTCTCTGTTCCAGGATGGGGCCTTCAGCCAAAAGACTTCGTGCTGTGGGGGAGCACTCAAAAGGACATCTCATGGCTGAAAGTCTATGCCACATCAGAGGACATAGAAGGGCTCCCAGTACTGGCAGAAGGACCAGTACCAGCAGATAGGGAAAGGGACTGAGGGAGAAAAAGAAAGGTCTCACCTTTATAAACAATGATTTTTACCAAATGTGAAACTGTCTAGCAAATGTTCAGCTGAAGAAGACGATTTTAATAAATCTCAATGGAAAAGGAAGAAGAGGAGACAATACTTTATTTACCTTATGTTGAGATTTTCATGTTTTGATGTTACTGCAGAAAGTTCACAACCTTGCATTGTTACTGTTTTTCAAGCATCAGTAAATTAACATGTGAGACAAGGGAAACTACAGAGGTATTTAGAAACAAAACTCAAAATTTGTAAGCAAGTGTCTCAGTTCTCAACTTCAGAAACAGGAATTAATGCACACACACACACACACAAAAGTCATGTCTAAAGAAGCAGCTGTTCCTTGAAAAGTTTGAGAAATATCTTAGACTATGTCCATAAGAACTGGAAAATGCAAACAATCACACATCATTACTGAGACCCTTCTACTTTCAGCAACAATAGGCTTGTGCAGAATTATGTATGACTGGGAAGAAGCCATGACACTGAAAACCATTTTTATGGCTATGTCTACATTACAAAGCTTAGTTCAGACTTCCTTAGTCCTAACTAGGCAGTTCCCAGTTAGTTCAAGCTAACCGGGAACTTTTTAGTTCAAACTAACCATGCATCCATCAAATTAGCTTGCACAGTTAGGTCAAACTAATGGCTTAGTTAGACCTTTTTTAGTTTGAACTAAGTCAGTGGTTTTCAAACTTAGGGTTGGGACCCAGTACTTGGTCGCAGACCTTCAGGCACTGGGTTGTGGCACCTGCTGCTGTTGCCACCAAAAGACTGGAATGCACTGCTGAAGGATGTAATTATTGGGTCGTCCACATAAATGATATTTTTTCACCTGGGTCCTGAGAGAAAATATTTGAAAACCACTGAACTAAGCTATAATCCATGTCTAAATTGTTCTTGGTTTGAACTAAGCACTTAGTTCCAACTAACTAGGGGAACTTATTAGTTCGTACTAAGCTTTATTTAGATCAAACAAAGACATTTCTTAGTTCGAACTAGGCAAAGCCTAGTGTAGGTAGACACGGACTGATTGCCTAGTGTAGACATAGCCTATGTCATATAATGCAAACTGTCAACACAGTGATGACCTGACAGCAAACAGCCAGGATCAACTGATATAACATGATGAGAGTTGATTCTTTGCATTGCAAGTTGATGACTCTACAGCATAGCCAACACGGTTCAGCTTCTGTGGAAAGTAAGGTTTGTCAAAATAAGTACAGGAGTTGAAAGACTTTAATTTAACAGGTCTGTTCTGCTCACTAAAAGGGAAGGCTGTGTTCAAATGCAAAAAAAAAAATAATAATAATCCACATTTTCAAATTACAGTTAAAAAACATGGGTTAGATTGGATTTTATATTTTAAAGAAATTACATGTAATAGAATAAAGTCTCAGAACTGTTCAGATTATAATGTTCTTCTTGAGTTTAGTTTACTTGGTCAGTTAAAAAAATGGTGTTTGGTTTTGAGGTGCCACCAGCAGTACTATAAAGTTTGGGAACCATGAGTTTTGCATCTTTCTTCCTATACATTAGTTTAGAAGATACCTCAGGAATCTCTGTTGTTCAGGGACTTCAGAGTAGAGCTGGTGGAAAATTTTAAGATATACTTCATGAATAAATTATTTGAAAAATCTGAAATTCATCAAATAAATAATTCATAAATGTGTGTGGAATTATCAGCCCAACTCTACATCTGAAAATTACTTTAAAATCCATTCCTAAAATAATTATTCAAAAAATATCATGACATTCATGTAAGAAATTATTGGGGAATTCTTATTAATCCAGCTGCAGATCAGTGGTTTTCAACCATTGTGCCATGAGAATTATCGAAGTGTGCTTTGAAGTTTTGTACAAAGGTAATGAAAATCAATACAAAACAAATATTGTTTCATTTTAAATAATATTCTATCCAACTAAAATTACAACTAATAAAACTTGTGAAAATTAATCAAATGAAAAGTGAGGTATCAGTCTTTTGATTATAAAACATGAAACATTCTAAACACAGGTGACCAAAGGCAAAATTGAGATGACATGTATTTTTTCTGGTGGATTTGAAACTTTAATACATTTAATTCTTCTTTAGCTTGCTGTATGGACTATGTTGCAAACCTCTCCAATAAGATGGTAACCATAGTAAACGTAAGTAAATGTGACATTTATGAGCAATCAGTTCTGCTGAAAGAAGGTGGGTATGCTGTGAAATTGTTTGTCTCATTGCAGTGTGTTGTGTTATTGAAAAGGTTGGGAACCACTGCTCTAGATCCCATCATGGAAGAAAATACTGCAAGGACTGGTCACAAATTATTCCAGAAACTTAGTCTGTATCCAGATACTTTGCATTCTTGTTCAGAAGATCAATTAAAAGAACAGGAACTGTCTTCTTTATATAGCTCCTCAGAGCTGGCAGTTTTTCCTCCTTGTTTCCTTAAGAAGCCAGCATATATTGATGTTACTGCATGTCTAAAATGTATCATAGATTAGATTAATACCACTTATTCCTTGTTTAATTGCTGGATTTCATCCTTCTTCCCAGCAAGTTGTACAGAAAGAGTATTCAAATGAACATCATCTTTAGAACACAGAAGTTGAAGAAATGACATCACACCATGCAAGAAGACACTGATATTTCTAGAACTGATTTCAGTCCAGTTTTGTAGTGAACTTAGACTATTAGCATTCATTCTGACAGCCTTCTGACACTTTTAGTAATGATCAAATTCCCGCAGCTACCTGCAATCTTTTCTTCTGCTCTGTATTTAGTGCTGTTCTTTAGGCCACTTCATAGAAGAGGCAGCACTTAGAAATATTAGCTGACACCCCTAACTAGGACTGCTTAAATCAGCTACTTCAAAACATTTATGGGATTGGGTTTTTCTATACTTTTGTCAATTTAAGCTTCCAACAACACACTCAATTTGATAATGTGTGTCTGCATACAAGGATAATAAATTCAAGGGGCTAATTTGCAAGTGAATAAAGGTATTGTGCATCAATAGAAGTGTTTGAATTTAAATACTTTTTATTTAAAATGACAAAAAATCCAAGGCCTAGGCCTCATAACAACACATTAATTATACAATACAATGAACCCCCAGGAGCTTCCTTCCTTATTCCCTTGATTAAACAATTGTTGCTAGGTTTCAGAGCAGAAGTGACACTAGGGTTCACTGGTGAAAAACCACTGAAGCTACAATGGCTACTCCAGCCCTTCTCTTTTCTGGCTGCACACCTTTAGCAGAAGTCAAATGGCTGTTGTGGAGCCAATGTGCACCTGTTCAAAGTCCCTCTTTAGACACATAGGTGTCGATAGCTAACTGGATGTCGGACATCAGTGGGGGTGCTAGTGTTCTGGACAGTGATTTTTTCCTCCGATCTATGCATGCTTTCCAAAACACTGCACAAGGGCTGGGAAAATCTTCAGCCCTCTTCTGTATCCATGGGAGTCCAAATATTCCCCAAGGATGTATGGATGGGAGTGAGGCCATGTTTCTGTGCTCTTTTCCCCTACTTTTGCAGTGACTCATGAACCTGGCAGCCACTGAAAGATGAACGCCTCTGATAGGATGGCAAAGTGCAGCTTGTGCATTTCCCCCTGTTACACAAGAGATTAACTACAGTGCTGAATAGGTACAAATGCCATAATCCAGTCCATGGCACAATCAAACGTTTTGGGTCTTATTTGCCTTAAAATTAACAGAGGGTGCATTTTTTTTTATTTCAATGTTTTATTTTGTGTGATAGGATAAGGTACTATGTACTCTTAATAAAACATTGCCTACTCCAGTGATAGAAGCGGGCTAGGCTAGCTGTGCTGTCTGAATGCACTTTGGGTTGTTGAGAAAGAAGGACCCTAGCCACTCTGTCAGTGGCATGGTGTGTAATATAAATACTACATCACATTTCTCCATGTGAAATTTCAGTTGGGATTTGCTAGCAGTATGCCAGTTGTTTTGGCATGAATGAATGTGCCTGTTGATTATTAGTCCATCAGCTATTTGCTAATGGGGAAGGAAAACAGAGTTGTTGTTCTCAGGATTTCCCTTTTCAAATTACAGTCAGCCGAATTCACTGGAGAGAAAGAAAAGGAATGCTTTAAAAAGCACTGATTTATCCGGTGATGATGCTTTCTCACTTCAAGATGAAAAATATGTTTAATGCAAATAGCTTTCTTCAAGAAAACATTGTTACATGGAGCACATGTGAGGGCCCCAGAGACCAGCATGTTCCAGTTGGGTGCCTCAGGCACTCTTTAACTAAATAAAGAAGTTCAGAGAAAATTACCCCTCAAGAATATTATAGATCGTGTCATCATGTTTTCCATGTTTTGCTGTTTTCTCCTTTTTCAATTTGGCTCATATCTCTAGCCCAATGCTATAGGCTTGGGTTTTGTTTTGGTTTTGGTTTTGGTTTTGGTTTTTCCTTCTCACTTGCAGTCCCCGGCCCCTCTTTCTTTCACATATAACTCAAGTGCCTGACATTTGCTAATAATAACTTCCCTTAAAAATAAAATTACCTGCAACTTATGGCTATAATGACAGATGAAAAAAATAAATATAAGTTGTTGTAAAACCCTTCAGTTTTCTTGACATCTTGCCTCTTAAGTTTACAATGTATGATTTCATCAGGTGATACTTTATGTCTACAGTCAATAAGGCAGTATATCCTGAGAGCACACAGCACACTGAGCTGTTAGTATGAGTTACTATATTGCCTTACCCACAACACAGGATAAATAAATCTGTTCAAGCAGGACCTCCTATCTCTGCTGTGTCTCATGCTTTAATTTTTAACATTCCATTCAATTCATAGGCTGCTCCTTGCACTGCTTTAGGACTTCCTACTAACCTAGCTTTGCAGCTACTGAAAGTAAGAAGAGTGACCAAACTATAACATTAGTTAAATTGGTTATCAAATAATAGCTAGCTTCTGCTGGTTGACTTTATTCTGACATCTGTTCAGTTTGTTTGTTCTCTGCTCTAAGAATACCAAAGGTTGTGTTTTCTAATAGCTACATAAAGCACTTAGCCAGCAGAAGAACCCATAGCTTTTTTTAGAGGGCACAAAACATGTTCTAATTCCTACTTCCTTTGTATGTGATTTTCAAAGAGCAAGTGCCGAGTAACATAATATCACATCACCAATGGAAATAATTATGAATAAAACTAAGAGAAAACTCTTTTTTTTAGATGAAGGCAATGGACAGTAAGCCACACCACTAATGAAAATGGGATTATATATCTAGACAACCAGGAAATTTCTATCAATTTGAATTGGCATTCTTGGCAAAGTAAGACAATAACTTTTCTCTAGAACTGTTGTAGAAAACCAAAACTAACATACTTATTTATATCTAAAGAGGATCAGAAATTTTTCATCAATAACATTTCCCAGTGGAAAATTCAGTTTCTGTAAAATCAATATACTTTTTAGGAAAATCTCAATTTTTCAGAAAAGTTTTTGATTTACCATCATGGAATCAAAATAAAATCATAGAATCGTGTAAGTATAGGACAAGAAAGTTCCCATGAGGTCTTCCAAACTATTCTCCTACACTCAAGGCAAGATGAAGCATTATCTAGACCATTCCACAGCCTTCCATGGCTTTAAGTGCTTAACTACCTGCACAGTTAGGAAGTTTTCCTAATGTCCAACTTAAAGTACTCTTGTTGAAGTTCAGACCATTGTTTCTTCTCCTATTCCCCAAGGTAAAGAGAATAATATTTCTCCATTTTCCTAATAACAACTTATTGTGCACTTGAAAACTGTTGTTCTGTCCCCCTCGATCTCTCTTTTTCAGACTTAACAAACCCAGGTTTTTCAGTTTTCCATCATAGGTCATGTTCTCTAGACTAGTGGTTTTCAACCATTGTGTTGGGACACATTACTGTGGCACCACACAACAGTAAATGTATTGCAGAAAGCTGAGGAAATGGCTGGATTTGGCCTGGACAGAGTGGGCTGGCGTGTTTTGTAAAGTCACAATATGCCTCCAAGCGTGTTATGACCCACAAAAGGTTGAGAACCACTGCTCTAGACTCAGAGTCATTTTTATTGACACTTCGTTAGAGTGACTTAAAAAAAATGTAAGAGTAAAATGAAGGGGCCAAAATGTAGAAGGACAAATCCAATTAAAAATTTCTGTGCCAAAAAAAGAGATCCTGACCTCACTGGCTTCTGCTGAAACTTAGATATATAGGGGAAAAAATTATCTGAGTCACAGTGTAAATGGATAAGGAATTTTAAAATTTGAACTGCATTTTGCAGGTGATCTGAAGGGTATTCATGGCTGCCCTATGTGCAGAAATGAACATATCTTTAAAAATACCTTTAATAATTTTCAGTAAACTCCTTTGATCAGAGACCTGAATATAATAAATTAGAAGACAAATAACATAGTTTCTCCTACCAGGAAAATATCACCACTGTACTAATGATAGAAATTAGAAGAGCTGTGAAGATTATGTCCAGGAACTAACACCTGAAGTGTAGGAAGAAGATAATACAGTAAGCTTTTTTTAAAAGTTCTTTAGAAATATTAAACAGTACCAGATCTTAAGCTAAAAGAACACATTGCTCTTTACGTCCAAAGACTTTTCACAGTCGTATTCACAAACAATAGGCTTAATTAACTTCATTGAGTTTTAGGTTAGACCTAGTAGGCTCTTTTCGTGACTTTGATTTCCAGTTGGGCTCAGTGAGTTAAGCAACCTAATTACACTGAATTTCAAACTCCCTTAAGCTCCTTTTGAGAATGCCAGCCTACATTGACAAAGAATGTCTTTTATAAATGATCAGGAAGAGACAACATTTTAACTTTTTGGTTCATATCTTTGAAAGGGCCTCCACTTAGCTTCTAAATCAGCATTTGCAAATTTACATGCAGGTGTTGTTTTACAGATGCAGTACCTCACAATGTCATACTTAAATTATGTATGTAAAAACTTATGGCTCCCTGAGTTAGGAAATATTGGTATGCACATAACTTAATCACAACTATACAGATCAACTTTGAAAATTAGTATTTGATTTTGTGTTTAGCTTGCCAGCAAATTCCAGTTTTATTGACAGAACTGTTAAAAAGAAGGACATAGGCTGATTCCCAGACTTGTTCAATGAGTATGAACTGAAAACAATTGTTGAGCTGTTTTGCTCCCATTTATACAGAACAGAATGGTACATAATCAGTTGCATAAACTGGCTGGATTTCTGGCCTCAGAAGGGTCTTTTAAAGCATGAGATCATTCCAAGACCATGAGTACAAGTCTGTGACCCAGAACCCCCAGCTTAACCTATGTTTGGCCTCCATGCATGTAGCCATCTATATATATCACATATGTATTGTTCTTTATAGGCTTAAGGAATCTTATTATTATAGATGATAGGTTTATAGACTTAGTCTAAGTTCATAAGTTAACATAGATACTTTTTACATTAATAGCTGGAACACAAGGTACCTTACACGCCTGTGTAGAAATTATCCAACGCTTGTATGGAACAGCTAATGGCATAGTTATCAGCAAGTTTAGAAGACAAGATAAAATTTAGATACATTGGCTCAGGTAGATATGTTTGATGAGCAGTGATGCAAAGATCCAGGGAGCTATATTTTGATCATGAAACCCAGGTCAGCAGACAGAGAAACAACCAGAGACTTGCCAGTTTGGGCCCTAAATAACTAAAAGAACACCGTAAAACCCACAAGAATATCCAGAACTAATAAAAAGGGAAGATAGAAGAACATTCTGGAAGGAGGACATGCATCAATCAGACACATGGACCCATTAACCAATAGAATGGATGTATCACTACAATTTGGGAGGGGGGAAATGCCTCATATTTGTATATACAGGGAAAACCCAAACTTGGCAATACTAGACAGGGTATAAAGGGACCAACCGTGTTGCGGAGGGTAGTTTATTGGCTTTTCTATATATTTAGTTAGCTATTTTCCTTTCTTTTAAGGGAGTCCACAGGGCAAGGAAAAGTGACGATGTCAGAGAGCCTGCAGGGTTGGGGAGGAGAAAGGGGAACCCTGTCAAGGCTGTTTCCCCATTCTGGTACTCTGAGTGCAGAGGATGGGGGCCTGAAACAGGCCTTAAACCCCACTGACCTTAAAGCCTTGTCTTAAAACTCTCCAAGGCCACCAAGTTCCTGTCCTTAGAGTGGTATTGTTGCCACCACACATATGCAAAGACCTGTTGAAAACCCAGGAAAGCACACTTGAGAATTCCTTCCTGTGAGGTACCCTCAATCACTTTTATTCCTCCCTTAGGAGAGTGATTGAACCCCAGCTGGGATATCAGCTGGAACTAGTAAAGAATCCCCTTTAGTAGCTGGTTGTGCAGTCTGAGGCACATGCACATGACACCACTTGCCTGTTAAGACACAGAACCTTTTTTATTTTAAAAAAAGGGTAAAATCTTCAATTAATAAGAACAGATAAGAGACACAGAGAGTTGCTTCTCTGGGATTTAACTTAAGTAGTTACAGGGTAGTGAGAGTTGGGTACATGTGCTCAGCACAGAGAACTCCAAAAACAAACCAAAAACAAAGAAATACCCTGACCATGTCTAAGTGAACATTCCCTGTTCTACTCACATCTGGTCAGTTACAAACTGAGATTATCTTTGGCAAGGACATAATAGAATAATAGAATCACAGAATCACAGGGTTGGAAGGGACCTCATGAGGTCAGCTAGTCCAACCCCCTGTGAAAAATTAGGACCACGCCCACTAAAGCATCCCAACCATGGTTTTGTCTAACTGTGCCATAAATATCTCCAAAGGTAGAGATTCCACTACCTCCCTAGGTAACCCATTCTAATGCTTCACCACCCTCCTAGTAAAAAAGTTTGGATCCTTCTTCAGGCCTTTCTAACTGGCCTCCTCCTGATCCTTCCAGGAACTTTGCTGCATCCAAACAGGGACAGGCAAGACTGCTGTTCCAATTCAAAAGCCTGTGCTTTGTTCTTATTGGCTCCCCTGGGACTCATGGACCAGGGTGTTAGCCCCTTCCTCACCAAAGTTACTATAAGCCCAAGCTGCTCTGAATGTGGCAGGGAAAAGTGTTGGGGAGTCTGTGTGGAAACATGGCCCACAACAGGTGTCCAGTCCTCCAATTCAGGCCCCCACATTGAATGAGTTTGACACTTCTGGTTTAAATTGTAAACCATGTATTTTTTTTTCCCTGTATGTGTCAAAATAGAAGTCAATTGTACTTTGACTATTCATTTGCTCATTTGACCTTTTTTCTCAATTGTCTGTGTATCGTTTATGCTTGTTGCAATAAAAGTTTTCTATAAAAAATCTTTGAAGTATCTATGTAACAATTCTCATTGGGCATACCAGGGGGTCCCCCATTTTAAAATTAACTGTGGTCAGATTTCAGCAAGAACCCAAATTTTCTGGTCAAGTTTATTAGAAATCCAGACTTAAATTCCAAATAATGAAGAATCGGAGCCCCAAAATTATTGAGCAGTCAATATTTGAGGTATATTTTTCTGTGATATATTTTAATTTCTTCTATTTGTTTTTACTTTTCTTTCTGAAGGCAGAGTTATATCAGGTGTATATTTTGAGGCATCCTTTTAATGCTTGAGAAATACAATGTTCCAGCTTAATTTTAATCAATTTACAAATTATTTGTTCCTTTAGTCTTGTTCCTGTGTCTTAAAAATGCTAGAGCTTTTTGTATCACTAGGATCTTAAACATGAATCAAAAGAATACATGGTGAAGAGCAGTAGCTGCTAAAAATTACATTACTTATTGTACTTGATGAACATCTGAGATTGTAATTTCTGGTTTTAGAGTCTGAAAGACTCCCATTGATCTAAATGGGGTTTGAATCAAACCAATAATACACCTGTATGGATTTAATGAAAATTTCTGTGGCTTTTTGTTTACTTTGGTGCCTGATCCAAAGTGTTTGCTTGTAGAAGAAAAAGAGACCTTACATTCTTTAAAGGGTAGTTCCATGTGGTATGAATTTTCACCACTGCAGTAGTGTTTCATGTTAATTATATTAATATACCAAGGATAAAGTAGTTTTACAGAGACCTGGCTTGCTAGTTAAAATTTTTCTCACATTTTTGCCTTGACAGGGGAGTGAATGTATTTAACTAAAGTTAAACAGTTTAGTTACACATATCCATACTTTTTGCATTTCTTTACCAATATTTCTTGTCTTCAACAGTAATTTGCATCCCTTAGTACCCCGTCTTTTCCATCTCTTATTACTGTTGTTCTATTTAAGTAAACAAAATAAAAGTATAAAATATAAATATAAGTACAAAATTTAAAGGCCCAGTTCACCTACCCTTTTCATGTGAAATAGAATCTTATTCTGTGAATACTCCATTGAAATCCAGGGCCGGCTTTATAGCTGGTGTAAAATAGTATAATTCAATTTATTCAATGGAGTTTTACAGGTTTAGAGCAGCTGAGAAACTGGCACAAGGGAAATGAGTAGAATAAGATCCTACTAAACTCAGAAAATGCAGCAGAACTAGATTCTAAATAAATAAATTTGAGCATCACATGGAGTTAGAGGAATATCCCTTTACCCCTTTGGAAGGTGAACAAACAGTACAGGGCAGTCAGAGTGGGCTTGTAGGGGTGAATGGTGAGCTGGGGTTGGATCCTCACAATGGGGGCAAGGGACTAGTTCTGCAAGGGGGCTGGTAGAGCCCAAGGTGTTGTGTTTGATCAGGCTAATATGGGTAGTACAGTCATTGTAGGGAATCTAGTTGTTATCATATAGCTACTATAAGCTAACCTGCATACTTTGCAACTATCTGGGACATCCGTGAATGAGAGGTCTGAAAAGGGATGCCCACTATAGACATGAGTTTGGGAGACAGGAGATGAGCTGGTGGGAGAGATCACTTCCACAGGCACAGGGGATCCGATAGATGATCCAAAGGGGTAGCAGTGTTAGGCTCATTCAGCAAAATAAACAAGGAGACCTGTGGCACTTCATGGGTATGTCCTCACGTCCCTTTTATTTCACAATAACACTGGTTATTACGAAATAAAAAAAGATTAGGGCCACATGACGTTTTCTTATTTCAAAATGACGGGCTCTGTCATTTCGAAATAAGAACCGTCATTTCATAACAGCTTAAACCCCATTCATCTTGAAAAGGCTGTTATTTTGAAATGGTTATTTCAAAATAATGCCATTTGGACATGTTGTTTCGAAACAACTGTTTCAAAATACCATGTCCAGATGGCCTTATTTCGAAATAACTGTTTTGAAATAACAGCCATTTCAATAGCAGGCTTTCCCTTATTTTGAAATGTGTCCTTTCGAAGTAAGGGTTTTATTTGCTTATTTTGAAATAAAATTTTGTGTGTAGATATAGCTGATGAAGTGGGCTTTTCTCCTGTGAAAGCTCATGCGATAAATAAATTTCTTACTCTTTTAAGTGCCACAGGACTCCTTGCTCATAATGGGGATGAAACCTCTGACTATTTTTATACTTTTCTGTTGTTAAGAAATGTAACAGGTCTGGTCAAACTGTGGCTCAGGAGCTGCATGTGGCTCTTGAAGGAAAAGATGCAGCTTATGGAAGAACTCAGCTTATATGCAGGTCAGAGAGAGGAAAGCAGCCCCAGCCTAGGAGTTTTAAGTCTCCCACACAGAGCAAGCTTCCCAGGGGGTGGGGGGGGGAGCCCCAACCTGTGCATAGCTGCCAGAGAGGCCATATTGGATGCTCAGCCCGGGCAGGGTTTAAAGCAAGGGGAGCAAGCCCCAGCCTAGCTGGAGTGGCCAGGTAAGAGGGCCCTGGAAAGGGGGCCGGGTCAGCCCAAGAGAGCCACTGTCAGGGCCTGGAGGTTAGGGAGAGGGTCAGCATGGGGGGGAGAAGTGGTGACATGATCAGGATTGTGGGGAGAAGCACAGCATGGTTGGGACAGTGGGGAGAAATGGTAGCAAGTTTAGATTTTCTTGTAAGCCCTAACACAGTTTACTCATTATTAAAATAAAATTGTGTTTTACAAATTGGTCTACACATGATGTCAAAAAATATGAAATGAAAATATGAAGAAGAAAATAGATTATTTATTGTATAGGGCTAGTTTTCGTGGTAATCTTAAGTAATTATTAGAATCTGACATTAGTAGGATCAATATTTGCCATCTTTTTGTGATAAAATTAAAGTGTGTAATGAATTTTAAACTTTGTAATATTGGAGTAAGTAAAAGTATATGGCTATGTGCCTTAATGTGGCTCTCAAAGGTTTAATACTCAGCTTGTGTGGTTCTCTTCCCATAGGTTTGGCCACCCCTGAAATATAAACTCATGGGACTGAGTTGCTGTTCCAGGGCAGGGCCACCACAAGGAATTTTGGTGCCCTATGCACCTGAGATTTTGGTGCCTTGGGGTATGTCCACACAGGGCTTTTATTTCAAAACAACACTGGTTGTTTTGAAATAAAAGTCCCTATGTCCAAACACTGTTTTTTTGTTTCAAAAGGAGGGAGCTCCTCGTTTTGAAACAAGAGCCCTCCTTTTGAAACAGCTTAAACCCACTTTGCTTTTGAAAGGAGGGTTATTTCGAAAACAGTGGTTTTGAAATAAGCCGTTTGGACATGTTATTTTGAAATAAAGAGTGTTTCAAAATAACAAGAAGCTTCCTCACAGGGTGCATAGCACCCTAGAGGGAATGTCCCACCCCTCCCCAGAACCCTGGCCAGGGATCAGCACCCTGGCCAGGGTGCTGAGCGGGGTGCAGGGGGTCGGAGGGTGCCCCAGCTGGCTTCCCTCCACTTCCCTTTGCTGGGAGCAGGGAGGGATGGGAGCCTCAGCCCCCTTCGCCCCCTACACCAGCAGGAGGGGGGGCAGGGGAATCATGGGGGTGGGGCCTCCAGGCCCAGCACAGAGCGTCCCTCCCCCTCCCCTCTCCTATTTCGAAATAGCACATCACACTGGACATGCTATTTCAATTCCCTCCTTTTCCCTTATTTCGAAAACACTTTTTTTTATTTTGAAATAAGGTGTTTTGAAATAAGGGTTTATTTCAAAACAGCTTGTTTCGAACCAAGCACTTTGTGTGTGAACATAGCCTTGGTGACCCGGGCTGAGCTGGATGGTGGCCCTACATATGCCTCCCCCAAGCCTGGCCAGGTAGTGGACAGGCACCATGTGAGCTGCCAGGCCAAATCACAGCCATGGCTTCGCTCCCCTTGCCCAGGCTAGCTCCCCACCTGCGGTCCAATGCTGGTGGAGCAGGGCAGGAATCTTGCTGGCCCCAGCACCACCCCAGCCCTTGGTACCCCTTACAGGCTGGTACCCTAGACAACCACCTCATTCACCTCTGTGGGAGGACCGGCCCTATTCCAGGGGCAAATAAGGAGCAACAGGGCTCTGAGGGTGCCTCAATAGTATGTCCACAGTACAGTTATGCCAGGTGATTGACCTCATGGGAGTTCACTTAAGAATATGAACAATGTGATTTACCAGCACTTAAAGAATTCTTGTTCATTTTTGGGGAATAGGCTTAGAAGGCATTTGATAAAAGGTAGACTCACATATTTTAAAATGAATGTAAGCAAAAAAAATATTTCGAACCCTGGTGCAATAAGCATAGTAAATGCCTCTAAATGAAATTCTAGAAAAAACAAAGTAACTACATCGATTTGCCTGTTGATAGCTAAAAGTGGTTTCTTTAACACCCTGGGACAAGAACAAGAGGGTTTATTCCCAATGTTACAGAAGAATTTTCCAAAATTTTGGTAAATTGAGCAAGATTCCAGTAAGATTAATTGATCACACTAATTATTTATTAAAAATTCTGTATTGGCTATCTGTGCTTCCACAAAACAGTGAGCTCTAGGGCACAGAACTGGGAGTCTGAAGATGTGAGTTTTTTTCCCAGCTCTGCTAATAACCTACTCTATGACTGTACTATCTGATTTAAAGTAACTAGTTTTAATCAGCCATTTTTCCACATCTTCATATTTGTTTATTGTTAGTTAGTTAGTTAGTTAGTTAGTTAGTTAGTTAATATATTGACTTTGGATTTTTTCCCCTCTCTCTCTCCCCTCCTTTTTAGGATAACATGGGTAAAACACACAATTAAGTGTGTATTGTTAAAGAAATAAATAAACCTTAGTCTACACCGACAGTGAAGTTCAACATAATTCTGTTTACTTCAATCTTCTGCAGTTGTCAGAACAGTAAGATTGAATTAAATAGAGCTGTGGTTTGATCTGATGACACCACCCCTTCAAGTGGCATAGCACTGAGACAAAAATCTACAATTTAAATTTAGGTCTCTGTAGCCAGAGAGTACCTCTAATCTTGATTTTCCTGTTTTTTTCCAATCTGCTACACCACAGCAACACAACTCCTACCCTGCCTGCAGCCCTGGGAAGTTTTTAATTAATTCCTCTACCTGAATATATCACTGTGCCTCTCAGGGGCGTTGCTGGATAGCAAAAAGACCCGGGGCACAGGCCCACAGGCGCTAGACCCTGCCTCTGTCATGGGTCCGCCCCCAATAGGCCACACCCACAACAGACAACCTCCCCTCCCCCATTATCCAGCAGGCCCTACCCCTATCCTGGGCCCCACTTGAAACTGGAATTCACATGAAATATTTTGAAGTGGGGAAGTTCCACATGAAATAGAAATTTTGGAAACATGGAGATGTGATGTTTCTGAAAGGCAATATAGTCCCTAGGGCCATGCCAGCTGATGACTAAAATTGAAGCTGTCAGCTTCTAGCCAGCAGCTGTCTAGGCACCAATGCAGTCTGACCATGCCGATGTCCATCAATTATCCTGGTCCAGAGTGTTTAGCCTCTGTACCACTCTCCCACCACATAGAGGCCCCATGCCATGCTGTGATACAACTCCTCCTTCATACCCCTCTGCTCATTTTAGTTTTAATGCAATCATTCTCCTCCAGTGTTCCCTACAAATGAATCAAGGTGCTGGCAGTATCCTCTTAAAAGCTCAATGACCATGTGAGGACGACATATAAAAATTCTCCTCCTCTGACAAGGCATATCTTTCCCTATCTCCTATAGGTTTCTGTTGCTAAACATCAGGAGTCATGGAGATCAGAAAACAGGATTAGGAGGGAGGGTGGTAGATGAGACCATCCCTGGGACTTCCAGTCAACTTGCTTAGAGTCTCCAGGTACTGGAGAACTGGATGGCACCCTGCTGACCCACACTGAAGACACCTACCACTGCAGTTCTCAAGCTTTTAAAATAGAGCTCACACCTCTCCTGAACTTTGCTGTAATGCTTGCCCTCCACTTTGAATGGCAGCATGAGATTGTGGAGCAGGGGAGTGGAAGGATGGTAGCACAGCAGCTGCAATTTGCCATGCTGGGCTGCTTCTACCACAGGGCAGGAAATTTAAAAAGGCTCTGACCCTCCTAGCTTCTAGGTGTATGTGTAACCTGCTAGGGTGGGCTAAAATTCATTCAAATGACCCTCTCCAGTGCCTCACAGAGAAAACCCCTGATGAAAGCAACTGGAGAGCCAGGATCCAGTTGTTAAAAGGACTCACAGTGAAGACTGCTCAGAGTTTCCATCCCACATTAAACTATTACTCAACAGAAAAGTAACAATGAACTTTATTAACTAAATAAACACACCTTATCCTAAGGAACCATAATACTTTTAAACAAAAGAGTAAGAAACCCAAGAGTCCCAAAGTTCAGGTGGAGTCACCCTTATCTCAATTGCAGTCTTTTAAGTCCTTGGGGCTTGAATGCAGAAAGCAATCCTCATCCTCTCTAGCTGCAGGAATCTTCAGGCAGATGCCATGCAGTCCTTTCTTCCTCCTGTGCAGCCAGCACCATGCAATCAAGTCACTGGCCATCCAGCTCTCAGTTCTATTGCAGACAACTCCCCTGCAAAGCAGTCCAAAGCAGGGAGAAAACATCCTGCAGTCCACTCCTGCTCAGCTCCTTTCACTGAGTCCCTTAGCCAATGTCCTCTGCAGCTCTCTGTTTGCTCCTCTCCAGGCTTCTCTTCTCAGGCTTCTCCCTGGGCATGTAACTCCAGCAAAACAATAAAACTTGTGGAGCATGCTCAGTGTGCTCCCTCACCCACTTACCAGAAGTTTCTGGTTTCTGGGCTGCAAAATCTGCCCAGCAATGTAACCCAGCCATAAGGGTCCCTAAAAGAGATTGCACCTATTTAGGCACATGGGTTACACACCCACAATATGTATAGTGCAGCTCCCTCACCCAAATCTGCTGTCTAACCCTCCTCAGACCTCCCACCTGGAAGAGTCTGGAGCCTCCTGGAAGACATATTTGCAGAATATATCCTTTAGATTCCTTAAAATTTAAATGCTAAGTTTGAGTAGTTAAGTAATTGATTTGGGTATGTATGAATTCAGATGGAATAAAGAGGTCCATAAAGTCAAAGGTGTGAATGTGACCCTGTGATTGTGCAACATTAACTAAGGTTAAGTACAGACACCTCAGTCTGCTTGCACCATGGCAAGCAGATTATTAAAGTTCTTGTTAACCTTTTACTAAACATACAGAAGGGAAAAATGTTAAAATATAAAACATTAAATAAGAATTCAATTTTATCAACATCCCTTTTTTCCTTTCTCTTGCTGGAGAAAGATTTTAGGAATAAAACAGAATAAAACAAACAAAATATTGACAAGGTGGTAATAAATGTCCTTTGAGCGAATGAAGAAGTTAGTTGAGATGGGCTGAATTTTTTATTGCTGTTGTTGTTGTTAATCTGAGCACATTTCCTACCAGGCAAAACAAGACAGACACACAGAATGTGGTAAGAAAGAACCTCAAAGCAAGAGGAAGCAACATCTGTCTGTCATGCCAACTCTCACTTGCAAGTCACAGCTAGAGAAACACAGGCGCAGAACATGGTCTTATCAGTCACTCTGGCTATGTCCACGTGTAGATGCTTATTTTGAAATAGGTTAATTCAAAATAAGTTAATTTAAAAGAAAGTTGTTATTTTGAATTAACTTAAATTGAAATAAGCAAAAACCTCAAGTCAAAATAGCAAGTATGGACACAAGGCTTGCTATTATGAATCAGGAGAGGGGGCAGCATGGGAGGTGTGGCAACATGGCCCCCTGGCAGGGCCATGTTGCCAGCCAATATATAGAAAAATGAAGACACCCTGGGAAGGAGAAGGGCGAAAGTGTTAAATCGAAATAATGATTATTTTGAAAAAAATATGTCCAAACAATGTCATTTCAAAACAACTAGGTTTTACTATTTCAAAATAAGGTTTGTTATTTCGAAATGATGGGGCTCGTCATTTCAAAATAAGAAAACATCGTTCCGACATGACAACATTTAAATTGAAACAATGGTCTTTGTTTCGATTTAAGAACATCGTGTGGGTATAGCCTCTGAGATGTCGCCAACTTGAACCAGTATCAGGAGGTTTAGAACACTGCTGTTAATTGCCTTGTTGCGGTCACAGGCTTACAGCACTGTTTTTAAAAAAGTACAGTCTTGGCCAACTGAACCAAACCCTTATTAGAAGATAAAAGAAGAGGAATCTGAATGAAAAGGAACAAGACGGGAAAGGAAAAGAACACAGGAAACTGTGTGGAGGAGAAGGGTGATGATGTCACAGTCCAGGTGACACTTGGTATCTAGACAGAGCCAGTGGAGGTGGTAGTGTTATCTGGCTCCCTCTCTATCTGGTCATGACATCCCTCAGGATTAGAATGAAGAAGACCTAGGGTCCCAGTAGATGGAGGGGTTGAGAGCAGCAGCCATTATAGTGGTTCTTGTTCCATACCCTTCTCTTGTCTATCCATCAGTCAGCACTGCAGTAGCCAAATTTTCCCCACCACTCAAGTGTCTTTCTGAGGAGCCTTAAAGGAAATGATGAGTTAGACTATCCCTTCATTATTTAATACACTAATTAAAACAAATCCGTAACACAGCACTTTCGGTTCATTAATTTCCAGTTCTCAGCTGCTCTTGTTTACCAGGCATGATGTTAAAACAGCTCTTGAATCATATCAGTGGGTCCTTTTATTTGGACTACTTCAGTCATTCTGTCTTGCTTTTTTGACTGTTCCCATCAACTTTTGTTTTTACAGGTTACTATGACTTTTTATAAACTTTCAGTCTATTTTCACAGTTGAGCTCACAGTTAAGATAATTCTGTAGGCCAATTTATCACAACGGTCTAAACACCCAGCTATTTCCCACTCAGAAGGCCCACCACTAGACAAAGGCTGTGTCCACTCCAGGGTTTTATTTCGAAACAACAGCCATTGTTTCAAAATAAAGCCTGCCATATCTGAACAATGTTTCATTATTTTAAAACAACAGGACCCCGTCATTTCAAAATAATGGCTGTTGTTTCAAAACTGTAGAACCTCGCATTCAATCAAAATAGCCATTGTTTGGAAACAGTTGTTTTGAAACAATGGCATTAGGACACGTTGTTTTGAAAAAAATGGCTATTTCAATTCCAGCGTGGCTTGACCTTCCTCCCAGGGTGCTCAGGGACCAGGAAGTGCCCTGTCACTCTGGTGCCATGTGCCTGCACACTGCAGACAGCCTGGGCAAGGCTCGTGCTCCTGCAGCACAGGGGCAACGCCAGGCCCCTGTCTGGTCACAGAATGAGATCCTGTCCCCCCTGCGAATCTGGGGCAGGGAGGACATCAGGGCCAGGTTCTGGGCACGTCACAGAAATGTCGATGTGCACTGGGACATCGCTGAGGCCCTGTCAGTGCACTGAGAAGGTGTGCTTGAAAGTCAAAAGCTTCCGCCAGGAGTGCGCCCAGGCCAGGGAGGCCAGGCAGCTCCAGGAGCCAGCTGCTGCCACCAGCTGCCCCTTTTTTGAGAAGCTGGATGCCTTTTTGGGCAAGGAGCCCAGCAGCCTTCCTTCTTGGCCTGTGGACTCTGGCGAGCCCAGCACCCTGGGTGCATCGCCTGAGGGGGCCCCCTCAGAAGCTGAGGCTGTGCTGGATGTGGACGAGACCAGCCAGCTCAGCAGCTCACCACCTGGCAGCCTGGAGCTGATCCCTGCAGGGGAGGACCAGACCAGCAGCCCCAAGGAGGAGCCAGAGGAGGAGGCAGCCATCTTGGAAGGGATGTCCAGCTGGACATTAGGCATGCTAGTCGGTGAGTGTCCATTCCCCGCCCCTCCCCAGCAGGGAGACCCAGGAGTGCAAGGCATGGGTCTCAAGGGGGGCACGGCCCTTGAACAGTGGGGCTCGGGGACGGGAAGTGCACAGGCTCTCCTGTGGATGCAGGTGGCAGGGAGGCATGTAGAGACAGGGTCCCTTGTCCAAGCAGGATGGGGGTCCTTCAACACTGGGCTGGCAACAGGCAGATGTGGCAGCATGCAGGGCAGAGAGCCTGTAACCAGCACTGCTGTCACATGGCCTTGGGAGACTCCCCGGGCCACATGCTGCTGAGTACAGATCTCTGCTGTGGGCCACGAGGCCACGTACCCCCTGAGTGCAGTGTACACAGCACACAGATTGGGAATCCTCCTGGCAGTCAGGGCGGAGGTGTTTGCAGCTCACAGGCTGCACGCACCAAGGCCAGTAGGCTGACAGTAACTGTTCTCACTTCTGCCTTGCAGCTTATGCACCCAACCACCAGCCTACTCCAGCGAGCCTGCCGACCACCGCAAGCCCCAAGAGGAGAGCCCACCCCACCCAGGAGAAGATCCTTGCCAGCCTGCTCCAGCTCAGCCAGCGAGCAGAAGTCTCATCCCAGGCCTGGTTTGTGGAGCAGGGGAGGCACCAGAATACTGCCCTTTGGCAGCACCAGCGTGTTGCAGACGCCTGACGACGGCATCATGGCAGCCCTGGAGCACCAGGCGATGGCCCTGGACAGCCTCAACATTGCTGTCCACCATATCGCCACCCACCTTGCCCCCCAGGACCCTGAAAGACCTGCCACTCGGGACCCCACTGTCCCTCACTGCCAGTGCCCCCCGGACCCGGGGTGGCCGCGGGGAAGGGCGTTGGTCAGTGGGCCGTGGCCCAGGGGTGGCTCCCCTATAATATGACCCCCAGCTGTCCCCAAACCCCCATGCCACATCTCTTCTTCCAGTTTAGTCCCCCCAGTTCTGCTCCCACCCCAGATCCCCGCTCCCACTTATGTCCCCCCAGTTCTGCCCCCACTCAAACGTTGCTGTCTCGCAAGCTCCGCCTTCCTCAACCCCCTTCTTTGTATAAATAAAACAAGTTCACCCCTGTTAACAGTTCTAGTTCAGTGATTTATTGGGTTGGGTTCAGGTTGTGGGTGGGGGCTGGCTGTGGGAGAATGGGAGAGTGGGTGGTGTGGTGGGCAGGCCTGGCCCTCAAATGTCCTCCTGAACAAACAGGTCCCTCAGTGCCTCCCGCACAGCACTTGCTCTAGGCAGCAGTTGCTCCCTTGAGCCGACACCTCTGGCTGCTGGAACCGGGCACCAACGAGCTCTGCCTTGGCCTCTCACAGGGCAGGTACTTGCTCTCCCAGGAGGTTGCAGAAGTTATTCAGCACCACGCAGGTACTGATGACCTCTGGGATTCTGTCCTTACTGTGGTGCGGGAGCGTGAGGAGGCACCTCCAGTGGGCCGTCAGTCTGCCGAATGCCCATTCAACCACCTGGCAGCAACAGCCAACGCGACAATTAAAAAGCTGCTGTGCAGCATCATGGGGTCCTGTGTAGGGGCACATGAGCCAGGGGTGGAGGGGGTAGGCTACATCAGAAACAATGAGGATGGGCACCTCAACTTCCCCAATGGTGATATTATGGGTGGGGAAGAAGGTGCCCACCTTTATGCCCTGGTACAGGGAGGAGTTGTGCAGCACCCTGGCATCGTGTGTCCTCCCCAGCCATCTGATGTAGCAGTTCTGAAAGATGCCTCGGTGGTCCAAAAGGTCTTGTAGGATGACTGAGTGGTAACTCATCCTGTTCCAGTACTCAGCTGGCTGGTGCAGTGGGGCTTGCACAGGGATGTGGGGGGCACCGAGTATCCCCCCACAGTTCGGAAAGCCTAACGCAGCAAGGCCGGCGATGGTGTCCTGCAGCGCTTCCTGGGTGATGAGGCATGGCAGCAGGCCAGTGTTAATGGCATGGATAACCTATAGCAACACTTCCCCAATGGTGGTCCTTCCAATGCCAAAGGGATGGGCAACGGACCTGTGGGACTCAGGAGTGGCTATCTTCCAGAAAGCGATGGCCACTCTCTTGTCCACAGGGATGGCTGCCCTCATCACCGCATCCCTTCGGGGCAGGACCAGTGTGAGCTCTTCGACAAGATGAGTGAAGGTCTCCCTGCTAACCCAGAGGTTCCTCCTCCACTGCTCATTGCTCCAGGTTTGCAGGACATCCTGCTCTCACCAGTCTGTGCTGGTGTCCAGTGCCCAGATGTGCTGTGGCACAGAAGGGGGGCGGGGAGCTATTGCTGCTGTGAGGGCCACTGAGCCAATGGTCCAGAGCTGAGCTCCAGGCTCATCAGGCTCAGGGAAGAGTGTGTCCCACTGCAAGGCAGCACCCTGCAAGCTATCAGTGGGTCTGCCAAGCCCTCCAGGATGGTTTGTGAGTTGGGGCGCATCCATAGCCATCTCTCTTGCAAGCTCTTGGGAGTCACAATGGACAGGGAGAGGTCAGTTCCTTCTTTTATGCGATTGGCTGGCAACATGGCCACCAACATGGTCCAGCGAGGCAGCCATGTTGCCACACCTCCTATGCTACCCCTCTCCCGAAGTGACATAGCATGTCCACACACAGGGCATGTTATTTTGCTTTGAGACTTTCCCTTATTTCGAATTAAAATTTTCTTATTTCAATTTAAGTTATTCCAAAATAAGGATTTTATTTCAAAATGACTCATTTTGAAATAACATTTTACATGTGAACACAGCCAAAGAGTACCAAGAAACCCAGCAGTAGTCACTGATTTTTTTTTCCAACTGCCAAGATTTGACTACATTTACAATAAACCTTTTAGTATGATACCATGCACTAAATACTTGGCTGAGAGTCAAAACTGTAAGCAGAGAACAAAGACTATTTATATTCAGAACAGATTTTTCAATGAGTGTGTTACCTGAGCTGGAAAAATAACACCAACTTTTTAGAATGACTGTTTTATTGAGTTTTTCACAAGAAAGCTAAATAATTGCTGTGTGACTGTTAGAAAGAGGAGAAATTACACTGTGGCTATGTCTACGTTAGAAAAGGATAGGTCAAATTTGTTAATTTGAATTTATAAGTTTGACTTTAATTTGAACTAAACTCAATCTTATTGTGTTGTTACTTGGTAGCTCTGTGTTGTTGGAGAATCAGGGCATAGTATCCAGACACTGAGACTCACTCCCCTCCCCCCCCCATCACCTTCAGCCTCTGCTGAACCAGAAACAATGAAAGGCAGTGGGAGACACACCTAAAACCCCTTTGAAGAAGGGTGCTGGAATTAGAGCAACTCCTCTAGCCTCATCCACATGAAAGATGTGAGCCATTAGCACACTGAATGGACAACAGAAACTTCATCTGCATCAAGGCTGGAACCAGAATTAGCATACTGAATGGAGAACCAAGCTCCAAGGCAGGAATCACACTGAACTCTGGGACTGGCAAAGCAGAGAAGCACTGCATGATGGGGGATCCCTGCTCCTGAGACAAAGGAACTCATGTCTGTACACACCCGGCTCAGCAGTTATCAGACCGATTCTAGTCAATAGATCTTCAATTGATATCCAACATACTGAATCTGCCTGATTGCACTATAAGCTCCCTCAAAAGAATGCCCCCCATCACCAGGAATGATCAACTCCTATTGTCCACCTAAACAAAACACTGCTGATATACTCCCTTAAATCATTATTTACCCCAAAACAAACCTAGTGTTCTGCCTTAAACCAGTGTTTCTTCCCTACAAAAATCCCTACCTAAGTTCCACATAAGAGTTAGTTAGAGAGCTAGTTAGTTCTCAATCTGTTCTGATGCCTGATCTGTTGCCTGACCTACAAGCTGCATCAGGTCCCCTGGGACTTCACTTTCTCCTTGCTGATCGTGGTGGAGGTTCTGCCTGTCTCCAGCACTCCAGACCCTCAGCTGAACAGCCTGGTTCCTGGGTACCTTTGAGCTGCACTGAGTGGTGAGACAACCCCCTCCACCACACACCTTGCTTCTCTATTTTTTTCCTCTTAGTCCAACTATAACTTTCTAAACCTGATCTTTTGTAATCCACTTGGGCTAGCTTTCCCCAATACTATAACTGAAACTGGGTGATATTGTAACTGTTTGATCATTTTCCTCTTTTTGTATGGTTATTAATATTGCAACTGTTTGGGCATTTTTCTTTCCTTTTATAATTATTCATAAGTTTTATGTACCAGGCAATAAAGTAACTTTCCTAATCAAGCTGGTTGCCAGACTTCCTCTGTGTTTTTGGCTTCCCTGTATTGCTCTGCAGCAATACTCCTTTACCTTGCCAAATATCCCTGTGATGCCCAATTCCTTGTAAGGTTTGCTCATTAAGGGGTTACCAGCGTGCTGAACCTGTGGCATATAAGGGTGACAGCTGAAAGTGCTGCTTTGACCAAGCCTGATTGAGTCCAGGGGCATATAAGGGTGGCAGCTGAAAGTGCTGTTTTAACCCAGCCTGCTCAGATGCATACCCCAGTCTAGTCTGGTGCGGTACAGGGGCACATAAGGGTGGCAGCAGAAAGGTGCTATGTAACCCGGCCTGCTGAGTTCAGGGACAGATAAGGGGTCAGCTGAGAGTGCTGACAGACCTGCACCGCTCAGTGGCACTTAGAAACCAAGTCTTGGGAAATGTAGGTCCTGCCGGGGTGGCTCCATTGGGAGGGATTTGCAGAAGGGAGGAGTAAGCTCCACATAGAAACACAAGTGACACAAGCTGTACACTAATAGAACTACAACCTTCCCCTAATAAATGAGCAGACTCCAAGCTGCTGGGCAACGTTGTTAACAAAGTCGAATTAACAAAGTTGACTAAGTAGACTTGAAGTTAAGTCGACTTAGTCCATTTTGTTAATTTGACCTAACTGTGCTTAATTTGACCCTAATAAAGTTGAATTAATGGTTAATGCAGGTCTACAGCATCCTTAGTTCAAACTAAGGAGTTGAATTAAGGCTTAGTTGGAACTAACAGGAAGTTCTTATTAATTCAGACTAAGCTTTCATTAAGTTGAATTACGGAATTTCTTAATTTGATTTAATGAAAGTCTAGTGTAGACAGGCAATTTTGTTTATATTAAGCCTCTTTAATTTGACCTAAATTGCCAGTGTAGACACAGCCAGTTAAAATCATTATACAAAGAACCAGGAAGAAGAGCATGTATATTAGTTTCAACTTCAAATTAGAAGATTGATCCAAAGTCCACAGAAGTTAATGGAAAGGCTCCCCACTTCCTTCAGATATGATCCTAGCTGATAAAATTGGTTTTCTATTCATTTATTTTTATTTATAAATCCAGTTTCTCTGAGCAAAGTAGAATTTGCTTATTTAGTGGGTATACTTACATAAGAAATCCCTGCAGGATTAATAGAGAAGACCATCCTATCTTCAAAATTTTAAAACTATCCTTTACAGTAAGTATTATATCTCAGCTACAGGTCATGTCAATATGAAAGGAGTGAGTCCCCTGCTCGTGCACTCATACATTAGCTCAGTGAGAGCTACCAGGAATATAGATAGCAGTATAACTGTGGAAACACAGGCAGCAGAGGTACAACTGACCCATGAGAAATACGTACCACTGTTTTCAGGCAGGTTCATACTTGGCACAGCTCACTGCCACTGTCCATGCTGTTGTAGCTACATTACTATTTAGTCTCATGCTATCTGTCATTGAGCTTGCACGAGTATATATCACAAGCAGGGGAATTGCATCCTGAGCTTGTAGGGTAGCCATTGCCTTAGAAATCTACACGTTGGTTGAGGCAACTTTCAGGGGAGTATCAACCTACATTAAATGCTATAAGTTTTCAAAACAATTAATCTATAACCTTTTTTCATAAGGAAAGTGCTGAACAAAGAATTAAATATTCTATTACCATTAACCGTGCAGGGAAAGTCTCTGTTTAATTACTGTGTGGTCTGGGACTCCTTGCCTGCAGCCATGCCACCTTGTGCTGTGTTCTTATTAAACCTCACAGCTAAAGATAAGCCTATATGTACTGTATTTGAATAGCCTAACTTTGTGGACTCTTAAGCAGGAAAGGGCATGTGTGAAGGCATGTGTCAAATCAAAGTAATAATGTGTATATCTACATAATACTGTTTTAATATTTCCAAGGGCTTTTAAACTTCCACTTTGTCAACCATAATCAGATGTGGAAAAGTGAATTTGATAAAATATATCAAAAGACATTTTTAAAATATCTTAGAAATTTCTAAGCAACTCGCTGGAAGGGTGTTCAATTCAGTGAACGGTTTAAAGGCTCTAAGAGTCAATTTAAGATCTACCTATCAGATTAAATTGTCTGAGCTCCACTTTTGCAGTTTTTAATGGAAATTGATGGCTCAAATAATTCTCTATGATACAGCCATTATGGCTATATCCACACGATGCTTTTAAATCGAAATAAGGACCATTGTTTCAATTTAAAAGTTGTCATGTTGGAACGACATTTTGTTATTTTGAAATGATGATCCCTGTCATTTCAAAATAAAGAACCTTATTCTGAAATAGTAAAACCTAGGGTGAAATTGAAATAGCCATTATTTTGAAAAGTTTGTTTTGAAATAATGCCATTTGGATGTGTTATTTAGAAATAACCATTATTTCGATTTAACACTTTTGCTCTTCTCCTTCCTAGGGTACCTCCCTTTTTCTATATATTGGCTGGCAACATGACCCTGCCAGGGGGCCATGTTGTCACACCTCCCATGCTGCCCTCCCCTGGTTTGAAATAGCAAGTCCTATGTCCAGACTTGCTATTTCGATTTGAGGTTTTTGCTTATTTTGATTTAAGTTAATTCAAAATAATGATTTTATTTTGAATTAGCTTATTTTGAAATAAGTGTTTACATGTGGACATAGCCTACTTGAGGAGGGAGTAAATGCAATGTTAGCCCACTACAGAACATCAAGAAAAGAATAATCAAATATAAAGGTTATTCTGATACTTCATATTCCCTCATGCATCCTTGCATGTTCTCACCATGAATAAAGAAGTTTTTGTTTGTTATATAACCTAAATACTCATATATTGATATACAGTAGATGGGTCAAATCCATAAATCCACTCCTGAGGTATTTTCGGATAAACTAATATATTTACACCAGGGGTAATATGTTTTAGGAGGTATTCCAATCTTTTCATTCTCCATAAACACTTTTAAAGAAAGAAAAGATTATAAGAAAAAAAATTATGATGCCTACATTTTAAAAACTTCAGTTCAACAGCATTATGGGTCTCACATGCAAAAATCATCAGATTTCAAAGATATGACAAAATCTCTTGCTGCAACTTATTGTACCTAAATAAGGCAGACATCTCCTCACTAAGGGTCTCTGTTTAGCATTGTTACTATAGTAACAAGGCATTAGAGTGAGACTTTTGAATTGTTACAACATGGATGTTACAGAAAATTAAATCTGTGATTTCATAAGGTGTCATCTACTTTACAGCTATAATTGAGCCAGAAGACCTGGTTCTAACACATTTGTTCTATGTCTTGCTGTAATAGTTAAAACTTTCAGTATAGATTGGGCATCAACCTTGTTCCCACAACTGGGTTTCAGATATCAAGCAAGGAAAATCTTGTGCTATAATATGTTTTTATTTGTGAAGGGCTGGATTCTGTAACCCAGGAAGTCGGCAAAAATACTTACAGATTTAGCTTGTAATGCTCATGAATGGGGGTATCAAAATGTGGCATGGAGTGAAAAGAGTATTCATCTTGCATATTGAAAACTACACCCCAAAAAGTCTCTTCCAAAGCTGTATTTTTACTGAAAAAAAAATCTGCTAACAGTATAAGACAGGGAAAAGGTTCAGTTACTAAAAAATTTAGGATTAAAAATAAAATTAAGCCATACAATGTACATTATTTATTGTATATGGAGAGATCTACATAAAAAGGCTCACTTGTTTGGTCTATTTAGCTATCATACCTATGAATATAACAGTAAAAGAAATATTTATTTCTATAGCAGCCATGGGCATTCCCCTACAGGAACTATCAGGGCAAATAATTACTTGGCAGCTGTTGAGAAGTCACATAACCCCAGAATCTGTCTCTAAGGTCAGATCCTTAAAGGTATTGATGCATTCTGGAATTCAATATTGCAACGGGGAGCTGATTCAGATGCCCAGCTCTCATTTTCAAAAGGGATTTGAGCATTTAGTAATTTAACCCCATGGAGTGTTGATGGGATTGAGGCACTTACATGAAAATGAGAACGAAGAGCCTAAATAAGTCAGATGTTGCAAGACTAAGCACACTAAAACCTCCATATCTTTCAAAAATCTTGGCCTATATATATAATTGTCATATATAAATGTTCCCCCAATGTGAATTCTTCAGGCAACCAGAAAAGAGTTTCCATCAATTAGTTATACAGTGTGCATGATTCAAATCTGAGAGCCCAATAAATTCTGTTTATTTCAATGGTAGTTATAGCTACAAGATACAAATAAGGCCTTCATGATTACTACAGCACAATATTTACCTTTACAGTATTTCCTCTAGTACTCCCATACTTACAGTGGAAATTCTACAGCAAGGTTAACAACTGCAAAGAGATTTTAATGCCAGACTTTAATAGTGCACATAATACCCATCTTTCAACAAGGGATAATTGAAATTGTAGAATGCTTCTGTTTAGCATGAAAAAAAATCCTTGTAATATTATAAGGAAAAAGTGTAATAAATTTAAAATTTACACATGAAGTGACCTTACGTAAGAAAACAATAATCAGTTTGTCCCTGAGAAAAGCAGGGCATCGTCAAATTTGCTCTACAGTCCTACAGATAGTGATGTCCTCTGTTTAGAAACATGTTAATTAGAACAAATATAGCCTCTCTTTGATTCTTCTATTGATATTGTGAATTCTTAGCTCAGAATGCATTTTTTTTTATTGCCAGTATAGTACTGCATGGCAGAACTCAGCTATACAAGGCAAAACTCTTGAGCGCTTAGGCTATGTCTACACTTAGAAGGTTAGTTTGAATTAACTTAATACAAACTAATTAATTCAAACTAATAATGATTAGTCCAAATTAAGTTAATTCAACCTAACATAGCCCCATTAGGAAAACCAATTTGAACTAGCACGTCGAGAGACAGGACTTGCTAATTTGAATTTGGAGCGAGGCACCATGGGAAGTGTGGCAACATGGCCCCCCAGAAGGGCCTTGCAAGCACCCAGAACCAGGCAGCAGGGAAAGCATCCCCTACCTAGAGCTTGCCAGGCACAGGGAAGGGCCCCTGCACCTGGCTTGACCCACACAGGCTGGGTGGTGGGGAACACACCCTCATGCCCAGCTACAGGCGTGTGTCTGCAACGGGGTGCAGGGGTGTGTTTTCCCCTGCTTGGCGAGCACTCAGGAGTTGGGTGTGGGGTGCCTTTTCCCTCACTCAGCAAGTGCTTCTAAAGCCAGGCACAGGGGGGTCCCTTCCCTGTGTGCCGCCAGCACTGACAGAGCCGGGCGTGGGGGGTCTTTTCCATGCACCCGGCCCTGGCCACACTTGGCCAGGGGCAAGGAAGACACCCCGCACTCGCCAATGGGACTGGGGCTGGATCGGCCCTGGGTTGGATCAGGACCTGGGATGAGTGGCCATTGCGGCTGCTTGCCCCAAGTACAGACCTAGCCATTCCCCCACACAGGGCAGGCACTTCTTTCCAGGGTGCTGTGCACCCTGGGACGAAGAAGGTCAAACCACATTAAATCGAACTAACCGTTAGTTCAATTTAAAGTGTCTCCACTGGTTTAGTTCAAACTAATGAGTTTGAACTAATCCTTAGTTCAAACTGAAGTGAGGTTTTATAAGTTCAAACTAAGCTTTCCTTAATTTGAACTAAGGGAATACTGTACCTTAGTTCAAACTACTGAAACATAGCGTGGCCATGCATTAAAATTAGTTTGAATTAATCCTCATCAATTCAAACTAAATTGTAAGTGTAGACATACCCTTAGGGCTGAAACTTTTAGCTATTTATGCAAAGGGCAGGAAAGAGAATGGGACAAGCAGGAGAATGCTAGAATTATTCTATTTCATGTTTATCTAACTTGTACCTAAAAAACAGATATGTTGAAGAGAGATGCAGAGTAGGAAAGACAGTAGTGAAAGCATATTTCCCACTAATAGAAGCAACAAGAAAAATGGAATATAAAGCCTTTCACTTCTAATATAGGTCACCAGTTCAAATCCATGGTGGGCTGATCATTATCAGAGTTTACTAGTTGATGATTGTTCCATGTTTTATTGTGAAATGCCTGTTGGTGTTTTGTGAAATGAGTTTGACTGTGTCAGAAAAGTGCTCACTTTCCCAAAAAAACTTTATCAACTATGTTTGCAGATTCAGGAAAGGGCCAGAAACCAAATGGGCCATGGAAAAAGGGATGTTTGATTTTATTTAAATAAAATAGAATAAGATCTTCTAAGAATGGGTGTCAGCAGAAACAGAATTCTGTGAAGGAAGACAAAAATGTCATCTTTGGTTATCTAACTACAAACTTTTAGTCATACAACTATTATTTTATTAGAAAATAATGTGAAAGATGCTCTGAACTTTGTCTGACACAGAGTTTTCAGTCAATTTTAATCTAGTTTTATGAAAGAAAAATACATGTTAAGCACCTCTGCAATACACAAGACATGGATCAAAAGGCAGGGCCACATCTGATATGTATCAGCATAACTCTAACTTTGACCAAGTCTGTGTTGCTGCACTGGGTAAATGGGACATATGCAAATGATGTTCTGTACAATGCATATCTTCCGTTGACTTACTTACCCTCCTTTCCCACTGCATCTTCACTTGGGTGCAGTGACAGGAAGTGCTCTCAGTTCAATTCAGCATTACTCTTTTTTGGGGGGTGGAGTTACTACGTCAAATGGAGAGTATTTCCAGTATCAGTTGAGCAGGTGTCTGCTGGCCACTCAGTCGATTCAGCTGCATTGATCCATGGAGACTGACGCATGGATTTCAGTATAGACAAGCCTTTGATTTACACCAGAGGAGGATCTGACCTGTGAAATTCATTTTATGAAGCAGAAAGGATTATTGCGCTGTTTTTACTGGCCTTTTATAAAGTTTGAAATTATTTCAATGGGTTAAACTGCTTAGTTTGAAAAACCTAAAAAATATTTTTAAAGAAGTTTTAATTTGCAGAAATCTGAATGGCAGCCATACTTAGAGTGGTTGTAGGTGTAGAAATCAGACTTGTTCAGTAAAAGTTAAATGTTGTTTTAAACATGTTACCATTTGAGTAACATATCCAACATATTTCAGTTTTTTCCTGAATTCTATTTTTCTCCAACAAGTCAGAGTTTCTACAGGTTTTCTTTAGATATGTTGAGTGACTTTAGTTATAGTTGAAAGTCCTTTATTAAAAACATTGAAAGTGGAAGTTATTTATTGTAATAATAGGTGCATTGCATATTGGATTCTCATAAAATTGGATTCACATTTGGTAACACTTCCGTTTTCTGCCTGTTCTGTCAAGCAACAAAATGCAAGACTCTAAGGGTTAAATGTCAGCCTCAGATAGATATGCTTACTCACATTGCATATATTGCAAGTGCAGGTGCTGAGTTTACAAGTTATCTATACTGCCTCTGATTGTGATGAAAGGGTCAAACTATTCTGCCATCACTTGCATTAAATAAGCAATAAAGTTACTTTAAAGATAAGTGGGTATGTTATTTCAGCTTCTGCATGCTGACCATGAGGCACATCTACATTTGACATTGACAGCAGATAAATGAAATGTAGAAAAGTCAAAGAGATCAGAAAACAACTATACTGAGACATGAACTCATGCTCCATAATAGAGCAAATAGGAAACCTTGCAGACTCTACGCATGTCATGTCTAATAATCAAATAGTTTATTAAACTAGAGAAAATGGCTAGCAAATGCAGAATACTTTCCTGAAAGTTTTACACAATTTGCTGCTACATTTTAATACAAACATGGAACAACAAAAATGCATTCTTATAAATTTAGCCTAAAAGGCCAGTATATACTGGGCTCCTGCTGATGACCCAGCTCAACAATGTTCAGACATAAGGATGTTTGTATTTACTGCACCATTTTTAGCTGCATGCTGAGTTAGGACTGGTTTACAGAGTTCCACAAATTGCAACTATAAAGATTTACAATGAAATGCTAGTCATATGGGGGCTTGCCATTGACTCCAGAATACCAACAGATTCATGCCAAAGCTATGTCCACACTTAGGCAATTAAATCAATTTAAGTTAAACTGATTTAATAAAATTGCTATAAAAATCATTAAATTGATTTAAGTTAAATTGATTTAACATGTCCCCACTAGCAACTCAAAGCAAACTAGCATGTCCATGGACAGGACTTGCTAGTTCGATTTAGGAGAGGTGCACCATGGGAGGTGTGGCAAGATGGCCCCTAGAAGGGCCATGCCCCCACACAGGGCCATTCCCAGGGCCATCTCCAGGGGTGTGGGGCCCCGGATAAATAGCCCTCTCTGGGCACCTCCAGCCCCCCTGTAATTGGGAGGCAGAGCCAGACAGCCCAGGGGAGGGGCAGACCTCTGCACGACACCCCCCACCCCATGTCGGCACCGGGCGAGCAGCCAGAAGGGCAGCCTGGTGCAGTGCTGCCAGTCTGGCTACCCCACCACGCGTGCTGCTCTGGGCTCCATGCTGGAGCAGCAGGAAGGGTGCGGGAGGCACCACGGATGGAGTGGCGGCAGTGGGGGACAGTGATACCGACTCCACACTGCCTCCTGCCCCCTCCCCACTTCTCCAGCATGGAACCCAGAGCAGCACATGGAATGGGAAAGGGTGGTGGCCATACCAGCAGCGCTGCACCGGGCCGCCCTTTTGGCCGCTCGCCCAGTCCCCAGCATAGAGGACCAGTGGTGAGGCTGCGTGGGGCCCCGCAAAGCGCATGGCCCTGGGCAGCCACCATGGTCACCCTACCCTAGGGATGGCCCTGCCCCCACCCAATATATAGAAAAATGATAGCACCCTGGGAAGGAGAAGGGCAAAAGTGTTAAATTGAAATAACAGTTAAAATGAAATAATACGTCCACACAGCGTTATTTTGTAATAACAGTTTTGATTTAACTGTCATTTTGATATAATACTAGGTTTTATTATATTGAAATGACTTGCTTTATTGCGAGAAAAGGGAGCTCCTTATCTCAATATAAGGAAATGTTGTGTGGACTTGCAATCTTTTAAAATGAAATAATCTGCATTTATTTTGATTTAAAGACTGTGTGGACACCCCCAGCAGGTCAATATAATGAATCCTCCTGCCAGTGTAAGACTGTTCCCTGCAACATACTTTCTAATACATTGTGTAGTTTTATCCAAAAGGCTCCAAGTAATGGGGCTTCTATCATCAGGAAGGTGTTTGTAATATCATGGCTAAATAATACTTTCCACACAATGAGTGTTATTGATCATCAGCATTTACCATCTATGGTTTTACTGTGCTATAAATAATGCCCTATATTTAGAATATGCAAAATCATTAGCATTTTTTAAAATTTTAGTTATTAATCATTAAGCATAGCTTACATATTACATAATTTGCATAGCACTTTAGAAATACAAAATGAAAAATAATTGCAGCCTTGGATTACTTAGTCTAAGAACAAAGATTTGTGTTGTCGTCTCATAGGTACTTGGTCCTGCCATGAGTGCAGGGGACTGGACCTGCTGATCTCTCATGGTTCCTTCCTGTTTCTATGATTCTATAATTTTATGTGTTATAGGGTCAATTCCTGTGATTCGCACTTGAGGGGATCTGAGGATTAGGTCCCTTCTGCGTCAGTGGAACTGCTCAAGTGAGTAAGGTTTGCTCACTGGGATAAAGGTTGCATGTAGTGGCATTAATTTTGACAAGATGAACAAATGTCAAATAGGAACCGGAGTTAAGGTGAAAAATAATGTAGAGATTCCTGATAATGAGAAGTAAGAGCCTAATTCTGCACCATCAAATAAAAGGACCTTTTGCCATTGACTTAAATTGGCACAAGATTGAATATTTAGTTAATAAACATAATGTTGGAAGGATTCCTAGAAGAACTATGTCTTAAGGGGAATTTAAAAAAAAAAAAAAGAAGGGGGAGCACTTTATAAATAAGAACCTAAAATACATGAGTAATTATTGTAACTAACCAAATATATATCCTCGTAACCTGTATAATTTTATGTCTTTACTTCCAGCTGCTGTATATCCCCTTATTTATAATTCCTCCTCCACAGTGTTTATATCTGTCATATAACTGAAGGCCAGTACCATGTATTGCATAGAACTGGGTAGGACACTGTTTTCTCATCCCAAAAATATTTTTGAGAGTTTGAAATTTTTTCCCATTTTTAATAGAGACAAAGGGATAAAATCTCAATAATATCTGTAAACCAAAAAGCAAATGTTTTGTTTTGGAAGTGTTTTTCTTCTTTTAACTTTTTCAGTCTAATACGCTTAAATATTTCAACAAAAAGTTGCTTCAAATTAGAAAACCATTATTTTTCATTTTAAAAATATTAAAGCATTTTGTCAAGTTCCATATACTTCTTGACTTTTTTTCATTTAGAAAAGTCTTCATACCTAACCTCATGCAGATGTGGTCACACAAACAAACAAACAAACAAACAAACAAACAAACAAACAAACAAACAAACAAACAAACA
>ML682060.1:30393545-30444885 GCA_007922195.1 Podocnemis expansa
ACAAACAAACAAACAAACAAACAAACAAACAAACAAACAAACAAACAGGAAACAGTACACAAAAGGCAACAAAAATGATTAAGGGCATGGCCCAGATTTCATATGAAGAGCAGTGCTTAATAAGACTGCGACTTTTCAACTTGGAAAATTGACGACTAAGGGGGGATATGATAGCTCTCTATAAAATCATGACTGACATGAAGAAAGTAAACAAGGAAGTTTATTTCCTTCTCACAATTCAAGAACTAGCAATGATCAAATAGAACTAATAGATAGAAGGTTTAAAACAAATAAAAGGAAATATTTCTTTACACAATACACAGTTACTGTGTGGAACTCTTTGCGAGAGGATGTTATGGAGGCCAGACTATAGCACAGCTCAAAAAAGAGCTAGGTAAGTTCATGGAAAATAATTCATCAACAGCTATTACTCAGGGTTTGGGGGGATGCAAAACCATGTGCTGAGAAAGTGTCCCTTGTGTTTGCAAGAACCTAGGAATGGGTGACGGAGGGGTGGATCACTTGATGATTACCTGTGCTGTTTGTTTCCTCTGAAGCACCTGGCATTGGCCACTGTCAGGTGACAAATTACTAGCCTAAATGGACAGTTGGTATGATGTGTATGGCCATTCTTCTCTAGTTATGACTCTAGTTCAGGAACAGTTTTGGTTTTAACATACATTTTTTTCAGTGAAGCAGCTACTCAAAATATTCCTAATCAGCTTGGGCACCGACATGCCTCATGAAGAATGTGTCTATGTATAGCCAAACAAGATCAGCTACCATCCCTCTTCTTTCCACATTAAATAATTCTTCCCACATGTGATCAATAAACCCAGGGACTGGTCTGCTGACAGATCTCAGTTCAAACACACTGCAGCTAACATCCTGTTTACTATTGCCTCCTCCCATTCTGTAAGTTTCCCATCTTCAAAGCTTCTGATGAAGTAGGATTTTCTCCCATGAACGCTCACGCAATAAATAAAGTTGTTAGTCTTTAAAAGGACTCCTTGTTTGTTTTTCAGCATTGCTACCTCTCCTGAAATATCTTTCTTTCAAATACATTTTCTCCGGATGTATTTCTCTGAATTGAATCTCATATCATTATTTCCTAATCATAATTCTAACCTATGTAGGTCCCTTTGTTTTATGTCTTTTATCTCAATGGTTTATGTAATGTCTCCCAGTGTAATATAATCTGATTGTATTAGCCTCTTCCTGATCATTAACAGTGGTAGATAAGACCAGAACAAACACAATTCTTAGCTCTCCAGTAGATAACTCTCCGGAGCTCAGCATGTTGCTCATTATTACAGTTAGTTTGCAGTGTCAGCTAGTTTGCATTTCTTGTGACAGTGTTTATACATGATGCAATATGAATTAAATTTGCAAGAAAAATTTCATGAGACAGTACATCAAATAGTTCAATAAAATCCAAATATTCTATTGCATTACCTTCATTCAGTTATTTTGTAATGCTGTCAAAAAAAACCCAAAAAAACAGTTTGCCTTCATTTGTTCTGTGATGCATATTTTTTTTGTTTCCATTCTCTTCTAGAGTCTTACAGTTTTTTTTTTCTCCTGAGGCCCTGATCCTGCAAACATTTACACATCAGTGGTTACTTTTACTCCCATGAATAATTTCACTGATGACAGTTGTAGTAAACCTATGCGTGTGCATAAATGTTTGCAGAATCTGGATCCGAGCAATTTATCAGATATAAACTGCTAAGAGCATTCTTTCTGTTGAAGACTGATACCGCATTTGCTTCCTCTGTATTCCCTAACCATGAGTCCTGAGATATTCCTTCAGTTCTCCATGCCTCCATTATTTACATGTAAATGGTTACATTTATGCTTATGCTCTGAAAATGTGGTTTTAACAAAAAGTGGTTAATCACACTCTTCCTTACTCTACTACAGTATATTTCTGGCACTATATAATGCTCTCCAAATACTTCTGTGGAATGATTCTAATTTTATGATGTTTGTTTCGGGTATGTATTATTAGCAACATTGACATGTTCAAAACACAGCTATTTTTATTTCATTTCATCATGATCTTAAAATCAAAATGCCTTTTCCTTCCATTCCATCTTTCAGTATTGTTAGATAGCAGGTGATATGCCTACATACATCTTCCAAAATAAGTTTGTTTCTTATACTCTTTTTTGAAGTCACAGTTGTTGTTTTGTCTTCCTGATTTCCCTTGCTGTTACAGAAAATGTTGCTTAAATGGAGAAAGTCCCTTCATTTTTCAATATGTTCTCATTTACGAAAAGTAATTTGCAATATGTTTCTAAAAACTGTACTTTCCTGAGAGCTGACATATCCTGCATAATGCTTTGGAACAGCCTTTGAATTGGCTACATAAAACTGATTCCATACTTCCTAAAACTGTTTGTTTATACCACATTTAAATTTCACATATGGAGCATCAACACTTTCCATCTATTGGGGAAAATAAAATACGTTACACTGCAAAGTCTATCTTTACCACACACACACAAACACACACACACAAGAGGAACCAGATTCTGTATATAATGAAGGAAAGAAGTCTCCAAGGAGTGTACAATGTGTATTAACTCAACATTGTGACAGGTGTGAAATGAATCTGCTTCATTGTCATTTCAATTCAGTTGTCTGTTTCAGAGAAATAAAATCCTGGAGGTAATTGTTGGATTCCAGTAGAGTCACCTGGCAAGTGAACCCCCACATGTATTCACACAGTAAATGTGGCTCTTCAAAATGCCACTGAAAAATAAAATGCAAAAAACACAAACCCTAAAAATACACAATTTCCACAGAAGATAGCTCAGGCCTGATACTTATTTACACTAATTTTGTATCTGCTGCTTGTATAGACATATGAACTAAAGGTTTAATTTAGCTAGCTCAGGGACAGGAGCAGCAAAGCTGTGACAATGCACCTTTCAGCACAAGCTGGTCTTGCATTTAATTGTGCAGGGTTCAGGATAAGTTTGGAAAGAACACACACTGAAACGTGCACGGCTACAGCTTCACTGCCCTGATACCCAAGCTAGATCGATTAAACTTCTTTTAGGTGAGTCTCCATGAAATGCAATAACACACTAGGCTTTGACAGTCTAAAGATGCTTTCAAATAATTTACTCATCCTCTGAATCCCCTTTACTCTGCTAATGCTCAATAAAGGGGTCATAGTGTAAATGAGACTTGGGAGCTTCACATTTTCAAATTAATAATCACTTTTCACTTACAAATAAATAAAGATACTAGTGGTGGTATTACTGAAGTCAATGTGGAGGATTATTGTTAATAATATTTTTTTAAAATTTTCCTTAAAGAAACAATGCAGCACAGGATTAATGTAGGGGCTTTAGAAGCTGCAGCCCCAGGCTCAAGGGGATCCCTGCCACTCCACAAAAATCTGGCACTGCCCTGAGCTTTGCGAAAGCTCCAGCAAGGCCCCAGCAACTCAGGTCGCAAGGCCCCAGCAACTCAGGTCTGCTGCTCTGCCCTCCGTGCCACCCTGACAGTGCTGCCAAGGAGAGAGTCCCCTGTGGAGTGCTGCTGCCGCTTATCTTGGCTCTGCTCACTCTGCCCTCCCTGGGCTGGCTGCACTGCTCCAGCAGGTCCAGGACTCACTGGGACAAATTGGCCAGTCCAGGGGGAGGGGGGCAGTAGCACTGGAGGCCATGGCCTCTGGCCTGAGGGCCCCAGCCCCCCAGCACTGGCTGGGTCCTCCCTGTGGCCATCCAGGCTATGGGCCCTGGCCTTCCTGGGCACCATCCGGGGTCTCCCGAGCACTAGCCTACCCCTCACCTGTCTGGAGGTCCCAAACCCCTGCAGCCTGCCCTTCCCCTTCATATATACTCAATCATTTTAATCTCAAATCCATCAGAGACTATGGCCCACGGGAAAGTATATCATTTGGCCATTATTTTTCAAAGTAGCAGCCAAAATTTAGGTTAAGTAAACATGGGGTTTGTTGGGTTTTTAAGACTGATAACCATGCTGTAAAGTTCTCTAAGAAGTATAAGAACACAAAACTTTCTGTATATTCTTTCTGCTGTCCCTTTATTTTCATGTAAGACACTGAAAACTGAGAAGAGGGAACAGAAGAAGGTTTTGTTACCTTATTTCTATATATGAGTCCTTTATGTTTCAAAATGAAAATGCCATGCTCATCCACCAGCCAACACACTAAGTACTGATCAGCTCACTGAAATTAAATGACATTTGTAGATCTTATATTATTGTCCTCTGTGCAGCATTTATTGATATAAAACTATGTATCAGAAGACTAAAAATTTGAGATCAAAGATTTTTGCTTGCAAGGGCTCCTTCATTGCTTACAATTATCTGCTGCATGCATCAATTTATTATTAAATTGGTAAATCAGTAAGTAGATATGAATGGTCCATCTGATTACTAATAGTCAACATTTTCTGTTTAAATGTTTTCCAGTGTGTTACACATTCTCTATTATAAAAGCATCTTATTTTTTTTCAACAGAGAAATTATTTTACTCCATTCTGAACGAAAGATTTTAACATATTGAATAACCATGATGACAATGATCCTCAGGATGGCCACACTGTTGTTTGTAAGCCTGTCATCTAGCAGAAATAATTATTGCTAAATCCCTTGTGCTGCTATTTTTTGTCCAGCTACTCTCTAGTCTTCTAGGTACAGTGTAACAGACCCTTCAAATTTAGATAACCAAACAGCAGGAGTATTAAGAAGGCAGTCTTCCACTATCTCTTCTAGTATGTTAAACTTCTAGCTGAGTGAAGAAGAAAGAGCCTCCAAAAACCCAATCCATTGTTGGTCTGCTGGACAACAGATCTGAGATAGGAATCTTGAACTGTGTCTTTGTGGGAGGGCTGGATGAGGAAGAGGATGTGGTGGGGCCTGATGGTGGTGAGAGGACTACTACTGAACCCTGAGGAAATGTGGTGGAGCACACCCGTGGACATAGAGGTCTGCCTGAGTTATTCTCCAGACCACCAACAGGAAGTGCCAGTCTGGAGGTGAGTGCTGTGAGTCCATCGCAGACCGGAAAACACACTGAAACATTAATGGAAGAAACAGAGCAGATTACTCTGAGTGAATTATAATACTGTAGGCAGGTTCAGAGAAGTAGAAAGAGACAGAATAGATTTTTTTTTCAGCTTTAAGTTCTCTCTGGAGCAAGGATAAGCAATTGGAGATTATTTCTTGGCCCCAGTGACTTGATCTAGGCCAGGAGGACAGTTATGATCTGACTCCCTTGTCATGTGGAAGGGGTCAGTAGCTCTTGAATCTAGTAACTACTGTTCCATTTTACATAGTTGTTTTTAAACCACATGAACGTAAGAATGACCATGGTAGGTCTGACCAATGGGCCATCTAGCCCAGCATCCTCTCTTCTGGCAGTTGTCTATAGCAGGTTCTTCAGAGGAAATGAACAGAACACAGCAATTATTGAGTGATCTGTCCTTGTCATGCAGTCCCAGCTTTTGGCAGTCAGAGGTTTAGGTACAAGAGCATTATCGTCACCGCCTGACTAAGAGCCATTGAGGGACCTAGCCTTCATGAACTTATCTAGTTCTTATTTGAACCCAATTATACTTTTGTCTTTTACAACATCCAATAGAAACAACTTCAGCAGGACCTCTGTGTTATGTGAAAAAGTATTTCCTTGTGTTTGTTTAAACCTACCTATAGCCTATTAATTTCACTGTGCACACTCTGGTTGGTATGTTATGTGAAGGAATTAATAACACTTTCAACTAAAGTTTACATTTTTTTTCTGTATGATTTTCAGGCACCTCTATTCACTGTGAATGTATGTATATGTAAGGCAGACTTAGAAGCTTTGCCTAACAGCTTCTGAAGGGGGGCAAGTAACCTGCATGGGTCCTGTATTAGTATGAACACTACTGGGTGCCAGGCATAGTGGATAATGGTATTTGGGGTTAAACTGATCAAAAATCTGTCAATATCTGTAATTCTTCTAAGAGGAACTATGAAATACTGTCTTTTTGTGAATTGTTACTCTCAGTTTCAAATCTGTCTGTGTTAGATAAAGGGTTAAAACGAGATTTGTAGGAATGGTGACTGGATGTTTCAGCCTGAAAGAAGTTGAAGACTGGGGGGGGATGGGATTTGAGGCTATTTCTGCCTCCTCTCTTATTGTTTCCCCTGTTTAATGATAGATCTGGCTAGGGTTCTTCGGAAGCCTTTGTCATTTAAATAGAGGCAGCTGTTTGAACCTACTTGAAGTTAAGAGCTGGAATCACTAGAGAGAGAAGCAAACTCTCTCTAAGCTAAAATTACTAGAGAGAGAAAAAACCCTCTCTTTGAGCTGAAATCACTGAAGAGGAGCAGCAGATGAAGGAGCCAGTGGACAGTGAGAGCAGCGAGCTGGGTGGCATGAGTGACCGGTGGGGAGAGGTGGTGGACAGTAGACGGAGACAGCGGATGGTGAGAGTGGCCAGTGGCAAGCTGGGCAGTGCGAATGGCCAGTGGGCCGGGCCGGTGGACAGTGGGCAGAGCCAAGGGATGCTGCTAGAGGATGGAGTGAGTAACCAGTGGTTGGCGCCAGCGTACAGTTGGCATGAATGACACTCCCTATGTACCCGAGGATGGGTTGGGAGCCTAGTTAGCACTGATTCTCCAGATTGGTGCTGATTTTGCTAATGGGTTTACATTTGCTGTTATGCTATGTGGGATCATGTTGAGAAGTTTTGCATTAAGTGCTGTATGTTCTGTTATGCAATGTGGGTTGCTGGGAATTTTGTCTGTACAGATTCTCTAGATCAGTGCTGACCTCTGTGATTTGTCCTTTTACATTACATTTTCTGGTATTAAAGTTCTCTTTACTATACTCCGTCTCGTGCTTGTGAGTGGGGAAGCCTTATGCCCGCTGGGGTGCCCAAGGGACAGTGCCGGATTCCCAGAAATCTGGGTGGGGGCTCAAGCTGGTTGGTCATGTTGCATTGTTGGGAAACCCCTAGATATAGAACCCGGCCCTTGTTCTGCCAGCCTGCCCTGGCAGAAGGGTTACATATAAATGTGACTATATGGCACATAATAGCTAGTCACATATTCACTGAATTAACTGTAGGTATGGATTTTTAACTATATAACTCTGAATTGCTTAAGTGGCTCAACTAAAAGTCTGTTTTTACAGGAAGAAGACTTGAGTAAAATCTACAAAATCGAGGTTATCCCTAACTCCTATTACCCTGGCATTTTGTTGTCCCCTTCAAATTTTACTACTTCTAAATGTTCATGACATGGAAGATGAAGAGAACTGAATATATCAACGAAGTAGCTTATGGAAACTGGTGGCTTATTGGTGAATTAGTTAAATGTTTAGTGGAAGTCATTAGAAAGCAGTACACACCAACTCCACAAGCTAGATCCAGATCAGTTACTAAACAGGGCACTATTGAAGGGAGTAGTCTGTGAACAAGAAGCTGTTATGTGATAAGAAAAGCTGCAAGGCTTAGAGACAGCAGTTAGAATTAGTTTGCAGATATTATTTTAGTTACTATTAATTTGGGAAAAAATGAATAAGAAATTTATTTTCCTCCCACCTTTTTAAAGTAAACTAGCCAGCTTCCACTCACCTTCTTTTCCCACCTCCTAGTAGTTTCTGTTTGCCCCGACCTTCTCACCTTTCTTTCACCGTTCCTTCCTCCTTTGCCCCAGAACTTCTTTTTAGGCAGTCTGGCTTTCCTTCTACTGCAAGGAAACCACTGCCTTGCTCATCCCTGCCACTGTACCTGACTCTTGTACCCTAACTATGGGCTGCCTCTTGGTTCCCCTCAGCTTCTGTTCCTAAATGAAACTCTTGTATTAGGCCTGAAGGAGTTAAAGACCTGTGATTAAACTTATACCTATTTCCATGCCTGGAAAACTGTGTTTCATACCCAGGCTGAATTTATTTAAAAGAACTGTAGATCCATGCATGGTCCTGTGACATCATTTTGGTTTCTTATCAGTTATTATATCATTACAAATCATTCAGTAATAGTAAAGCCTCACATAAATTAATTTAACTACCATAATTTTTGTGCTTACTTTACACGTCCATAATTTTCCATATTCTACCTGTCTCTGAATGTTAGATCTTTAAAGGAATTATGGTGTATTTCAATAGCAAAGGATAGTACTGCTTACCCAGATTCTTACATCAGCAGTTTATTATATTATTTCACAACATAACAGGTTTAAAATATTATAGCCCTCATCCTGACCTCTTCCTCTGTACTTAAACATTAACCCCTTCTCAGAGACATTGCCAGACTGGATGATATCAATGATCCATCTAGTCCAGCATCCTGTTTCTAACAGTGGCCGGGACTAGACACTCCAAAGTAAGGTATAGAAACCTTATCATGGATAATTATGAATGACATCTCTACAAGGGATTTTTTTTCCCCTAACCATTGATAGTGGTTGGTTTATGCCTTGAAACATGAAAGTAAATATCCCTAGTGACCTTTCTTCATAATTAGTGTAACTTTGGGTATCATAATTTATATATATATATGTCTAATATTCACTATATCTATGTAGGGGGGGGTACAAATTTTCTCTCAGTGCCTTACTTCCCCACCAGGATAATAGCAATTTTGTGAGGTTAAACATGGGATGTGGTGTAATATAGTAACAGGGCAATATAAATACCCAAGATAGATAAACAGATACTGCTCCACTCTTCTTAGTGTTTGAGAGCTAGTGTGGTCACAGCACAAAGTGCTGCACTTTGGATATAATAAATAATTCCTGATTCATAAAGCAGCACAGCTCTTCCTGAGTTTATTGTCATATTAATCACCAGGAAGTGGCTTCTACTAATTGTAGAAAATGAGTAGTGCAGACCACACCACCACCCCTTCTCATCCCACACAACTACTGTATATATACTTCTTTTGGTTTAATCTCATGGAGGTCTTCCAATTATCCTACAAAACTGATTGCTTTACAGTCAGAATATGAAATGGCTCATAATGAATTCAAACAAAACAAAACTAAAACCTCCCTGAAATCCTGGTGTAATAAGTACCTGAAATAACACCAGTCTTTTTTAATTACAATGGGATTGAAAATAACATCCTAGCCTCAGGTACTTTGTAAGTGCTTGGTACTCTCTTCCACTACATACTTCACAGTAATCATAATTCTTACTGAAAACAGTAAGCTGAGCCAGCTAATCAATTAAGGGGACCTGCTATCAATCTTCTAGTATAAAACACTGTTAAATTCAGTCAAAATCCTTAAAATCAAAATGCTAATTAAAACACTCTAAATATTTAAACATGCAGAAGGAAATGCCAAATACATACAAATACTGTTTTGGCAAAGAGTTTTATTGTTTATTCTTATCAACTCTTTGTTTTTGTGGAAATCCTCTCTCAGAGAGAGAGGGGGAAAGGGAGAGAGAGAGAGAGAGAGAGAGAAGAAAAATATCTCTCTCCCAATGCTTTATAATTGTATCAGGCATTGTGACCAGAATTGTTCTTTAATATTAGCATCCTTCTTTAATATTAGCCCACAATCTTAATACCTCCCTGCCACAATTAGCTATTCATCTTCCCAGACTGAAAAAATGAAACTTGCTGCATTCTTCAGAGATTTCATGTTGCTTTGCCTCTGATAAAACAGGCTAAAACAGGAAAACAAGTAGTGCCCTCTCTATAAATAAGAGTGGGTTCCCTTTGTAACATACATTGTTTCTAATAGTAAGATTTAAAAGTCCAGGTTTATAAGCAGGACACAGTTCCTCTACATTTGTTATTCCATGTGACAGTGCTCACTGATTTGCCAGAAGATGGGACCCACATGGTAAGTCAGTCAGATAAAGCAGTAGCTGGAATTACATGAACTTATCCTACAATTCTCTCACATATCTCAGTTCTCAGCTTCAAAACCAAAGCCATTTCATTCCTTTCAAAGAGGAAGGATTGTCTGTCATAGCAAATTAAATTCTATTTATTATGAGGTATGGTCACATAGGGACTAGTATGAGATCTTCAGCTTGCATTTATTTGTGAACTAAACCAGATTTGAATTAAAGTTTCCAGAGCAGAAAAGCTAGTTTATACAACACCACCACCACCTTTTAATCCCCCTTTGTAATATTAATTTTCAGTTATTTTTGAATTTACAGAATAGAGGCTAAAAAGCTGAAGAAAGTTATCTGTGTGTGTGAGAGAGTGAGATTCTGATACATAGATCCATCTTGAAGCATTTTTTTTCCAAAGTCATAATTCTGTCACCTCAAGGTTAGAAAAGATGGGGAATAGATATAAGAGGAAAAGGAAAGGTTACTAAAGGACACCGTAATTTTTGGCTCAATCCCATTTTTCCAGTAACATTTTCCTTAGCTCAGTACAAACAGTCTAGCAACAAATAATTACATTTTATTCTGTTTTCTCCCATGAATACAAGGTTAAGGTTCCTCACAGGCTAGATCAATGGTTTCAGCATGTAGGAATCAATGGATCCATGTCTAGCTGGCAACCAGTAACAAGTGGTGTGCCCCAGGGGTCGGTCCTGGGGCCGGTTCTGTTCAACATTTTCATCAATGATCTGGATATGGAATAGACTGCACTCTCAGTAAATTTGCGGATGACACCAAGCTGGGGGGAACAGTAGACACATTGGAGGGCAAGGACAGGATTCAGGGAGACCTAGATAAATTGGAACAGTGGGCCAATAGAAATCTTATGATGTTCAGTAAGGACAAGTGTAAAATCCTGCACTTGGGATGGAAAAACCCCATGCACTGCTACAGGCTGGGGAACATTCAGCTAAGTAGCAGCAGTGTAGAAAAGGACCTGGGGGTCATGGTGGATGGGAAGCGGGATATGAGTCAGCAGTGTGCTCTTGCGGCCAAAAAGGCCAATGGCATACTGGGTTGCATCAAACGAAGTGTTACCAGCAGATCAAGGGATGTGATCATTCCCCTCTATTCTGGACTGGTAAGGCCACATCTAGAATACTGTGCTCAATTTTGGGGTCCCCACTACAAAAAGGACAGGGACATGCTAGAGAGAGTTCAGAGAAGGGCAACCAAAATGATTAAAGGGCTGGAGCACAAGCCCTATGAGGAAAGACTGAAAGCATTAGGTTTATTTAGTCTGCAGAAGAGAAGACTGAGGGGGGATTTGATAGCAACCTTCAAGTACTTGAAGGGAGGCTCCAAGGAAGACAGAGCTCTACTATTCTCGGTAGTAACGGAGGACAAAATGAGGAACAATGGTCTCAAGTTACTGTTAGGGAGATCGAGGCTGGATATTAGGAAAAAAAAATTACTAGGTGAGTGGTGAAGCATTGGAATGAGCTGCCTAGGGAGGTGGTGGAATCTCCATCTTTGGAGGTGTTTAAGGCCCAGCTGGACAAAATCATGACTGGGATGGTTTAGTGGCAGTGGTCCTGCCTCTGGCAGGGGGTTGGACTAGATGACCTCATGAGGTCCCTTCCAACTCTATGATTCTATGATTCTATTCTTCCTTAAAATTAAATTGCTTGAGTCCCCCCTCCTTTTTTTTTAAATTTCCCTTAGTTGTATCTTGTACAACTGTACAATAATTGTTTTAGACATGACCATATATAGTAGAGTTTTCCAATTGTATTCTTACTTGATGCTTATACTGTACATTGCTAGACTAATTTGTCATGCTAATTTGTTACTAATGTGAAATCCTGGGTACTCTAGACCTTTGCCTTTGCATTACTTTTCTGTTGAATAGGAGATAGGCATCTAGGTACTTTTGAAAATCCCACCAGGTAACTATTTCCATCTTTGCATCTAAATTCCTTTAAAAATCTGGCCTCTAGTGATCAAAATAGGTACTTACTACTTTTTATTACTGTTGGGTTTGCAGTCATACAGCTAAACAGGTTGCTTATAGTGCACTGAACAAAAGTGTCTAGTATTGATTTTTTTTTTAACCTATTATCCATGAGAAGGAAATACTTCTTATCCTTGAGAGGTCAGCTTGACTCTCATCGCTCATGCTGAGTTTCCAGGGCTGAAAATTAACATAGTTCCCTTTTTAAGCAAAGCGTTGGTCACAAGGGATATAGAAATCCTTGTAAGACACCAGCCATGCAATCCCATTTTGCAATTTTTAACCAATCAATTTTTCAGAATACAGCTAAACTTCTGAATTTATATTGGGCAAGAATATATCTGAGAGTTCATGTTTGTATAGTCTCATATTGCTGTCCCTGATATCTTTTCTCTAGACATAGAAAGCAGAGGTGTAAAACCAGGATGATGGCAGACAAATCTAGCTAAACCCATGCCTTAATCAATAGCAGAATATTACTGATCTTCCTTCTATGTATCTTTTTTGGACTCTACAGTTAAACCTTAAACAAAATTCAGCTTCAGACTGCTAAATTTCTGTCCCTTCTGAATGACTCTAACAGAACCTAGGTGACTTAAGAAACTGTGGAATATCACTTATCATGCAATTTATACACCTTCCAAAGTGGGCCAGTTTGCATTGCCAGGTGCCAAGCATGACAATGACATTTTGGAAGACACCAGATTTTGACTAAACATTAATATGGCCATTTTGATCACCGTGGCCTTTCATTCACAACTTGCGCCATCAAATATTCTTTCTACTCTTTTCAGAGTACCAGCAAGTGGTGGCAGTGGGTGATAAGCAGTTGATTAGAAAGTGCTATTGGAGGAAAATTAAGTTGAAACACTGACATGTAGAAAGACTGCTGAACTTGAGTTAAATCAGCATAACTCCAGTTCCTCAAAGAATAGATTTGAACTTAAAAAACTGTACTGTACTTTCAAGTGACATCAGGCTAATGTTCTGCTACGCTACTATAGGTTTATGAAGCAGTTCTTGATTAAAACTTTTCATGGCTGGCAACAAATGTATGTGAAGCTAAAACATTAGTGTGTTGTTTAGGAAAGGTACTACATTTGGTTTAAAAAATAAAAATAACAAGGAGCATGATGAAGTACTAACATAATCACTTTATTAAAATAGCTTTTCACTGACTGGAAATTCTGAGGTAGCTTCATAAATACACACTAAGCACATTGGGTATGTTTACACTGAAGGCTTAAGTTGACTTAAGCATCTCCCTGGCCACATTTGGAGTTCATTAAGTTAATTTAAGCACTCAAGTTGACTTAATAACTCTCATCCCTTAAAGTCGACTTTATTAATTTGACTTAACAATATGTGGTGATTAAAGTTGACTAAATAAAGTCGACTTAATGCAGGAGAGCCATTTAAGTTGACTTTGTAAAGTTGACTTAAGCCAGGGGACCCATTTAAAATCAACTATATTGGGTCCCCTGACTTAAATCAACTTTATGAAGTCGACTTAAACAATGGGATCTCTCTAAGTTGACTTAATAAAGTCAAATTTAAGTCAGCCTTATTAAATCAATCTGCCTGAGCCCTCTAGTGTAGACATAGCTATTGTGTCCTCTAATGTTTGGCCCACAAAAGATAAAAGTCTACTGTTACTACTTGGAGCTTCTCTTTTAGCTCACGTATTAGAAGTTTTTATTCTGACAATGAAGGTCTTGGCACCCAACACCACACTGTGAGGGGATAAATCATATTAAGTAATTTTAGTTTCACTATTTTCCTCTCCCTGCTACTTTTGTCATCAGGCATCCTGGATTACTATTGTAGGAAATGGTACTTAGGGTACCCTCTTGTTTACAAAGTAAATACAGTCATTGACTGAAATTCTAATACTTGCAAAGGGCCATACAGAAAAGTAAGAAAGCTTCAAAGGAATGATATAGCTTAGTATATCATTGTTTGTTCTGCTTTTAAAACACATTGTTTTAAGTGCCAGCAGGATTGGTTGCTCCAGTATTAGTGCCTATAAATTTTTTATCAGCACACTGATTTGTGGCATGGAAGTGTTAAGCCTTCTTCCACGTATCAAAGCTTTTGCTACTCACTTGCAGCTTTCTTGATCCCATCAACATAAATTTTTTTGGAAGAAAATATTGTGTTCCTCGCAGAAGGAATTACTGTATAAATAACTAAAAATTAGACAAGGCTACTTGGAATAAAGCTGTGTTTAAGTATTCTGAAATATATGAAGATTTAAGGTCTTGACTCAGTGAACCACTTAAACCTGCAGTTGACTTTAAGCACTTAAATGGCACCATTGAAGTCTGTATACCTAACCAAAAGCCCAGTGAAATCTATGGAAGACCTCTCATCAAGATTAGGCCCTACCAGAGTACTGTAAGGCCATCCTGTACATTAAAGTACTTGCTGAATCAGGTCCTACAACTGTAAATGTGAGGTTATAAATGTCTTCCATCACTCTTCAGGAGATGGAGTTGAGCAGTTATATTTGTATGTGAGATTTTTGATCTGGCAATTCCTATTTCAACGTTAAGCTTATTCAGCACTGATTGTGACAGCACCTAGTATGGCTTTGGGGAGATGGAAATGAATAAAAAAAGCCTATGACTGGTTGTGTCTATGTTTTATTTATTTGGCAGTAGCTTTGAAAACTTCAAAGAAAGACTGATTGAATTTTAAAAACAATTTGATTAGTTTTGATTACTTTGTTTTTGGACATTGCATTTTTTCCCTGTGATTTGAGATTAATTGACTACAAAACAAAAAGAGACAAGCAGCTAAAATTGAACTTTTTTTTTTTGACACATAACATTTGTTCAGACCAGTGCAGAGGCTGATATAATAAACTGTTCAGACCAATATTTCTTGGTGTTTCCATATGAGTTCTGTTCTTCTAGTTGTGTCAGCTTTTCATTTGATACCAAGCCACTAACTTCTAATGTGTGCCTTTACTGGTATTTATTCATAAATATAAGAGTATAGTAAATGTGTAAACTTTCTGTTTGCTTAAATGTAGCTCTCTTAGTGTAATGATTAACTAAATAGCCCAAGTATGTAGTAAATGCATTCTCTGGATTGATTTGCTCAAAGATAACAATATGTCAAATTACACTAAATGTGGCAGGAGCATTTGTGTAGCTTCATTGTAAGTGTTTTAGGCAAATCATGATATTGTAGTATTGTCAATCAACAGAAATTAACTGCTAATCTAAAACACTGGCTGTTAAAAAAACATTAAAATTTAGATTGCAATCAAAATATTCTGTTCATATTACTGAGAAGAGAATACGGTGTCCTGCAGTTTTTATTCCTATTAAGATTAGATTTGTCCACTATATCTCATCAGAAGATATTGTATACCATACATTCTATTTTAGGAGTGTTCTATTTTATCAATCAAAGTAGCTGATGCTGAAGAGAAAAGACCATGTATTCCTATTTTTTTCCTTAAGTGCATGCCAAATGTTATCATTCCTTTGATGGATTAGAAAAAATGGTATAAAATTCAAAATATAAATGAGTTAGTAAAGAGTCTTTCAAGTTTTGCCATTTCTTATGTATGATTATACAAATCCTTGGAGACAAACAAGGTGTCCATATTTGTAAGAGAAGTAATCTAGCTATGTGTACAGCCCAGCATGGTTTCTGAGCCTCTCTAAGATCTAATTTACCTGCCTCAGTCCAAATACGATCATTATAAGTATTAAAGGATCAGCCACATTTACAACACTGTTCTCTCCCCTGTGTCTTTTCAAAATTCCTTATGTTTAATTTAGTCCCAAAACGTTTGTTGGAAGGAATGAGATTACACTGTGTCACCAATATTTAACATTATTTTACACCAACATCACATAAACCTTAGGGAATTCAGTGTATCCTAGGGTCATATGTTGAACTGATCATGAACATAGGTCAGCTGAAGATTCTAAAATATTGTGGTGTAAGTTTTTCCACACAGATGCAGTTAAAAATGGTTCACAACATGTATTTCACAATGAAAATATAAATCAAGATTTTATTGCATTTTTAAAAGGTTAAGTGACAGATTTTCAAGGGATAATAAAAAAGTAAGGAGTCCTGTGGCACTTAAAGACTAACAGATTTATCGCTTGAGTTTTCATGGGAGAATGCTGATGAAGTGGGATATTCTCCCACGAAAGCTCATGCGATAAATAAATCTGTTAGTCTTTAAGTGCCACAAGACTCCTTGCTTTTTTTTTTTGCTTCATTAGACTAACACAGCTGTCCCTTTTGATCAAGGGATAATATGTTCTAAATATTCCTTTAGCCCCTTGAAGAACTCAGAAATGACACAATTTGTTAGACAATTGGTTTTACAGGGGAAAAACAAAGAAATTTTTTATATTATTCTTCAACATTTTTTTCACTTCAGAAGAGTAAATGTGGAACAGTTGCACTTTTAGAATAATCTAGCTAAATTAACCTGCTTACAGACAGTTTTGGTATGTTTTTCAATATGAAGTATGCTTGTAGAAAACTTAATGTGCCTGTGGAAAACATAAAAGATTTAGTGCTTTATCTATTAGATTCATGTGTATAACTGTAGAATGATGGGAAACCACACCATTTGGAAGCATCTCTAAACTCACCTCAAACATTTTGCCTGGGAATATCTCAACATCATTTTTGTCTGTGAGAAGTTTAGTGTGTCTTGAGATTAGCTGGGACAGAAGTATTATAAGAAAGTTCTTTCCCTTGAGACTGCAATACTTCTATTTCTGGTTGAAACTAGGAAATGCTAATTCATAGACTTTTTCAGGGATTTAAAAAATGTTATCCAAACATAAACAGAAATTCCTGTGAAGCAGATCCAGTTTTGCTAGTCTATCAAGAGCTAAAAAAGAAGTAATCATACCCCTTCTGAACATCCTTTCATACTTTTCTTGTCTTTCCAGACTGTACATCAAAGGAGGAAGATTCACCATGAGATATATTGCTTATTCTTTTGAACTGAATGCAATGTTCTCAAAACTTTCTTTGCTGAGATTCTTTAGTGTTTTCAATAGTCTAGTAATTCTTTAATGGGCAGCTGGTTTAAAATGAAAATAAAGAATTATTTCTCCAGACAATGTTGTGAAGGCTGATGAAAACATGGTTCAAAAAAGAGCTAGATAACTTTATGGAGGTTAGGTCCATCAATGGCTGTTAGCTAGAATGAGAAAAGATGCACAACCATACTCTGAAGTGTCCCTACCCTTTGTCTGCCAGAAGTGGGAAGAGTGACAAGTGATTGAGAACTTGATGATTACACATTCTAGTCATTGTTTGATGTTCCTGGCATTGATCCCTTTCAGAAGACAGGATATTGAGCTAGATGAACCACTGTCCTGACCCAGAATGGCAGTTGTTATATTTTCAGGGGTGGCCAACCTTATGGAACTCAAGAGCCACACACGTTGATTATTAAACCTTCATGAGCCACACTGAGGCATACAGCCATATACTTTTACCTACTAAATTAATTTGCTGATGTTCTTCTGCGAGCCACATTTTTCCATTCAAGAGCCACCTGCAGCTCCTGAGCTGCAGTGTAGCCTCACCTGTTTTTTATGTTGCTCTATGACACCTGAAATAAATTGGCAATCCTGGGCTGGTGGCAAAAATGTCATGCAGTGGACAAAAGAGTACAATATACTCTTTCGTTTTTTTCTGTTGTTGGTGGTGATTCTGGACTCTGCTGCCCACTCAGATATACATTGGATTGGGGGCAGGTGTAGGTGGGGGGTGGGGAAGGTTGGATAAACATCATGGAGAATACCAACCACTTATACCTCTGGAGCCACCTGAATATGCAGAAGTGGAGAGCAGGCTGCACAATCCATTGTGATTGTATGGCCTCCAGCCTTTGAGAAACCCAATCTATTGGTAGGTGAGTAGGGAGCCAAGTCATAGATTCACCTGTTCCCTACCACCCCTAATGTGTGGTGCACAGTCTGTGCACTGCCTTTCTGTGCTGGGTCAGTATCCGTGCACTCCCCTGACCACAGGGACCGTAATTATTGCTGAAGCTTGCATATGTATGTGTGTATGGTGGAAGGGGGCTCCTGTTATTTATTGCTACCGTCGCATCTGCATATGGTTATGGGCCAGTGTATCTTTCTGTTACCATAATTCCTTCTGTGAATATTCCTCTGGCTGTTTGTTAATATTTTCTCTGTGATTTTGAATTGTAGTGGAAGATTATTTTAGGGAGCTTGCTTTATGATCATACAGGAAAACAAGGAAGAAAGCTGAACAGACAAACAGCATTTTGTTAAAAAGAACTTGTTTCATCAATCTTTCTCCTTTATGTTCCTAAGAATTCAGGTCCACTTTCAAGCTATAATTCTAAGAAAATTGCTAGCAGACTGCATATGTTGTTCCTTAGTAAATATATAGTAGTCATTTTGGAGATTGACTAGCTATATCATGTGACAATGCTACAAACAAAGAGGTCTGTTTTGGGGTCTGAGACCATTTAACTACTCACCTGTAAGATGTGGAAACCAAAGGAGTATTTTAACCTGCACTGTAACCATTTTTTTCTGAGTAACCAGCTCAACTGGATTGGAAAACAGATGGTAGCAAAACTGCCCAAGAAGCTCAGTTGCTCTCCAGATAAGAGCAATATCTACTGTTCTCTGACCATCTTCAGTACACAGGCACTTAGATGTGGGCATGCCTGCACATATACACATATACAGGGCTCAGAAGCTGCTGCTGGGCTATGTCATGTATCCTGTCTCAAGAGTCAATTTAGATCATATTTTGCAATGCATCTTTCATATACTCAAAGGTCATTTACCAAAACTTAAAGAATAGAGGACAGCCACAAAAAATGTGAATTGTATCTTTACACCATCAGTTTGCTTGGGAGATATAGGAACATAGGGTCTAAGGTAGAAAGGGACCAGTATAATCAGGCCACAAAACATTACCCACCTGTAGTAACCCTTGGGGAGGAAGGGGTTAACACTCTGGTCAGTGAGTCCCAGGACAGCCAATAGGAACAAAGCACAGCTTTTTGAATGGTAACAGCAGCCTGGCCTGGTCCTGTTTGGATGCAGCAGAGCTCCTGGAAGGATCAGGAGGAGGCCAGGGGGGCCTGAGGAAGAATCCAGCAACATCTTTACCAAAGGTAACTTAAATTTGTTACTGACCAGGTGTGGGTAGAACAGGGAATGTTCACTTAGATGCGGTCAGGGTATTTTCTTTGTTTTTGGCTTGTTTCTTGGATTTCTCTGTGCTGAGCACAGGTAACACTCCCCCCACACGCACACACACTACCCTGTAACTACCTAAATTAATTCCCAGAGAAGCAACTCTCGGTGTTTGTTATCTGTTCTTTTTGATTAAAGATTTTACCTTTTAAGTAAGTTCTGGTTCTGTGTCCTGGAAGGGCAAGAGGTTTGTATGCATGTGCCTTAGACTGCACAGGCAGCTACTAGAGGGAACCTTGTTCCATTCCCAGCTCATATTGCATCTGGAGTTCAGTCACTTTCCTGAGGGAGGAATAAAAGTGATTGAGGTACCTCACAGGGAGGAATTCCCAAGTGCACCTTCCTGGGTCTCAAGAGGTTTTTTTGCATTTGGGTGGTAGCAGCGATACCACTCCAAGGCCAGGAATTGGAGGCCTTGGAGACTTTTAAGAGCAGGCTTTAAGGCCAGTGGCTTTTAAGGCCTGTTGCAGGCCCCCACCTTCTGCACTCAGAGTGCCAGAGTGGGGAAAAAGCCTTGACACCACCCACTCCTGCAATTAGCCTCTAATCTATGACAGAGTTATTACAGTCCTCAAAGAACTATTCAAAGACTTCAAGATACAGAGATTCTAAAGTACAAAGGGACCAGTATAATCAGGCCACAAAACGTTACCCACCCACTCCTGCAATTAGCCTCTAATCTATGACGGAGTTTTTACGGTCTTCAAAGAACAATTCAAAGACTTCAAGATAAAGAGAATTCACCACCACCTAATCCATGCCCACCCTCAGAGCCGTAGCCAATTTGCCATGGGGGCAAAATTCTTTCCTGACCCCAAATATTCGATGAGTTAAACCCTGAGCATGTGAGCAAGTCTCAACAGCCAGTTACTCAAGAAAGGATTCTCTGTAATAACTCAAGACCTACTCCATCTATTTTCCCTTCTTAGGCCACTGGCACATCCACCACCAGCAGTCAAGGATCAAAAATAATCAATTTCCAAAGTAGGCCATCCCATCTTACCATCCCTTGAATAAACTTATCACCCCCAGTTTTGAAGGCAGTTACTTTTTTTGCCCCCACAGTGCCCTTGGAAGGCTATTCCAGATCCTTACTCCTGTGATGGTTAGAAACCTCTACTTAATTTAAAGTCTAAATTTCCTGCTGGACACTTTGTATCTATTTGTTCTTGTGTCTACATTGGTGCTGTACTCAAAATTCCTCTCCCTCACTGGTATTTTTCTCTCTGATGTATTTATGGGGAGCAATCATATCTCCATTCACCTTCTTTTGGTTAGGCTAAACAAGCCAAGCTCCTTAAGTCTTTGCTTATAAGGCAGGTTTTCCATTCCAAAGATCATCCTTATAGCATGTCTCTGCATCCGTTCCAATTTGAATTCATCCTTTTTAAACATGGGGGACCTGAACTGTATGCAATATACCAGATGGTATCTCACCAGTGCTTTGTACAGTGACACTAGCACCTCCATATCTCTACTTGAAATGTTTCTTCTGATGCATCCCTGTACTGAATTAGAGGTTTTTTTTCACAGCCACATTGCTTTGGTGGCTCATAATCATCCTGTGACCAAACCAGTATTTCCAGATCCTTCTCCTCAGTCCCATCCAAATGATGCATCCCCAGTTTACAGGAGCAATTCTTGTTATTTGTCCCTAAATGCATGACCTTGCACTTCCAATTATTAAATTTTATCCTATTCCTGATACTCCAGTTTAGAAGGTCATCCATATCTTTCTGTATGATCCTTCTCTGTATTGTCAATATCTCTCAACCTGGTGTCATCCACAAACTTAATTAGCACATTCCTACATTTAATGCCAAAGTCAGTAACAGAAGGATTAAATAAAAGCAGTCCCAAGACCAGTCCCTGAGTAACTCCACTAGTAACCTTCCTTAAGGTTGATAGTTCACCCTTTGGTATGACCCACTACAGTCTTCTCTTTAACCAGTTCTTTATCCATCTTTCTATTTTCATATTAATTCCCATCTTATGTAACTTAATTAATAATTCCCTAGGTGAAACTGTATCAAATGCTTTGCTGAAATCTAAGTAAATTAGGTCCACAGCAGTCCCTTTATCTAAAAATTTGATATCTTCTCAAAAAAGGAGACCCGGTTGGGCTGGGAAGGTCTACCTTTTGAAAAGCCATGTTGCATGTTATCCTGGTTACTTTTAATAGACTAGACTAGAATAGACTAGAATAGACTAGAATAGAATAATAGGGTTGGAAGGAACCTCACAATATCCTTAAGAACTTTCTCCTTCAGTTCCCCCACCCCCAAGACTTTTCACACTGCTGTGGTCAAGCTAACAGGGCTGTAGTTACACGGATCACTTTTATTCCCTTTCTTGAAAATAGGAACTATATTAGTGATTCTCCAGTCATACCATACAACCCCTGAGTTTACAGATTTATTGAAAATCCTTGATAGTGGGCTGGCAATTTCATGTGCCAGTTCCTTTATATCCTCAGATGGGGTACATCTACACTATGTGTTTAAGTCTACTTAAGGGCCCTTAAGTCGACCTAAACAGAGTCCTGTCTATACTGCAAGGCAATAAAGTTGACTTTAGGGTCAAGTAAAGTCGACTTTATAAGGTCCGCTTATAAACTCGACTTTACTGTTAAGTCAACTTTATTAAGTCAACTTAGTGCAGTGTGGACTCACTAAGTCGCTTAATAAGGACTACTTAAAGTCAACTTTAAGTAGACTTTATTAAGTTGACTTAATATAGTTGACTTAGCTTTTACAATGTAGACATAGCCATGGAGATTATCTGTTCCCCCTCCCCCCCCGATTTAATCCCATCAAGAAACTCGAGTTTGGCTTCTACCTTAGATATAATAATTTCCATGTCCTTGTTCCCATTAGCTATCTTAACTCTATCCCCAGCTCATCATCACCCTTGCTAAAAACAGAAATATTTATTTAGGTATTCAGCCATGCATAGCTTATCCTTGACCGTTACTCCATCTTCAGTGTTTGGCAGTCCCATGTCTCTCTTTTTTCTTTACTTCCTACTTACATGGCTAAAGAACCTTTTACTATTGGTTTTAATTCCCTTTGCAATGTCCAGCTCTGCTTGAATTTTCATCTTTCTCACATTATATAACAGGTTTGGCCAAACTTATGGAACTCAAGAGCCACACAAGTGAATTATTAAACCTTTAAGAGTCACACTGAAGCATATAGCTATATACTTCTACCTACTCCAAAATTAGTAAGTTTAAAATTCATTCCACGCTTTAATTTTATTATAAAAAGAGGGCAAATATTGATCCTACTAATGTCAGATTCTAATAATTACTTAAGGTTACCATGAAAATTAGGCCTATACAGTCAAAACTTAACTGTTGCTCGATTGTAGAAGACTTCAGGCTAGTGGCGAGTTTTTTTAAGATCCCAACCATGCTGCGCTTCTCCACCCCCCAATCCTTGACCATGCCATGGCTTCTCCCCACAATTCTGAACTCCTAGGTTGGGACTGCTTTCCTAAATTGACTTGCTGATGTTCTTCCGGGAGCCACACTTTTTGATTCAAGAGCCACATGTGGCTCCTGAGCTGCAGTTTGGCCATGCCTTTTATATATTCTGACCTCCAAGAGATAGCTTTCCCTGCTGATCCCTCCTATCTTCCACTACTTGTATGTTCTGTGCTTCCTTTTAATCATCTGATGTACTATGTTTTAGTATACATGTAGTAAAGGTTATACATTAAATACAAACAATGGAACCTGTATTTTGGTTATAGGAAGGTCTGTGTCATTAAGAGGAAATTATTAGATTTATTTTGGGGAGTAAAACTGACCCTGTGTACAGTTTCCAACAGCAATAATAACAAAAGTACCATTTTCAAACTCTAAGATTTAGCAATTTATAGTCATTGTTATTGAGAATAACTACCTACTTTGAGAGATCATTCCAACTCTGGGTTCTTCTCTAGCTCCTTAAATGCCTGGAGTTAAAACTATAATAACTGACCAGATTTTTCTTATATCTAAATAGTTCCTTATCATGTACATAAAGTTAACCCAGTATCCTGTGTACAGGAATTAAAAAATAAAATAATAATAATTCTTGTGTATCTTTTCATGTCATGTGAGATCACTGGAATATTTAGTTCTGCCAGTGGTAGCTAGAAGCCATAAATTCTCACCATGAGCAAAAATATCATGGTTGTATTACCTCTTGATAACATGAACCTTCATAGTGTATGCCATTTGGAGAAATGACAGAAATATTCTGTGTAAAGACATACAATGAATAATTCAGCTCCAAGTTATTGTATTTCAAGTTATTATTACCTTTTAGAATTCATCATTATTCCTGGGTTTCCAGTTACTCTCCTAGGCTCTTTGTCAGTTTAAGAGTTGCTGTATTATTTCACATAAATGAGGAATAAAGTACTTTAGTTTCCATTTAGTATGTCATTCAGTCACCAAAAAAAAAAACAAACAACTAACAAGGGCTGCCAATGAAGAAAAGTGCCTAGGTGGCAATGGACATGGGTAATGGGACAAAACTTTCTCTGTTAACCTGCTGATTGAAAACCAGTTTGGAAGCAAACAAAAGTTGTGAACTTGCTCCCCCCCCGCCCTCCCCACCTTATGATTCCACACAAAACCTCATTTACTTCAAAAGGCACTGTACATGGGGACAAATCACACATTGTGAATTTGTGGTCACATTCACCCTGGAAATTAGGGGAGTGAAAAGGAGACTTAGAACAAAGTAATCTTCCCTTCTTCTCCCGTTTGACTCTGTACTGAATACAGCTCATCTGAACCAGAGGGACTGGCCTAATGTGTTTACCAGTTTTTTTTAAAATAATGCTGTTGTCAAAGTAACATGATGCAATTTAATGTACATGGTACTCTTATTCCCTCCAATCAATACCATTTGTTTATGCAACATAAAGGTCTTAAACCTGCAATTTGTGTAATCCTTAAATTTCTTATCTGAAAAAAAATCAGTGGAAACCTCCAAATATTCAGTGTGGACTAGATTTTTGTGTAAGAGGAATTTCTAGGTGAGGTACAGCTGGTGTAGTGGTGCATTCCCCAGGGACACTCTTCACTGGGACCATTCCCAAGAAAATGGGATGTTGTCCATCTTTTCCCATTCATTATATAATGAGAACAGTTTAGCAAAGCCTAACCTCATGTCTAAAAATTTTCTAGTTTTGATGCATGTCATCAGGCTGCAGTTTGCCACCAGAAAGATTATTAAAGTGGCAGCCTATATCAGGAGGAATTTGGACATATTTGTGTGTATTTTTAAATTCTATTCTGTAGTTTCTTGCTTAACTTACATGTTCTGACCTTGAATATTTCAGTAATCTTCTAAAGCATCAGTAAAAATCATGTTTTCCCTTGAATGCTAATTTATATCATCTATATATGCAGAAATGTATGTAGTTTTGTACAGTCTACTTTTCCATATTATATGGATTAAATAAAAAACCATATTCATCAAAACATTTTTAGAATGTTGTGCTTTTATGCCTTGTGTATTTGAGCCATTGATGTTCTGTTGCCCATAGCATACTAAAGCATTTCTGCAAGATATCTGAAGATATTACAAGATGCATTACAAGATGCTAGAACCCAGTTCTGAAGTCCTTAATGAGACAAAAGATTCCGTGATATGTATTAGAGTTTTCCTATGTAAGTAAGATAGGATTTGGTTTCTGGGAAAGATCCTGCAAAGCTTACTCACATGAATAAACTTTAATTACATAAAATAGGCACAGGAAAGAAAGAGAGAGATGAAAAAAGATTTGTGGAACTTTTTAATGTTCTCTCTATCTCCACAGAAGACTACAGTTTCCTATGTCTGCAGCATCACTTTTCAGTGTTACTGGCAGCAGTCTAATGAAGATAGGAAAGTTACTTAAAATAGGTCACACTTCTCAGTTTGACTGCCCAATATCTGGCACATCCACTGCCTGGAGTCGAAGGGAGGGGCCTCCCTTCAACTCAGTGCTACTTCAGTTGCTGGGATGATCTTAATAGATCAGCTTCCCAATTGACTTCATGGACCAGCTCAGTTGATTGGGAGAATCAATATGAACGTGGCAATTTTGCTTCTGTAAGTGAAGACTAGCTCTTGGTCTCCCCTGGCTCAGACAAAGGGACTAATTAATTTCAAGTAGCTGTTGAGCCTCAGCTCTTTCACCCTCCTCTTTTTTGTGTGATTGTATAGATCTGGGACTTGATAAACCCCCTAATGGGATACCCTGTAATTTAACTCACCCTTATATTAAACCGGACTGGGGCAAAACTCAGGGATTTCACCACTATAATCAAGAAAAAATATTGTACTGCTGGTAAAACACCCCCATTTTAGGAATGCTCCTAACATGAGTTTTAACACTAAAGGTTAAAGTAGAAACACCAGGTGCTAAGTTTAGGGAGGATACAGAATGACCAAGCAAATGTTAACATAGATAAGATACCTAGAGCCCTGCAAATCCGCGGATATCCGCAGATATCCGCCTTATATCCGCATCCGCAGATACATCACGGATATCCGCAGACCATTTCTTGCGGATGCAGGTCGGATACGGATCCACTTATTTGTATCAGTGCAGGGCTCTAAAGATAACCTCTGACCAGCAAATGGATGCTGACCATCTGCACAAAAGAAGAGGATCATAAATAACATAATTTGTGCTTAAAGAGATGTAACAAAGACTTAAGCAGGACAGAGAAAATATAGGTTCCTGTATACATGATTGCTTGCATTTTGGTACCTAGCAATATTGGATCACATGATAGGAGCAGTACATTTAAAGGAGATAGCTAGTTTGACTTATATACTGTAAATGAAAAACAGTTCTCTTTGGGCTCAGTTCAGTATCAAGCTGCTGGAACTCTTACCCTCTGTACAACTGTATTGTGCAGAAGCATCACAAGTAACCCCAGATGAGTGGATCCTGATGAGCCGTTGAGTGACATTTGTCTGTACATTTGGAGTAGTGAGCATAATAGATTTACGATATGAATTATGTGTGTGTTGCTGAGAAAGAGAGGTTTATGCCACAGGTGTGAAAAGCTTTTTTGCTGCAAAAAAGGTCCTGCAGACTCATCAAGCCCTGCAAGTAGGAAGTGGAAACTTAATTTGACCAGTTTTTCCTGTGAGCCCTGTATGTAAGCATATGTAACTTCTACCCAAAGCCCTTCATAGGGAAAGGATAGGGATACCTGAATTAATTGAATCATGCCTTGAGCCCTTGGTAGGATATAAGGAGGATGCTTTAGAGTTCTTCTGGTAACAGTTCCAGAACCGAGGCCACAGCCTGACCCATTGCATCTACACCACAATCAAACAGCCCCCCTAGATAAACCCCCTGAGCTTGAGAAAGTTTGCCCAGACCAACAGTGACTTTTTAATTGTAGTGTAGCCATACCCTATGTGTCTCCATGTCCATCCTGAAGTCTCTTGCATTCCTCTCTGTCCATTTATAAGAAGGTAGTTTATTCTTTCAGAGAGCAGAATCAATGCTATGAGACTGAGGGCTTGTCTACATGGTGCCTTTGTCTTCACTAACCAGGATGTACGTTCTAATGTGCACCAGCATGTTGAACACTAATTGACCATGTTGGCCGCTGGTGTACACTAAGAATTCCTTAGTACATGTTAATGTAGTCCCATTTCAAACAGCACAAAGTTTAGCAGAATCCAAATCTAGTGTACTTTTTGAGCACCTTAGGGTCTTTTTTTCTTTTTTCCCCTGTTGAGAAAACTGAATGACAGCAGAACATTCTGAGATTAACTACCTGATGCAGGTGTTCATTCACGCATCTCCCCAAATTCAAATGAACCTCTTTGATTCCCTGCACCAAGATCACACTTTTTTTCTGAGAGAAATAACTGTTGTTGCTTCTTAAATTCCATAATAAGTGATTATGTGACCCTATCATAGACTTCCCTCCCCTTACTTCTATAGAAAACTTTGCCTTCATGGCATTTCCTCTCAAAAAATTATTATTTTTGTGTGTGTTTGTTTAAAGAGCTCATGTCAGATTTCATAATAGTTACAGCTCACTCTATCAAGGGCAGCAACTATGTCACCCTGAAAGCACTTCAGAAATTTCTCATAAATAAGCAGAAAATCATCCAAAAAGCTGATGTTATCTCTAGATATCAGGAAAGTAATGTGCTCTGCAGCTACTCTGTCAGGACACTGTTTTGAGTATCTGAGCAGAGCATGCCACAAGATGAGAACAGAGTTCATCAAGCTGTAAGTGAATTCAGTCCATTTCACTCTGAAATATCCTGAGAGTTCCACATGCTGAAAACTGTTGTCCAGAGCTGTCTTTTCAGCTCACAGCTTACAAATGCTGATGCATGGAAAAATATAGCCACTTTTTTTTCCCCCTATTCAAACCCACAGCCAATTTCTTTCCCTTCTTTCAAACTGGCCCCTTAATGATAACAGAAAATTTCCAAACTAGTCATTTTCACTGAGCGTAGCCCTTGAAGCTTTTTGTAACTCTTGTGTATTTTATAAGTATGAAAGCTCACAAAACTTCTCTCTCTGCTCAAACTAAATTAATCTAACAAACAACTGTTTGATCTCCTATTCTAAAACAAATTTAGCAGTGATGTAGATCTCATAACAAGAAACAGACCTATCTCATCTTAGTAAGGCAGCTAGAGTGTTCCTGATCTTGTCAATTTCATCACTTCACTTATCTGCGAAGTCAAGGAATTTGCACTAAGGCTTTGGAGAAATGCCTGTAGGGCAGCCTCCAGCCCCACTCCCCTCCCTTGCAGATTCTTGTACTTTGAGAACTCCTGTGGATATTCATAATATTTAAACATATGCGGAGGTGTCATTGGTGCCTGGCACATGGGGCCCATGCCCTGACTCCAAGCGCCATTGCCCCAGGTCCTGGCAGGGCCCCTGCCTCTCCCGGTCTCTGACTGGATCCGGCTGGAGATCCGGGGCCCAGCTGCCTGCGGCGGCAGCAGCCACTTCCGGCCCCTTCCTAGGCTGGGTGGCCCCACGGTCTTGGCTGCCGCTCCCTGCCCTATCCCCAGCTGGGGGCATGGTCTGTAGTCAGGGGACAGGGCCTGGGCTGGTGCCCTGGGGGAAGCAGCGATTCTCCTGAGCATATGCTTTGTGTTTTGCTGAATCATGGTTTCAACTGATTCTCCTAATCTGGAAGAGAAAGTCCAAACCAGACGGCACTGAGGACTTTTACATACAAGGCTCTATATCAGGGGTGGCCAAACTTACGGAACTCAAGAACCACATAAGTCGATTATTAAACCTTCAAGAGCCGCACTGAGGCATACAACCACATATGTTTACCTACTCCAAAATTTCTAAGCTTAAAATTCATTGCACACTTTAATTTTATTGTAAAAATAGGGCAAATATTGATCCACTAATGTCAGATTCTAATAATTATTTAAGATTACCATGAAACTAGGCTCATACAGTAAAAATTTAGCTGTTGCTAGATGTAGAACACTACAGGCTTGTGGAAAGTTGTTGTTGTTGTTTTTGTTTGTTTTTAAATCTGGGCTGTAACTTGTCAATGCAGTAAGTAAAAGCTCTCTCAGATGCTGATCTCTAAATATTGCACAATGTTTTGAATTTCATTGTGGAATATGATGGTTCACAGAAGTAAATTGTGCCAAAAATTGAAAGTAATCTATATTCAGTTTTATACTTTTCTCCTTTGTATTTTCATTTCTTAGTATTCCACATCATGTTTAGGACTTGTAAAACATGATTTTATTTTAACAACAAGTATGCTGCATTAGAAGCTATGAGAAAATCTAAACATCCTATGGCTTCTCTGACCATGTCACACTTCTCTCCCACACCCCCTGTTGCCACTTCTCTGCCATCTCTTGCCACACTGCTGCTTCTCTACTCTCCTCAACCATGCCACACGTTTGCCTCCCACCCCATCCCAGCACCTACCATGCCCCCACTTCCCTGCCAATATTTCTGCCAGTAAACTTGTTCACTAAAATACTCATGGACAGTGAAGACTGAAGGTCTGAGAACTCAGACACAATTAATTTTAAAATAAGAGTAATAGTAAGGGAAAATACTGCTCTCACCTTAATCCTGTGAAGAGATAAACACAGGAACACCTTTTCAACTGTTCAGAATCACAACAGATCAATGAGAATTTAGGAGGCCAGAAAGTGCAAGATCAGAGCCTGTTTCAGTAAGTGCTTTGGAGGCCATGCACAGAAGATACTATGGAAAAAATCCCATTGAGATTATTCAGTTTGGGGGTCAGGCCCTGTATAAATTCTAAATATCAATATTTGGTTTTTATAATACAAAGGAAAATCTTTACTGGTGAGAGATTTTTCTTCAGAAAGTTTACAACACAATTTTCTGTCCTCAGCCCTTCACAACAATTACTCTTGTCTAATGGGCTCAGATACCCATAGAGTCATTCGTGAAGACTGCACTGAAATATAAATAGATTTTGAGTATACAACAAAGAAGAATTAATACGTGTTGAATGCTATTTAATCAGTAGAAGGATAGTGCTGCTTTTGAACTTTGCAGTGAATATAAATTATCTTGATAATTGACTTAGTTCTATTAATTAAAATTTTATTATAAAATAAATGTGCTAACAGTTTCTTCTGCAAACAGATGACATACTGATGTCTCAGGCACACTTGTTCAATGGACTTAAGGATTTTTTTTTTCCCCCTAAAGCCAGTTTTCAGTAGTGGTGGTCTATGTTAAGTCTAAATCATTTTGCATGCTGAAAATGAACCATGATCCATAATAAGTACTTGTAACATTCTTTAAATAGAGGGTTTTTTTTTTGTTTTGTTTTTTTAATAACCTTTTGACAGTAGTCAGTTGTTTTGGATGTAACACTTGTGTCAATTTTCAGTCATTTCTGATTATTCTTATTTAATTCTCAAAATAGAAACATAAGAGAAATAATTTTGCATTATATTACAATATCTGGAAATGCCAGGTGATTTTTAAAAAAGAAAATTAATTTACAATTGTTTTTCAGCTTTAAATTGCTAAATATCATCACTTATTCATAGTTCATCATAGACTTTTTCTTGATCAGTTTATGTTGCTAGTTTTAAAAATATTTACCCAGAAAACAATATCAAAAAACAAAAAGCATTTAAAAAATCATGCACTGATGCAATTAAAGACTGTATCATTATGTACACAGACAAGGAGGGAAGAAATTAATATGGTGGGGGTAAACTTTAATCTGGCAGTTACTTGCTCTGAGTGCCTGTCTTTCCCTGCTGGGTCTCACAGTGCTGCCCCTCCCATCCCCACTCTTCCCAGGCTTCTTTTTCCCTGTGGGCTCTCCCAGGGCTGCCCTGCCCCCGGCTCTGACCACGTTGCTGTTTCCTGCAGCTCTCACAAGGCTGCTCCTCCGCCGCCACCTCCCCTCTGTGCCTGACCACAGCAAGTTTCTCCCCCCTGGTTCCCCCCACATCGCCCCTCCTTTCTGCGCTCTCCTGGGAGCCACATTTTTTTCTTTAAAGAGCCGCATGTGGCTCCCGAGCTGCAGTTTGGCCACGTTTGCTCTATATAGTCTGTGGAGGCTCCTAGGCTTCAGTGGTACCCTGGAGCAGCAGTCTGAAAGTTCTGTAAAAAAGAAACAAAGAGTCATGTGGCACTTTAAGACTAACATTTATTTTTCGCATGAGCTTTCGCATGCAAAAAATAAATCTGTTAGTCTTAAAGTGCCACACGACTCCTTGTTTCATTTTTGCTGGACTAGACTAACACAGCTATCCCTTTGGAAATTAAAAGTTCTGTGTCAACTTGAGGGAATTTCTTAAATTTATGTTTTTATTTCTTTTGAATTATTAAAATTCGTTTTTTTTCTCATAGTGCAGACTAAATTTATGGACATGAATGTCCATTCCGTAAGTTTCCCCCTTCTTCAAAGAGTCTGATGAAGTGGGATTTTCTCCCACAAAAGCTCATGCAAAAATAACTTTGTTAGTTTTTAAGTGCCTCATGACTCCTTGTTCGTTTGTTTTTTTTTTTTACTGTACTAGACTAACATGGCTACTCCTTTGTATCATGAATGACCATAGAAGTCACTTTCTTCCTTCTTTAAAGAGGAAGCAATGAAACTTTCAGATTCTACAGTGGATTCAGGAAGTGCACCAGAAACTTAGCTGGTAGCTTGTAGCTTGATTTTTGCCTGAGACCGATGATTACACTTTCACTGGCTGTGAAAATGAAGTTATGTTTTTCCTTTCTTTCATTTCCTCACTAATGGAAGATTCTGCTACTATTGACTTTTCAAAATTGCTTTGATTTTCTTTTCCTTTGCTGAGGAAAGAACAGCTTTCAAATTATTCTTAAATTGTCAGATATTTTTTAAATCCTGAACATAATAGGAAAGAAGCACTTCTAAAAAGCAAACTAATTAAATAAATTGATAACTGAATGACTATATAAGAATATTAATTGATTTGTCTCTGTTTTCTGTACTCTGTCTCTTTCTCTCTCTCTCTCTCTCTCCGTCTCCCTCTCACACACACACACACACACACACACACACACACTTAAAAACAATGTCATGAAATTAATTGGTCAGTAAAAGTAATAAAAATAATATGGGCTTATAATCAAGTCAACAAATTTGAGTAAATTAAATCTGTATTTTTTCCAGATTCTTACTTCATTGTTTCTTATCATGTTAACTTCATAATTAACCTCAGAGCTAATTATGCCCCCAAAAGACAGGCATCATCATAACACAAGACTATTTAATCTGACTTTGGAAGAATACAGAATTGTATGTGTCAGGCTTAGATAAACTATAGCCATTGTTCATCTCTCATGCACTTAAAGCTCTCTGGAAAAAAAACAGTTTGATGGCAGTCTATAGAGAAGAAAGGAAAATCTGTGTCAAGAAAAGGTAAATTCAAAAAATAAATGTAATTTTTGTCATTTTTACTCTTTACATCCTTTTGGGATTTACCAATTTGTTGATGATATTACTGTCTGAAATGAGATTTTACCATGTTATTTTTGCCATTGCCCATTTAAAAAATTATTGGAGCAACTGGACCAGGAAGATTGGATTCTGGATGTCCTATCTCACAAGTGATCCCTTTGGCTGTGTCTACACATACATCGTTATTTCAAAATAAGTATTTTGAAATGAGTTATTTCAAAATAAAGTCCTTATTTCAAAATAAGTTAATTCAAATTAAGGGAAAGCCTGCTATTGAAACAGCTGCTATTTCAAAATGGTTATTTCAAAATTAGGCCATTCGGACATGTTTTGAAACAGTTGTTATTTTGAAGTAAAAGAGATATGTAGACATACTCTTTGGGACTTATACAGGAAATAGGCATCCACATACCGGGTATGAGGCTGAAGTGTGCATGCCCAGGGAAAGAATAGCTACCTTGGAAACTTTCACCGCAAAAGCATAGATCCCAACTAAGTTTAGATGCCTATAGAGTTTGGCAGAAGCAAGTGCGTAGTCCAGGAATCCCATTGGTTGCCTGATGTCAGCTTAGGTGCCTAAGCTCTTATTTTAAGCATCTACAGTTAGTTCTGATTATATTAATATAATAATAACAATAAATAACCATAAATCCATTGGCATATATTGCCCCACCTGGGGTAGTTCATCTGCCAATCTTGCTGCTACCCACTAATGTGAATTTTTATTGCACATATTTTTGTGCTGCATAGTATATAAAACAAGTTGGAGATAGTTCTGGAGAAATAACTGGTGTTAGCTAAAGAAATGGTATGTAAGTCCCTGTATCATGACCCTAACAGGTTACTTCCTCCCCTTTGCCTTGCTTTCATTTGCCCAGAAAATCTGGATCTACTTGTCCCAAAACAACAAATGAATTCTGCACTTCTGGACTCACTACCTGCTTACACATGCAAACATATACATGCTGGAATTAAATTCAGCTCAAGTTAGCATGGCAAAACAGTTTAGGATGGGATGAGGGAGAAAGTTGCACACCGAGTCTTTTGGCTTGCAGTTGTGGAGTCACCAATTGAAGAACTCTTCAAAAACTTCCAGTTTGCCTGGATTAGTTTTAATTACAGTACTTACTAAGATACTGAGGGCTTACGAAGTTCTCACAGCTTCATAGAACAGGGAAGTGCCCTGATCTCTGCTCAATACCAGCAATAGACAGAAATTCACATTGGCAGGACACTGAGGGTATGTCCACACAGACTCTATATTGAAATAATGTTGATTTTTTTGATTTAAAGCAGGGAAGGGCCACATTACATTTCCTTATATCAAGATAAGGAGCTCCCTATCTCACAATAAGGAAAGTCATTTTGATATTTAAAAACCTGGTATGATAGCAAAATGACAGTTAAATTGAAATTGTTATTTCAAAATAACACAGTGTGGATGTGTTATTTCTATTTAACGGTTATTTCGATTTAACACTTTTGCCCTTCTCCTTCCCAGGGTGCTTTCCTTTTTCTATATATTGAGTGGGGCATGGCCTTTCTAGGGCACCATGTTGCCACACCTCCCATGGTGCCCCTCTCCTAAATCAAACTAGCTAGTCCTGTCCAGAGACATACTAGTTCAATTTGGTCTTCAAATAGGGACCTATTAAATAGATATAAGTTGCATCATATTAATGATTTTATTTAATTTAAATTGATTTAACCATGTAAATGTGAACATAGCCTGGTTGGCCAGAAGATGAAGTAATCACACAGAGAGGCAGGTATATCTTTTTTAATGTATAAATCAGACATAGCCAAACTGCAGCTCGTGAGCTGGATGCGGCTCTTTAATGAAAAATTGCAGCTCCCAGAAGAGTACAGCAGGGAAGGGTGCCATGGTGGGAGACAGAGGCGAGAAACTTGCAGTGGTTGGGGACAGCAGAGAGGTGGCGGCATGGTAAAAGCTGGCAGCAGAGGAGCAGCATTGTGAGACCTGCAGGAGAAAGCAGCGTGGTGAGAGCCAGGGGAGGGGCAGCATTGTGAGAGCCAGCAGGGAAAAAGCAGCGTTGTAAGAGCTGGGAGGGGAGGGTCAGCATTGTGAGAGCCCACAGGAAAAAGCAATATCCTCAGGTAGGTGCTAGACAAGCACTCAGATTAAGTAACTGTCAGATTCTACAGTTTACCCACACAATATTAATTCTAACCTCCCTGCCTGTGTGCATTATGATACAGCCTTTAATTACATCCATGCATGATTTTATAAATACTTTTGTTTGTTTGATATTGTTTTCTGGGTCAATATTTTTAAAACTGGCAACATAAATTGATCAAGAACAAGTCTACAATAAACTATGAATAAGAGATGATAATTAGCAATTTAAACATGAAAAGCAATTGAACATTAATTTTCTTTTTTAAAAATCACCTGGCATTTCCAGATATTGTAATATAATACAAAATTATTTCTCTTATGTTTCTATTTTGAGAATTAAATAAGAATCATCAGAAATGACTGACAACTGATACAAGTGTTACATCCAAAAATCACTGACTACTGTCAAAAGGTTATTAAAAAAAACCCTCTATTTAAAGAATGTTACAAGTACTTATTATGGATCATGGTTCATTTTCAGCATGCAAAATGATTTAGACTTAACATAGACCACCACTGCTGAAAAACTGGCTTTCAAAAACAAATACCTTAAGGCCACTGAACAAGTGTGCCTGAGACATCAGTATGTCATCTGTTTGCAGAAGAAACTGTTAGCACATTTATTTTATAATAAAATTTTAATTAATAGAACTAGGTCAATTGCCAAGATAATTTATATTCACTGCAAAGTTCAAAAGCAGCACTATCCTTCTACTGATTAAATAGCATTCAACATATATTAATTCTTCTTTGTTGTGTACTCAAAATCTATTTATATTTCAGTGCAGTCTTCATGAATGACTCTATGGGCATCTGAGCCCATTAGACAAAATTAATTGTTGTGAAGGGCTGAGGACAGAAAATTGTGTTGTAAACTTTCTGAAGAAAAATCTCTCACCAATAAAGATTTTCCTTTGTATTATAAAAACCAAATAATGATATTTAGAATTTATACAGGGCCTGACCCCCAAACTGAATATATTCAATGGGATTTTTTTTTCCATAGTATCTTCTGTGCACGGCATCCAAAGCACTTACTGAAACAGGTTCTGATCTTGCACTTTATGTCCCCCTAAATTCTCATTGATCTGTTGTGATTCTGAACAGTTGAAAAGGTGTCCCTGTGTGCATCTCTTCACAGGATTAAGATGAGAGCAGTGTTTTCCCTTACTATTACTCTTATTTTAAAATTAATTGTGTCCGGGTCCTCAGACCTTCAGTCTTCACTGTCCATGAGTATTTTAGTGAACAAGTTTACTGGCAGAAATATTGGCAGGGAAGTGGAAGCATGGTCGGGGCCTGGGTGGGGTGGGGCAAAAGTGGAGCATGGTTGGGGAGAGCAGAGTAGCAGCAGGTGGTAAGAGACAGCAGGGAAGCGGCAACAGGGGGTGGGGGAGAGAAGCATGACATGGTCAGAGAAACCGTAGCATGTTTAGATTTTCTCATAGGTTCTAATGCAGCATACTTGTTAAAATAAAATCATGTTTTACAAGTGCTAAACATGTTGTGGAATACCAAGAAATGAAAATACAAAGGAGAAAAGTATAAAACTGAATGTAGCTTACTTTCAATTTTTGGCACAATTTACTTCTGTGAAGCATCATATTCTACAATGAAATTCAAAATATTGTGCAATACTTAGAGACCAACATCTCAGAGAGCTTTCATTTACTGTATTGACAATTTACAGCCCAGATTTACAAACAACAACAACAACAACTTTCCACAAGCCTGTAGTGTTCTACATCTAGCAACAGCTAAATTTTTACTGTATGAGCCTAGTTTCATGGTAATCTTAAATAATTATTAGAATCTGACATTAGTGGATCAATATTTGCCCTATTTTTACAATAAAATTAAAGTGTGCAATGAATTTTAAGCTTAGTAATTTTGCAGTAGGTAAAAATATGTGGTTATATGCCTTGGTGGCTGTGTTCACACAGCACTCTTATTTCGAAACAACAGAGGTTGTTTTGAAATAAGAAATACCCTGTTCACACGACACATGGTTGTTTCAAAACAACCGCACCCGTTGTTTCAAAACAACGGCGTTGTTTCAAAACAACTTAAACCCCATGTGGGGATGAAACAATGTTATTTCAAAACAATTGTTTCGAATCAATGCCGTCCGAACATGTTGCAAAACAACCATGACTTGTTTCGAAATAACTGTTGTCTGAACCTGCTATTTCGCTTTGAGCTTTTTTCCTTAATTCGAATTAACAAACTATTAATTCAAATTAAGTTATTTTGAAATAAGGCATTAGTTCGATACAAGTTGTTTCAACACAACTTGTATCAAAATAACGCCCGTGTGTGAACATAGCCAGTGTGGCTCTCGAAGGTTTAATAATCGACTTGTGTGGCTCTTGAGTTCCATAAGTTTGGCCACCCCTCGTATAAATAAATGACAATGGCTATGTCTATATCAGCCCAAATTGGTTCAGACTTGCTACTTTGAACTAAGAATTTCCAGGTTAGTCTGAACCAACCGTGGGTTAGTTCAAACTTACTGGGAACATTTTATTTGAACTAACCACTCATTCTAGTTAGAACTAATGCTTAGTCTGAACTGGAATGCACGGTTAGTTCAAATTAATAGCTTAGCTCAGGTCTTTCCCATGCCTAGTTCAAACTAAAGTTTGACCTATGTGTGAAAGTCTGAACTAACCTTGGTACTAACTAGTTCAAACTAAGCTTTCCTTAGTTCAAACCAAGAAATCTCTTAGTTCAAACCAAGAAATGACTAGTGTGGCCATGGCCTAAATTAGTCTGTACTAAGCCTCCCTAGTCCAGACTAGTTTGCCTGTGTAGACATAGCCAATAAGTCTAGGATACTGAATAGGTTTTGATTATACAATTCAGACTGTAATGAAAGAGTTTGTGCCATTACATTTAAAAAATGCCACAATTAAAATTATCACTTTTTTAGTTTTCCTCATACTAAATAAAGGGCATATTACAAATACCACTGGCAACTGAACTGCTGAATTATTTTAGAAATAGAAGATCAGGTCCTTAGATGATATAAATAAACATAATTCCATTGTCTGCAGTGATACAGCTACAGACACCATCATCATCATCATGGTAAGTCCCAACAGAATACAGTCTTTCTGGAGCTTGAACACTATCTGGACTGATCTTTGAGTAGACCCTTCCATTTCTGTCTATCACTGATGATTTTATCATGCCGCCAAAACTTTTGGTGACCACATGAGTACTAGCTATGTGTACTGCCTGATAAACATGCTTCAGAATGCGTTAGTCATACATCCTAATAGTATGTTCATGTCAAGAAAGCTGATGAAACTTGGCCAGTGCTAATGGGACAATTGATGGATTCGGCTTCAGATATCCTCATTTCTGATCTTGTACTGCCACTTAATTTGGAACCACTGAAAAAAACAACATGAATCAAAACCATCATTCCAGTGCTCATCAAGTTTCTCAGTGCCCTCATTTCATTTCCATACAACAGAGTTGCTATAACTGTGTTCTGTAAATCCACAGTTTCACTATAAGCCTGTGAAACAAATTCTCACAGAGGCTGCTAAAGATCAGCTGTGAGGATCTGACACTCAGAATATAGGACCCAATATTCAAATTCTCACACACTCAACATTAAGGACAAGTCACTTCATTAGCCAAAGTGGTACATCTTGTATACTTAAAATTAAGCACATGCACAAGTGTTTCCAGGAGCAGGTGCATAATGAGTCCCACTATGTAAATCTATTATCTTTTTGTTATTTCTACACTGCACATTTTTTTCATGAAGATTTAAAAAAAAAACTACACATTTCATTGTTTTTGCTACATATGTGTACAGGGGGAAAAAAGTAACATAAAGACTAGTTAGCAGAATTTATATAACCACTAAGAAAAAGCCTTTCCATAAAAATCTGCTAGATCTTATTTTACATAGAATCAGTTCATATGTCTATGTTTGTGACATCTGTGACCTGGGCCTCCTGGGATAACCTTCTGAATGTGCGAAAATTAGGGCAAGCTGCAAAACCAGGGACCAAACCCCCAAACCACTGACATGTGGTACTTAAATCAGTCTCCCAGGCAGTAACAAAACATGTTTCTGATTCCCTGCTCTGGTCATTATCAAGTATAACAAAATAGAAACAGCTCCCTTTGTTGCACATCAGCTCCTCCTTTACTCACATAGCCACTGGGTCTCTTAAAGAAATAGGTTCACTTTACCACAAAGAACAAACCACATCATCCAGAACAATATAGGCTTGGATCTTACCTGAAATACCATGCTGCCAGCTAGTCCTTAAACTACAGGTTTAATATAAAAAGAAAACAAACAAAATATGAGAGGTGTTAAAGCGTCAAAGTGAATCACATACATACAAATGATTTAGAGTCCATAGAAAGCAAGTCCTTGAACAGTCTGCAGTTTGCAGTTTAGTCCAATTCCTCTGGTATGCACCCAGCACCTGGGTGGGTCTCAGTCTTTTGTTCAGTCCCAGAAGAATAGTTCCATAAGAGGGTGTTGGTTGCAGACAAAGACAAAATAGAGGTGGGGTCACTGCCTTTTATGACTGTTGGCTTTCCCCATGGTCTCAGAGTCCTTTCCAAATCAAAATGGAGTTGAGTCATATGGTCAGTCTGTGTGGCTTGTCAAACAGGTTTCTTCCTAGGGCAACTATAGCTGTGAGCTCCCTCAATGGGCCATTAAGAGGACAGTGGTTTTGCAGACACCTAGTCTGGGATTGCCTTAGAATCAAATAACTTGGCACATAAATAGAACAAACTTGCTCCTAATTTCTAAGACAGATATGATTCCTATATATAAACCATACAATCATTCCTAGCAGATTACAAGCTTTCTATTGGTACTAAACATGGCATATCACTCATGAATTATTGCAAATAGGAAATATTAATATGAAAGATAGTCATAAACAGTCCCCTAGACCCTGACTGCATCACAACTTCTTCTCCCAAATACCATGGGAAGAAGGAGTGCCTTCAGAGATGATAGATGTCCAAGAATTAAATTATATTTAGACCACCACAAAACCAATAATATCTCTCAAGATTTGAAAATCAGGACAACATGGAACTGAACTCTGTTCAATACCATTCTCTCTTTGCCCCTCTATCCCTGCTCTTCCTAGTTCTTATACTAGAGCCCATTGCTGTGTTATCTGAAAGTCTCCCAAAAATAAAATATAAAAATTATATTCTCTGTGGGCAAGTATTGTGTGTGATGTTCTTTACAGAACCTTGCATATCCACAGATGTCCGCATTATATCCATATCCGTGGACACAACACAGATATCCTTTGGCCATTTCTTGTGGATGCAGATCAGATACGGATCCATGTATTTTTATCTGCACAGAACTAGAGCCCTGCAAAAATGCAGATATCCATGGATATCCACATTACACCCGCATCCACAGATACAACACAGATATCTGTGGGCCATTTCTTGCGGATGCAGGTCGGATACAGATCCATGTATTTGTAACCGTGCAGGGCTCTAGTTTGTTGTTGTCTTAATCATTACTTAAGAGAGAAGAGTAGAGACAGAGGCTTGGTGGGAGTCATCATTCTAGTTCAGGAATGTTTGGATGAACAGGTGTGTTTTGCATTTATTTCTGGATATAGTGAGATTAATGGTCATTCTTATTTCATGTGCTAAATAGATCTGTACTTCTTGTCTGCCATAGTTTCAGTGGAACAAAAGAGTCTTTGAAAAGTGGCACTGTGAAGACAGAACTGGTATCTCAAGAAGCCCAGACCAGTTAAACAAAGTTTTTGAAAAATCAAGACAGCAACCTCATCTAGAAGTCAGCTCTCTCTTCACTGAAAAACTTTCCCTTAGATAACATTCTGTGAGCTGGATTCTTAAAATATGCTTGTAGAGGCAATGTATCAAGTTGCACTATAAAGAGATCCTGCAGTTGCACAGGCATATTGTAATTTCTGTTATGATCTTTACTGGCTTAGAAGGCATTGACTAAGTTCAAGGGGCATGGTCAAGTCTGTTCTGCTGTTTATTGATCTTCAGTTGTCATTATGTGAGCCCTGATGAACAACGCAAATATACAAATAATTAAAAAAATAACTTGACAAATTCACATAGAAAAAGTAAAAATGGGGTTTGGATCAGGTTATATTGGACTAACTAGAAAACTCATAATTACTTCAATTTGAGTATGAAAATTTTAAATGTGAATGATTGATAAAGTATTGTGTAGGTCACTAGTCCAAACAAACTGATTGATCACTTAGTCATTACAAAAGAAAAAATCAAAATAACTGAATATAAAGTTTAAATAATTCTGCAAGACATCTAATTTTCCATGCTTAGGGGCACATTTAATGGAGCACCCCCCCACACACACATGCCTGTGCTGAATTAAAAAGTATGACTTATAAAATATTTCCCCAGTTCCACTATAAATCTTCTAAATAAGAAAGAACAGAACTTTATTTTAATTAATAATGGCAATTTTAATGGCACTTTTTATCTTTGGATTTAGCAGAGATTCTGACAAGACTTGGAAACATGTACAGGTTAATAAACCTGGAATATTAGCAGTTCTCTAGTTACCTAAACTGAATCTGAGAATTTCTTCTTTAACAGTCAAGTCACTTCATGAACCTGCTTTTGATCTTTTCTCACTGCTGAATTGCTTCTTGACTTTACTTGTCTCCATTGGCAGTCCAAAATCACATTACCTCATATGAACCACTGAATTGCAGGAAATGAATGCATTTCCAAGAGACACTTGTAACATTCATCTTGATATTTAAGGTTTAATTTCCTGTGTATCATCCTTTCACCTTTAGAACCTTAACAGAGCCATGCTGAATATAAGTGAAGGCACTTTTAGTTAGACATACCAAATTCAGCAACAATGATAAAAATTAAAAAAAAAAATGTTTAGGGAGCTATAGTACCAAATTATGCTCAAACTTAACAATGGTATAAAACATCAATGAGGTATGTGAGAGAAGAATTTGGCCCTTATGATGTGATGGGTCAGTATCTGCTGTTGAGGAAAATTGCATCTTCATGTTTCAGTATATGCCAAAACAGATAATGGATTTTCTTCCTTTGAAAAATTGCATGCTGCTTTGAGCAAAAGTGGAACAATGCCTATTTGTCATTGAAAATTAATAGACCACAATTTTTCTCTTCCATATATTTCATTAAGTCTTCTCCCTAAAAATAATGTGTGCACATGACTAGCAAGGTTACCATAGACTAGTGGTTTTCAAATCATGGGTCAGGACCCAGTATTGGGTCGCAGTTTGTCAGGTCCTGTGTCATGACACCCCCTGCCACCACTGCTGAAAGACTGAAATAAATTGCTGAAAGAGGTAGTTGTTGGGTTGTGAGCATAACTGATTTTTTTTCAACTGTGTCCCAAGAAAAAAGTTTGAAAACCACTGCCATAGAAAATAAAGGGGTCACGTTCAGAGTAAGAACACAGAGCCTTTCTGAACAATGTAAATGAATTTTAAAACAGTAGAGCTTGAGGCTGTTCACCCCAGTGTCCAAAAGGAATGAGCAGAAGAAACCTTAAAAATTTAACCCTCATCTTGTAAGTGTATGGAGCTAATTTTTGGTCTAAATCTAGTCCTCATTCCCACACACCTACAGAAAAGTTAAGACATCCTCAGGCTTTACCTTTTCCAAGGAATATCCAGTACTTGCTAAGGGCATAACTGCATGCTCATACACACCTTAGCTGTGACTCAGCCGTTCCTCCCCAGTCCACATAGTCCTTCTGTCTATACTGGTCAGAAACAACTGAGTCATGTTTTGCATGATAGCATCAGAAACTGGGTGAGAGGTATGATCTGGTTGCACTGTATGATGCTAATTTTGATTATTTAAGCGGAAAATCTTTCTAATAGGTGAAGCAATAAAAACAAAGTGGTATTTTGATGTGGGTGAAAAATCTATTTGAAAGCTCGCTGTTCTTCTCACCTTTTCCAAGGATGTATTGTAAGTCCCTAGTATTTAGAAATCAGAGCTATGAATTTTTAGGGATTAAAAAGAAAAATCCCTCTTGGAATTCTGGAAAAAAAATACATCATTTGAAGAATGAACTATAACTTTGAAGATCAGAGCGCGAGAGAGATTCAGAATGTTAAGTGTGAAGCAATCTACCATCCACTGATTCTGAAGATTACCTCAGGAGATGCAATACTCATTAAATTTTGGGAAATCAAATATAGATAATTGAGAGATAACTTGAATGACAGATATCGTTCAGGAGATAAAGGAGTATCAGGCTCTTGAAACAAAATGTTAACAATAAGGGTAAAACAGAGATTGAGATATATAGCCACTCAGTTTTGATAAGTGAAAAAGTTTTTGACTGTGGTAGAGAACACAGAAATGGACATTTCACAGAGAAACAGTACACAGTGTTCCAAGAGATGGGTACAGTTATTAAAGCAGAAAAATGGCATGAAAATGTATTGATAAAGAAAAAGTTAAACCCAGCAGATATTAGAGCCTGTAATTCTAAAAAATTCTCAGAATTTTACAAACTCTGAAAATGAGTAAGAATTTTTTGTAAAACTGTTACCCAATTAAAACTGTTTTTAAAAAGAAGAAACACTAAACTACAGTTTAAATTTCTAGAACTGAGAAAAGATAACTGTCCAGTCCTATATGAAAGCATGGCCTGTGTAACAATGTGTAGCACTGCAATGATTTGCAATGGAACACACATTTTAGTACAATTCCTCCAGGAAAACAACAATCTGATAATTGAGTGGGATTTTTGATGGGAAATGTAGTGAATATATTGGGGATGGGAGAGGGTTACACTGGCTGAGCAGTTCCCAAACAGTGGTATATGTACCACCAGTGGTACACAGGCTGCCACCCAATGGTACACATCTAAGTTTCCCAATGTTTTAATTGCCGAGGTAGCTTAAGCAGAGCATCATCAGTACCTTAGCCTGAAGTGCTGCTGCCGACGCTCTGCTTAAGCTACCTCAGCAAGTGGACCATTGGGCACCTTTATTGCTTGCCCAGTTGCTTCCAAAACTGCCAGCTTTCAGTCACAGGACCAAAATTGGTGGCGGTATTCTAGGTGATGGTGTTTTATGTTGGTGGTATGCAACATGGTAGAATTTGGGAACCACTGTGTTACCAGAGCCAGCGAGCTGTCTGAGATAGACAGTAATATGCATTTCTAACTGCAGTTCCCAGAATAAATTTATTTTTAGGCAGGATCTGCTGTAACTGTGAGCCTTTCTCCCATGCCCATCTGTCAGAGCTTTTTGTTTACTAGTGACCAGTCAAAGAAAGAAGGTAAGTTCCAAACCAGAAAAGATTTATTGACGAACAAGGATTTTCAAAAACAATTAACAGAAATTAGCAACACTAAAGGCATACAGAGGCAGATGTTAAATGGGGGTGTGCAGGCCCTTTGAAAGTTAACGGATGTTGTGTGGACGTCAGTCATTTAACTCTCTTTTCTTCTCCTTCAATGGGTGAGAATTCTTCTGAACTGGACCTCAGGATCCTTCACTGCATTAACTGGATGACAGACCTCACAGCAACCAGGAACACACTGCTTGAGACCACCAGATGGAATAGGTTAAGTATGTTCTTGATTCTTTTTAAGTCCCTTGATGTCTCAGATAGAGATAAGCGGAACCACACATATACTGTATCTGTGACGGACAGCACGAGATACAGGGCTCAGTAGTTATTTATAGAGCAGTTTCCCACCAGATAGCCTCTGCACTCATTATGATAATTCTGCAAATGGCAAGCTATTTTTCTGCAGATGGCCTGCTAAGTTTGCACATGCCACTACAGTGATCTGCACACTGCACCACAGAGTTATGCACACCACCTGAAGAGAAATGGCAAGCCTGCTCTTTTGACCCTGCTGTGCTACCTAACCTTGCTTGTCAATCAAAGCCATCTTAACAGTAATTCTTACCCCAACAACTGGTAAAAGATTAAAGATATCCCTTCTAACCCAATTTAAGTAAAATTCTAGTAAAGTGGTATGAAGCAATGCACTCTGGCAGAAACTATAGACTTGGAGTAGATCTACAACAATTCAGAGAAGAGAGAATAGAAATTGTGGGAAAAAAGTCAATAACTTCTCCCTAGTCAATAGCATCTCCACCCTTATGAGTTTTTAAGGCCTGACTTGACAAAGCCCTGGCTGGGGTAAGGTAGATGAAGTTGGCCTTGTTTTAACCTTGGGGCTGACTAGCTTACCTCCTGAGATCCCATCTAAAGCCTAGTCTCCCATAATTCTATGAGTGCTATATTTGCTGTGCTAAAATTTTATAGTTAAGGTCCTTTTTTTGCAAAGGTATTATCATGGTTATCAATCATTGTAAAAAATGCTAATTCATGTTACAGCACTGATAATATAATTACATTGATCAGTGCTGATTGGCAAGAACATTAAACAGATTTGGAGCAGGTTGGTTAAGTAGTGTATTGTATCTCCCAGGCTGTGTTCACATGTAGTTTTTAAATTGAAACAATAAGCATTGTTGCAATTTAAAAAAGCTGTGTCCAAACAATGTTTCCTTATTTCGAAATGATAAGCCCCCTTCATTTTGAAGTAGAGACCCTTATTTCGAAACAATAAACCTAGGTTGAAATCGAAATAACGGTTATTTTGAAATTGTTGTTTTGAAATAACGCCTTTTGGATGTGTTATTTTGAAATAAACATTATTTTGAATTAACACTTTTACCCTTCTCCTTCCCAGGGTGCCTTCCTTTTTCTATATACTAGGTGGGCGCATGGCCCAGGGAGAGGGCCATATTGGCACACTTCCCATGCTGCCCCTCTCCTGATTTGAAACAGCAAGTCCTGTGTCCGGACTTGCTATTTCTACTTCGTGGTTTCCTTAATTTGACTTAAGTTGAATCAAATTAAGGATTTTATTTCAAATTCGCTTATTTTGAAATAATTTATTTTGAAATAAGCAGCTATGTGTGAACATAGCCTCAGTGTTTTAATTTTGTTGCCTGCATGAATATGCACAAAGAGGCATTCCTGCCTTTATTGTTGAGATTATTTAGGAATGGTAATCCATCCTTATTTTAAAGTATTCTCTTTTAACTCATTATATACATACTGAGTGTGGGAAGCAAATTTAGCTTTCTTTTAGAGGAAAATGAGGAAAATTTTTTTTAAAAATCTGGGAAGGGGACAAGTCTATGACTGTTGGAACTGATGCAGCTCCAGCGCCACCTGTCAAAAAAATTCAGAGGTTCAAGACATTTTTGACACACATGCAGAATTCATGGCATCTGAGTTATCAGTAGATGACAGCTACTGTAATACTTTTTGTGGTACTCAGGAGCAGTTGATGAAGTGACTGAAGCATTTTAGCTATGAGTCAAATCTGGCACTTTCCCAATACCAAATGCCTCTGCTTTGAAGTTTCTTTAAAAACAGACTTTTTCTCACAATGGTTCGCAAACTTCTGTCTGAGCTCACAATACCTGCAGTTAAGAGGATCGCAAATTCAAATTTTAGTGACATAGCGGACTTATTTTTTATTGGAAAGATAATTTTAGAGTGTGGAAATGTGCAGAACATAAACAGCAAATTTTCAATATGGCAGTTAATAGATGTCCTTAAGACAAATTTTGCAAACTCTGCATTTCATCTCCCACCACAAGAGAATTGATCTATAAGGGAAAAAAAAAGTCAGAATAATCCCATTATATGAGGACATCTAAAGGGAAATGAAATAGTTTATGTGTCCATTTAAAACACATACTCAACTGGGATTTAACACTAATATATTAGTGCCAGTGAGATTGCTTGTGGAGAAAGGTGCTGCTCAACATGACTCAGATTGTCAGTTGGCAAAAAGGGGCAGCAATTTCCTCAGGTTTTACAAGGTCTTTACTTAGACATATTCCTGTTGTATACATGAATTACCCTGAATAAAAACCTCAGGATTTGCCATAGCCTGGGGAAAATCTTCTAGTCCTCATGAAAACCTTTCAAGTCATATAGCTTCTAGAGCTGTTTGTGGCCCCCAGATGCCTAGGGCAAGTGTCTACATTTATTTTTCAGTAAAGTAGAATAAATGTTAATAAAGACTGTCTTATGACCCACCTCCCCAACTGTATAACATGCTACTAGCAACTAGAACAAATGCACACATGGAAAAATATTAGGAAATATTTAATACATTTTTATCTTCTTTTGATGCATGCTAACAATTGGAAACAAGGAGGGATAGCCATGACCATCTCATTACCTGTACTGTGTTGGATGTCAGTGTTCCACGGATGATTCCTGGCTCATGGCACACAGTTTGGGAACCTCTCAAAACATTTTTAACTCTCATTCAGAATAAAAATAAAGTTTATAAAAATGTGGTTAATACTTTATGTTTAGAGGTCTGGGGTGGAGAACAAGAGGGAAGTACTGAACACACCGTTCAATGAGCCTCAATGCCAAATGATTTAATGGGGATACTAACAGGTAATTCAGCTGTTTTCACAGACTCTGGCTTCTAGACTAAAGAGTTAGTCCTGGCAATATCAACTAAGGAGGCACTTCAGTGGAATAGATAATAGAGGGAAGATTAGTGGAACAGGAGTGGTGATGGGGCTACTGCTGCTTCAGTAGAAATAATTCTGTTCCCCCAGTGTTTTCTGTCCCCACAATATCTTGTGAAGACAAGAGTTGGATTCAGTTCCATCCCCATCCCTCTAAGCATGTGGGGGTAAGGATGAGAGCAGGATTCAGAGACACTGGAGAACCTGTCATGGTGCCCAGGATCAGGACATCTGCTAGGGAGCAGGTAGCAATATCTGTCCTCTCCACATCTTCTTTTTTCAGTTTGCTATAGCAGCCATGCTGGTGTTCAGGAATTGTGTATGGGTAGAACAGTGTATGCTCCCTGACACCCAGGAGAGTCAGTAGCTCATGTGACTTCTTGGCCCAGCATCATTTTGAGTTCCAACCTCCATTGGTCCTGGCAGAGACACCCAGCCTCAGAAAGAGGCACTGTGGAGGACTGAGGTCAAGGCCCTGGCACCTGGGCAGGAGCTAGGGGATTTCTTCAGACAGCTGCTGCAGAGTTGGGTATCACAGGCACCAGCCTTCTGCTTAGGGTCTATGAAATGGAGAAGGCAGGGCATCAGCCACAGGAGGCAATGCAAGTGACAAATGAGAAAAGCTGGCACCTGATGGCAGAGGAGGAGGATTTTGTGTTAGTGTTTCAAGGCACATGTGTGTCTTTGGAGTGGGGGAAATCAGTGGAGTGGGATGAGTCCATTTCTGTGCAGTAATGCAAAAAGCAATGAAGTAAAAGCCCCTAATGATAGATACCTAAGAACAAAGGGTGAGTCAGAGAGAGGCTTGCACAGAGCCTCCAACTCAGAGAGGCCCCTGACCCCTGGAAAAAAAAAAAGGGATAAGCAACAGGGTAGCCTGTAGGCCACATCTGTCTCTCCAGATCATTTTATTTAACCTGTTGCCCTATGTGTTGGAATGGAGGAAGTCCTTCTCTCCCAGTCTCACTGCACTGCCCCTGTAGCCTCGCTGTGAAACTTGTGACTGAGGCTGGCCATTGAAATCAGGCATCTGCTGGTCTGAGAACTCCATTGCTCTGGGAACAATTGCTGGTGCCTAGTTGCACCATGAACTGTCTGGTCAGGCACAAAGCATGTTTGGACTATTGCTGCTGCTTGAATGCTCCAAGAGCTGCTGCTGCTGCTGCATGAAAAGATATGTCACCTGTTAAAGAAAGAAAGAAATGTGTGGCCTTACACTACCACCCTCACAGGCTCTGTCTAATTTGAGGAAGGTGGGGAGCCCCCCCAGCCCAATTTGTACAGGGCCTCCAGGAGACAGGGAGTCCCCTAATGTTGGTCAGAGAGACAGGGCTGGCCATAAAAGAGAGAGGGAAATACAAATAAAATCAACAAAAGCATACTGAACACTTCTGCTTGGGGTACGGTATTGATTGGCAGCAAATCATGGGAGGGCTCTGTCTTTTGAAAACACACACATTTTTGGCAGCATTGGTAATGCCAGTCTCATAGATTCCAGTGTCAGAAGGGACCAATATGCTCATCTAGTTTGACCTCCTGCACAATGCAGTCCCTAGAACCTCACCCACTCGCTCCTGTAATAAACCTCTAACTTATGACAAAGTTACTCCTCAAATCATGAATTAAGGACCTCCATGTTGAGTCAAATTCTATAATTACTTTGGCATTTAGAATAGCCAATATGGATTTTATAAGCCTGTTTGAAGGATAAGGATTCCAATTCAAACCCCACCACAGATAAATCAAAACTAAAATCAATTTATTATGGTCTCCTCCCAGAGACGAGCAAAGGGTACTAAGATGTTAAGATTTTATAACAATTGTTTTATTTGCTAACAGCATGAATTGATAAGAGCACTAGTTAATAAGTTTATGATGGAATAACAGAACAATATATGATAATGCAATTGTTACATCATGTTATGTTACGTTATGTTATGTTATGTTATGTTAAAATGGAACTAGTTGTAACTCATCAAAAATGATGGGAAAATCATGGTTTCTTTCCCTAGTGTGCACCACATACAAGTCTGAAGAGTCAGCATGAAATATTGGAAACAGCTGAAAGCTGTGAAGGGGGGCAGGGGCAGCAAGTGGGGGCAGAGATGTGGCAGGAGTACAGCCACTTTTCAGTACCGTATGCATCGGAGTGATAAGGAAGAATGGGATAGGGAGTGTGATGGAAGTGAAGGTGAAGGGTGTAGGATGGGGGCATGGGAGGAAGAATGAGGAACAGTGGAGCAGGGACAGGGGGTGGAGGTTTTGAAGGGGTGGCTGGGGGCAGTGGCAGCAGATGGGGCAGTGAAGCAGAGGGCTGGATCCAGGATGTGACAAGATGGTAAAGGGGACCATGGACAGCAGATGGGGGCAGAGAAGGGGTGGGTGGTGGCAGGAGGTGGGGGGCCAGGGCAGGAGGCAGGATGGTGAAAGGAGATAGGGGTAGGAGATGGAGGAGAAAAGGGCTGGGTGGTGGCAGGAGGCTGGGGGCAGGGGCAGGAGATGGGGGCAGTGAGCAGGAGCAAAGGCAGGAAATGAGGGCGGAGAAGGGGTGGCTGGATGTACCATGTGACAGGCCATTGTGATGTCAGAAGTGACTCAACCAATTGCTTCCCAGGATTGTTCCCAAATAGGTGGCAAAGAGCACCCAGAGTCAGTTTCCTCTGGACCTCAGGCAGGACAAGGCAGGACTCCCAGAGTCAGTTGAGACAATCAGCTGGATGGGTTAGTTTTTGGGGGCCACAGAAGCGAAGGATGGGAACGCAGGCCCACCCACTCCACTGCATCCCAGCCCAGGGCCCTATCCAGTGGCAGAGGGATCTACCACTGGGTCAGCAGGGCTTTGGCTGAAACACACTGACTTCCAGGCCAGCAGCTTAGGGTCACACTCTCTGTCTATGTTCACACGGAGAGCGCTTGTTTTGAAACAAGTTATTTCGAAATAACTTGTTTCGATATAACATGTTATTTCGAAATAACCTGTTTCGAAATAACAAAATGGTGTCCGTGAAATAAGCAAAAAACGGGAATCAAAATAGCGTTTCCACAGTGTGGACTTGCTATTTCGACCCAGGGGCAGTGCAGCATGGGAGGTGTGGCAACATGGCCGCCTCCCTGGGCCACGTTGACAGCCATGTTGGTAGCCAATCACATAAAAGCTGGCCCTGACCTCACTTCCCTGTCCACCCATGCTAGCAGCATGCTGCAAGGCATGGACAGTGCTCGGCTGCCTAGACAGCGCTGTGCAGCACCCAGCCCCTTGGTGCGCATGGAGGGTCTCCGGCACTTGTGGGAGACTCTGTTTGCAGACCCCGAGGAGGACTGGCCTCTACCTGAGGAATACATCCAGCTCAGCCATAGGGCTCAGCTACTGCCCCTGCCCCTCCCCGTGCCCCGCCGCATCTGGGCACGTGAGACCAGCGTCGACTGGTGGGAGAGGGTTGTTCTGCGCACCTGGGGTGATGACCTCTGGCGCCAGAACTTCCGTATGAGCAGGACCAGCTTTACCCGCCTGGTGGGCGAACTCGCCCTGCACCTGCAGCACAGGGACACCCCCATGAGGCCTGCCGTCCCGGTGGACAAATGAGTGGCCATCGCCCTGTGGAAGGCCTCTGTTGTTTTGAAATAAGAACCCTGTGTGGACATGCCCCCTGACCTGCTTCCTCCTTAGTCCCCAACCTGCCACCTGGATCCAAGGTCCCCTTCATAGGCATCTGGGTACCAGGAAAGGGGGATCCCCATCAAACCTTCCACTCCTGGAGGTGGCAGGTCCAGTAATCCCTCCAGGTTGTCTGCCAGGGGCAGGTCCTTGAAGTTGCAGGGGCTGGGGCCCACCAGGCCTTCGGCACCCTCCATAAAGGACGGTTCCTCCAGGTCTCTGGTGTAATCCTCGATGGGGCCCTCTCTCCTCTCATCCAGCTCCTTGGCTGAGGATAGTTCTTTTAGGTCCTCCCCTGGTGGGGGGTACAAGGGGAAATCCACCCTGTGGTCATCCCGTGGGGCCTCCTGGGGAGGGAGGTCTCCTGACTCAATCACCAGTCTCTTCCTCTGTCTCCCCCTGGGCTGCCTGATTCACCCTTTATATGGTCCTCCCTTCCCCCCAACCCACCCCCCTGGGTTCAGGGCTATGTTCTTGGAAGGGCTCCTCCGTCCAGCGAGGGGTTTGCAGGAGTCTACAGGCACCCTGTCTGGAGGGCGGCCTCTCCAGCCTCCTACATCCATCAACCTATGTAGTCTGATCTGGACAGCTTCACCTTCCTTCGATACATCTTCTTCACAGTTACTCTTACTTCCTCATTGCCAGGCTGTTGTCTGCATACAGGCCTGTCATTTCTGCAACAAGCTGTCTATAGATCTTTTTGCATATCAGCTTCTAATACAAAAGTTATGCTAACTTACCTATTTATGCTAAGTAAAATACTATAAGTCAGGATGTGTAAAGAAAGATACACATACAGAGTGAGATAAAGAATAATATATGCATGCAAGCTAAATATAGGTATAGTTAAGGGCTCCAAATGTACAGAGAATACACCAGCCTACACTACAAAGGAAGATGAAAAGGCCACAGATGCTTTGTCAATATGCTCGGGGGAAAATTCCTTCCTGACCCT
>ML682060.1:30444895-30509166 GCA_007922195.1 Podocnemis expansa
GATCAGTTAAGCCCTGACTATGTGCACAAGACTCATCAGTCAGACACCCAGTCAAGTACTGTGCAAATAGTTGATATATCTTCCATGAGAAACACTGACTCTTAAAACATGCTTTTTGGTACTCCTTTCATCTTGCATGTACAATTGATTCTCCCCTCCCCAACTCCCCATCTTATCTACAAGACCCCACCTCTTCCTTTGTGTCATTGCCTTGGCTCACCCCAATCCTCATGCAGAGCATGAGACTGCAGAGAAGAGAAGCAAAATGAAATGCTTTTTTGCTCTTATATATTTTTCAATAAATCAAAAGTAGCAAATGTTCTTTCAGTTTGCACTAACTTTAGTTATAAGATATAACCTCTTCTATTACAGCACAAGAAAAAAGAGCTGGTTCCAGCCAAGAAATGTTGTATGAAAGTTATTGATGGATAGAAGAAAGTTCATGAAAAGCACATCCTCACCAGAACCACAGCACCATGATCTACTGAAGAGCAAGATACCAAAGTTTGGGAGGGTGTGTTCTCCAACAGAGTTGCTGATGACAGCTTTCTTGTCAGATGACAGACAGTGAAAGTTTTGGGATATGCTGTCACTTTGAAGCAGCTACTCCAACCAACCAACTGACCGTCCAACTTGAAGGAACGAGAAGGCAAACTTGAAATAAAAATGGACACAGAACATTTCAAGCAAGCTGGCACAATCATTACCACTGGCTGAGATTGTGCCTTCAATGGAACAAAGTGTTTTACTTCTACTGTTGCTAAGGTAAAGTTTAAAACCACTTATAAAGAATGCCAATGATTTGAACATTCAATTCAGCTTACATTTTTACACATCCATGATGATGTTCTGGAGAAACATACAACACTTTTTCATTTTGAAGACAATCCAAATGTCAATGGATGGATTGTAAACATAAAATATCTATCACTTGAGGTTGTGAATGAAATGATATATCTCTTATGAAAAATAAGATTCTACTAAATAAAACTATCTGAAATCCAGCAATCCCATCAGTATGGCATCATCTTACTGATGACATACAAAGGAGCAATATTTGTATTCCATTGGTTAACAAGTTCTTTGACATCTGTGAAGCTTGCATAAGCCTTGTGAAGTACACAAAACTGATACGTGACACCTGTGGGAAATCCTGACGTTCACAAGAGTTCATTTTATGTTACCCCTTTCCATCTACCAAGGGCAAATGTATGACGTAATGGGTAGCATGGCTGGGACATTTCAGCGACTGACTGCATGAGTGTAGAAAGCAGAACCAGCAGCTCTCTATGTACACTGTTTTGCAAACTGTTTAAACGGGTGCCTGCAAAATTCCAGCTGCGTTGCAATACTCTTTAAATATTAATAAGGACATTGCAGTGTTATGCAGTATTCAGCCAAATGGGTAGGGATTTTGGATAATTACAAAAAATAGATTTAATTAGAAGTTTCCATCAACTGTTCTGTCCCATCAGATGGCCATTTGAAGATGGGCCATCAGTGATGTTCTTATAAACTATTCTGCAGTTTTGGCATATTATTTCAAAATCAGTTAGTCTTATAATGCTGAGCATGGTAGGCAAGTCAAAGATCTTCTTAATCAGCTTGAATGAGTCAAGTTATATTTTGGACTTTTGAGTAGAGCATTGAATATTTTGTTACACTGAACAGGGTACCTGAGCTCTGGGGAGAAAAAAAAAAGGTCATTTTTTTTTATAAGAAGGATTACAATCTGTTGAACTCACTGTAGCGTTTCTGACATGTCAGAGAACCAATGAAGTGTATAAGCTCTTTCATCATACTATACCTATAGAAGAAAAAATTTACCGGAAAGCCTTCACTACCCACAGCCAAGAGTCCAAGCTTCCAGGTGGTAGATCACAACCTCGTCAATTTGAAATGCTGGAAGCCTTGTTTTGGCAACTGTATTTTGGTATTGTTTCAAGTGGACTGAGATGCTGGTTTGACAAAAGCTGTTTGAGCCACAAAAAAAGCAATAAAAATTAGAGGTTTCTTGTGCCAACAGTGACAGAAACCATCTGCAAGTTAGTGAAAACTTTATTCCTCAGTGTGTCTACGCTCACAATTTAATTCAAATTAATGAGGATTAATTCAAATTAAATTAATGCATGGCTACACTGGCTCTCATTAATTCGAACTAAGGAATTTCTTCATTCAAATTAATGAAAGCTTACTTTGAAGTTATAAAACATTGCTTAACTTCAAAGTAAGGGTTTATTTGAACTTATTAGTTCTCATTAACCTAGTGTAACCATGTTAATTTGAACTAACCATTAATTCAAATTAATGCCTTTTGACCATCTTCCTCCCAGGGCGCCTTCTTCTTTCTATATATTGGGTTGGGGTGTGGCCCTTCTTGGGGGCCAGCTTGTCACACCTGCCGTGGTGACTCTCTCCTAATTCAAACTAGCAAGTCCTGGCCATGGACATGCTATTTCAAACTGGGCTTCTACTGGGGCCATATTAGTTCTAATTAACTTAATTCAAGCTAATCATTATTAGTTCAAATTAATTAGTTCAAATTAAGTTAATTCAAGCTAACCTTCTAAGTGTCGACACAGCCCAAGTTATTCAACTCACAAATACAAATGACTTGTTGAAAAGGAAAAAAAAACAAAACCCTGAGGACTTCACCACTGGCACCACTGATCTGTGGCACTTTTAAGTATGTTCTGATGCTGAACATCACAAAAGTCACAAAGGGGCGTGCCTTTATTGATGTGTACAGTGCTGTTCAGTTCTCTGACATTTTGGTTTCCAAAGTGCATTTCCTTTTGTTATTGTTCCTTGCCTTACAACACGATCCACTGCTACAACTGAATGAAGCTTGTTGGCACTCCAAAGATTGAAAATCTTTCTCAGAACAACACTGATGCATGAACATTTTTAAAATGCAGTGTTTTTTATGTGCATAAACCAACTGCAGATGAACTGAAGATGTCTTAAATTAAAAAGGAATTCATTTCAGCTAGTGACAGGCATATCCAGATGGGGGGGGGGATATGGTTGGAATTTTTAAAACACATTTCCTTTTCTTGTGTGACTGGTTTCTCCACTGCCATTGGATGTCAAATTCATTTTTGTTTTTTTGTCAAAAGGTTGTACAATACGCAAACCATGTGAATCTGAGGAGTGATCTCCTGTGGACAGGTTTCAGGAACACACAAGTTTGTTTGGGACATGTTGTAAATAGAGAAACCAACTGCATGCAAACTGCATTAAGGCCACTTTAATTTGGAATGACAATGAGAGTGTCCACTTCAGGGTATAATGGAGTTTAACTCACTTTAAATTCACAGCTTTAGTTAATTCAGATTTACTTCTCTGAATGCTTCTATGTAGAGAAGCTCTAAAGGCATATTTATGCTAAAAAAACTTAAATCGACTGACTTTAGGTCAATTTACAGGCACCACAGTAATTATTATGGTGATTCATGTCCATGCTTCCCTTCTATCCATGGTGTAGTATGTCCTCAACTGGAGTGTTTCTGTGACTTAAGGCAGGCAATGGGCAGGCTGAGAGTCAGCTAACAGCTGAGATAAGTAACCCTCAGTGCATACATGGAGACTGCATTGCCCAAACTATATAAGCCTCTCATGGATGTGGAGTATTAAGTTGGTGTAGAAGGGCACTTACATTGGTGCGAACAAGGCTACAGGGTGTACACTGACATAATTAGGTCAACATAAACTGATGTGTGTCAACCTAACACTGTAGTGTAGACCAGGCCTGATCTCTACTACCATTGGCCATCGACTTTCTAACATTTCCTCACAGGGGTGTCTCCACTGTGCTGCCTGCACTGACAGGTACATCTACTGACACATTGTCACTCTTTCCAGGGGGCATGAATTTACTGTGTTGGCCAGAGTGCACTTCCAGGATTGATTGAGCTGGTCTCTACTGCTTGCTCAATCAATCCTACTACATGGGTCCGTGGAGCCTTACACAGTCCCAGCAGCACAGACATAGCCCACAGCTCAGTTATACTGGCCTGTAATATGTATAAAAGACTGAAAAATTATCAATTACTCTGCTTGCTGTTTTGCCATTGTCAAGCCTTTTCAGGAACTTAACATAATTAGGCAAACTGAGGAGAGATGGTAGGATAGTGAACACATGTAAAAAGGCCTCTATGAATTCTTTGGAACCTATGAATTCTTTCTGTCTGAATATGTGACTGTGAAAAACAGTAACTCTGGATATGTTTTAGAACTGTCAGTATAGGAAAATTTGGCTATCAGACTAACAGCTTAACAATGCTTGCTTAAATATAGATATATAGGAACATGTTTCTGTACCTCCTGTTTCTGCCAAGCAATTTCTTTCCTTCTCAGGTATGTAACATTTTCTTGATTGACATGCCTCTAACATTTGGGGTGTAAGAGGCAAATTGCAAGTCTGAGCCATGTGGATCACTTTGTGGTTGTCTTTGGAAAAATCTCCAGGCATAGACAGAAGGGCCTGCCATCCAGAAATCCATGGTGGATTTACTGCAGACTGCCTCAGACTTGTGGGGCAACTGTGAAGTTTTGGGCTACTCTAACCACCTATTTTATTTGGTTGTGTTTAGAGTAAAAACTTCTGGTAAAAAAGATTCCAATGGAAATTGCTGGAGACCAATAAAGTAAAGCTTTAAATTAAAAAAAAAAAAAACAAAACCTTGGTTTTGATTTGCCTGTATATAGCATGATTTTTTTTTCGGTTTATTTCAAAATACCAGCTCTCAGAGAGGGTCAAGGAACCCTGGGTAATTCTGTCTTTTCAGTAACCATTCTTTTCCACTATGCTGACAGTAAGTAGGCTGGTTGAGAATCAGGTTCCTACACTGACTGTATGCTGTTGCAGTATCATTATTTTACTGGCTTGATCCTGCCCTCAACCATTTGCTCAAGACTTACCGCCAAAGCCTGCTAATGGTGACCCACAAAGTAGTCTCACCACCTCTCTGCCTCTGACCCACCATGTTAAGAGAAAGATGAGGAAAAATCTAAAATGTGTGAGAGGAGGATACAAAATATAGAACAGAGGTATTGTTCTGACTTCTGAGGATTAAAGCTGATCAGTAAGTAACTGCTGTCCTTTACAACATTACAGTCTGCAGAATCTGTAAATTACCATTATATACTGAGATACTGAAATTCATCATACACCTGAGTTTTCTTACTTTAAAATTATTGAAAGCATAAATTATAAAGCTTCATTCCACTTGGCCCTTATATTAATCAAACTTTCAAAATATGAAAGGTTCTTAGAAAAATTGTTCCCAGTAGTAGGCTTCTAACATTAGTTATGGTGATATTATAATCAATGCAGCTTAAAAAAAAAAAAAAAAAAAAAAAACTGCTGAGATTTCTAGCAATGTTGTCAGTGAAATTGGTAGTAATTAAGTGTAGGCACCCTGTACTTTAGGGGCCTCTGAAATCATGTTGGAAGTTAACATTTAAGCAGTTCCTATGTGCTGTAAGTTTTCCACTAAGGGACTAGAATTCCCATGATCCCTTGGGAAAGAGAGAGGGGGACCAGCCTGCCTTTCCAGGAAGCAGAGGGGGGCAAATGAGATCTCCACAGAGGGATGGAGACATGTCTGAATCTGGAAGCTGCTGTGAGTGCTCCTGGGGTTCCTGAAGCCGCTCTTGGGGTTCCTGAGATTGCTGGAGGCTCACTCAAGCAGGAAGCTTCAAAGATTGGTGGGTTTCTCAGCCCAAAGCAGGGTCTGAGCCTAAAGCTGGCTGAGCTAGATCTGCAGTGAGGGTGTGAGTGTCTGTCTCCCCTCCTCCAGTTTGGAGCAGGGCTTCTAAAGCAAGTGAGTCTGCTGAGAGACTGGGCCTGAGGGGAGGCAGTGTGACAGTCCCTTTGAACCAGGGCCAGGACTACAGACCCATTGATTGGGCTCGCTCCAGATCTTCAACGTGGTTCTGAGTGGATGCACTGGACCAGCAGCGTGCTGCCCTGTCCCCTTCATTAACCCTCCAAAAGCACCCCCACAAGCAAGGGGTTGTGTTTTGGAACTCTGGGAAGTGTGTCCTCTGAGTTGGAAAAAGGGCTGTGAATATGTTAGATAAGTTTCCTTTAAATTGTATTCTGTGTCTGCTCACTGATTTATTTACTTGCCCCTGTGTATTTAAATTAATAGTAATATTCAGTTCTATCCTGTGATGATAAGTTTCTTTGTTAAGTAAAGGTTTGCCACATGCAATTAAGTGCCATGAATGTATTATATATATAATTAGTAATTTTGGATCAGATCCATGCCACAGGTTATTCTTAGCCACATAGATTTAGTCCTGGAGGCTCCCAGCCAGGAGGAGGCATGGCCAAGTTTAATTTCCTGTAAAGCAAAGGGACTGCAACAGAAGAGTGGATAGAGCATTCCCACAATCCCAATATCACCATTGGGAAACTCAGGATCTCTTTGTCATCAAACTTAGGCGCCTGTGTGCACACATGAGTGTTGCCTGCTCCCAAGTAATCCAGGGAGAAAAGGGAGAGGGTTATAAAAGAATAAATAGCGTTTAGGTGTTTGGCTTCAAACCTAGCTGTTCACATATTGAACAGGTATAGTTAAGATGCACTGAGATCTGAATAATATCTTATGTAATGAACAATTCTTGAAGCCCCATGGTTTTCTTCGTTTTACATATAGAAATAGATATGCACATTTTCTATCTAAATATGATGCAGTTTTAAATTTCAGAAGAAAGACCTTGTTTTGGATGGTGGAAAGGGAGGCTGTTGCTGGTACATAGCTGTTAGCCTCTTACAAAAAAAATTAAACATTGGTCAGACAGCTGTTATTTTTTGCTGCAACAAATTTGGAGAAGATGAGAGCATTTAAAATTTGGTATAATTTGCCAATAATTCTCCTTGATGTTATTGAAAGAGGTATTTTAGAATCAGAGAAAAAGAAAAAGGAGTCGTGTGGCACTTAAAGACTAACAGATTTATTTTTAGCATGAGCTTTTGTGGGAGAAAATCACACTTAGTCAGATGCTTTGAAGCTGGGGGAACTTACAGAATGAAATGAAAATAAATGCAAGGGAGTGGAAAACATGGGATAAGGTCAAACAGTATGTTTTCCACTCCCTTGCATTTATTTTTCATTCCATTCTATAAGATCCCCCATCTTCAAAGTGTCTGAGGAAGTAGAATTTACCTCCCATGAAAGCTCATGCAAAAATAAATCTGTCAGGCTATGTCCACACTTTTGTTTTAAAGCAAAACAACAACCGTTATTGAGGTTTAAAAAAAAATTATGTCCAGATGATGGTTTGTTGTTTTGAAATAACGAGCTCCATCATATCGAAAAATTAACCTTGATTCAAAGCAGTAAAACTAGGTAGGAAATCAAAACAGCGGTTGAATCAAAATGGTTGTTTTGAAAAAATACCATTTGGAATCATTGCTTCAAAACAAGTACAGTTTTGATTAGAGGGCTTTGACCTTCTTCCCAGGGTGCATGGCGGGAGGGATCCAGCACCCCTCTCCCCTCTGCTTCCCCAGTGGTGGGGAAATGATTGGGGGCGCTGCTTCCCTGGTGGCAGGGAAGAAATAAGGGTTGCCCCTCTTCCCCACCACTTTCCCAGTGGGTGGAAAATGATCGGGGGTGCCCCACATCCCCGGAGAGCCAGTGGCAGGGGATTGGGTGGCAACATGGCCCTGCCACGGGACCATGTTGCCACACCTCCTATGTTGCCCCTCTCCAAAATCGAACTAGCAAGTTCTGTGTCAGGACATGCTGGTTTGATTTGGTTTTTTGGTCTTTCCTTGTTAAATCGATTCAATTTGAATCAATTTAATGATTTTTATATTGATTTAGCTTAAATCCATTCAACTTGAATCGATTTAAGCATGTATGTGTGGACATAGCCTTAGTCTTTACGTGCCACAGGACTTTTTTTTTTTTTTTTGCTGGACTAGATTAACATGGCTGCCCCTTTGGATCTTAGAATCAGACCTATTACCAAATATATTCTTATTAAAGGTTACTGCTTTGAGTCTATAACCCTGTGTTTTATCCTGCCTTGAGTTTGTAATTCTGTGTTTTATATATAAGGCTGTACGAGTCCTAGAGAAAATAAAAAATAGCAAAAAATTAGCATTGAGATTTTACTGCAGAAAATGTTAGGAAATGATGGATAGTTAGAAAGTTCTTGTTTAAAAATTAAGGTTGAGATTTGCAGAGTTGTTTAGGAGATTTAGGAATCCAGAAGATCAATTCCATGCCAAAGCACAAAAGATAATACACATCCTAAAGTTGTCTGAGTTTTCATACTTCCCACGTCACTTTTCCTAAAATGTACCTGAACCTCTCACTTGAAAGTTTAAGTCTTCCTGTGTTATTTTTTCAAGTGCTATTACTATTTGAAGCTTAGGTAATCCACTCAGCAGACTGATGGTTTGATCACCCAATAAAATTATACCCATGTAATCTAGGAGACCAACTACATGGTCCAAATACTGGATTCCTTATTTCATATCCAGCTATAGTCTGCTTTTACTGCCATGAATTAAGATTTCCCTTTTCAGACTCCTTTTCAATTATTGACTATATCCATTCTTTCTATTCTTATAAGAAATGATAAGATAATACCCTGACTTGTACGGCTATAGATAACAGCTGTAAGTTCCAACTTTTCCCAGTTAAAATATACTTTAAGCACAAGTTATAAATATTTTCCTTGCATGTCTTCTTCCCTAAATTATTGTGGTACTTAACATTACAGAGTGCATTCAAAATCCTGCAAAGCACTAGTATGCCATAAAATAAATGTCAGAACTGTTGAAAGATACAATTTAAACAAAAGGAGGTCAGGCTACCCTTTCCTTGGAAGGAACTAAAAAATAAGTTATCTGAAACACTGTCATATAAACATAGGGGTTATGGCTGAGGAGAGAGGCAGAATTCAGAGCTGCTTTGCAGATCTATTCATTCTTCATGTTCAGATTTTATGTCAGTGAATGCTGATTTTGGAACAATAACTTGGACATATTAAACCACTGAAGTTCTATTTTAGAAGAAGAAGAAAAATAATTTACCAGGGAATTGCAGTGTTTCTTTGAAAGTTTTAAATATCAATTAAGTTTTAAAAGCAATTTGTGTTCATGTATAATAGTAGTGGCATTGGAATTCATAATGCTTGCTGCACAGAATGAACATATGGACACGTATTAACCTTTATTTGGTTTTAAAAAACTACATAAAAGGGCTCTTTTGTTGCCATTATGCATAACTATTATAAGAATTGTGGTGAGGTGAGGCCTCAGGCGCCCCTGTAAGTCTTGCACTTTCTATCATGTGGTGAGATTTGGCTGACCCTTCTCAATTTTTCCTTCCCCCTGATAGTGAGGGGTTGGCTGATGAGAGGGAGTCAGGGGGGCCTGGTTCTGCCCTCTACCCCGGGCCCTAACACAGGGACCCTATGAAGTAGAACTCGCCACACTTAGTCCAGGAGGGCTGCTACCTTCCCTCAGTCACCACTCTGTGGCCCCACCACTCCTGGTCGACCTTCAGACTCTGGGAAGTCCCACAGTCTCTAGTTCTAAAGCCTCAGTCTTCAGGCTCTGGAAAGTACCAGAGTCTCCCTCAATTACATATAGTCCACCCTCAGGCTGCAGGTCCTAGTGGCCTTACTTGTAGGGAGACCTACATGTGGACGATGGCAAGGGTAGTGGGGCCCTCGGCCATAGTCACGGCCTCCCAAATGTATCGTAAGATAGTGTTCTTCCTAGCATCAGAGACCACCATGTAGTAGGCGGTTGTAAGGGGCCTGGCAGTGGGGGATGTCCACATCCCAGTGGAGCCCTTGGAGGACCTGAGCATACAGGTGGTCCTCACCTCCATCCCGCCCCTCCCAATGCCACCTTCCTTCCCCTTGTTTCCAGCCTGGGGCAGCCAATCTCTGTCATCAGCCCTCTCCTACTGGGCTGTTAAGACCTCACCCTCCATCACGTCCTGTCCTTCCACCAGCAGGTGCAACTCCAACTGCTGCCGGCAGGGGCCCGTGACAGGGTGGCACTAGAGGGGTCCTTCCTGGTGCCCCATCAAGGGGTGTTGTCCCCAGCGGGACAGCTGCCCCTTCCTTCACTTTTCTTTTCCCCCGTGTCTGATGCTGAGGACGTGGAAAATCAGCCAATTTCAACTCCCATGCCCAGCATTGGCACGGATCCCACCCGTGAGTCCTTTTTAGAAAATTCTGTGGCCGGACAAGGGGAGCTGCATTCCAGTGGTTCGACCACTGGGGCCCCTGTCCCAACTCCTACCCCTCCCCTTGCTTCATCAATGGTGTTCCTGACCCTGTTCCAAACCCCCTTAGAAGTTACCCCTAGTCCTACCCTGGCCCCATCCCCTATTGCTGCCACCCCCGGGATCATGTCCTTCCCCTTTCCATTTACCGATTCCCAGGGGGTGTCATTTGTGGTTCCCTCTGTCCCTGGAGCTGCTGTCTTCCATCCACTGCCACCTTTGCTTGTGCTGGGGCTTCAGCTGGGTGATACGGCACCCATGACATAGCTGCCAAAACGGGGCTCTTCACCCTGTCTTTCCATCCTGGTTGACTGCCTGGCCAATAAAGGGACCCGACCGGAGGGCATCCGGGAGCCTTCAACCCTGGATTCCCTGGTGCTGCAGGAAGAGCTGCATGTGTTCCTGGCTGACACTCGTGGGGCCAGGAGCCGGGTGCAGCTCACCCTGCAGTACTGGGGGAATTTTCATCTCATCCTCCAGGCCGTGAAGACCATACTGAAGGAGGGCAAAGGGACTGGCAGGCAGGATGCTGCTGCCCACCAGAGGGCCTACAGCTTCCGTGACTCTCTCATGACCTTCGGGGTCAGTCACAGACTGCTGCATGGCCTGACGGAGGTTTCTGGCACTCCTGCCACCTCTGAGGATCCCCCCTAGGCCTTCTCATGGCCCCTATCATCTTTGCAACTCTAAATGCCAAAGGCTGTAGAATGGGTCTCCACAGGACCCAGGTGCTCTCCTTCCTTCGGGATGGGGGTACTCTGTGGTTTTCCTGAAGGAGACACATACAAATCCAGCCACCGAGGACAGCTGGCGGCTGGAGTGCGGGGGCAGGGTGTACCTAAGCCATCTGTCCACCCGCTCCGATGGCGTGCCCACCCTGCTCTCCCCCGACCTACAGCCTGAGGTGCTGGGGTCACCGAGGCTGTGCCGGGCCGCCTGCTGCACCTCTGGGTCCATATGGAGAGGCTGGCGTTGAACCTGGTCAATGTCTATGCCCCAACATTGGACCCAGAGTGGGTGCAATTTTTTTGGCAGGTGGCCACTTTCCTTGGCACCTTGCATCCTCAGGAGTGCCTGGTCCTGGGTGGGGATTTTAACACCACCCTTGAGGAACAGGACCACACAGGAACCAAGCACAGCCAGGCCACCACGGATGTCCTCTGGGAGGTGATTGACCATCACTCCCTGGTGGACGTCTGGTGTGACCACCACCCTATTGGACCATATTTATCTGTGCCAATGTCATCTCACATGGGCCCACTCCTCCAGCATTTGGCCGGCCCCTTTCTCAGATCACAATTTGGTGATTGTGATGGTCTCTATCTCAGCGGAGAGTCTGGGGCCGGCCTATTGGCATTTTAATAATAGCCTTCTGGAGGATGTGGGCTTTGTGGCATCCTTCTGGGAGTTTTGCAGGGCGTGGAGGATGCAGAGGGCTGTTTTTCCCTCGGTGCAGTGTTGGTGGGACATGGAGAAAGTGCATGTCTGGCTCTTCTGCCGAGACTACACTCGGGGGCCAGCCAGCGGAGGAATGTGGAGATAGAGCAGTTGGAACAGGAGGTCTTAGAGTTGGAGAGGCATCTGGCCACCAGCCCTGAGGATCCATCCCTTTGCGAGGCACACCAGGAGAAGCGGGAGATGCTGCGAGCCCTCAAGGATCTTTGGGCCCAGGGAGCCTTTGTTCGATCCCATATCCAGCTACTTCAGGAGATGGATCACGGCTCCCACTTCTTCTACCTCCTGGAGAAATGGAGGGGGGTAAAAAAGCATGTCAGCTGCCTCTTGGCGGAGGACGGCACCCCCTTCACTGATCCGGAGGAGATGTGTGGAAGGGCCAGGGCCTTCTACGCCTGTCATTTCTCCCTGGATCCAACCGAAGCCAATGCCTGCAAGGTGCTCTGGAATGAACATCCCATGATCGATGAGGGTGACCAAGACTGACTAGAGCTGCATCTCACTCTGGCTGAGTTCTTGGAAGTCCTGCGTCTCATGCCCACCAACAAATCTCCAGGCATGGACGGGCTGACTGTGGAGTTCGACTACGCATCCTGGGACGTCCTCGGCCCGGATCTCACCATCGTCTGGGACGAGTCCAAGAGCGTAGCGCTCCCCCTTTCTTGTTGGTGGGCAGTGCTGGCCTTGCTGCCCAAGAAGGGGGACCTCCGCAATCTCCGGAATTGGCATCCCGTCTCACTCCTCAGCACAGACTACAAAATAGTAGCCAAGGCCATCTCACTGCGCCTGGGGTCTGTGCTGCAGGGTGTGATCCATCCGACCAGATCTACACCGTCCTGAGACACTCCATCTTTAACAATCTCTATTTGGTCCGGGATCTCTTGGAGCTCGGGTGCAGGGATGGTCTGTCCTTCACCCTCCTGGCCCTGGACCAGGAGAAGTCATTTGACAGGATGGACTACGGTATCTCCTGGGCACGCTGAAGGCATTTGGCTTCAGGCCACGCTTTGTGGGGTTTCTCCAGGTGCTGTACGTCTCCACGGAGTGTCTGGTAAAGCTCAACTGGACCCTGACCAAACCAGTCAGCTTCAGGTGAGGAGTGTGTCAAGGCTGTCCACTGTTGGGCCAGCTGTATGCTCTGGCCATCAAGCTCTTCCTCTGTCTCCTCTATCGTAGGTTGACGGGGTTGGTGCTCCGTGAGCCAGAGCTGAGGCTGGTCTTGTTGGCATACACTGATGACATACTCCTCATGGTCCAGGACCTGGGCAACCTGGTGTGGTTGGAGGCTTGCCTGGCCATCTTCTCAGCAGCCTCCACCACCCGGTTCAACTGGGTCAAGAGCTCTGGCTTAAAGGTAGGGGCCAGGTGGCCGGTGAGCTCCCTCCCACCCACGCTTCAGGCCATCCAGTGGAGCGCGGGTCCGCTGCTCTATCTGGGCACTTACCTTTCTGCCACCCATCCCTCCCCGGATGAGAACTGGCATGAGTTAGAGGGCATGGTTGTTAACTGGCTGCAGAAATGGACGGGACTGCTGCAGTGCCTCTCCCTTCAGGGACGGGCACTGGTCATCAACCAGCTCATCCTATCCATGCTCTGACACCAGCTCCACACCCTGGCCCCACCTCCGAGTTTCCTGGCCAACCACCAGAAGACAATTCTGGAGTTCTTCTGGCCAGGACTGCACTGGGTCTCTGCAGGGATCCTGAGCCTCCCCCTGGAGGAAGGAGGGCAAGGCCTGTACTGTACCTACAGCCAGGTCCACACCTTCTACTTCCAGGCCCTGCAGTGACTCCTTTATTGAGCCATTTGGCACACACCTTCCTCCACCACTCCGATATGACCAGCAGCTTTTTTATCTTGACCTGAGAGGTGGTCCACGAGATCTCTCTGAGCAGCCGGACTTCTACCATGACCTCCTTCGGACCTGGAGGCTCACTGCAGCTTCCAGGTCAGTTGTACCCACTGAGGGGGAGGACCTCCTCGCGGAGCCCCTGCTACACAACCTCCACATCAATGTGCAGGTGGTGGAGGCCCCCTCCATGAGGCGGAGGATCATCTTGGAAGGTGTCACCAGGGTTGGAGACCTCCTGGATTATTTTGGGGGGGACTGGATGTATTCCCATCAGCTAGCTCAGCACATGGGGCTCTTTACTCCTCATACCCCCCCAGCGCCTACTCCAGGAGGTGAAGGCGGTCTTGTATCCCACTGCTCTGGCCTACCTCAAGCGGGTCCTGCAAGATGGTATGCCTAACCCTCCTCTCAGTTGTGGCTGTCCAGAGCTTTTCATTGGGCCCCAGCCCCGTGAGTCCCCCTGACTGCCCCTATCCGACTCTGAGCTGACTGCTAGATCTGCAGCCGTTCTGTTCCTGAACTGCTCCCTGAAAATATCTGTACACATGCATCCTGTATAGCATCCACTTTCTTGCCCTCGTGTCCCGCCCTGACATCAAATGGCAGGACCTAATCCCATCTGTGGATGGCGAGAATCCCTGGTGGGCCAGTCTGTATGCCACCCTCACCCCGCGGCCTGCCTGGGACATCAGTTGGTGGCCCCTCCACAGAGCTGTGAGCACGGGTGTGTACCTGGTGCAGTTCATGCCTCACCCCGATGCCTGCCCCTACTGCGGTGTGAGGGAGACCCTGGCGCACACCTATCTGGAGTGTGCCAAGTTGCAGCCCCTCTTCTGGCTCCTCCAGAACCTCTTATTCAGGTTCTGGCTGCACTTTTCCCCACACCTGTTCCTCTATGCACTCCCTATCTATGGCCCCATGAACTCGCAGGACCTCCCCGTCAACCTCCTCTTGGCTTATGCAAAAGTCACCATCTATAAGACCAGGGAAAGGAGGTTGGCTGAGGGAGGGTCCTGCGACTGTGAGACCTATTTCTGGTTCCTCATCTGTGTACGTCTCCAGGCAGAGTTCCTCTGGGCAGCATCCACTGGCTCCCTCGACACCTTCTGGGAGCAGTGGGCGCTGTCTGGGGTTCTCTGCTTTGTGTCCCCTTCTGAAGCCCTAGTTTTGAACCTGTGACCTTCACAGCCATTGCTGTTATTTCTTTAGTTGTCCCCCATAATCAGTTGAAGAACTGTCCAGTGCCAGCTCCCCTTAGGCTGGGGGAGGGGTTTTAGAAGTGAGCGGGCTTGCCCCCACTCATCCCACCTGATTCTTCAATAAGACTACTCTCCTGTACTCATCCAACCTGACCCTGTTACAGAATGTGAACATTTATTGAAAGTATGCTGTCTTTTTCATCATCTTAACCTCATGAATAATGTATTTGTCAAGTATGAGAACTAAGACCAGTTTAATAAACATTTGTTCCATAAACATGCAGCAACTGAGCAAACTTGGATGATTTACACCAGCGGTTGGACAGGAGTTTTCTGTCTTTCTTTTGTTTCTTGCCTTACACTATAGGTGCCTCAGCATCTGTTACAGTGCAGAACTCAGTAAGGTCTCTGCAGTGGATTGATAACTCAATGATAGGAAGGAATCAAAAATAGTTAAATGTCATCTTAAAACCAAAGAGCTGGGATGAAGGGTAGTTTAATAACTACCTCCTGAAAAAGGAGGACCTGTACAAATAGATTGGGATTTTTCTGTTGATACAGAATGTTTTTGAACTATAAAGGTTAAGGTGTGTTTGTTTCAGCAGAAACAAACAGTTGTATGGCACTTTAAGACTAACGTGCCACACAACTGCTTGTTGTTTTTTTACTGGACTAGACTAACACAGCTATCCCTTTGGAAACTCAGCAGAAACAGACTTGCCCTATTGTTTATTCAAGTACTGAATATAACTAGCACAGAGAAGACTTTAAAAAAATGTTTAAAAAGACAAACTTCCTGTGTGACTGTGGACAACTCATCTTAATCTGTCTGCCTCACTTTCCCATCTGTAAAGTGGTGATAATACTATTATTATTTTAAATTAAATAGTGTAGTAGTAATGTCCTTAAGACAATCTGTGCTTAAAAATGCTAGAATTTAAATTATTGTATACAAAGATTTCTGCATTAATGATCTCACACTTCATGTTAATATGAACATTATGCTTGTTGATCTTTTTTATTATTATTATTATTATTATTATTATTCAGTAGTCAGGTTGATGTAAACTTTATACAGTAAGTGCCAGTTGGCTTCTGTACCCAGTATAATACAAAATAACTTTTTTTCATTTCTAGACTGTCGGGAGACTTTATATTACTCAAAGTGTTGGTATGTGGTTCATCAATTTATAGTTGTCACTATCAAATACATACACAAAAAGAGCAATATATAAGAGATCAATGTTATGAACTCTTTTGAAAATATTGAATACAAATATTAAAGTGCAGAACAGTGAGTTAGATCTTGCTCCCACAGAAGTCAATAGGAGTTCTGCTATGGACTTCAGTGAGGCAAGCTTTTGGCCCGTAAGATGTGGAGGCAGATCTTCAGCTCATGTAAATCACCATAACCCCCCTTGACCTGTAAGAATGAAATGCTGGTCCCATTGAAGTCAAGAGGAAAGTTGCCACTAACTTCAACAGGGGCAAGACTTCCCCCAGTGCATCTATTTTGATTTCTATCAGCTGTGCATCTGGCTTACGTCAATTAATGACCTTTTTCTGCAACACATGCACACTCAAAGCCTGTCCTTGCAAAATGAAAGATGAGTGTGCACAAGGCATATAGTTACAGGCTCCAGATGCTTTCACAAAACTAAGAAATTCTTTAATCCTCAGAGAGGAACACTTTATAGGAAAATAATACTTAGTTTTGTTATGAAGCGTCAACCTAGACTAAATTACTATAAAATGCATCAGTGGTTCAGAAGCATGTTATGTACATGATAAACAAAATAATCTCTGGGGGATTAAAACTCCGTTCACAATTCTTCTTTGACTATAAATGACATAATGTTGGCCTAAGGAAAATTTGTTCCTAAGTGGGTTTAGGTTTCAAAAAGTATATTTTAGCCCATTAAAATTATCTAGATGAAAAAGTTCTTAATTTTCCCCAAAACTAGACAAAGAAACAAAAAAATTGCAAAACAGAACAATCTGAAAACTAATCACAAATATGTACTAGTTGTGGACTTGTGCACAGATTTTTTCTTTGAAGGAATATTATTATTTTTGTAACAAAAGGCTAGCTCTGGCATGATGAGAGTTGAATTTCTGATGTGCATATGAGAAAAAAGATGCAAAATTTTACTGTTTCTGTGGGAAGCTGGATTTATGAACCAGATGTGGTGTATAGAAACAAGCATAATCATGGCAGGAAAAGTCTCTAACCATGTTGTGGTTTGTACTTAATATAAGGTGGGGTATGTAAGAGAATTTCAAATGTATAGTTTGCAGCTGGGCAAAAGCTGATCTCTTCTTGGAACATACACTGTTTATGTGTATAGTCAGGGCCATCCCTAGGGGGGTGCGGGGCCCTGGGTGAATTTCTGTCTGCAGGGCCCCCACCCACCCCAGCACTGGGGGGGGGGGCACGAGGCCGGTGTGCCCAGGGGAGTGTCTGACAAGGCTCATTATTCCCTAACCCCTCCAGGTTCCTGTTGCTGAATATCAGGAGCCAAAAAGCTCTGGAAATAGGAGTAGGAGGGAGGGTGATGGATCATACTGTCCCTGGGACTTCCACCCTTGCCCCTCCCATGAACTTTGCTGTGATGCTTGCCTTCCCCACAATCTTCTGAGTGGCAGCATGAGAGTGGGGAGCAGGGAAGGATAGAGTGGCTTGTCAGGAGCATAAGAGAAGTGCAGCTGGGTGGCAGGCACCAAGGAAGGCAGCACAGTATCTGCAATTTCCCATGCTGTTCCTGCCCTGGGCCAAATGCCTGGACATGCTGCAGGGCAGAAAATTTAAAAAGGCTCTGGCCTGGTCCAAGCTTTACAGGTGCATGCAAACCAGGTGGGGGAAGTTAGGGAACCCATGAGGCAAACAAGTCCGTTTCACTCAATATGGGAAGAGCAAAAAGGATCCGCCCAGAAAGGAAAAAGAAAAAAATACAAGTTGAAAGTCGTGTCTGATCACCAGCCATTTACAGTGATCACACAGGAGCTCTGAGGAAGCTAGACACAGGAAGTTCCATAGATTTACTTGAGAATCAGCAAATATAAAAGCTGGATAAAAAGATGAAAACTTACCCAGTATCTGTGGTAGAAAGAGCAGGCAACACTAATTGTCACCTACTCACCCTGGGATGGGTAGGGGGAATTCAAACATCAAGAGGTTAACCCTATAATTCTATTCTATTCTATTCTATTCTATAATCTTGCCCCCCCCACTCCCACCCCAAGGACTTATTTTTACCATTCTTGTGATTTTTGATGTCTTGAAACTGGCAATACTGTATAAATTAATACCATATACTTCACTCAAGGAATTCCTTTCCCTAACTGTATTCTTCGTGTTAGTGTAGCAGGCTTCTGTAGCCACAATGTAGGGAGACAGAGAGAGAAAACTAATTTAATATACCTTTTAAAGCATCTGTTAGGCAACACTGTATCTGTTCTTTAATGTCATAACTGAAATAACTAACTCAGTTTAATAGACATTGTAGCCAATGTCCAACAAAGCTTGAGGTTGTAAATTTAGAACTCTATTTTGTATTCTTGATAAAACTTTTTAGGTGTATACTCTGGAATTTCACTTAAATGTGTGAACAAGATGTGTGAATGAAGGGTGTGTGTGATGGAATCAGTCAATAGCAGCCTGTCCTGATGAAATGCAAGTACTACCTTAGTGGCTAAGTGATGCAAACAACTCCCACAAAAGCAAGGGTCCATCCCAGAAAGAAAAAGAAGAAAACACCATCTGAAAGTCATTTCTGTAAATGACTGGTGACCAATGATCACACAGGATCCCTGGCCCAGCTTGCCCTCCAGCCTCACCACCTGGCCTGGGGTGTGTGGGGCAGTCCTTGGCCTGGCCTGCCTGCCTGCCATCCTCTTGCCTGGCCACCAACCCAGTATGACCCGGGGCCCAGAGGGGCAAGTGTGACGGTGTGCACCCTGAGTTATAAGCTACATGTTTTTCCTGTTCACTTGTACACTGGAATTGTATGATTTGCTGCCAGTTGCACAATGCAATGTTTTTGTGTGGATGCTAATAACCTATTCTACATGATTTCTATGATGATATGTTTCCTACAACTTCATACGTGTGAACAAACATGTAACATGCTTTCTATGGCTCAGGGATAAGGAAAGAGACAAGGGTCTCTCCCAGCAGTGTCAGACAGAGACAAAGGTATGCTAATAGAGGTGTCTGTGAAGAGACAAAAGAATCACCTCAGCCCTGAAAGGGAGGGGCTGAGGGGTTTGGAAACAAAGACAGACAAGCATCTGACAAAATGGGATTTTTCTCCCATGAAAACTCATGCAAAAAATAAATCTGTTAGTCTTAAGTGCCACATGACTTTCTTTTTTGCTGGACTAGACTAACACGGCTGCTCTTTTGGAAATTGAGACCTCGAAGTTTTAAAAGGTTTTTTGAGCTGGGACACTCCATCTTGAAACAACTCCAAGCAACATATGGGCCCTGCCTGGCCTCAGGCAGAGACTGGCTGTGCAAACATCTAACAGCCAAACACCTTGAGCTAAACTTGTTTGGACTATGAGGTTAGTTTAAATAGAAGTATTAAGTTAGCATGTGTGGTTTACCTTTTGTTTTCTTGTGGCCTCTCCTGACTTACTTATACTGTGATTCTGCCATGCTTGGCCATATTCTCACTTAGAATTATAATCTGATCAATAAACTAGTGGTTATTTTACCTAAAGCTGTGCGATCTTTAGAATGAAGGAGGCTGGGCACAATCCATTTCTTTGTTAAATGGAGGGACTTGAGTGTGTGGTTGTTGGGAGTGGTTCCCAATCTCTGTAGACAGTGGCTGCTCGTGTAGTAACAGGGGCCGGGGTGCTTGCTGGGGGGCCCACCCTTGAGTAGCCAGGGGGCATACACCCACTGCCTGGGACTGACTGCATGCAAGAGGCTGAAGTGGACTGACTCCGGAGTGAGTGGTCACTTGGCAAAGCGATATGAATCAGGGTTCAGGAGTGGGAATTGGGAGGTCACAGCAGCACACTGAATGGGATCTGGGGAGCGGTCTGTCACAGCATGATCCCTGATCTACCTGCCTCCCACTAGCCCAATGGGAATTGGGGCGCAAGGAGAATCTTGGATCTCCAGCACCCTTGTCCCCCTCCAGGCTCAGTCTCAGGGTCCCACCAGACTCCCCCCAGTACTTACCTGGCTGCGTGTTTCCTGGGCTGGTGCTGGCAGTGTCTGCTGGCAGAGGAAAGGATTAAACCTCCCTCTCCCGTCCAGCTAATTGCTCAGCTAGAGGCTCCAGGGGGAGGGCGGCAGGCAGCCCAGCTACTCACTGGTAGACCAGCCTCTGAGTGAGTCTGTGTCTGCCTTTCGGGGCTCACTGCAGGAGAGGTGGGGCTCCTGCCTATCCCTGCCATGGGGGGATTCGGGCCCTGCAGGGCCCCCCAAAGTGTGAGGCCCATGTCAAATGTTCCATTTGACCTACCCTAAGGACGGGTCTTTGTATAGTTAGGATATTGTATAAACTGTGAAAGTATTTGATTTTTTTTCTCTCTCTTCTTAATTTTACACTTCCTACTTTAAACAAGAAATACTTTAACTACTCTTTAATCTATTTTATTATTCTACATATTTTGTAAATCATGTGAATTACTTCAATGTAAAGTACTAACAGTATTAATTATTACATTAATAAATAGATGGATTGAACTCCTTAAACTTTGGTCATTGATTTCCAAAGGAGAGTGCATTAATAAAAGAATAATGGACAGTAGCTGGATATTGAAACATATTTTTAAAATACTGTACACAGTATCAATATCCCATCTATATTTAAAAAAAAAAAGTTTCTAATCTTTTTTCAGTATTTTTTTTCAATGAGAATTTAGTGCTCAGCAGATGCAAAATTGGACACCAGAAATTTCAGCTTTAATGATAATGTTCTAACAACTGAGAATTATACTCCATACACCAAATACTGCATACAATGGAACTTTGAAACTTGTAATCCTTGCCATCACAGAATTACTATTCAAGACCATACTATGATAGACTGCTAATTCTTTTGGGGATGTTTCTGTATGAATGATAATTTCTAATTTATCACACTCTAGGTGTAGTCTCCAAACTGAGAAAGGGTCACCACTAGATTATGTTTCATCATCAGAAACTACTTTAAAACTTCAAAAGAGGAGAAAGACATTTGTATAGCTTAAAGAATCAAGGCTATCTAGAAGAAAGACATGCATCAGAATCTGTAGACATTCTTTCTTCATTTTTGTATTTATGCAGGATAAAATTAAGCTTATCACTATGAAATCCAAATAAATTGACTTTGTTCTGTTATAGTACAGAAATGGAGAAAGACTCTGCCCTCAGTACAAAACCTGGCTACAGGGCTATAATTCAGGCCAGGGCTGGATTTAGGGGAAGGCTACCCTGGATACCATCTGGGGTGCTGGGTTTGAGGGTTGCTGGACTTGGGATGTTGTTTTTGTTGTTGGGGACAAAAGGGAAAATAGAATGTTTGAAGTAACATGTTTCAGGTATTCCATATATGGCTTCATTTTCCTTGAGCCTCCTACAATGTTCATCAGCCATGCCCTCACAGGTATATAAGGGGCAGGGTGTTGCCAGGCTTTCAGTGAGATATTAGAATGAACAGAAGTGAAGTGAGAGCCCACCTGTGATATTATGAACCTTGTTTTATTGTGTAGTTTTGAAAGTATACTAGTTTTTTAAAACTTGAAGAGTGAAAGTAGCAACTAATACAGGAGATAGTTAATAAAATGCTAGACATATTTATTTAACCACAGTCTACACAACAATAGAAAATGGAGGAGGGGCACCAAAGACACTCCACACCTGCGACACCTTTTGCTCTGGGTCTGGACCTGCAGACCCACCACTCACAAATCCAGGCCGTGGGGCAAAACAGTCAATGGCCCTGCTTGAAAGGAATGGCTGATGTCCTAGTAGACTTCCGCCAGATATTTTTATTTATTTATTAGGTGCCATACAGGTTCACGAGCAACTGAGGAAGCTGTATCTGCTATTCAGATGTTTGGGAACTTTGGAGTCACCAGGGAAATTACTGATGAACCTGGGAAGCTCAGTAGTGGATATTGCTTCCTCAGCTGCCCAGGAACCTGCATGAAGCATAATAAATAATCTTGGCTCAGGGCAGGGACAGACAGAATGAGTGGTGAAGGCCTTCGGGAAAGAGGGTGTCGAAGAGAGGAGAATATGTATGTATCCTCCCATCTGTCTAGGTGCCTTTAAATCACCTGGCCCTCTTGCCTCTCTCTGCCCCCTGTTGGTGGACCTGTGGCCCTGACTCAGACAATCCATCCATCATGACTGCTATAACAATCTGTGAGGAGCTGAGGGAGGGGCAAAGAATCCTTCCAGTAATATCAGAGCTAGTGCTGAAAACTGGCAATTAGTGATCTTTTCAAAAGATTGTCTCATACACTATTCTGCAGGAGCTATGTCACCCCCTTCCTCTCTTTGAAATGTATATGGCAGGGGTTTACCAAGCTTACTGACCTCCCAAACCTTCCCCTCCCCATGAGGAGAATGCTCGTAGCCCCATCATCCTGCCAGAGGGCTGAAGCACTGACCTCCCCACCCTGGTCTAGTAGGCAGAGAATGGGGGGCATAGCGAGCTCCACAAATTGCACTTTAACTGTAAAAGAGCCACATGAGGCTCACAGTCCAGTTTGGCCACTCCTGGCATATGGGCATGGTAGGTGGGCTCATGAAGGAGTGTGAGCTGTGGAGACTTCAATGGGCACATGATGTCCATCTCTACAGCTCATTCAACCTAATCAATTTAGTTTAGGTCCTTTGTATTTTGCCTTAGTTTAGTTCCTTTATCATTTGCCTAATGGATCCCGAGTCCAACACAGATAAAACTGAAATAATATTTGAAAGCTGTGGTCAGTAACCAGAAGACATAATGGAGGTTATTTGACTTTGCCAATTCAGAGGTTTTCAACATAGGGATCACTTTCGCTATATCTACACCTAAAATCTTAGTTCAGACTTGGTTAGTCTGACATAAGTAGTTTGAAAGTTAGTTCAAACTAAGCATGTTTTTTTTTTTTTTAGTTCAAACTAACTTTTTAGTTTAAACTAAAAAAGTGCAGCTAGTTAAAACTAAAAGTAACTTCAAACTTTAAAAAAATGCACCTAGTTTAAACTAACTGCTAGTTCAAACTTATTTAGTTCAAACTAGTATATCTCCATTGGGCTTGTTTGAACTAAAATTGCAAATTAGTTTGAACTAAGCAGTGAGTTTGGACTAACCAGCTGAACTAACTAATTCAAACTAATGTAACCGCCCTGGGGTTTTAAGGAGCATGGTTCCTTTAAATCTTTGCCCTGTGGGAGAGGGTTTGTGGAGCTGAGGAGGGGGGCTGGGGCTGCGGCTGCGGCTGTAGCCGGAGGCCCTGGGGAAGGAAGCAGGGAGAGAGGCCCTTCCTGAAGCCAGGGAAGACAGAGCGGCTGACCTGGGATGCCAGGCCAGCCCCCACAGAAGGACACTGTGCTGGGGAGAGTCGCCCAAGGACAGAGCAGCATCCAGTGACTGGCCATCTGGAGCTGTGGAGCCGTGAGTACAGCACCTGGGACTCAGGGGGGAGGTTGTAGTTAGTTAAGTGGGAAGGGTGTCGCTCTGGGTTCACAAAGAGCGGCAGAAGAGGCATCAGAGGATTTTCTTTTGCTGGGAAAATGCTGGCACTGAAGACTAGGAGTTGCTGGACTGAACTCTGGACTGGAACTGTGCTGGGACTCCTGAACTCATGGTGCAGAACGAGGCCACGTCTGCAGCCAGCCTGGTCTATTGTTGGGCCTTACAGGGCCCTGTGTTAGTTGTTACTCTGTGTTACTGCTGCCCCATCTCCCCTGTTGGTTTCCCCTTTTCACCTCTGTAAATAAACCTTCCCCATTCCCATAAACCCTGCGCTATCCCAGTGTGTGTGTGGTCACTCTGGGGGTTTGGAACAGGTGCCCCTGGGGCAAAGGGGCTCTCCTTGCTGTGTTCCCACGCACACCCTTCTCTGGTCAGAGCCGCCTGCAAGGCAGACTCAATCTGGCCACGTGAGTGTCACACTAAGCTTTGCTTAGTTTGAACTAAACTTGCTTAGTCCAAACTAATTTGCTTGAACTAAACTTGCTTTGTTTGAACTAAACTTGCTTAGTCCAAACTAATTTGCTAGTATAGACAAAGCCTTTATGCATCCAGCTATTTATAGAAATTCAGGCAACAGCACATCTCAAGAAATTATTCCAGCTGTGTTTGGTGAGGGGTTGGTGATCTTTTCTAATTGCTAATGCTTACCCATGCCTTTGTTACCTATGGATACAATTCTCCTGACAATCTCTAAAATCAAGGCCTGCCATTATACCATTATGAGAGCAAAGCCTCTATTGCCTAACTCCAGTCACAATATCTGGATCAAGTTTGCAAAATCAATGTCCCATCACCAGGCAGAAGCCAGTATCCATTGACTGCATGGGCTACTCTGTGTGGGGCTGCATCTGAAAGTTTGGAAACATCACTGTGACATTCTGTGTTTCATAACAGGATCCCGAAACCCCACATTTACTGCTATAATTCATACAATTATTATGTCTTTTGTAAAGTGTGCCTAGTAGGATAGCATTCTAAAAGACTTGATCCGGAAAGCACTAATATCTGTTTGTATTGTATGTGCTGTCAATGTATCTGAAGTTATGACAATTGTTGTTTATGTTACTGAAATACAATGGGAGGTTGGAAACACCCATAGTCAGTCTTTCAGATATTACAGTGGGGTAGCCAGACCAGCATTAATGGCTCTCCCACACTAAACAAGGAAAGAATCCACTATCAGAAACTGTTTAGAGTAGCGACTTCAGAGAGACAACACAGTGAAAATGGACACTGCTTGACCATTTGGAGGCAGACCCTAAGATCATAAGAAAATCTTTGCAGAAAGCTGGAAGAACCTATAAAAGAGGGGTCATGACATCATCCCTTGGATTCATTCCCATACAACTTAACAGCTGAAAAAAACCTCTAGAGGAAAAGACTTTTAAACTGGTATGGGTTTTCTGGTTAGAGGAAAGTTCCAGTCTGTGTATTAAGAAACAGAAACCTGTTTGTATCCTCTCTCAGGGTTAGACATTGCTTGATTTAAATCCAGCTTAGTTTGTAGATCTTGCACTGCGCAATTATGTTTGATTCTCAAGTAGCCAACTATGATCTTTCATGCGTACCACCTATAATCACTTAAAATCTGTATATCTATAGTTAATAAACCGGCTTTATATTTTATCTAAAACAGTATATCTGGTTGAAGACATTGAGAAATCTGCTTAGGAGAAAAGGCTTGTGCGTGGCATCTTCACATCAAGGGAGGGGCAAACTGGTTAATGAACTTATATGGGTCAGCTTTTGACCAGTGCAAGATAGGATAGTTCTGCAGTGCAGTGCTGGAAGTCAGGAGGAGATTCACTGGTACTTTCTCTGTTGTTGGTTCACAAGTGACAAAGAAAAGCCCTTATTTAACTCAATTGTGGGTGTCCCTGCCCGTGGATGCCTTTGTAGGTGCAACACCTGCCTGAGGTTTGCAGCTTAATACAACATCACAGAGTGAGAGGGAGCCCAAGGCCTCAGCAGTTCCCCAGTTTCCAGGCTGAACCCCAGGAGACCCTGTCAAAATCACATAGTACAGAATGTAGTTGCCTGCTCCATGGGTCTGCTGACCAGAGACTACAGGAGTGTGAAGTGTACACACATACCCTTTTTACATGCTATGAACTAGCACAGGAACAGGTAGTGCAGCATGAAGTAGAATCTTCTTGGTTTATCTCCTGGAATTAGGTAGGTCCTTACCACCAGCCATACAGAGGTTGGTGCAGATTATACAGTTGTGGCTCAGCAAATTATACTTGATAAAGTGTACAATTGATTCAGCACAAAACATTCAGAACTAAGTGAATATATATGTGAAATATAAAAATTTCACAAACAGAATCAGGAATTTGAACAATAATAGACATGCAAATATTAATTATATATTTTCATTAGTAGTAGGATAAATATCTATAATAGCATATGTCTTCCATAGGTCTCAAAGTATTTGCAAAGAAGGATATGCACTAATATCTATATTCCTCACTCATTTTGGGACAGAGCAAAGAGGTGACTATGCCAAGGTCACACAACACACCAGTAGTGGAACCAGAAGCAGAATCCAAGGCTAGGTCTACATCTGCTTTTTTAGTTCAGACTTGCTAGTCTGAACTAAAAAAAGTCTGAGGTTAGTCCAAACTAGTCTAGGGCTAGTTTGGACTAACCACGGCTTTTTAGCTCAAACTAGCCATGTGTCCTAGTTTGAACTAACTTTTTAGTTTGAACTAGTAAGCCCAGCTAGTTAGAGCTAAGCCATTAGTCCAGGTCTATACCATGCTACTTTGAACTTCAAGTTCAAACTAAGCACTTAGTCCAAATTAACCAGTTGAACTTATTAGTTTGGACTAGGTTTGCTTAGTCCAAACTAAGAAATTTCTGAGTTTGAACTAGGCAAAGCCTAGTGTAGACCTAGACTAAATTAGTCCCAACTAAGCTTGCTTAGTCCAGACTAATTGACTAAAGTAGACATAGCCCAAGTCTCCAGTTTTCCTGCCTAGAGCCCTACCCACTAGATCACTTTGCTTTATCTTCTCCTACAATGTTGGGCTGCTCAGAATTCGATTTAATTGATCTTTTGACTGTGAGTTTGGATCCTAATTATGTTTTTCACACCTCTCTCTTTAAAGGAGACCAATCAAAAATCACAGATAAAATTGTGAGGGATTCAAAAGGGTTCCAGATTTTGAAAGTAAGGTCTGTCTCTGACTGAAAATATACCTGTATACAAACAACCAAAAATGTCTTCTTATTCCATTATTTGTAAGCATTCTTTCACTCTGAAAGTCTCTTTATGTGATTATCAGAGAAATTTCTCTTAACATACATCCAAAAGCACTATATTCTTTTATGTTAAGATAAATTAATGACATCTCATTGTCTTTTTAGTGAATTTAGTATATTTTACTTCTCTGTTATTCAGAAGAAAATTTGAATAAGATCATAATAGCAAGACCAGAGAGCGTTCCTACAAGATCACAATTTAATTGCAACTACTCCAGAAGAGATCATATAAACGCTCCTCTTTAAAACTAGAAAGTTTCACTGATCTGCAGTATAAGTGAGTTTGTAGTGCAAAATTGTTTATGATAAATTGAGGATTACTTGTGCTGCATATTATTAAAGGTTTAAATTTAACAGCATAACAAAGTTAACTCCCATCGTGTTTTGAGTGATGAATTTTGCTTTTAGTATAAAGCCATCAGAGAATAGGTATTAATCTTTCCCTCTGACTCATTAGCAGACTACAATAGAAGACATTAACACTACTTCTCCTATTCCCATGCTATGTAAATAATTTGTAACATACTTTACCCACTATGGGCTTTTGTCTTTGCTGTTGCTGTTTTTTTGTTTGTTTGTTTGTTTGTTTGTTTTGTTTTGTTTTTTGGAGTGAACTAGAGTTTTTTATGCAGACCGTATATTGTTCCTCATGACTAGGCCAAGTAAATCAGTTCTTATGGAAGGAGGCATCATGTTTATTTCAGTGAGACTGTGGAAGATAATTCCAGAGCTACATTCATAGCACCCCAGCAGCACAATATATTTTTATTAGAGCTGTGTTACAAATTTAGTGCTTAAAGCAAAACTAGGCTTATTACTAGCTTTGTGCAGACTGTACAGTTTCATTAGTTTTCACTCTAAGCAATTTTTGCCAACTGTTATACATTAAAATGAAATAGCAGAAAGTGGAGGTCAAAGTGTAAAGTTTACTGTGACATATTCTTCTTGCTCTAAATCTCTAGGGGTTTGTCTACACTTACAATTTAATTCAAATTAATGAGGATGTAGCTGTGTTAATTTGAACTAACCATTAATTTGAATTAATGCTTTTTTACCTTCCTTTTCCCAGGGTGCCTTCCTCTTTCTATATATTGGGTGTGGGCACGGGTCTTCTTGGAGACCATCTTGCCAAACCTCCCATGGTGCCCTTCTTCTAATTCGAACTAGCAAGTCCTGTCCTAGTTTGAATTGGTTTTCCTAGTGTGGCCATGTTGATTTCAATTAACTTATTTCAAACTAATCATTACTAGTTTGAATTAATTAGTTTGAATTAAGTTAATTTGAACTTACCTTCTAAGTGTAGACATAGCCTAGTCGGTCTTCTGAACAGTAATACTCAAATTCAGATGAAAGATCAATTTAAGTGAGCATGAAGACTATACCAAGGACCCAGACTGTTCCTTACCACATAAATATCATTAGGAAGGAGCACGAGATGGAGGAAACAACAGCAAGGGTGCTTTCATGGATCTTTCCCCAAATCACTCCATAGGAGTGGAACAGTTTACACTAATTTTGAGTACTGAAGGAGCTTTAAAATCTCAGAGTCTCTAGTAAAATTCTGTGGCCTCCAGTCTCATGCCTCACTTCTTCTCAGGACAGGGAAAGCCAGTAGCCACTTCTACAACCATACTGAATGAGGTTTCTCAGGTACACAGGGAAGTGATTTGTGAGATGGATAGTTCTGAGCAATGGTTTCTTTAATATTGTCTAGAATTTAGCTTATGGGATACCAGATGGTAGGTGGTAGATTTCCTTCTTGCAATAGTAGTGATGTCAGCAAATTTCTGTTAGCATTTCTGTTATTGTGGATATTCTCTATTCTCTTTCACCCGCTATTCAGGGCATAGGTTAGTCTTAGGTAGTGACTCAGATTTCCATGTGAGCTTCCCAGATTTCCTGATTTTTGATCAGAGCCAAATGCTTGAAGAATGTGCTGTGTTATCAGTCTTTCTGAGCTTAGGTTACTCCTGGTGTCTGGAAATACAATTTCTGATTCAAAAGGGATCCTCTCGGAGGCAAGATGCTAACTCCTCAGATTGTGGGAGGGAGAGGGAGGTGTTTGGCATTCTTGGAATCACTCCAATTGACTGGATGATGCAAGGTTCAAAATATATCTGTGGGATGTGATTTTCTTGCCACTATAGTAAAGGACAAGTACAATAACTTGGTTTCCTCTACCACTCATGCAGTTGGGATGGGAGAAAGGATGTGATAGTTTCTATCTTCACTAATATTTTCCTCTAGTGAATCTCACATTTTCTAGCCTTCTGCTGTTTCTATGAAAGTCTTGTGTAATTAAGGAGACCTTAGTGATGGTGGGAAAGATCAGAGAGGAGGATACCTCACTGTCAGGATATACACAGTAACAGTCAAGGATTATCAGGTTGGTTTCCTGGCAACTTCCTTGGGTAATGAAAAAAAACCTTAAGTTTGGGGCTTGTCTCAGCAGTTCTATCATCAGTGATGTTGCCGTCACTCAAAATGAGTTAGTCCAGCTGAGGGACCATGTCCATCAGCTTTATTGCTGTGTCTGGTGCTCTGTAAAGTAAGAAATTATCTGTTTGATTCTGTTCAGCCTCACAAATGAAGGATACATATTTAATAGTGTATTTCAATTGACTCTTCTTCAGCTGAAACTGGATGGGAATAATATTGTCAATTTATTATCCTCAATCTTTTTTAAGAGCATAAAAATGGCCGTAATGGGTCAGACCAATGGTCCATCTAGCCTAGAAACCTGTATTCTAACAGTGGCTGATGCCAGGTGCTTTTGGACTGTATTTGTGATGTACAAAGGGATTTCTGAATGTGCAATGAGGTAACACTGGACCTGCTATGTCATCTACATCTAGCCACATTTCAATAAAATAGGTTGTTTGGGGGCCTCATCTGTAATGAAATTGTTGCTAACTATCTCATTAATTTCTGCTCTTGCAGTGATCAGCACAAATCTATGTTTTGATTAGTCATTGAGAGTTGCAGCCTCCTGTAAAGCAGTGTGTTACTTGAACTGACTAGAGTGAGTGTGGGTGTCCATTGATGCACTTTTTTCAGACTCAGTTTGTGTTTTATGTAGTTCTTTGTTGCTTCTATTACTTGTATCTTAAGGAGAAATAGAAGGTGGTGTGTCAGATGTCCACTACATGGCCACATTCCTCGACTCCTTGGAACACAGTATTAACAACCACTATTATCAACAAGCACTGTGATACAGTTCTTGAATTTTCCTACAGTACAGTGAAAATGATATGGTACCCATACCTTCTTCCATTCAGATTAAAATTATTAGCTATTATTATTTTTCCTTTGGGATGCATTGGCTATTCTTTGTGTGTGTGTGTGTGTGTGTGTGTGTGTGTGTGTGTGTGTGTGTGTGTGTGTGTTTTTGTTTTTGTTTTTGTTTTTTTGTTTTTTTTTGTCAGCCTCTTGACATACAGAGATTACTGTAGACTGATCAAGAAAAGGAACAAATACAAAATGAACAGAAATAAAACTATCAATACAACATACAAGTTTAGAAGTCAGTGGATTTTATCTTTTTCTGTCTGAATTTTGAATAAGAATCCATTTCTTATGGACTATGTCATCCTAGCACCTTTCTATAAGAAAGTGATCCGGGACAGAGGCTTATTGACATGGTGACCATTCAAAGCTGGCAAGGTACTTAAGTAGTTCAAGGACATTTGCTAACAAAATACGCATCTTTGATAAGTTTTAAATTTGGGGCTTTAAAGCATTTAGCAGTGTGTCTTTAAATAGGAGCTGACAAAGCTCCAGCTACAAAATGTGAACTTTGGGGAAGTCATATAATTTGCCTTTATGACCTGGCACTGCATAATTTATTTAATAAGATTTCAAGAGTGTTACTGAATGTTTGTTTGTTGAATGTCTGTTGAGTCAGTGTGAAGTGATGGAAAGAGTATGCACCTGGCTGAGAGCACTTTTTGTTCCAAACATCATCAGGTTGAATGGTCTCTGAGATTCCTGGTCTGTTACCTTCCAATTGTTAAGTTCCCAACATTTTCCCTTTATAAATTAAAACCATGCTATTTACAGCTCAGCTACAATAAGCCTTGCAAATATGCCAAAAATCAAATCATTGCTTGTCACAGCAAATCCAATCAACCAATCATCACCCCTAGTCTATAGCTAGCTTGCATGCAACAATTAGTTTGGTTGAATGAAGAAGACTGCACACAGGGCCATCCTGGAGGGGGGAGGGGCATGAGAGAGGCAATTGTCCCTGGCTCTGTGCTTCTGTGGGACTCACACTGTCCTGCTGTGAGCCGGGCATGCAGGATTCACCCCGCTGCACCCCCAATGCCACACTGTCCCCAACACCTGCCCCACTGCCTTTCAGCATGAAGATGAAGACAGAGGGGTAGAGGGAGAAGTGAGGAACCCAGCCTCTGCTCTGGGACAGCCCTCCCTATCTGCAGGCTGGAACAGCCAGCCCAGGGGCGGGGAGGAAGAGTGAAGCCCCAACCTGTGGACTGGCCTGCCCCACCCCTCGGCCGGTTCAGGGCAGGAGTGGTAGCATGGGGCCCAGCCTCTGGGCCCGCAGGCCGATTAGCCATAGGTCCTGCACCCCACAGTGATGGTCCTGACTGCACACATGGTGGATTATTTGAATGAACTGCCACAGTTCTTCAAATCCACACAGAAACAACAACCACAATCGCACACAGTTGCTCACTAGATATGCTCTAATCCTTCACTTGTCACTTGAAAAAATCAGCACAAGTCTTCAGAGTGACACAAAGACAGAGTGGAGAAGCTGACAGCCCTACAGTACCAAGTAGCCTGCATGGGGCTCAATCTCATGATGTTGGCGTTATTAGCACCATGCTCTGACCAGCTGGCATTGGCACTGAATGCCTGTTGAGTCAATGTAAACTGATGAAAGAGCTGCTGGCTTGGTCAAGAATATTTCTGTTTGCAATAACTCCAGGTTCAGTCATCATCAGGCCCTGTGAAAACCCAATGAAATGCTGATGTCCAGAGGTCCTGTGGTGGTTGGAATATGACAGTTGATCAAAGGGGACAGGAGTACCAGCTACACGGGGTAACACAAAGGTGGTTGTGCCTCCATCCATCTGATGGTTCTATGCACAAACTGCATGAAACATAAACAAGATGTCAAGCATCTGAGGTGGATCGTCTCCCACAAGAGCAGATGTGATAAATAAAATTTGCTAGTCTTTGAAAGTGCCACCAGATACCTTCTTTCCTGTGCTGGACTAGATTAACATGGCTGCCCCTTTGTGACATAGCATCATATGTGGAACATGTATATGTAGTAGCATTGCTCATAACAATGCAACTTATAGAAATGAGAATCCCAAAATACTAACCACTACCCCCAACTGTCTGTGACTTCCTATTGTAACAAATTGCTAGCTTCACATAAAGGGTGTCACACATCTACCTCTCATGGGCCGGGGCATGACCAGTTACCTTGTCTCTCTGGTGATGGGTGGCTCCTCCAATGGAATCCGTGGGGTATGGGAGATGGGTAGAGACCTGGGCCTGCCCGCTCCTCTGGATCCCAGCCCTGGAGCCCAACAAATAGTGCCGTGGGTTTCATATTTGCAGCTTCAATATTTTTCTCTGAGTTAATTTCCCCCTTTGTCCTTCTAGCGTCTTCTATCCTGCTTCACACTGTCTGTGCAGGGCTTCCTTACTCAGACCCCTGTGCTATCACACCTTCTGAACCGAACACACACAAAGCATTATATTGTCATGCAGTAGCCATAGCCAAGGAATACATTAGTCTTCTAGAATCACATTGAACCTAATAGAAAATAACTTGGCTCTAAGGTGAAGCAGTCCTTTGCCAGGCAGATCATGGATGAAAAAGTTCAATGAGTCATCACTCTCAACTACCTCCTAATATCTTTAGTAAAGTCTGTCTTATCTTGGAGGCCTTGAACTATGCTGCATTGTCAACACAGGAGTAAAAAGAAAGTGAGATGAAATAATTGATTCAAGATTAAATTAAATCAGAAAAGGCTTTGTGTCTTTTGTCAGAGTATGATTATTTCACCATTGAATTTGCTACTCTTACCTATATAGATACTGCAAAAACTTCATTCACATGAGCAGTCTCAATAAAGTCACTGGTGCTAGTGAATTAAGTAAAGGTAAGTATATACATATGTTTTATAAGATCAAGGTCCATATGTGTGATTATATACTTTCCTGTAGATAGCTGATGAACCTTATTACTACAACAGATGGTAGAACTATCTGCCAGTGCTGAGTGAAAAATATAAATACAAAAATCCTTCCTGAATTCTTCTTATGGATCCTTGCTTTTTCTGTCCACTTGTAGAAGATTTTGTGTACAGCTCATTGTAAAATCTTGGGAACTTGACAATAGATCCTATTACTCCATTCGATGGCACTTGTCTTTAAATGCTTGATCAAAACATCAGAATGTTGACTTCATCTTCTTTTTGCCTTAAAAAAAAAACAGATAAATGGTTGGAGAAAAGAAAATCAACCACTTTTCACCATAGCCACTTAAAATGAATGACAGAAACTGTGACTTCTAAGAAATTTATTTTATGGTCTGACACTATGCCCAACACAGTGTCTTTTCAATGAAATTTATCACTAACACTGAAAGGACATCAAGAAAAATAAAATATTATCAATAAGTTGTTTTAACAGCTGGCAAACGGAGTCCTTTATTAAATTAAGATGTGATAATTGGTCAGTGATAAATGAGAACCTAGTTAAGTCTGAAAACCCCTGCCTTACCTTCATAGTAGAGGAAACTACATTGACTAGCTAACTCCTCCTTAAAGTATACTATTTGATGGTTAATATTGAAGTCAGTTCCCAAAATCACTTCAGTTTAATTCTTAGGTAAATGCTCGTCAACTGTCACAGACATTTTTCCCAGTCTACTTTCATTCTAAGCTCACTCTTAGGACTCAGTTGGAAACTTAATAGAACTTTGTCTGCATTGGAGAATTGAACAGACTACACTGAATTTGTTTTGTCATGAATGGTTCAATGCATCTACAGTAGTGATGCTGAATCAGTTTAAAAATTCTTATGGATTTGGCCCACGTACATGTTACTGCTGTCTTATCTCATTCAATCTTCATCCAGTCAAACTGTTCCTGGTCCACCTGCAAAACAATATATTCTGGGTTATTTTGAAGGCCACTGGTTCACTGTGGCTATGTCTATATATGCAGTTTCAGTTCAGACTTGCTAGCCCAAACTAAAGAAGTCCAAGGTTAGTTCAAACTAACCTCGAGCTAGTTTGAGCTAACCATGGCTTTTTAGTTTGATCTAGCCAGGTGTTCTAGCTGAAACTAGTGTTTTAGTTCAAGCTAGAACACATGGCTAGTTTGAAACTAATGACTAAGTTCAAACTTTTTAAATTTAAATTAAGCCTTAGCTCATGTTTTGCCCATGCTTAGTTCGAAGTTTGAACTAAGCGCAGAAGTCTGAACTAGCATTGGTACTTATTAGTTTGAACTAAGCTTTGCCTACTTCAGACTAAGAAATTTCTTATTTCAAACTAGGCAAAGTCTAGTATGGCCAAGAGCTAAATTGGTCCAGATTAAGCTTCCTTAATCTGGACTAATTTGGCAGTGTGGACATAGCCGGTGGGACTGTGCTGTGAGGGAACTAACTTACTCATGAATAATTAATATTTGCTCTCATATCTTGATTTTCAAATCATTTCAAGTAACTTAACCTTTACTATCCATTTCAAGTATAGGTACAAAATATGCAAGAGATTATAAAACTAAAATCTAACATTTATTAAGAAAGACCCCAACAGACCAATCACCGTCTGTTAAATCACTGAAGGAAAGGATTAAGAGCCTAAACTGGTTAGTTGTTTAATGACCTAATATTCATTACTTTCAGTGGGAGGACTGAGGGCTTGGAGCAAGTCTCGGTATTTGACCCTAGTGATTTTGAACAACCAATATAAATATTCAGAATCCTTGTAAAATGATCACTTAAAGCTAGTACCAAAATAGAAGCCCTCAGGTCTCTGGTACATTTAAGACACACTTCTGCAACCCGTCTATAAGTAATTGGAAGTTTCAAAAACACTTACATGTCTAATCTTTGTCTTACTCATGAACTTAAGGTTTGCAGGATTTGGTCCATTGCTAGAAATAACATCACTCATGTACATCATAAAAGGGATATAAACATACTATGGCTATGTCCACACGCAGATGCTTATTTCAAAATAAGTTAATTCAAAATAAAATTGTTATTTTGAATTAACTTAAATTGAAATAAACAAAAACCTTAAATCTAAATAGCAAGTTCAGACACAGGACTTGCTATTTCGAATCAGGAGAGGGGCAGCATGGGAAGTGTGGCAAAATGGCCCCCTCCCTGGGCCATGCCCCCACCTAATATATGGAAAAAGGAAGGCACCCTGGGAAGGAGAAGGGCAAAAGTGTTAATTCGAAATAAGGGTTATTTTGAAATAACACGTCCAAATGGTGTTATTTAGAAATTGCTTCATTTTAACAGACAATTTGAATTAAAGTAGGTTTAAGCTATTTTGAAATAGCGTCTCTTGTTTTGAAATGACAGTGCTCATCATTTTGAAACAAAAAAATGTCATGTGGACCTAATCTTTTTTTAAATTGAAATAACCAATGTTATTTTCATTTAAAAGCTATGTGTGGACATATCCTCTGATAGTAAATCTGAATGATACAATGAACCATACTCATTCTTATTGAACTGGCACATTTTGCTACCTGCCTGAAACAAAATTAATCAGATATCCAGTCAGGTCAATATGAAATACTATTTTTGTTTGTGAAAATTTCAGTGAACTCTGAGAATTCTTGTGGGATTTTATAAGTTTTTGGATAATTAATAGTCATTTTTCCACTTCAGTAGGAGAATTCAGTCTACCAAACTGATAATCCAGATTTAGATGTACTGTAAATTTATCCACCTTCTTGCCCCTAAGACATGAACAAGGACTATACAAGAAAAAAACATTCTTTAGACATTCACAGTAGCCTTCCTAAGTCGTGTTCATATTTGGCCACACCATTGTCAACAGCTGGATAGTTGTTTTTTTTTTTTTTTCTTTTTCTGTTATGGAGTAGCTAGATCCTTATCTTTTTTTCCCCCCCTATTCTTCCCCCTGTTTTTGGTGAGGAAAAGTTGCTGTTATTCATTTTAATAGACTTGCTATTTTATTTGTTCAGAGTAAATTAATGGAATGTCTACATAGCAATTAAATTAAACAGCCATGGTGATAAGAGTCAGCTGACTCAGTCTTGGATGGTTCAGGCTAAAAGGGTGTAATAGTGCAATATTGACATTCATACTTGGGCTGGAGTCTGGGCCCAGGGATCCAGCCCTCTCCTAGGGTCCCAAAGCTCAGGCTACACCCCAGGTCTAGACATCTATACTGCAGTTTTACAGCCCAAGAGCCCAGCCCTGAGAGTCTGAGCTGCAGGTGTTCAATTGCAAAATAGACATAGCTTGAGTATTCCTTTTTTAAAACATGTTATCAAAAGCCCATTTTTATCATGTACCCTTTGAAGTTAATTTCTGTTTCCAGTGAATGCATCTTTTTAATCTTTCCTTTTTAATGGAAAGCCAGCAGCAAGGCCAATTATTTTTCCCCTTGGTGTTATTCTCTCAGCTTCCCAGAGCATCATATCTGCTACATTTCTATCATTTGGATTAAAAAAAATTCTCAGTATAGGATCTGAACAGTTGCTAATAATTGGAAGCCAGAAGTAACAGTCAAACCCCAATATTATATATTCATTTTTAATTACTGATTCAGAGTAAGATAATTACTTGTCATTTTCCAGTGATTACTTAGAATTATGTAGAATTACTTAATTTTGTTTGGAAATTGCTTAGGGCTTGATTGCCCTGCTCCCATTAAAATAACCAAGTAAATCCTTAGGGCTACAGGGACTCCATGGAAAGCATGAGAAAGATTTTTCTCCAGATACTTCGATCTTGGGGTGCAGTGTTTGTTTTCCCATTTCACATCCCTGTAAAATGAGTAGAGATTCCAACTCCAGAAACCACAGATCAGAAAACATCAGCATGGATCCCAGGGGGTCTACAGGAGTTTAGAACTATGAACAAACCACAAAGAGGTCAATGCATCTATGTTGGCTTTGGAGGCCTCTGCCTAAAGGAATTCTCTTCTCTCAACATGCATGCTCACTTCTCCCAGCCTTGACTTGTGTATCACTGTCCTCAAAAAGCATCCTGGGCAGAACTCACACTAAGATAATGGTGATGAAGAATTAATCCCTTCCCCTTTTTTGCACAGAAGGGGGAAGATCCAGAGTATGCAACTTATATTAAATAAAATATCATGATCTTCTCTTTTTTTTATGCTTATTATTACCTAGTTGTGACACATAGACCTCTTGATGCTAAATGGTAGTCATTACAGGGCAGTTACAAGCAATGTTCCCTCTAATTACTCGGAGGCTGTGTGCACAAACAATTTCTTTGTGTGCACAAAAACATTTCTTTGTGAGCACCAATACTAGCACTATTGAATTTTTTTGTGCACACTTTATTTTGTTGTGTGCACAGGCATTATGACCTGTGTGCGTGCACACACACACACAGCTTAGAGGGAACAGTGGTTACAAGGATATACTAGTCTGGCACATAGCTACAAATCTGCCAAAGAATGTCATATAAGGTCTCTGATGAAAACTTGAGTAACACTGATCATCATAGAAAGATGTAGGCACAGAAATTATGTGAAAAATTTTGCCTATATGTCAAAAATTATGTTCTCTAGGTTTCTCCATTAAGGCAAGTCACTGAAAGTTGATCCACATATGCCAGGGGAAATGATACCTGTATCAGTCCAACTCGACTTGTACAAACTAAACATTGTACAGTTCACAGTGGATGTCCATTTTCAGTTTAAGCAAATTTCTAATCAATAGATTGTGAAGGCTGTAGAGGAAAAAAAGAGCAGAGATTATCCTGCTTAAGTGGAAGACAATGAACTTTTGTAAGTATATCTGGGGTGCAGATAAACATCAAATTATCACTTGAATCCGTGAGCACAAGCAACCAGTAGTACTGATCTGATGAAAACGGATCTTGACCAAGGTGGTCAAAAACTCTTGGAAGCGGATTTGGGGTAAGCTATCTTGTAGGAGATAGGGAATATCTTGTCAGGCCTAAACAAGCAGAACCACAAAGTAGCGGAGAGTGCCAGAATCTGAACATCTACACCAAAATAAAACAGAGAGGGAGCCGATCCACAGGAGGCACAGACAACACTTCCTCATGCTAAGGACAGGAAGGAGTGAGGTGCCTCACAGTCCTTGGGTAGCCCTGAGAAAAATCATACTATTGACTATTTTTTGTAAAATTACTCATACAGTTAACATGTTATTTACTAAGAAGTGTTAATGTCCACAAATATCTATTGTGATTTTTAATTATACTTAACACAAATAATGCAAACAAATTAATTTTGGTTTTCCCAGTCACTTTTGTTTATAAGCAAGCATTCTGTATTGTGCCCCTCAAACAGGTCATAGGCTGAATGGGAGACTGTCTTCATGAGTCCTTCTTCCTTGTAAAAGACATGAAGGCTATGTCTACACTGACAAAATAGTCTGGACTAAGGAGCCTCAGTTGAGACTAATTTAGCCCATGGCTACACTAGGTTTTCCCTAGTCCACACTGAGAAATTTCTTAGTTTGGACTAAGAAAATCTTAGTTTGAACTGGTAAGTACCAGGGTTAGTCCAGACTTCTGTGCTTAGTTCGAACTTTAGTTCAAACTAAGTGTGGGCAAGACCCAGACGAAGGCTTAGTTCAAACTTAAGAAGTTCCAACTAAGCCATTAGTTCAAACTAAAAACTTGTTCTAGTTAGAACTAAAAAGCTCCCAGTTAGTTTGTACTAACCTGCGGTTAGTTCAAACTTAACTCAAACTTCTTAGTTTGGACTTGCAAGTCCAAACAAAGATTGGCAGATGTAGACATAGCTGAGGAGTCCAATTCATAGGACTTGGAATCACTAAGATACATGTGCATTTTAAAACTGTCATTTGCATCTCCTTCAGGAAAAGCTAGTGACTAGAGAATATTTTTTTAATGAAGCTTCCTTCCTTTACTTGCTAAATAATTAAAGTCTCTTTATATTGAGCAGTAACATCTTACCTTTAATCATTGCTTTGATTAGCTACATTCTCAAATCCTGAAGTCGCTGCTGCAGTTAAAGGCCTAATAATAATTATTATTGAGAGACATAGTTTTGAACTTCCCATGTTCCAGTGTAAAACCAGAATTTTTATTATGAGATTAATACCTGTGTGTGGACAGCTGCAGGTCTCCCTAACCTTCTAGGTCCTCTGGGTGGTCTTATTCCCTTGGAATATGAGTATCCACAGGCATCACCCGGTGCAATCACTCATATTCATTTATTTTCAGTGTACAGTTACAAACTCCACTACTGAACCAGATCCACCTGGCCCTGAGGTTTTGGGATGCTTGCCGTTCTTTAGTCAGGAAGCAAATTAAAGTGTAGAGTTTCTACACTCCTCCTTACCCATGCTTCTTCCCAATTTTTCCTTGTCTGGGTTATATTCTCCCTGCAGCTAGGGGGACAGCAGTTCCCACTTGCTTCATTAGGCACATCCCTGATTTCTTCTAATCAGTCCATTCAGTGGTGGGTTTCTTCCCTGCTATCCAGGGGTCTGCCAGCCCACCTTACCCCAGTCAAGGCAACTAGGAAGGGTAAGCGGATGGCAGAGGTGTAAAGGTGACCTACTCCCCCCATACTGCCACATCCTACAATAAGGTACATAGCAAAGAGGAGAACAAGCAGCTTGGTATTATAAACTGTTGTTTAACAGCTACTGAATTTCATGATTTTGCATAAATAAATTAAATAATTTATAAGAATGCAGAGAGAGATGGCTTCAGTTTTTGTGGGACAGACTTGCAATATGTTTTGAAACCAGTACTATACTTTGTAATGGATGTAGACTTGAGACTATGCTCTGGTACCAAACATTCTCACTGGAACCTAGCAATCTTTAAAAAAAAAAAAAATCCTGAAAGCGTATGTACATCTTCCATTCAGCAGGTAGTTTCATGTTATTTTTCATATAAATGTGTAAGTATAACTCCATTTTGATTATTTGTGTTGTTCTGACTCGATATTTTCATGGAGATATATTTTAAACAAATTAAAATACTATTTCTTGGTACAGAATATGTAGCACAACAATATGAGGCCAGCTACCTTCATAGAGTGTGTTCACACAGGGCTTTTATTTTGAAACAACACTGGTTGTTTCAAAATAAAAGTCCCTATATCCAAACGATGTTTTCTTGTTTCGAAAGGAGAGAGCTCCTCGTTTCAAAAGAAGAGCCCTCCTTTTGAAACAGCTTAAACACACTTTGCTGTCGAAAGGAGGCTTATTTTGAAACCAGTGGTTTCGAAATAAGCCGTTTGTTCATGTTATTTCGAAACAACCTTTGTTTCGAAATAACAAGGACCTTCCCCCCAGGGCGCATAGCACCTTGGGGGGAATGTCCCACCCCCCAGCACCCTGGACAGGGATCAGCACCCTGGCCAGGGTGCTGAGTGGGGCACAGGGGGTCAGAAGGTGCCCCAGCCGTCTTCCCCCGCTTCCCTTTGCTGGGAGCAGGGGGGGACCGGAGCCTCAGCCCCCTTCGCCCCCCCTACCCCCGGCAAGGTGATGGGGGTAAGCCAGCTGGGACTGCCCCCAAGCCCGGGGTGCTCTGCCCCCAAGCTTTCTCCCCCCCCCGTGTGGCTTCCCCCGCGCCCCCCCATGCGGCCCCTCTCACCCTATCACCAAAGTAGACAGAAGCAATATCTCTGATCTATCTCACCATCTCCCTTATGTGCAACACTGTTGCTGAGCAGACTCTGCCTGTGGCTGGACAGACTCAGCCTGCAATTTCCTGCCTTTTTCTCCAAAAGCAGGAAAATATTCATGAAGAAAACTCTCCAAGATGGCTGGTAGTCCAACAAAATGGAGTCCAAGAAACAAAATGGTATTTACCTGAATAGTTTCCTAATATAGGGTTGCATCTCTGGCCATCTAAGCTAATGTTGGACCTATCCTCCATGAACTTATCTAATTCCTTTCTGAACTCAAGTTCCAAAGAGGCAGCCCTGTTTGTCTAGTTCATTAAAACAATTTGTTAGTCTTTAAGTGCCACAGGACTCCTTTTTTACCCAGTTATACTTTTGCTCATTACACCTTCACATGGCAATGAATTTCACAGCTTAATCATGTGATTCATGAATAAATTCTCCTATTTGTACTAAAGTTGCTGCTTTTAATTTTAATGGGTGACCCATTTTTGTATTGTTGGAAAGATTAAATAACACTTCTTTATTCACTTTTCCATACCATTCATGATTTTGTAGTTATCTACCATAACTCTCAATCATCTTTTACTAAACTATATCAAATTAGGTACACTTGGACTCAGGGTAAGATGGAAATAGACACTTGTTAGGACTCTCTGGGTAAGGATAAAAGTGATAAAAATTAGGGTGATATCATGATAGGAGTCCACTACAGACCACCTAACCAGGAAGAAGAGTTAGATGAGGTCAAAAAAAGTGAATAAAGAATGGAACTAGACTGAAAAATGGCAACAATGTTCTTAAAAAAGGGGGAGGGTGGATCTTCAAGAAAGAAGATTATTTACCTTCTGTATTATTCATCCTTAGTTGTGTGTGCACTGCATATTTCAGTACCTCTGGAATCAAGATATTAGAAGTATTGTTTAATAATGTTTCTTCTCCTGCTGGTTGGTGCAAATCAGAAGTGTTGAACCCCAGGTTCGCGATGTGACTGGGATGGACCAGCGACACCCACCAATGAGACAGACACCAGTTCAATTAAACAAAAAAAAATACTTTTATAGTGACACCTTAAACACCTTCAACCCCTTAACAGTGAAAAACAAGGAGATCTATACAAAAACACTTGTAATCAACTAACAATATGAAGCAAAAATCTATATAGGACACTTATAACCAACTAATAGCATAAAGCAAAATCTAAATGAACACTTATAACTAAATGACAATATAAAGCTAAAAACCTATGCAAAGCACTTATAACCAAGTAACAGTGTGGAGCAAGAGTCTATATAAAGCAGCTGTAAAACAGCTCCAGCCAAACAACAGGATAAAGCATGTAAGTCTATGCAAAACACTTACAACCTACCAAAGTACTTATAGTTAAATAACAGTATGGATTAATGACCTACAAGAGGGTGGCCATAATAAGTCAAGGACTTTTCTGGCCTTTTACTGCCTCAACATCGGTATAGGCACTGACCAGCCCACCCGACGTGTATTTACCAATGGCTGGAAGCCATTCCTCCTTGCTAGCCAAGAAGGGTGGGCGGCAGAATGAAAAAAGTCAGATGAGAGAAAAATAAACCCCCACACTCCCCCCGTGTACACTGGGGAAGTTTGGGGCCAGCAGTTTAGAGCAGAAGCAGAGTAATGAACAATTATACAGTAAGAAGGATGCAAAATACAAATGACTAACAAAACACCTGGCAAATTAACAACACAAAACTATGCTAGACCTTAAACAACTATACCATAAAAAGATTATGCAGGATACAGAGAAAATAATAACAACTACACAAACTATGCAAAACTCAGGTGAAGAAGCTACAATCACAGACTATATATATAAATGGTACCAAGTAGAATGATTAAGAGAAGGTAGGAGGCCTATATCGATTTATAATACCTGTCCCAGGACCGGAGTAGAACCCAAAGCGAGGAGGCAGACCAGCTGCAGCATCTCAGCACTTAATCGTTCGGCCGGCAATCCGTGTACACCCCAAAAAAAAAGAGGGTCTCGGGGGTGGGTACTCCCTGTCTCAGTCGGGGGATCAGTCCGACCGGGTCGCGACGTGCCCTTTAGCATTCGAGGGTGGGAGAACAACAAGCTAGCTGAAACAGGGGGTTTTAATAGAATTTTGCCCAGCCAGAGTAAAAATAGCCAATTAGGAGTGGGATCCTGGTCAGGACCAATGATAAAACTGGGACCCCAGACAATGGCCCCTCCTTCGTGGTGACGGGGGTGCCGAGAAACTGTTCAGGGGGGATAGGAACTCACCCCCCTCCTTGCTGACACAAAGCTAGGGAGGAAGAAACTCACACAGGAGATTGAGAGCCATCAGGGGAGATTGATACTTAACACTCTTTCCCCTTGTGCTGGATGGCCCGGAGATGGAGGCCCAACAGGGAGCATAATCCAGGGGGCTACGTGTGGGGCGGGGTGGCCATCATGGCTGCCACCTCCGCTGACAAGAAGCAACTCTACGGAAGTGAGAACTGTGTAAATGGGACCAGAATCAGGTCAAATAACTTCAGATTATAAACTGTGAATTTTGGATTGCTATAGATAGATTGGTCTGTTTCCATAATGTTTTATGAACATGTATACACAGAATGAAACCAGCAAGTTTATCTTCATTTTCTTTTCCAACACAGGAGCCCATTCTGCAGACAGTTACACATGAATTAACCTTATTCACTTACTTAAGTTTTAAGATCTTTGGGGCAGGGACCATTTTTGGTATATGTGTTTGTACTGCACCTAGCAAAATGAGGTCCTGATTCATTATTAGAATCCTAGGCACTACAGTAACATCAATAATGATAAAGTGTACTCCCATTAACTTCAATATGAGCAGTCAAGAACTATTCACATGAGTAAAGCAAGGTATACATGTTTTTGCTGTGTAGATTGTTGATACAGGGTCAAATCCTGCTCCCCTTACTAGTGCATAGGTTCAGATGGTCTAACAGGAGTCTAAGAGAGAGATTCTGTTCACTTTTGCACCAGTATGAATCTGGACTACCTGTAGCAAATCCAGTGGGGTTGCTTTGGGATTTACACTAGAATAAAGAGATAACACTTCAGAATGAGTGATTTCCTTTCCACCGTGCTCCTAGATAAAACCTATGGGATTTGGTTCTGGACTGAGGCCCAATCTATGCTGCAGGGGAATTTTGGCTGCAGTTGACAGGAGTTATGCAAGCTACACAGATTAACTTGCATATCTCCCATTGTCTTCATAACTTCACTTCTATGTGTCACCTTCACTAAACAGTGCCAATGTGAAATGCATTCCCATCAATGCAATGCTATGCTGTCTCGGGGGTGGTTTTATCAGATCAAATTCTGAACTGACTGAGTGTGTCTTTACTGATCACTCAATTGAGTCAGATAAATCAACGTACCAGAAGCAAATTTGCCACAATTAATGTTGACATAGCCTGAGAAAATCTCTGGAAGAGTCTAACGCTTAGTCAGGGAGAGAGGTTTAACCCATGTTGAACCATGGTATCCTACAGAGGACCAGAAAGTTCTCAGATGATCTACTAAAAGGCACAGTTCTATCTGCCTTTAAGGGTTTCCCCTCTTTCTAGCCACTTGTGAGGTCACTTTTCAAATGACACTTGGGTTCCCAATACAGTGAGGGGCTGTGAGAACAGCAACATAGCTTGACGTTTAGCAGATTTATTGCCTGATGCCTTGGGAGGTGATATGCTTCCTAGCTTATGCCTGGAAAAATCCTCCTGGCTATGCATAGATTCTGGGGCCTGGAAGGGTTCACTGTGGAAGTATGTGGCCATGCCATGGAGGCAAATGACTCACCTATTCCACATGGGAAGGGGAAGTCCACAAGCATATGTGGGTAAGGGATTGATCCCCACCCAAGGAAGGTGTTCATGGGTATGAGCAGAACAGGATGGTGCCCATATACTTTGCATTCAGGGCAACCGGTTAATTTTTAATTATCTACAGGTGTCTGATTATAGTAAGTATATTTCTGGGAATGCAATGCCAAACAGTTAAAATAAAACTGTCTATAGCACTGAAGCAGACAACTACATTATTATAAAGTTTTACTTCTTTATCTTCAGAAGTCTTATGACATATTTAGCCCATTGTGATGGTTTCTAATGAAGCCAATTCACTGGGGCCTTTAAAAGTAAAGTTCATAAATAGAAAACTTTTAGAAAGAAAAGTCTTTACAGCCTTAAACTAGTTTAAAATGTAAGTGCTCTGTGTTTTCTGAAATTGTAGATGTGTGTTCACACTTATTGTGTTTGTGCTCTACTGACATATATCCAGAGCAAGACGATACAAATATTAACCTCCAGGGGCCCTCACAAAAACAAGGAGCTCTGTCCTCAATTGATGTATATTGACAAAGATCCTTTATCTCACAAGGTTATGCCAACGAGGCATTTTAAAATTAATAAATATGACCTGAATGGTCTACAAATATCAGTGTATGAATAAAGCTACTGCTATCCCTATGGGGTAAATTAGGCACAATTAAAATAACTGTCTTGACCCAGTTAGCCTATCTTTGTTTCAGCTACCCTGCTTAAACTTTCTAATAACTATATTCAACAAATAAATGTGACACGTAAATTGAATTAGCTCAACAAGAAGCTTCAGATAAGCTGACACAAATTCTGCCCTTGTGCCAAGGAACAGAAGACCTAGAGGTTCACCCCCAAAACTTGTGTGCATGTTACCTCTGCAAAATACTTCTCCCTTGGATTTTCTATTCTGAAGAGCTTCTCTACATCTGATTAAAATGATGCTAAGACTTTCACTGGAACTAGCATGTTCATTTCTTTTGCACAAATGATATATATTTTGTGATAACAAATCAGATAATTAAGCAGTGGTAACATCTGGGTAGTCAGCATTTCCTGTCGCCTGAAGGAGTGAGGGCATGCACTCAAGATTTTTCCTTCAGAATCTTAGAATATTACCTCCAGGTGTCAATGTTCTTATTTCTCCTCTTCATTTAAACTCTTTTCCATCTCTCTCTCTCTTCTTTCCCCATTTCTCTCCTTAATTTGCTTGTCTGCTCTCCCCATTCTTTTCATACCTCTTTCTTTTCAAGTCCTCCCCTTCTGCTAAGGTCTGTGTGGCTCAGGTCACCCTGTTCCTGCTTCTCAGGCTGTGGCACACAAACTCGATTAGGACGGTCATACATTACACTGGGTTGCTTTAGCCATGCCCAATACTAGGTCATATAGAAAGTATGACATACCACACAATGAGTCACAGTAGTTGCCTAAAATGAAGTGAACAGGAGACTGGTTGAGTAAAGCTTACGGACAAGAGCTGGGACTATAGCTCCTGAATCCCACCTGGCACCTTAATGATTGTCCCATCCTGTCTATGATCTAGCTCTTTACTATATTTTCCTTAACTTTACTTTCTTATGCTTTTGTTTCCTCTCTTCTTACTCTGTCATTTCTGACTCTATCTCTTTTCCCCTTTTGTCTCCCCTCTGCCTTTCTGCCAATACATTATTTCCTCTTCTAGCCAGCCCTTCTCATTGTCTTTCCAAAAGCTAAACCATCTCCTCTGAGCTGAATGGTTTCTTCATGAAATTCTGTAGCCCTTTGTCACAGTCAACCAAAATATTCTTCATTTCACTAATGACTCTGTTAGTTGACTCCAAAAAAGTGAAACTGTAGTTTTATTGCACCCTGTTTTGTAGTGTCCTAGGCTGTGGTAATGTTTTAGCAGCAGTTGTATATAATGAGCCCTTTTAAGATCTTGTCGACAAGACTTTTCAACATATTTTTTTCAGTATAATTATACAACTGTTACAATGTGAATGTGTCCACATTAGCTTGTGTAAAGTGATTCCACTTCCATTTTGAATCATGAAATCTATACAGCAGTATGCCTTTTTGAGTTAAGCAGACACAACATTCTGTGATGGTATCCCAACATCCAATGTTTTGTAATTAGGCCCAATGTAGACCCAGGAATTAGGGTTAGGGAAGTACTATTCTTGTACTCTACAGCAAGGTGTATGAGCATAAAATTAAAATAATGTAATGAATTTAAATGAATTAAATCTTTTATGAATTGATGTTATTAGAAATGACTGTACCTTGGTTTATAAACTGTCAAAATGGTGCAGAAATAGCCAACATGCAGAATGAACACATTCATGGAGATGGGGTTCACAAGAATGTATAGGTGCGATCATAGCTGTTCTTGTCTTTAGGGGTTGGAGTGGTGTGGGAACTGACAAGAACAGCTAGCGGACTGATAGCAAGCTTGCAATATCCATGTACCAGACTGCAGGGCAGGATTAGGTAGAAGAAAACACTGTAAGAGCTTTTCTGCTGCAAACTTGTCTCTGCATCATATGCACTATATACTATGTTTTTCTGCATGTCCCTTTCTCTGTCCAGTAGGGTTCCTGCATCATTATGGGCCGGTACCTTTTTCGATTACCCTTATACATTTTTGGGGTGGGGGAATGTGGAAGGGAGGTGGGATTCCAAAAAGGCAGGTTAGCATTTGTATGCACACACCTGTGGACTGTAGTTACATTGGAGGGTATAACCCTGGGACATGTCCCCAAGAGAAATAGAAAGTTCTTGTTTAAAAAGACAAAGAAAATCAGGAAGATACAGTCTTACTGCTTGTGAAAACCGTGTCCCCCTGAAATGTTGCCTGAATGGATGGGAAACACTGCCTATCTAGAAAGCCACATGAAAGTGGCATTGCATTGCAATGAGTGTACCACAGCACACTGCTATCTTTGCCTGTGTTTCTCATTTATAATACCGCTAATTATAATACTATAGTAGTAGTTTATAGCTACTGCACTGCAAAAGAAATAAAACTTTGCAGCTGTGATGCATGTTGTGTAATGGGTATAAAATAAAATGCATTGCAACAAATTGATGCTTGGTGGAAAGCTAGCTTTTTATACCCCTTGTTACTACAAACAACCTGGAGTCCTTGCCACACGAAATCATTTGAAGAACCTCTGTATCCTCAAGGGGTCAATTTCCTTTATTTAACTTAACATGAAAATCTTGAAGTTTAAGCAGCTCAGGGCAATGACGAAATTATAGTCTGCATGGATTTTCTACTGCGTTTCTTATTTCTGCTTTCACTGCATTAAGAACATAACACAAAAACACAAGAAAGGTCATACTGTGTCAAACCAATGGTCTGTGCAGTCTGTCTTCCAAAAGTACCCTTTCTTCCGAAAGTGGCCAATGCCAGGTGCTTCAGAGGTAACAAATAGAATAGATAATCATTGAATGATACGTCCCCTATCATCCACTCCGAGCTTTTGGCAAACAGAGCCTAGGGACACCCAGAACATAGTGTTATATCCCTGACTATCTTGGCTAGTACCCATTTGATGGAGCTATTCTCCATGAGATTATCTAGTTCTTTTTTGAACTTCTTTTTTTTTCATTTTGGACTTCACAACATCCCCTGGCAACAAGTTCTAACCATTGACTGTGAATTGTGTGACACTACTTCCTTTTTGGAGGTTTTGTTTGTTTGTTTTAAACCTGTTGTCTCTTATTTCATTGAATGTTCCCCAGTTCTTGTTCTATGAAGAACTAAATAACATCTCCTTATTCACTTTCTGCATATCAGTCAAGGGGAAACAGTTTCACTAGCAAAGACTGAAGCTAAATGCAGGTTAAGTTGAACAAGTGGAATTTTATTAAACTTTGTTAACTGCTCTGTCCATGTGACTTCATTTCTCCCAGCCTAATTCCTCATGTCACCTATTCCACTAATATTCCAAGGCAGCTTTACTGTTGAGAAAATGAAAATCAGTGCATCCCTCTCCCTAGAAGGCAAGGAAGTCCGTGATCTCCTGATGCAGTCACACAGAAGCATAAGGCACGGCGAGTGAGATGGACTCTGTGAACTTGCCGTGAGCCGAAGTCACAAGCAAATGCACTTGGGTGCACACCAGCATTTAAACAGAGGGGGAACAGCTACTTCAGATGAAAATCACAAGTAATGGATAGGCTGTCCTCATCTGAAACCATGCAGTTTTGGAAAACGGTGGGAGGACTACATGAAGTGATAGAAGTAATTTGTAAGGAGACTAGCCTACACAAACTTCTTACCAATATAACTGATTTGAAAGTTTGTGTGTAGGGATATGAGACAGTTTATGAAGAAAAACTAAAGATATAGTCAAAACTTTCCAGTGTTGAAAAATAACACTTGTGGGGGCTCCCCATAACTTTGACATGAAGAGGGCAGACTAGAAGGAAAGAAACATAGGCAGGGTAAATAAGATAATGAGGCAAAGAGAAAGAGTGGACTAGAACATGATAGAAGTAGAGTGATCTATATATGACCTGAATAACTTATTGAAGGCAGTTACAGACTCATCTACACACAACTTTTGTATCAATGTAACTATTTCAGTTAAGTGCCTGATTATTTTACTGAAACATGCATACCAGTACAACCCCCTCTTATGGCTACAGTTATATCAGTATGAAGGTGCCTTCTACTGGCTTAGCTTATCCCTCTTCTTGTATAGGAATAGTTATGTTTATATAAAGTGCCCTTATACCAGCATAACTGCCTCCACACTAGGGGTATTTTACTTCTTTAACTGTGTCAGTTAAAAGGGTACATTTCCAAGTGCTGATAGGCCCTAACATTTGACTCTAACTGAGCTATATTCAAGGGGATTGATTATGTTTCCTTGCAATTTGTGGAGCCATTTACACTAATTCAAAGTTGTTGCAAAACATTCTTCTTCTGATTACATAGCAGTTCTCACCCACTTTGAATTCACTTTTCAGTGATGTAGAAGATGACAACAGGGGTGGGCAACATTTTTGGCTCAAGTGCCACATGTCATGAATGGCTACTCATAAGAGATCACAGGTAGGGGTTTGCAGGGGCAGGGCTTGGGGGGGAGAGGCAAGCCCCCTCCCCAGAAAGAGGTGGAGCTGGGCAAGAGGGCAGAAGAAGGGAGCACTCTAGCCTCAATGCAATCTCCTTCTGCCACTCTCCTCCCCCCACCTCGATCCAGCAGTGGCTCACATCCTGGCCAGAGCATCGCACTGCTGCAACATCAATGGTCTGGTCTCAGCACGAGCTGTCGGTCTCCCTCCCTCACCTCTCCCAGGTCCACTGGCAGTTTGTGCAGGGCTAGAGACCTCCCACCGCTCCTGAGGCAGAGCAGAGGCTGTGTTCTGGCCCTGGTGCAAACTGACACTGAAGTGGGGAGGGAAAGCAGTCTTGGTGGCATTCTGGCTGCAGCATGAACTGCCAAGAGCTTGGCAGGGGGGAAGAGTGGATGTGGGCTAGAGGGCCAGAGGCAAGGCTCTCAAGGGCAAGATCTGGCTCCCGGGCTGTAGTTTGCCTGCCTCTGAACTACACAGAATTCATGGCAACATTGATTCAGGCCAAAGACATTAAAGCTTATTCTGATTTCCATAAATTTTACTAGCTACATTACTCTAAATAATTCATTAATAAATAGAGTGTTTATAATAAAGTAGATCCAGTAGCTATTCTTATATATTTCCTTTTGCTGGCTTTTTGTTTATCTTTCTATATTCTTCTCTTTATAAAATTGTCTACTTCATTTCAATAAAAAAAACCAGTATAGCTGGTTTAATGGCTGCTTTTGAACTAGCAATTGATCTTTGTTCTATATGGCTGAAGGTGACATTTTATTCACATATTCTATATGGCTGGAGATAAATTTTATTCAGACAGTGAATGACAACTTCCAAAGGGGCAGCTGGGTTAGTCTAGTTCAGTAAGAGAAGCAAGGAGTCCTGTGGCACTTAAAGACTAATAGATTTATTTATCATGTGAGCTTTCGTGGGAGAAAACACCATTGTCTATTTTCTCCCATGGAAGCTGACACAATAAATAAATGTTAGTCTTTAAGTGCCACTTGCTTCTTTTGAATGACAACTGTAGTCTAAAATTGAAGAGCTACTCCTCTTTCCGTACAATGATATACTTTGTATCCTATTACACTTTCCATTTAAGATTTCAAAAGGCCTGATAAATAAGAATGAATTAAATCTCAGGACCCATATAGTAGATTAGTATTATTTCAGAGAAGCAGACATCAGCATTCACTTTGAACAGCAAGTGAGTACTTGAGGCAGGAGCAGAACCTAAATTGACTTCATTGTCCATAGGGTATATGCTTCCTCACAAAGCCTAATGAAAACATAACAGTTAACATTAATTGATCAGACAGCTTATTGTAGTAAGATTAGAAATTCTGTTCTTACAATAAAAGCAAGGAGTCTTGTGGCACTTAAAGACTAGCAGATGTATTTATCGCATGAGCTTTCGTGGGAGAAAATGCCACTTTGCCAGACTCTTTGAAGAGGGGAAACTTACAGAATGGGATGAAAATGAATGGAGGGGAGTGTTAGACATGGGATCAGGTCATACGTCAACAGCAAATTAGAGCATTTGTAAAGGTTCAAACTCTTGGAACAGCACATAAAGGGAGGGTGAAGTCCAGTTACCTCTTATAATGGGAAAAATATCCATAGTCATGATTCAGCCCTGCTTTCTCAAAATCTAATCTGCATATTAGCTCACTTTCAGCTGTTTCTCTTTGAAGTCTTGATGTCCCATTGATTTTCTTGAGGACCATCATTAACAAATCATTGATGGACTGATTAGGAAGATGAAAATGCTCAGCAACTGTGGTGTGTGTGTGTGTGTGTGTGTGCGTGCGTGCGTGTGTGTGTGTGTGTGTGTGTGTTGTGATTTATGATGTCAGTTTTGTGCCCATTTATTCTTCTGCATAGGGACTGTCCTGTTTTATATAATTTGAGTCAGTTAAGTATGGTGTGTATGACAAATAATTATGTTGTTAACTGTCCCCAAAGTCTTTGTCATCCCTCTGCACTGTGATCTGATAATGCTGGACAGTAGTTATTATATGTGTGGCCCCTATTTGAAATAAAATCAGTGCATGGCAAAAATTACATTGTAAGAACAAGTTCCAAAGGGCACCTGTGTTAGTCTAGTAAAGCAGGGGTAAAAAAAGGAGTCTTGTGGCACTTAAAAACTAACAGATTTATCACATTAGCTTTTGTGGGAGAAAATCCCACTTCATCAGATGCATTGAAGAGGGGGAACTTATAGAATGGGATGAAAATAAATGGTGGGGAGAGTAAGACATGGGATCAGGTCATACTGCAACAGCAAATCAGAGCATTTGTAAAGATTCAAACTCTGGGAAACAGCACACAGAGGGAGGATGAAGTCAAATTCCCTGGGAGGCTATTTCCTTGTTTTTTTCAACACCAACAAGAACTCATTCAATTTACATTTTCAAGATTATTTTTGAAAAAATGGGCATGAATCTGAGATTCCCTCTTACATTACTTCTTACTCCAGTTTACAGGGGAGTTTCATGAGACTTTACCTGAGCTTTGTTAGACATGAAAGCATAATATTTTGGGGCAACTGATAGATGGAAAACTCCCATCACTCTAATCTCAAACACATTTATCTCTACTCCATGTTTTTTAATCGATATTTTGCTTCACATTTTATTTCCCTTATACAACAAAGGACCATTGGGATACACCAGCAGCCCACTTACATAGTGTAACAGTTTCCATGTATGAAGTGACTATTTTACTAGCCTGTTTCAAAATGTGGCAGAAAATTTGTTTTCCTTAGTTTTCAAGGGTTTAATTTTTATGTAGTATTCAGAGCAAGTATAAACAAGAGCTGTTACAGTTGAGCAACAATTGATAGGATAGCCAGTGACATCTTCCTAGATTACAGGATGACCCTGCCCCTCCATGCAGAAATGCTAGTTAATAAAACCTATACCAAAACATTGCCACATTAAAATGTCCAGCTCATTGCTGAGTATTATAATAAAAGACTGATTCTGATTTTTGGCAAATATAATGAAAATGCAACAGCCTGCATACAATTCTGTATATGATTACACAAAATGGAATAAAACTCACAAAAACAGCTCAACTTTCTCAGTAAAATCTAATGTTTGTTCATGTGTAGGGAACAATGTGGCAATGTAATTGTAGTTGGACTTGCTACTAAGCAGTGCATTGTGTGCTGTGCCTAATTCACTGAGTACTAGAATCCTCAATCACTGTCTGTACTTTTGCCCATCACAGGCCTCCTTCAACATTTCTTTGCTCCTGATCAACCAGAATAAATATTCTTGAATTCTCTTGTTCAATTGACACAAATCTGTAATTCTGCTTTCATCAGCAGTACATCCTATTTATCCCTTTCATATCTCCACACAGCGGTCAGAGAGAAAACCCTGTCCATGTGAACCCAGCTGAATGGCATCACAAAGATTTTCTCTGAGAGCTTCAAGTTGCCCTGTGTCTTGCTGAAAATTTTCAGGCACCTCTCTTTTAGTTGGGCAATCTTTTAAGTCAGGAGCAAGGATTAGTGTTCCTACAATGCCAAATTCTTCACTTAGCTCCTCCTGTATATACTTTTTTCCGTGCTGCAAGTGTAACCTTCAGGTGGGCTAGAATTCATTCACTAGCTGCTCTCCAGTGCATAACAGAGATAAACCCCTGGACAAAGCAGCTGGAGATCCAGGATCTAGTCCATAAAGGGACTCACAGTGAAGATCACTCAGAGTTATCATTCTACAACAAAATACTACTTAGAAGAAACATAACAATAAAATTTATTAACTACTAACATAAAAACCTTATCCAAAAAAAACCAAAATGAATTTAAACTAAACAGACCCTTATGGAAAAAAACACAACAGACCTAAAGTTCAGGGGGAGTCACCCCTTATCTCAAGAACCGACTTCTTTGTTCAAGTCCTTGAGGCTTGAATAGAAAGAAGTAGGAGTCCTCTTCTCCTCTGTCTGCAGGAATCTTCAACAGGAATCCATGCAGTGCTTTCTTTCTTCTCTGTCACCAGCACCATGCAGTCTGTTTACTGGTCAAAAAAACAACAAGGAGCTGTGTGGCACTTTAAGACTAACAGATTTATTTTTGCATGAGCTTTCGTGGGAGAAGATCCCACTTCCTCAGATGCTTCGAAGATGGGTGAACTTACAGAAAGGAAGAATCATCGAAGCATCTGAGGAAGTGGGATCTTCTCCCATGAAAGCTCATGCAAAAAATAAGTCTGTTAGTCTTAAAGTGCCACACAGCTCCTTGTTGTTTTTTACTGGACTAGACTAACACGGCTATCCCTTTTGATATTTACTGGTCAACCAGCTCTCGGTCCCATTACAGAAAACCATGCAGCAAAATGCTCCACTGCAGGGTGAAAACTTCGTGTAGTCCCCTTTTGACTCAACTCCTCTCAAATACTCAAGGACTGAGCACAGACTCTGCAGCTCTCTTTAGTTGCTCCTCTCCTAGCAGTTGCTCTCAGGCATATGGGTTACACAAGTGCAAACACCTACAGACCTTCACAGCTGATGGGTTTTTTCAAGAGCTAACTTGAACACTTTGGTGTGAAAGCTTCTTCACAGAAGTCATGCCTGTTTTGCCCCTATTACTTTGCTCTTATAAGGTCATAAAGTCCTTTTTACACCTTTTAGCAATAACTTGAGTAAGGCTCATGAGCTTAGAGATCAGTATATCCAAAGAACTTGTCCCTAGTCCTTCCCTACAGTTTCATCATTAAAAGTGTGAACTTATACACTGAAATAACACTAAAATACTTTGCTTCTAAAGCCTCAGTACCATGCATTAATAGCTTCAGAGCATGGCTTAGAGAGAGAAAATGTAGTTCAGCTACCTCACTGGAAGTTCCATCATCCCTATAGCATTTTTCAAATTATTTTGGAACACTCCTCCTCTCCTAAAATCTGGAAATAGCTGGTTTCCAGCATAGTAGTTTTCAGCATTTCAGTGATATGTTGATTGCTGGCAAAAGAGGCAGACATATGGTAACAAACAGTTCTCAGTAGATTTCACTCTTCCTCCTCAGCAAAGTCACAAATCTCCTTTAATTGTTCTGTTGTGGTAGAAAAAAAACACTAAAGTGGGATTAAACCTTTAGAATTAAATGTTCCACATCATCATCAAGTTCTCCTGCAGCATATTTCATTGCATTACGAAGAATGTGAGCTAAGCAGCTGGCTGCTACAATCTCCTCTTTGGCATTTTTCAGTTACTGGTAATAGCCATTACACTTCCTATAGTTTACAGTATTATATGCTAGCAGTGCAGCCTGGAATTTGACATTCTTACATGAACTCCTGAATGTGACAATATTGCAGTCAGCCATCTTCTGACCACGGCTAGCTGAAAACCAACCAAAAGATACCTAGAAATCATCTCAGGCCCTGAGAGGCAAAACTGTGCAGCTGCATGTTTACTGCTCTGCTAATCAGAATGGGCAGTTGGGAAAGGGAGTTAATGTGCAACATCAAGAACATTTTGAACTGTCCACCTTGGCTGGGTGCCTTTGACGTGTAGAAATGCTTTCCTGCTAAGGAGAATAATGAATTGTTATTGGCTGTTGGCTTTGTCTAGAGAAATATTATAAAGGGTTTAGTTAGGAAATGTGCTTTGCCGCAGTCCAAGAAAGCCCTTCTTTGGGCAGGAAACTAACAAGTAAAACCCCCCAGCAACTAGAAAGAAGGAGGGTCTAAGAGCCTAGCTGTTAATTCACACCTTCACAGGATGCATAGTGCCTTCTTTTCCTGTTTTTAGCAATGAACTCATTCTTTTGGCCATTTGAGATTAAACAATGTCTTGTGTTTTGGCATGGGATCCATAAACTAAAATAATGTTCTTTTATTGGCCATAGCAGAGAACTGAATGTGAATCAGTGTTTGAGGGAACAAGCTAGCTGTCTGAACAGTGTAATCATCCTGATTACATAGATTATTCATTTTCCTCCAGATATCAGGATGTTATAAAGGCTCAAAAAATTTCTCCTGCTCCAGATAGCTTGGCAGATGTTTCTGTACTGTAATCATAGGGTAGGTTGAGTATAATATTCTAAACAGAGCAATACCAACTGCCCAGCAAAATACTGGCTCCAGTGAAATTCACATCTGGGTATATCAGATCTGAATCTGACTTCTCTAAGAGAAGTTGCAAATGTAAGCAAACCTAGAATCCTCCAGGTCATTTGGTTCTACAGGTAGTCCTCACTTAGTGACCAGGTTCTGTTCCTGAAACCCGGTTGATAAACGAATTGGTCGCTAAACGAGGAGCAGTCCTTACTGGTATTTCAGGCATAATGTACTTTACTGGTAGTGGGTTTTTCAACCATCTGTAGATAGTTTTAATGTCACCTTTGCATCATTTATAACATTTTTAATATATATTTTAAATGTTTTAAGCTCTAATGTACTGAACTTAGTTTGCATAGTGTACTGTAAATACAGGTAATCATTTTTAATATTCTGAATAGTACTGTAAAGAAAAGGCCTAAAATAAACTCCATCGTGATAACTTTGTTTTATTGGCATAACTCCTTACATACTGTATTACAGAACATAAAAATGCAATCAGCAAAAATTATAAAAATGATGTACCAAAGAAAAATGAAAATAAACATTCAGATTACATTGACATTTTTACTCATCAAATCCTTCAAAGTGTGGTTCAGCAGCAGGGGGGTCATCAATGTCATTGTCAGAGAGATCAGCAGGGTTATCAGGAGCTGTAGAAGGCCCTGGTAAGGGAGATGATGGCAAGGAAATGGAAGGACTTGTAAGGGTAGGGGTAGGGGTCCTGGATGGAACTTTAGAGAGGTATCTCGTTAGTGTGGTCTGCGTTGTAATTTTCTTTTTTTCTTCATAAATTTCACGATAGCATCGTAAAATTTCATTCATTTGTCGTTCCACTTTCGTGAACCATTCAACATTCGGTTCCATGCTCTCTAGTTCTAACATCGCTGCATTCACTTTGGAGAAGACATCAGCTAACCCCTTTACAGTGAACTTCTTTTGTACTTCTTCCACTCTTTCCTCTTCTTCTTCTTCCTCCTCTTTCAAGTGCTGCTGCGCTTCCAACTCTATTAAATCTTCGTTAGTTAGCTCTCCCTCAACGTATTCCACTAATTCTTCAATATCTTCCACTTCAACATCTAAATTAAGCACATTAGCAAGTTACACAGTTTTTTTAATTTATGACATCAATATGTTCGTCTTTCTCAAACCCTTTGAAATTATTTACAAAACGTTTCAGGCATTTTTTCCATATGCCTTGCATGCACTTTTCTGTCACTCCCGCCCAAGCTGATTCAATGTTCTTTATGCAGTGTAAAATATTATATGATTTCCAAAAATCGTGCAGGGTTACTTCACCATTTTCTGTTGCTGCTACTGCTTTGGAAAACATTGCGTGCAAATATAGCGCTTTAAACATAGAGATAGCCCCCTGGTCCATTGGTTGTAACACAGCAGTTGTGTTTTTAGGCAGATACATGACCTTTACATCAGGGTGTAGATCATCAAGATGCTAGGGGTGGCCTGGGATGTTATCAAGTAGGAGGATAATTTTAAAGGGAACACCGTTTTCCAGACAGTAACGCTTGACTGAGGGTATGAAGCAGTTCATGAACCAGTCCTCAAATAAAGATTGCATCATCCATGCTTTGTTATTTGAACGATAGTAAATGGGCAGCGTGTGCTTACTAACCTGCTTCAGTGCACGTGGGTTTGCAGAACGATAGATGAGAAAAGGTTTTACATGAAATCCAGCAAAATTTCCTCCCAACAACAATGTGACCCTGTCCTTAAAAGCCTTGAAACCGGGCATTGCTTTAGCCTCTTTGTGTATGTAGGATCTTTCGGGTATTTTTTCCAAAATAGTCCGGTTTCGTCTGCATTAAAGATCTCTTCCGGATGATACCTGCCTTTCTCGATCATTTCGTCAAATTCATCCACAAATCTTTCTGATGCTTCTATGTCCACGCTTGCCGCCTCACCACTGATACTTCGATTATGAAGGCTGAATCTCTGACGAAAACGTTGAAACCATCCATGACTTGCCGTAAATGTTTCCGTTGACTCTTCATTTTTGCGCGCTTTCAACGTTTCAAAGATACTGCGTGCCTTTGCTTGAATTATTAAAAGGCTCATTGGCATTCTTTTTTGTATCTGGTCGTCAAACCATATCGCCAGTAGTTTTTCCATTTCGTGAATGAGGCCTTTCTGCTGCCTAGTTATTATGGCTTTATATCCTTTTGATGATTTCACTGCTTCTTTCACTCGATCTTTATCCTTCAAGATCGTTGATACAGTTGAATGCGCCAGCTCCAAGTCACGTGCTATCGCTTTAACTTTCTTACCAGCTTCATATTCGTTTATTATCTTCATTTTTGTCTCAAGATCGATAGCCTTCCTTTGTTTCTTGGCGCTTTCTCCGGGTGAAGTCATGCTCTTCCTTTTCACCGACATCTTGTACTTTGGGGTGAGCAATAAAGTAAAAATACATAGACAAAAAATGCTAGTTCTGAGTGCAGGAACGAGATGAATTTGAGAGAGTTGATGTGAGTTCTCGTACATCGCCATAATACCAACTCGTCAGAGAGCTGGTCATAACTCCGAGGGGTCACTAAACGAGTAGGTCACTAAGTGAGGACTAGCTGTATTGTTATCTGCTACCCTTTTCTGCAAAGAAGCAGCAACATGGGAGCCCAGGAGCATGAGCCAGAGATACCATCTGCTTTTGAAAGACCTAATATGCATTCAAAGTTATTCTGAAATACTGTTATTTTTTATAATGTACTGCTTCTACCGTTGTTGTGCCTAATTGTGGAGGCAATGGTGTTACACAAGTGCTGATACAAGGTGCAGAAGCTCTAACAAAAGGGATTTCTACCACCATTTTTCAGACTAACACTCTGTGCATATAAGATTGTTTTGCTGGTGGCTGCTTATCAAGACCAAAAGTCAGCTGTAAGCCTCATATGTTTCTCCTTTATGTTATTTTAGCATATCACTAATGTCTTTGCTAAATGACACAATGATGTAACAATGGTGGAGCTATGTGTCCTGCTTGGGAGATTCAAGCGTGACAGGCCCTGGGGAGTATTGGTTTAAGAATCTTTAAGCACATTGTCTGTTATTGTTTTGTTCAGAGTTCATTAGTTCACTAACAGACATGGATTTAGACTATAGCCTAGACTTACTTTTTGTTTTGGGTCATCAGTTTAGGAGATCTTCATTTTCAACAGCCTGTCAGCCTCTCCTCAGTTAGCAGACCCTGTCCTTGGTGTTTATCCATCCTAATTCTGAGCCACCTCCATCCATTCAGTTTCAAGCCTGTATTTCATCATCACCACCTCTCTCTGACAGCTCCTCCTGCTTGTCTTCCCTTCCTCTTAAATTTGACAGGATAAAAATTAGAATGGTTTTCCTCTGCCAGATCTGATACAGTGATGCTTTAGCCACCCAACCAAGGAATATTTTGGTTCTTAACCCATTTCAGGATGTTCAAGTCCAAAAAGAATCATGAAAAATAACTCAGAACAGTCATCTGACAACTTTCAACAGGCCCCTGCCTTTCTTTTCAGAGCGTGTGTTCAAATAACCAATACTCCATCCGGTCTCCCAGGACATGAACATCCCTTCTATCCAGAGATTCATCCAGCTGGCAGGCTACCTCAGTAGCTACAGGGCTGGATCAAGGCCTGGGGTGGTCAAGGGCTGCCCACCTTTGTAGGCTCCTCCATTGCCCCTCTACATGCTTGGGTGTGGGATCAGGGGTTCCAAGACCCCAGGCAGCCCTGTGGAAGGGTTTGGGGGACATAGTCCACACTGAGGAGGGGCAGGACCAGAAGGGGTGCAGACCAGCACTGCTGGTGGAGGCTGGTGAACACACCAGGCAGCCCAGGTGCTGAACAGGCAAACAGGCTGAGCAGCAAGCAGCCTACCACTCAGGCCAGCCAGGCTGGATTTTTGGGTGTCTGTGCCACCAGCCTCCCTAAAACCAGAGCCAGCAGCTACAATCCCTAAAGCCCCTGCCTTAATCTGGCCCTAAATATTTGGGCTGCAACCAAGTTTTTCCTCACATCAAGAAAAGCAGAGTTTCACTCTGACTCCTGGTGAGCTCTTACCTGGGCCAGGTCTCCTTTTTTTCAGTCCCTTGCCCCTATCCATCATAGACATCAAATATTTCAGGACAGGGCCAATTGGGTCCACAGCCTGTCATTAACCCTCTCCTTGCCTTTCAGGGGCCTGTCAGTCCCATCAACAGAGGATGTTTGAAAATTTCTATAATGAGGCACAGACCACACTGCATTGGTGCTTAGATAGGGAACATTATGGATTACAGTGTGTTGACAAATCTGTAGGTCAGATTCTGATAACCTTACTCTTTTGAGTAGCATCTTACTTTCCAAGTAACCCCATTTATATCCAGCATGAACAAGGGCATCACTATGTAGGTCAAGTTAGCCTCCATACTAACCTACCTTATCACTAGTCAGGCTCTACTTCCCCCATTTCTTACTACAGAGTCCACTTCCCTAGGCCCCAAAGAAACTCACTACTTCATACATGGTGGATACCTCATGTTCCTTTTTTCACTCTGTGCAAGTTCCCAGCCTCAGTTTCCACCCCAAACACCCTAGGGACTCAGTATTCTACACCCCACCCACACCCCACCAGCTGCCAGCCTCCCCTGTTCTGCTCTACTGACTACCCTCAGTTTCTTGTCCTGGTCGAGCTTATATCCCTGGGCCGGGTCCTCACCTGCTCCTTGCCTCCATGAGTAGGCCAGGGCTTTTACCCATCCTAATTAGCATGCAGCTGTTGTCTGTGCAGCCTTAGCCCCTTAGGCCCAGGTTAAGAGACCCAGGTGAGAGATTTAGCTGCTCCTGTCCTTTTCCATACCTACGATGTGTTTACAGCTAATATTGGTAGTTCCTCCATTCCATGAGCACTGAAATCATCATAATGCTAAAACAATCAATACAGACATAAAACAAATTATCTGAATCTCTGCTATATTTAGTATTCTGTGATTTTGTCCAATTTGCAAAATATGACAGAGATTTCCTTTTGAAAAAATCCCATTAATTAATTGTACTTATAGTTCATTAGCTGAGAACTTACTTTATAACATTTCAGTGAGGAAAGAATTCTAACAAGCATTCACACACTTCATAAGCTATTTAGTTTAATAGAACACACTTTTTCAAGTGTGATTTGTTTTAGTCAAACCAAAACATCATTCAGCCTGATCATTAAAAGTGTCCTGACTATACCCCTGCCAGTATAAAGTAATTAAGTAACAAACCAAGTTTCCAACACTATTTCAAATTAATTGTACTTTGCAATAGAAAGTTCATCCCATATTTGAATAGACAGAGGTCTAACAAGATTAGGTAATAATGTATAAGCAGAATAAGGAGTGTATGCTTTAAGCCTGCTAGCTTCCCAAGTCAATACCAGCAATGTGATTAAATAAAGAAACTGTTTCACCTTTTGTAACAGAACACAATTCAAACAGGAGCAATGATTTTAAACTGGATATAAAAAAAAAAAGGATGCAAAGTCAGCAAGTGGACAAAGAATATCCAAGAAGTTCTCTGGAAAGTCACCCCCCAGTAATGCAAGTTATATAACCAAAAGATGAAATAAACATATAGGTCAGTTAGTTAACCAAGCTCTTTATTAGATGGATTGTTTGGCTGCTTCATTCTTTGCAAGACCTCTCAAACTTTTGTAGCCTGTCTCTTTCTTTGGTATTTTTATTTTTTTTTCACTAGTTCTGTCTGAGCCCTTAAGCTAGAAGGGCGAACAGTGCCCTGTATATGGTGCAAAGTAGTAATTGACCACTGCATACAAACAGCTAAAGGAAAGGCCTATCCAATAGGTCAAAACCTTGCACTGTTTTTTTTCTTCACTAAGCGTGTGCTGAATCATATTATTTTGTTCCTCTTCTATTTGTTTATATTAGATCCAGCTTCACTAGAAATGAAACAGTACATAAAGCACGCTCAAATATTTGATACTTGTCAAACTGGAAGTATGCATCCGCACTGTTCAGTGACTGGCTCTTATCCTTTTTCAACTTTTGAATGCAAGAGTAGCAAATATGAAATTGTGTTGTGTCTTTTGGTCCCTGAGCCAATTTTCTGGTTTTGCAAGAGGCTGCACGGAATGTCAGCTCAGCTATAAGAGAAGGCCAGGCACACTGACACTGGCAGGTAGGGAGGGATCCCTGCAATGTGGCTCTAACTGAGAAGAAAACAACAAAGAGTTGTGTGGCACTTTAAGACTAACAGATTTACTTTTTGCATGAGCTTTCATGGGAGAAGATCCCACTTCCTCAGATGCTTCAAAGATGCATCTTCGAAGCATCTGAGGAAGTGGGATCACGAAAGCTCATGCAAAAAAATAAATCTGTTAGTCTTAAAGTGTCACACAACTCCTTGTTGTTTTTTTTTTTTTTTTTACTGGACTAGACTAACATGGCTATCCCTTTTCTAACTGAGAAGGCCAATATGGCTTTTGTAGGTCTCAAATTATGCAAGATCCTGAGTGTTATGTACAGGTGGCTGAGCTTTTCTAGCTCCCTCTAATTTTAGTTGGAGTTAGGTGTTCTTAGCACCTCAGCAGCTGCACTGAGAACCTCTCTGGATTGAGAAACTGTGTTAGATATGTGGGCAAGTTTCCAGTATATTCTCAATCAAAACCTATGAAAAATATGCCAAAAGAAAAGTGTCAATACTGGTAAGGGTTCTAGTAGTAGCAACATTACAGTAATGAAATCAGTCTGTGCTAGGCACTGCATGTACATAAAGGCAGACAGCACCAGCAATGAAGAGAGAATGGAAAGAGAGTCTACATCTTTGCGAGACATGCATCTTGCAAAGCCACCAAATGACTCCTCCTTGGCCCATCTCTATTTTATTGAAGGCATGACAGTATAATCCCAACTGAACTTTTTTATTTCCATGACCCAGCCAACTATATCTGTGATAATACTTCAGAATGACTCTAACCCCTTATATTTGGAAAGAATTGGAGACAGGGGATTTTTTTTTCCCCAAAAGGTGAAGAAAGCTGCTATGGGAGAGGCCATTCTTGACTTGATTTTGACAAACAGAGAGGAACTGGCTGAGAATTAGAAAGTGAAAGGTAATTTAGGTGAAAGTGATCATGAAATGGTAGAGTTCATGATTCTAAGGAATGGTAGGAGAAAAAACACCAAAATAAAGATAATGGATTTCAAGAAGGTAGACTTTAGCACTCTCAGAGAGTTAGTAGGTAGGATCCAATGGGAAGCATGTGTAAGAGGAAAAAACAACTGAAGACAGCTGGCAATTTTTCAAAGAAACAGTATTAAGGGCACAGGAACAAACTATTCCAATATGCAGGAAGGAGAGGAAGTATGGCAAGAGACCACCCTGGCTGAACCGGGAGATTTTTGATCATCTAAAAATGAAGAAAGAGTCCTACAAAAAGTGGAAACTTGAACAAGTCACAAAGTATGACTATAAACAAATGACACAATTATGCAGGGAAAAAATCAGAAAGGCTGAGGCACAAACTGAGATCAAACTAGCTGAAGGAATAAAGGGTAACAAAAAAATACATTAGAAACAAGAGAAAAACCAAGGGCAGCATTGGTCTATTACTCAACAAAGAGGAAAAACAATAAAAAAAAATGAAGAAATGGCAGAGGAGCTTAATAATTTCTTCATTTTGGTCTTCACCAAGAAGTTTGGTGGTGACTGGATGCCTGACGTAGGGGAAGGCAGTACAAAGGGAGATGATCAGAAGCTAAAATAGCTAAAGAACAAGTTAAAAATTACCTAGACAAGTTAGATGTCTTCAAGTCACCAGAGCCTGATGACATGCACCCCAGAATACTCAAGGAGCTGACTCAGGAGATGTCTGAGACATTGGCTGTTATCTTTGAAAAACCACAGAAGACCAGAGCACTGGAAAAGAGCAAATATAGTGCCCATCTATAAAAAAGGGAAATAAGGACAACTCAGGGAATTATAGACCAGTCAACTCAACCTCTGTACCAGGAAAAATAATGGAGCAAATAATTAAGGAATCTATTAGCAAGTGTCTAGAAGAGACTAAGGTGCTAAGTGATAGTCAGCATGGATTTGTCAAGAACAAATTGTGTCGAACCAGCCTGACAGCTTTCTATGATGGGGTAACAAGCCTTGTGGATAGAGGGGAAGCAGTAGGTGTGGTGTATCAAGACTTTAGTAAGCCATTCAATATGGTCTTGCAGCAACTTCTCATTAAAAACTAGGGAAGTACAGTGTGGATGGAGCTACTACACAATAGCTGAAAAAAACAGTGTAACAAGTGGGGTACTTCACAGATCAGTTATGGGTCCACTTCTGTTCAATCTTTTCATCGATGATTAAGACAATGACATAGAGAGTACACTTATATACCTTGCTGATGATACCAAGCTGGGAGGCATTGCAAGGCTTTGGAGGGCAGGATCACAATTCAAAATTATTTGGACAAACTGGTGAAATGGTCTGAGGTAAACAGAATAAAATTCAGTAAAGCCAAGTGCGAAGTACTCCACTTAGGAAAGAACAATGCATTGCATATATACAGAATGGACAATGGCTGCCTAGGAAGGAATACTAGCAAAAAGAGATCTGGGTGTCAGTTGTGGACCACAAGCTAAATATGAGTCAACAGGATAACACTGTTGCAAACAAACAAACAAACAAACAAACAAACAAACAAACAAACAAACAA
>ML682060.1:30509176-30539504 GCA_007922195.1 Podocnemis expansa
CAAACAAACAAACAAACAAACAAACAAACAAACAAACAAACAAACAAACAAACAAAAACACTATTCCAGGATGTATAAACAGTACTGTAGGTAAGATGTGAGAAATAATTCTTCCTCTCCACTCAGCCCTGATTCAGTCTCAGCTGGAGTCTTTTGTCCGGTTCTGTATGCCTCATTTCAGGAAAGATGTGGACAAAACTGCAGAAAATTCCAAGGAGAGCAACATGAATGATTAGAGGTCTGAATCACTTGATTTATGAAGGAAGATTGAAAGAGCTGGGTTTATTTAGTCTGGGAAAGATGAGATTAAGAGGGGGCATGATAACAGTTTTCAAGTACCTAAGAGGTTGTCATAATGGGGGAGAAAAATTGTTTTCCTTAACTGCTGATGATAGAACAAGAAGCAATGGGCTTAAATTACAGCAAAGGAGGTTTAGGTTGGATATTAGGAAAAAAAAAATAACTGTCAGGGTGAGTAACCACTAAAATAAATTGCCTAGGCAGATTGTGGAATCTCCATCACTGGAAGTGTTGAAGAGCACGTTAGACAAACAGCAGTCAGGGATGGTTTAAGGTGGTAATTGATCCTGCTATGAGTGCAGGGACTTGAAATTGATGACATCTTATGGTCCCTTCCAGTTTCTAGGATTCTATACAGCTAGTCATCAGACTGGTGGACAGGAAATACCTTCTTTATTCAGTATTATGAGGCTGAACTGCTACAACAGAGACTGGAATTACACTAGGTTAAAAGAAAGCTAATCAATGGCCTCTGCTCATGCAGAATGAACACTGTAATAAGTAATATTGCCAACAGACATGGAAGAATGCTACTCTAAAAACAAAGAGTCTTTGTAATTTTTAATTCCTACATAAAATAATCTCCTTTTCTTGCATTATTATTTTTTCAGTACAGGATAAAGAATTTAAAATCCTTTAGATATTATAATATCTGTACATAATGTACATAGGTACATAAATACATATATATCACCTTAGACAGTTGTTTGACTGGTACTCTGTAAGGATTAAGGATGTAACCTAACCCCAACATTTAGGATCACAGTTATATTGAAACCATTTGAACTAAACAAAAGACTCATCTAATTCCAGTACAGTGTAACAGATGTACATTAAAAAAAAAAAAAATTGTGAATGTAGCATACAGAAGGAAGCATTATCATACATGGTTATCTTAGTACATAATCTTAAATAAATACCTATGAAATAAAAATAGATACAAATGAAATAGTAAGAAAATGGCACTTAGTTTGACAAACCCAAAAAGGGAAGTCCTCTTTTGATCTACAAAAAAGATTTAAGGTAGTTGGTAGCAGTAGAAACTTTGTTGCATTGCTTTGATATTGGGCTCACCTGTCACATTGTAAAGTCTGTGTAAAATGTTACTCTTTGGTCTGGTAGCATTTTACATCTACTTCTTGCACTGATATAAGGGACTGCAAACCAGGGATTAAAGTATAATTTGGCAGGCCCCGGAACCCTCCTAACTGGGTGGCTCCCTTCCCACAAGAGTGGGCCCACCTCCTGCATGGGTGAGTCCCCCTCCCACATGTCCAGGCCCCCCACTCGCACCCCAGCTACTGCCCCCAATATCCATTGCCCTGTCCCAAAACTCCACCCCAGCCCCCAATACTTACCCCCAAAATCCACACCCTGCCCCCAATACCCACCCCCTCCCCAACATCTGCCCCCACTACTACCTTCTGCCTTGAATACCTGCCCCAATACATACCCTCTGCCCCCAATACATGGTCCCAATATCTACCCTGTTGCCCCAGACCCACCCCCTCCCCAATACCTACCCTTAATACCCACCCTCTTCCCCCAATACCCGCCCCCTATAACCACCCCCTGCCCCCAGTACCCACCCCCAACTCAGGCACTCCCAATACTCTCCCCACCCCCAGCATGAGCTGGGCTGCCTCAGTACTCACCAGCTGCACATTGGGCGGAGAAACCACAGCCTGTGCACACACAGGGGAGCCTGCCTCTCTCCCCTGCCCACTGGACCATGGCAGAACATTGTTCTGGGGCCCGCTATTCTTAGGGGCTCAGCATTCAGGCCCCTAAAAATAGAAAATGATGCCAGAACACTGCATTCCAAGGCCTGCTATTTTTCAATGGTGAGCCCCAGAACACAGTGTTCTGGCACCATTTTTTTATTGTTAGGGGGCTTTGAACGCTGAACCCATAAAATAGTGGGCCCTGGAATGGCATTCCAGACTGTTGCAGCCTACTTTAACCCCTGCTGCAAACCATGAGGACAGCAGGATCAGACTAATTGTTTCTTGATCCTGATTATTAGGTTTGAGAAGGAATTTGGTTGCTATTCTTACTTTTTATTGGCTTTTCTGATAAGAGTATCAACAAAGACTTCAAATGTCAACAAATGCCAACTGTGAAAGTAGTATTGGTTACATGGGTACTTCTTATTAAACTACTGATTCATGTCATGTTTACCACTGAACAGCCATCTTATGGTAGCTACTTCTGGTGGCAGATTCAAAATCATGACCTGGAGATGAAGAATTCTGTATTTCATTACTAGTCTCTCTGAGACACAGATTCTTCTGACCTCATTACAATATCTGATATAATGCTCCCAAAAGCGAGTGATTGAATAAACACAGACTAACAGACTTCAGATTTCTGTCTGAGAAGATTTCTATGCCAAAGGCCACTGTAAACTAATGGAATGGCTGAGCAGAAACAAATTGCAACAGGCAATCAGGTCAGTTCAAGCTGGAGCTCCAAATAAGGTAACATGAGCAGAAAGGGGTAAGAAAAAACCTCTTTAAATCCTGGAACTGAAGCAGTCCTTATACCTCTTCCTTTTCCCAGCCGTCCTCCCCATTGTGTCTCTCTTGAGCATCCTGTCATATATCCCTATCCCTGATCATCTATGCAAGGTAAATGAAAGATAGAATTAGCCTCTTCAGTACCAGGATCCTTACATTGTCTCACAACCATCTTCAGTGAAACTTGGTAGTTCATCTGTTTGGCCACTGCCCTCATCCCAGTCCTAAATTAATTTCTGCTCACTTTCAGACTAATCTAGCCACCTCTTTGTTGACTGATCTGAACACTCTCTAAAAGTATCTCTGGATTTCATGTTTATGACCTTGAACGCTTGTTTGCTTTAATATGTGTGCAAATTCCAAAAAAGAAAAAGAAAAAAATGACCTGAATCAGTAAGCAGAAGCAGTTTCCATTCCACTTCATTCAGGAGCAAAAATCTCCTGCTTCTCAGACTGATGGATATGGGACTGTTGGACATATTTTCAAGGTCTTCACCTGTAAACAGAAAGCAGGTAGCTCACACTATCTCTATGAAAATTGTACATACTTAAATGAAGTAATGAATGCACAGTATTAGTGCTACACTATGAACTTTGGAACAATTTGTAGGAAGAACCCCTTCAGTGTGTCAGGCCCCCTAGGTGGTCTCACTTTTCCTGAAAAGGGGAGACCACATGGCCTGACAGCTCCCCTTAAACTGAATCTCTAAGTGTCCGATGCTCCTTTTACACATCATGAGCCCTGTTCGGTGAGCCCAACTGAGCTAGATTTGTGCCCTCTTCAGTGGGCTCAGAGTGTGGAGCAGCGCCCAGGAAGCCCTTACATTAGCATAGAGAAGGAAAAGCTAAAACATAGTCTAAGCCAGGGGTTCCCAACCTGTTGAAGGTTGCAGATTCTTTTTAAAAACAAAAAAAAAAATTGTGGCCCCCCAGAGGAGAGAAGTGGCCCCACTACTCAGATCTAGCCACAGGCTATGAAAGGTGCCTCCTCCCCCCTGGCCAGGATCCAGCTCCCGCTGTGGAGCAGTGGTGTCCCTCCCCCTGGGATCCAGCCCCGGTGGGGAACTTCAGCACCACCGCCAGCCGGAGCATCGGCGCTGCAGCCGAATTCCAGTCCCGGCAGGGATCAGTGCCACAGACCCCCTGTGTTACAGAGGAATTCCCCAAAAGATCTTAAACAGAAATCTCTCTCTCAGGTAGGTCTGCCCCATCTCCAGCTATCTGTCACCCTAAGCACCCTATCCCACAGTGAAATTACTGGACGCAATAGCTTAAACTTCAACAAGTGTTTATTGGTGGGAAAGATGGGGTCAGAAGGAAAATGAGGCAGGGAAAAGGGATTTCAATGGATCTCTGTTCAGCAACTTGTATCAACTAACATCACAACATGTAAGTAAGCATGGTACACAAACAAACCCCCTTCCTCCTTGGATAGCCCAAAACTGTATACAACAGACAACAAGCAACAATACACATAGCCTGCAGTAATCCTTTTGCTTCACCCAGGATATAGAGCAGAGCTGGACTCAGACAGGACTCTCCTTGCCTAACACTCACTGGCACCCAACCAGGTGAAATGGAGCAGGTATTTTGCTGGGCAACCAACCCACGCCCCACCAGAGGTAAACACCTCAAACCACTCCGGTGCCCCACCAGCCCACACCCATACTCCTTCCCAGATCAGGGCCCCTAACAATATTCACTGTTAGGTTTGCCCCATGGCATTGTCCCACAACACCCACAGCAATGTCCCACATCATTCCTTGGGTCCCGGAACACGATCCAAACTTGTGACGTTCACTTCTGGTCTCTGGTGGCCAGGTCCTATTTGTCAGTCCCGTCTACCCCTAATCAAAGTCCATGACAGGGCCTAGAGTAAATCCAGGCTGCAAGGACCTGCCAGGTCTGATTCCTGAGTTTTTGATCCACTGGACCAAATACTCAGGCTGACTCAAGTCCCTCTGGGGCTCCGAGGCCTAAGTCGCAATCCAAGTTCTGGCTTGAGGAGAAATCAGTCACAACAGAGCTCTAATCACTCTTGCAGAATGCAGTGGAGAGCCATGTCCCCTCAGCCGGTGCCCCTTAAATACAAGGTCTCTTAACGAATCCAGGGGTGTCCTTTTTTCCCGCTGAGAAAGCTCCCTGCAAGGTATTATTGCGAACCTTCTTGATGGGTTGTGCACGGCACACCTCTGACTGCACACAGCACTCACTCTTGCTGGGTAGGCTCTGCCAGTTGGCCGCCTGCCAGCAGTCCTTGTCGGTCACAGTCCCTGGATTGCACAACCCCTGTTACATAATCTTATTGTGCAATCCTTTCCCACTCCCTAGCTTACTGCTGGGGAACATCAACAACCCAGTATACAAGTCATGATTAAACACGTATAAGTAACTCCACAACCAACCGTGACAAAACAAAATAGCCACTTAAGAGGTGGCAATCAAGACCATAGTAAACATGGAAAATTCCAACAATACCTGCAAAACCTTTGCAGACCTCCAGGGGTCCTCAGAGCCCAGGTTGGGAACCACTGGTCTAAGTCAATTCTGGTTAGCCAAAAGTCCTGCCAAGCTGTAATAAACTCCATGTTCAATCTCTAACTCTCTACTTCTGTCTAACCTTCTTTGTCAGTTCCCAGGGAAGAACACTGAACTTTTCCATCAGCCTACGCTTATCCTCTGTCATCAAGCTTTCAGTCCTTTGTTTTCAAGGTGGGAGATTCTGCTCAGCTCTCTTGCTAAGAGGTGGTTGGGTCCTCTGGGTCATTGATAGTTATATTTCAATGTCCTAGAGAGCATATTTGGCATTGTCTTCTTAGTCTTTTCAATGACTCTGTCAGGCTGAGACAGCTAGGCATCATTTATACCTATGGTATGTCTTATAGCCTGCCCTGAGAGCAGACAATCCTTCCCACTGGTATAGTGACAATGCAACACATAGGCAAAACTGTGGCCTAGTGAGGACTCAATACTATAGAACATTCCCACTTTGTCACAAATAAAAGCTGTTGTTTCATCTTATTGTCACAAAACACTCACATTGTCTTGCAAGTCCCCTCTGGATTTCAGAGACTTTGTCTCAGGCAAGAGCTTTCATTTACCTAATGCTTTTATTAACAAACTCAGGAAAATATTAACTGTCCAATAAACAACAAAATTTATTAAACCACAATTCCCTGAAGTCCTAGTCTTATTTGCTAAGACAAACATATTGTTTTGAATACATTTAATAGATAATAAATACACATAAATACATAAAGATATTTAAATTTGAAATATTTAATAATGTATGCTAAAGTTCTGCAAGCATTTTTTTTTTCTCATCAGGACTTTGGGGAGAAATACTAGAGGGTTGGTGTTTTTGGAGACAATAGGTTATCTTTGTATTTCTAATATTCTGGAAGGTTATTTTTTCATTGAGCTGTGCAATAAGGGATGTGGGATGGTATGCAGAACTCCTCTGGGGTGTTACCTGGACATGAGATAGCACTGAGGCCCCTGTCTGACACACCTCGGCTCTCTGACACTGCATTACTGTGCCATGACACTACCCTTTGGCAGGCTGTGCACTCTTACACATCTGTCCACAGGAGGGGCCATATGCAGTTTAATTCAGTGAATGATTTCCCCAGTCACTCATAAACCAACAATTGAGAAGTTCCGGCTAGATCCTCAGGCCAGGACTTCAGGACTGTATCATCTTGCCTGATCAAAAGACTAACTAGTAAAGTTTATTCTCCAGTCTGGTTCACTCGAAGTGGAAGAAAGGTGGATCAACTTCTGTTAACTCAAGTTAAGATTTTCCAAACACTGTGGTTCAAGATCACACTCATTAAGGTAAAACATTAAATAAATTAATTAACTACAGATCTGAAGTGATTCCAAGTGGCTAGTATAAAGAGAATAGAAATAGAATACAATCTTATACTTATTTCTTTTGGCATCAAACACCTTTCTTCTTGCCTGGAATAGTCCCATTTCATACTTCTTTTCTGAACTTCTTTGTGATCAGTTAAAGCTTCTCTTCTGGTTTCTATTTTAGCAAGTATCTCTTTCAACCACTCCAATGTGAACATGGGGATAAGTTTTATGCCTTCTTTCTGATCATTCCCTCCCATTTGTACATGCACTCAAAACTCACAGCACCATTGGTGCAACTGTAGTTCTGTCATTATTGTATCCTTAAGTCAACTTAATAATGACACCTCTAAAGGTCAACTTGAAGCTTAAGTCAACCTTATTAAGTTGACTTAAGACAATGTAGATGGGGAATAGACCTTAAGTCAACCTAACTGACCTCCAAACCCCCTTCTGGAGTCCCTTGCCACCACGAAGAGTCAACCTAGCACCTGCCAGTGTGGCCGCAGGCAGTCAACAAGAGTTTCCAGTGTGGACTCTCTAAGTCGACTTAACAAGGTTGACGTTAAGTTGACTGAATGTCAACCTTGTTAAGTTGACTTAACAAAGCCTCCAGCCTCCAGTGTAGACATACTCCCGGGTTTTTTTCTTTTCTTTCTTTTTGTAATGCACAGTTTTGATTTTGCCAAACCCTTTGTAGACTGGCATACCTAAAGCTTCGCTCCTTATTCCCACTTTTTGAAGGCAGAGCAGATGCTGCTGGAAGGAAACCACTTCTACCCACAAAGGACTCTTTGAATGGCATCAAAAAGAGAAGAGTGAGAGAACCTGAGAAGTTGTGTGGGAAAAGAGAAGCTGGATGGAAAACACAAAAATAAAAACATAATAATTATATTTGAGAAAATCTATTATCTGTCCACATTTGCTAGGACTCGTCCATCCTTTTTATGCCCTTCAGACTATCCTTTTCATGTTTAAAGTCAGTCCTACAGCTCAGAAAAGGTGATCTCCCTAATAGGGCTGCTGTTGTCACAAACACATGTATAAATGCTTCTGTTTAAAAATAGAAGTACATTTTCTTTGAGAACCAAGACATATTTTAGTAAAGAAAAAGAAAATATTCAGACTCCAAAACGTAATGTGATAGGAAATTGTTTTGAATGATCAGGTATTGGGATGGCTGGAAGCAATAACTGTTCAGTGCAACATACTGATTGGCTGATTGAGACACTGCACTAACTCCCATTGGTATACTGCTTTGACCTCATTATTAAAACTTAAAATAGTTGCTTCATCTCATAAGTTAAAAAGTTATGTGTGTGGAGAAAGCAATTATTTCCAACTATTCTCTTTCCCAGAAACTCCAAGTTGACCTTTCAGCAGCCATTGGAGACCTCCAGTCACTTAAACTTACTTTCTAGTCTGAAAGCCATGCTTTAAACTATTCATTATTCAAAATGTACTGCTATGGAGATGACCAACTGGCTCAGTAGTTAAGGTTGCACTGAGATTTTTTACTTAAGGTAGCACTAAAATCTCTCTATTACGTGCTTTAATGTGTGAGCAGTATTCAGCTGTAACATACTTATTCTTCACAAGTCAAATGAGGTATCTATAACAGTTTTAGGTCAAATATTTACTAACTTTCAAAGAAGAAACATTTAAAACTAAGATTTCTTTGATATTTCCCCTGATATTCTGATCTTTTGTCAGCTATGTTTAGCTCATGGTCTACAGTCACTACAAATTTCAGACCTCCTGTAAACAATCCCAAATAAGCCACTTTTCAACATGTTAAACTGAAAAGCAAAAGAAGTATTCCCTAATTCAACATGATCTATTTCATCTCTCCATAGAAAAGTCCACAGAGTTCTGCTAGCTATTCTCTTTCTCTGATCTAGTTAGCCTGATCCTGGACTTCCCCCCCACCCTTGATCAGCAGAGAGACCACAGGGAGCTAGGGAGGCAGGCTGGGCTTGGGGGTTATCAGTGGGACTTTCGGGGCATATGAGGGTAGAATTGGGATATGACAGTGTTTGAGGAAAATGGAGTAGTGTATTTTGGAATTAAAGGTTTGTTTCTGGTGTGCACATGGTGTTGGAAGTGCCAAGGAGTTAGTCACAGAGCTGAAGTATCCTTGACTGTTTTTGACAATGTGATGTCAAGGTGTTCAAACATATGAATGAAGGTGGACTTTCCTTGACTTGCTGTGATTGCAGTGGAGAAATTTGTTCTTGAGCAACCTTAAACTAGGCAAAAGTGGAGTTTTCTTGTTTTGCATCTGTATTTTGCAACTTAATACTGAAAGTGAGTTGAAAGTGTTTGCACAGTTACAGACCACTACTATAAGAGCAGTCAAGCTCTAGAGGGGGTAAAGACTGTCCAAATACTCCAGGAAGCTTCCTTCAATGTCACAATGCAATCAAATACCATGTTACAGCATTTCCTAAAAAAGGTACTCAGCAGGGAAAGTGCCTTCACCTCAATCAACAGCACTACTTCCTGAATCATTGAGGTCTTCTATTAATCAGTGGGTCTCTCCTGAGTTGCTTAGCTTGGGAAAACCAGTGAGGGCTTACCAGAAAGTGCTGCATCTATGGTTATAAAGTCAGCTATCCAATCACACTGTAGCATGGGAATTTTATTAATTTATAGGTGGCTTATTAACAAAGTTGAAATTTCGAAAGGAAGACGACTTTGTATGTGGGGAAAACTCCTTATGTTCTATGAACTGATAATTGAAAGTGAGCACAAGTGTAAAAAAAAGGATTTGCCAATTTGCCCATTTTAATTTAGGTTTTATTGGAACTGATTTGTAAATTAATCATAGGAATTACATATCCTAGTAAGATTTATAAATCTATGAGAGGATTATCAAATATGGTATAGGATTAGTAAATTTGTTGTACAGCACATAAATTCATTTCCATACTTCAAAAGCCATTGCATGTGTTAGCTAAATCATGTTTAAAATAATGATTTCTAATTCAAAACTGTGGCTAAGATATTGGGTTTTGCAAACTAAAGGCAGGATAAGATATATAACATGAAGACTTAGAAAAACAAATTTATAAATCCAATTTATAGAAGAGAAATTCATACAGAATATATTTTCCTAGATGAGGATTCAAAGGAAGTGTTTTTCATTAATCACTTCAGTTAACTGCAATTAATTGACATCCCTACTTTGAATCAGTAAGCATTACACAGAGAATGCAATGAAATCCACTTGTTGTGGATATACCAAGCATCCTACCTAAAGCACAAAACTCACATTGCATTCCATGCTACAAAGGATTAAACTTCATCGGAAAATATAAAATTACCACACATTATATAGGACACTATGCTGTACCACACTTAAAGATGACTGATCTGCACACATAGGAAAGAACCAAAGGCATGTCTGTGTTAGAAACTTTTGGCAGTTCAGCAATGTCTGTTGACATGTGTGATTTCTATGATATAGCTAGACCAGAAAATAGCTTAGGCTAGATGCAGTTATATCAGCATAAAAGGGCTGTTAGCAATATAGCTTACTGGGCTCAGAAAGTGGGTATAAACTAAACCAGGAAAGATACTTTTTGGTTGATATAAGTTGAGTCTACCCAAGGAGTGTTGGCATAGCTATACGAACAAGCTTTTTCAGATGAATGCCTGGCAGATGGGGTACACAGCCAGGCTAGACCATAACACCATCATGACTGCATCTGCTTTAAAAGTTATTTTTGGCTTTTAAGTGTATTGTTTTAAAGTCTTCCCTGTTCATCACTGAAATATAACATGACAAGCACCTCTCTGTCCCTTATGAATAAAGGCATTCATCCTGCTTTTTTCTCCCATCCAACAGGGACAAAATCTTCGCAGTGCCAAATGAATTCCCCGCTCTGCACCTTCCTGGTGCTCCCTACTGAGCACTGTGTGTGATAGCACAGCAAGAAATGTTTAAAAACCACCATGAATCATCTGTAGCCTGCTCCATTGTGTTTTGTCTTGCACATGGATGATTTTTTATTTAATCACCTGACTTGGGCTGGAAATATATGGGGAGGTTTACCAAGTTTGCTTGATCACCCTGATTTCTTAGGCAATAAAGCAGAGAATCTTCAAGTGCATCACTTACACACCTAATGTAAGAGAGATATTTAGAAAAACAAAACGTTTCTAGATGAGAGTTTGGAGATGCTATCTTGTATACAATTCTCATCTGCTTTTGGCTGATCTTAAACGGCGAACAAAGGATCTCTGCCAAACTACAGTTAAGATAATGGAAACAAATATAGCAACAAAACAGAAGAATGGTGCTATATCAAATGAACCATCCAAACACACATTGGTTCAGATCAAACAATACACCAAATTTATTAATTACAGAAAGATTTTAAGTGATTAAAAGTAATGAGCCATAAAAGTAAAATAATTTTTACAAAGTAAGGGTAAAAATTATCTAATACTTATCTTAGCAAGCTAAATGAATTCAAAGTGAAAGTTTCCCTCACCAGCTATGTTCCCTTTAAGCTGTGTGCATGTGTGGATGCACGCAGGTCATGAAACCCGTGCACACAACAAAGTAAAGCATGCACAAAAAAATTCAACAGTGCTAATATTTTTATGCTATTTTAAGAAGGCGGTTTCAAGTAGCATGCTTCAAATAGGGTTTTGTAATTTATCAAATAATTTCCATCATCATTATCAAAATAAAATTTAAATATTATTTGCATCATACACACTTGCTTCATTGCGCTCACAAGTTTGACCACAGTATCTGGAGTGTGTACAAATTTGGACACTAGTTCTGAAAATTTGCACAATTTTTTTTTTTTTTTTTTTTTTTTTTTGCTGCACACAGCCTATGAGGAATTAGAGGGAACATTGCTCACCAGATATGTTACCAATATTATTGTAGCCAGAGATTTTTGTGCCAAGAATGTTTAAAAATGCAACATAAAATGCTAGGAAGAAATTGGCAGAAAAGTCTCAGAAAGGGGTTTTAATTGCTGAAAGGCAGCAATGAAGTCACTAACTAACTGCAGTTGGATGGCAGTACTAAAATACCATGTGTTATGTAGATACAAGAGTTACAAAAAAGGGTAGATAAAAGGTAAGTGATAAGGAACTTCAGCATTTGGTAACTGATCACCAATATCACCCCATCAGCTCCCCTCCTCCAGTGTCACCCGACCTAAGTCCCTTACATAGCCCTGAAAATACCATCCCTCACACAATATGTAACAAGGAGTCTGGTGGCACTTTTAAAGATTAACACATTTATTTATCACATGAGCTTTCATGGGAGAAAATACCATTTTGTCAGATGCTTTGAAGATGGGGAACAATCCCTAAGGATACTTTATGTAAGACCCTTAACAGCTCTTAGAACATCATCTCTGTTGCCCTCCAGAACGATGTCCATCTGCACCCACCCAGTGGACCCCTACATTGTACACATCCCCCCCACCCTTCTAACCTATAAATAGCTAAGGTGACACTGACAACTCTTGGAGTGTCTGAAAAGCAGACAACAGAAAAGACCTTGACACCCATGCAGCAGGCAGAGAATGAGCGAAACGGTATGGCATGAAGGAGAGGCGGGAGAATGAAAGAAGAGAGAAGGAAGGAAGGAAGGAAGGAAGGAAGGAAGGAAGGAAGGAAGGAAGAAGGATATCATTGATAAGGCATTGGTGAGCTTTAGGTTAGAGTGACCATGCTAACTAAAGTTCCTGACTTGTGCTCTTACCTGAAAGGCAATCCTTTGCTTGGAGAGAGCAGAAGGACCTTTCTGAAAAGTCAGAGGGCCCTTTATGGTTTTGTAAGTAAAAGGAGCACTTGGAGTCTGCCTGTTAATAAAGCTGAGTTAAAAATGCTGTGTATGTGTCTGAGGGTTTGGCTTCTACCCATTCAACAAACATGTAATTGACAGTTGCTGAATGATTAGATAATGAAGTTTTCTGTAAATAGTAGCAATAAACATTAAGGATTTTTAGGGCTTAAATGTATTAATTGCCTTAAATGTGTTGAATTATATTTACCTCAGAATAGGGTTAGCATCATGTACCATAGCAGATGGTGTTCTATGTAACTGCCATTTTGCACGGTGACCACTGTATAATCTAGGGCTGATTTCTGAGGTAAATGATTTTCATCTCTTGAATCTTATTGTATTAACATTAAAAATCAATAAATATTTGAGTTGTTTTCAGAGAATTTTTCTAGTCTGAGCACCAAGTCTTGATTAAACGGCTAGATTCATATTTTTTTAGGTCAGTAGACCATTGGACAAATGGACAGCATAGATTTTACCTCAGTAGTGTTAAAGAGTGACAGTAACCCCAAATGTGTGTGTTGTTTCTGACATAACATTATTGGCTGGATTCCTTTCAACCAGAACCTCTCCCCCAGTTCTTTATTAATTTTGTTGTTCTTCAGGAGTGGTTGATGTAGTGGGTAGAGATGAAAGGACAGAGATGATTTTTGGCTTCTGTTGCCCATTTTTATCCTTTTCTTCTTCTTTGAGAAACATCTCTAGCTGGGGCTGAGGAAGCAGAAAGTCTGGGAGACAGAACCCACCAGGTAGGTGGTTCTTTGCCAAGATGTAAATCTCTTGTAGGCATCCTTTTTCCTTCTAAAGGATGGTTGCTTAACCAGGTGATAGTCCATATGATTTTCTTAATGTGTGGCTGAAGTATCAGTCTGCCAATTTGTCTCTGAGAAAATGATTTGTACCTGCTTTTCTAAACTTGGAACATGTCTCATTAATGTCATACAGTAGGAGCATGCAACATTACATAAAATGTTGCCACACAGATTTTACAAAGACCTTAATGATCAGCACATTATGAGTTTTCAGATACTTCACAAGGCATACTTTTTCTTTCAAGAGAAAAACCTTAATAGAATTTTTAGCTTTAACAAGAAACAAAAGTATGATATTTAAAGTTAAGTCTTCACTGCTTAAAAATAAATAAAATCTGGCTATGCAATTACAGCATCAAGGAAAATTTATCCACTCACATTTCCCCTATATACTGTTCACTCCATGCAGAGCAGATACACATCTAACACGTATAATACCACAGTAAGTGGGGATGTTAAATCTCACTTATCTTGCCATTTTGGCCTGGCAGCCAGTGTTTCCCTGCAGCTGCAAACATTTTAAGCCATTTCCATTGAGTTGGTACATCAGGATTCTCAAGTACAAGACAGGAAACGGAAAATTTAACATCCACTCAGAAGAAGCCCCATCTCCCATTTTATTTACTTTTTTCAGACTCTCTCAGCTCCAAAAGGACATCCTTCCCACTAACCACCTCCTCATCCACAAAAGAATGGTAAAAAAAAAAAAAAAAAAAATTCTATGATACACTTGCCTTATCTAAGCTGCTATCATTTCCTTAAAGTTTCCCAGCATTTTTTTGTATGACTAGAACAGTGTCAGTTCTAGCCCACTTTCTGCTGCTACATGTTACTTCCGTCTGTTGCTTCTTTAACTCAAGGAGGGGTTTGGACATGGGAGTAAATGGAAAATGAATCATGCCATGAACACAGACTAGAGTATGGGGAGAGATTCCAAACTGAAGAAGATGAAGTGTCATGACATTAGCTCCTTCCAGATATAGCAGCCTAGTCTCTCTTCCCTCTTGCCGTAGATCCTTCTTCTCCTCCACAGCACACACACAAAGCTCTAAAAACTGCCCAGAACAGCTACATTAAGGTGTAAAACACTTCACCTTATTTCATAATATTTTCTATCTGTATAAAATTCTCTAGCATCTACTAATTTTGACTAACCTAAATGACTGCTGTTTTTTAATGGCAACACTTTGTAGTTTCAGGTAAAATATTTAGCTGTAGATGGTGGTAGTCTCTAAGTTTCCAAACCTGACACACTTCTTACATATTTTCTTATGTATTGACTGCAGTGTGGTTAGGAATTCCTTTTAAGAAAAACTGTGGCAATTTAGTTCCTCCACCCCCCTGGAACATTTACAAATCTCTCTCATTTATTTCAAATTGAATGCTCTGCACGTGTTCTTGCTTCCTTTCCCATCTGACAGAGCACATAAGATTCATGATAAGCTTAACTACACCAGCAATAGACTTCAAAAATAAGTATGAAAGCAAAGTGGCTGCTGTATGCACCAACAAGGAAAAGCCAAGTGCATGAATGAAAATGAGTAAGTGAAAAATACAAACTATACAGCATGATCTTGTTTTAAGAACATGCTATCCCATTTTTTTGAATAGCTGTATCACTTTATATAAAAGGTTTCTTCAAAGACATTGAAAAGTCTTTGACCCAGTCATCATAACAGATGGGGAGGGGGGAATTCTTTCATCTTAATTCGGTAGGAAAATCTCCTTTATAGAAAGCTAATGTGCAGAACTGTTTTTTTTTTTTTTTTTTTTTTTTTTAAAGAATGTGATTTCATTGAAAAAAAAACCTTTGGTAAAACAGCTATTTTTCAATATAAGAACTTTTACTGCAAAAATATGTGACCAATTCTACTATTTTGTATACATATTATCAATTGCAAATGTTCCTGTTAAAGTATTTATCTTTCAGCAATATTATAATGAGGATTTTATTTAAAGTTCTCTTTTGGCATCATCTTACTTGCTCTTTCTCCACTGTATACCCCTCTTTATTCCAGAACCTCTTCCATTTCCTCCTTTACTAGAATGGTTTTGCCTGACTAGAAGTGACATAGGGCAACTTTATATTAAGATGTTAAACTAATTTTAATAGGATGTTTAAGTTGCCCCTGTACAATCTATTATAAAGCTGTTTCCTTTATATTCTCCTACTTCTACAACGTTTTCTTCTGCATTGCTCACATGCTTGAGTTCAAATTAAATTAAAAAAATATACTTTTTGAACTAAGCAGTTCTCATAGTCAGGTAGTACTAAATGTTTCTCACACGTTACCTATTTTATCCTCTCTATTTTCAAAATATAGAGTATCTGTTTCCCACTCCAAACATTACATGTGGAAAATAAGAAAAAGAAAAAGAAATTCCAGCACATAGCATATCATCATAGTCACCTTGATTCAACAGTCAGAAGTTTAAATGAGTACAGAAATGAGCCTTTTATACCTATACTTATTTTAAAAACCTTGCTAGAAAAAGATTATCAGTTAAACTCTCTCAAGTTTAATAAGAGACTAATAGGTCTAATAACATCCTTCTTCAAGTCAAGGTTACCATATAGTTCCATGGTCATCAAACTTTTTTTCTTGCAACCCAACTGAAAAAAAATTATTTATGGCCATGACCCAACACAGCCATAAATTTCCTTTTGCTGCTACCTCTGGGTGGAAGCAGCCACAGGAAATTGCTAAGGACACTGTTTGTCCTGCTGCTACCTGAACCCTAGGGATAGCAGTCACAGGGAACTGACAAGGACTCTGGCTGCCCTGGGCCACTGGTAGCAGTGGGACAGCTGGCATCCTTTTAAACTTTCCCTGGCTGCTTGTACCCAGCCAGGATAGAAGCAGCCGCAAAAAGTTTAAAAGGACTCTGGCCATCCTGCTGCAGGCAGTGCCATGACCCATTAATCATGGGTCTGCGACCCAATACTGGCTCATGAACCGTAGTTTGATGGCCACTGATATAGGCTGTGGCTACACTAGCAAATTAGTCCGGACTAATTTAGTCCATGTTCACACTAGGTTTTGCCTATTTCGAACTAAGAATTTTCTTAGTTTGAACTAGGGAAAGCTTAATGTGAACTAATATATTTGCCTGTTTAGTCTGGACTAAGCACTTAGTTCAAACTTTAGATCGAATGAGGCACAATTTACACATGGACTAAAGCTTAGTTCAAACTAAAAATGTTCAGACTAAGCCATTAGTTTGAACTAGCCACACGTCCTAGTTCAAACTAAAAAGTTAGTTCGAACTATGTTGCATGGCTAGTTCAAACCAAAAAGCCACAGTTAGCCTGAGCTAGCCCAAAGTTAGTTTGGATTAGCAAAGCTGAACTAAAAATATAGATGTAGACATAGCCATATGGGTTTATAAATCCTATAAATAGGAAACACTCAGTCCTAGTGATGTCTTGTTTACATCATAAAACATCTCTGTTTATTATTTTGTCCTTATTTTTCTGTAAGAAACCTAAATAATGCTGTTGGTCTACGACTTCTGTTTTTTTGTTTTTTTTTTTAAAGTTGAAATGAACACATATTGCCTAAATTAATCCAAATCACCCTTTATTATTGTTTTGCTTCTTCAGTAAGAATAACTTTTTCACTTATTTAGTGGTAACATTTCATAAGTTAGCTGTTGAAATGGCTTGTTTTGTTCATCAGTTATGTAAAATGAATAGGATTTGTGTAAAATTACAAGTAGAATGAACTTCTTGAAACTCATTTCTGCAATTTTCTTAAAAATATGCGGGGAGCTTGGATGTGCAAAAAATGGAAGAGTAGGTTTTCAAGTTTTTGCAGTATTAAAGCAGTATCTCAGATTCTCCAGCTGTTCAGTAAAAGCAATACTTTTTTTTCCCTCCTACATCAAGTTGTGGTCATGACACCCAATGTACTGAATTCACACATCAGATAAAAGCATTACAAAGATTCATAGAAATGGTTTCACAGTCCCTTATTAAACTTGGCTTTATACCTCCACAGCAGGATTAAAGAAGAGTCAGCATTTTCAAGGAATTAATGTGCAAAATTATAAAATAAAATGCATTTTTAAAAAAAATATTGGAAGCATGCTGTACACCTGTTTTAAAATAAGCTGTTTACTTAAGAAATGCCTCTTTATAGTCCACAAGTAATTAAACAAGGGTTAGAAACTCAAACTCTTTTGTATTCTAAAACACTGAAGTAAAGAAATACACACACGCACCAGCTACTTGTAATTTATTACTTTACTTAGTTTACTATGAATGCATTGTTTGTCAGAGAGCAGCAAGATAAATCCATTTCCTGAAGCTGTACTGAAATACACATACTGCAACAAATAACCACATATAGCAACCTCCATGTCAGATTACCAGAAGTAGACCTCAGCATACTATTGGACTAGATTAGGTATAGGATGAAAAGAGGTAATGGCTGATTATGTATAGGCTGAAAAGAGGTAAATCTTCAGAAATCCATGTGCTGGAAGCACTTCGGTAACCCCAGTTTAGGAATCCATGGTTATTAAGGGCACACAATTTTGTACATGCATTTAAAACACACACACACACACACACACACTTGGGCCATTGTAAAATATGGTTCAAGTGTGGCCATATTTTCAGAAGTGTTCAGCACCCATAGTTTGAGCCAGATTTCATAAGAGCTCTGTTTCTATTTAGTCACCTAAACAACAAACACTTTTTCAAGTGCTCAGCATCCAGCAGCTAACACTGAGAAACTCATGGCCAGATTTTTCAAAAGAAATTGAAACCCTGTGTTTTCTTTTGATAATCTGGACATTTACTCAGAGTCTTTAAATGGTAGCTGATGTCTTTGGAAAATCCAAGCCTAAGTACCTCATCCCATGTAGTTTAAACTAGATTAGCTCAAGCTGTGAAGTTTACTGTCTATATTCAAACTGAATTGAAATTTCCACAGAATTCAAAAAGAATTCACATAAAGTATTTGAATCTTAAATTCATATTTGCTTCCAATTAATAGACTGATCCACCAATTCCAAATATGGTGATATGGTTTGGGTCTATCATGAAGGATTAACTTCAACTGAAATTAGGTAGCAAGGTAGCCTTGTTCCTTCAGATAAAATACTTAACCATTCTTCAGGATTGTAAGTTCTCTGAGGTAGAGATTTTCATTAATTATGTTTGTAGAATACATAGCACAGTGGGGCTAGAATTCTTGACAGGCTTTATGAAAGCCAAAAAATGACTGCAGTGCAAGACAAAATCAAATATTACACATAGGATTCAATAAAAAAAATTCTGAAATGCAGCTTTAAAATAAAATTAAGCTATGTATGAATACAAATTTTTCACTGACTTTAGAAACATGGACAAACTGGACAAACTGGTTTTCAGATACTTCAGCCCAAAAAGTTAGGAAAAAGTCAACATTTTGCCAAATTCACAATATTTAAGAAAAATTTAGTGAGGTGATTAAAATAATTCATATACATAAGATATTAAAATTATTGATATTATATACAGTACATCATATGATAAGTAAATGTGTTTCATCTTGCACAAAATTAAAAACAGCCTCTTTGATGTGTTATATCATACTCGAATGGACACTTTCAAAACCATTTCACAAACATAAAGCCATGCAAGCAATGCTTTATAAATTTATAAGTGCCTAGCTGTTTTGCTAATTCCTACATTATTTTTGCATTCTGTATATTACACGTTATACATATAAACATAAAAAGTTAACTACATCCGTGTTTAAAAGTAGATTACAAAAATTCTGTTATAAAAAGTCATAAATAGAATTTAACATTTGTACTTCTGTTAAATTACTATTAATGGTTATTAGTCTTTTCCTTGGATTTCTATTTGTTTTAGATGATAACCCTTGAAATATTAAAAAGAGCTAGAAGAGAGACACTTTCAATAATCCTACATTATGTAATTTAACAAAGGCACTCAGGTTTTAGAGCCTGAGGGAATATTTTGATTTTTTTTTCTACTTATTTCTCAGGGTATTATAATTGTATTACTGGGTGTGTTGAAATGACTGCTTTCGTGCTTATATTTTCAGCTTGGCAGATGTGTATGATATTAGAATTATTTGAATCTTTTCTATTTGCACATTTAGTCTGATAGCTTCCAGACTCAGAAAGCAATCTTAGCTGACATTTTGTTAAGGCATCATATATGAAAGACTTCTTTATTCACTTCCCATTAAAAAGAAAAAAAAACAAAAACAGATTGCTTCAGAAGCATCTATAGTTTCATGCCCCAGCAAATTGGATCTGGACTAGGAACTACAGGGAATGAAAATGGTAGTTTGTAAATGCCTGGTTTGGCTATGCTCTCAATCATAGAAAACAGGGTGGCAATATTTGTCCATCCATTGAAAACCATGTACGTGATTAAAAACCTCTTTTTCACAGTGTCATAGGTGATAGGTTTAGAAAATATTTCCTGGGGCATCTCCTTTAAAGCAGTAACAACTCTACGCTATTCTTTCTTTGGCTCAGATTGTCCCTTCTGAAGAAGAAACACAAAGGAGGGAGCCAGCCAGCCTGAAAATTCCCTAGAACTGTCTCTGTTGCTACATACATTATCCCTTCAATGAAAAATATTTTGTGGGATAAGAACTGCGAACATGGTAAGTGCTGGGGATTTCTGGGAACTGCAACATTCCTTCTGCAGGAGTCCTTTGCCATTATTTGTGTCTCCCTTCTGATATACAGTATTAGAGAACAAAACAGGTTGTCCCAGAGGTGAATTGGGTTGAGCATTAACCTTTATTGCCTGCTCATTCCACCTGGACATTACAAATGAGCAAGAAAGGGGCTGCTTTACAGTTCTTTTATCTAAAAAATACATATATATCAGACAACTTCCCATGGACCCTAAAATGGTTACACTGACACTTATAACATGAATATTATAACTGTATGATGAATACAATTATCCCCACCCCTGTCTACTGTTTGTGGCTTTTATGTAAATTGCACAGGTGCTTTACATTCAAACTCATAATTTTCTACAATAATAATAACTGCACATTCCTTAAACAAACATAGTACCAGGAAGGGAAGGAGAGGAAGGGAGATAACATTACCTTCCCACTGAAGATCTAAGATGAGATAATCCTTGCCACATTCTTTACGCAGACAGTCAGGATGGGAAAAAGTAAGAGGAGATAAAATACTTTAACTAGAATCTCGTATCACTTACAGGAGCTATATGGTTTGCCTGTGAAGCACCCCATTGCTTTGGTGACTTGTGGCTCAGGCCTGACCTGTTGTTCAGTATTAACTTTATACTCTCCTACATAGAATACTGGCCCCAGAAGTATGGGTAGCTCAATAAGGGATGTTGCAGGATAATTTGCTTTTAGTGCCCTACCTCTTCCATCTGTCACCCGGCATCAGAATTCCAGCACCTAAACTGCAATGAAAACCTATGAGAATATATCATGAATGTCAGGGTACGAGGACCATGCCTTAAAAATAGCAGTTCCCTCCTTTAATCATGCATCAGTTAAGATCTTCTTGTTGAGGACACCTCTGTGAATCTATATGAGGGACAATCTGACATCTGATTATGTCAAACACAAGAGAGAAAACAAGGATTAAAAAGCACAGTGCTACTGAGAATTAATTATTAACAAATTTAAGTTGTGGGATCTTGCCAGTGGATGTCTGATATTCAGCCTTGTGCTTATTATTACTTGATTTTTTAAGATACCATTTGCAGATTCCCAGCTAAAAGTTTTCATGGTTGCATTTTTTTAAATACATTTACTTATTGTAAGTCTGAAAACTTCCAACTAAGCAATAAAATGCTTAGGCTGTGAAAACAGAAGAACTACAGTAGTTTACAAGCTTCAAGAATAGTCTTTTCAGTAGATTATTAGCTAGTTGACTTTATAATGTGATTTTTTTTTAATTTGCTTATTCAAAATAGTCACGTTTAAATATGATATGATCCATAATCTCAGATCCCATTACTTTGTTTTCTTTGGAAGACGCTTTGTAGTTATGTCCTGTTTTCCTTTAGTTTTGTGGCCAGCCAGCTGATGCATGGGAGGAAGTGAACATTCATATTTGACTTACTAGCATTTCCTGCATTTGATAAAAATCAAGAGAGATGGAGTATTACACTCATCATTTTAAGTTTTACAAGGTGTATGCTATGGGTCACTGTATGGTGAAGCTTTTGATGAATCCTTATTCTGACTGTGGCCAGAAGATCTGATTAGTCGTACTTTCATGGGGCTTTTAACACTTTACTAGAATATATAATAGGTCTCTAAATTGGAGTTTGGTATTCTCTTATTTAAATAAGTATGTCACAATCTGATGGGCCTACAGAATTCATTGCTATAGGAAGTTAAAAGGATATTTTACATACCTAAGGCATTAAACATATTATCTGGAGCTAGTAAGGAATGATTTTCAATTTACAACACTGTGTACTATTTGGGGTTAGTTTGGTCACAAATCTATCAATATCTGTAATTCTACTAAGTGAAAATATGAAATATTGTCCTAGTGTAAACTGCTACTCTCTGTTTGTTTCAAACCTGTCTGGGTTGGTTAAGGGGTAAAAACTACTCTCAGTTAAAAAAATGCCTGTAGGAAAGGCAACTGCATGTTTCAGCCTGAAAGAAGAAAAACAGGAGTGGGGGTTAGTATTGTTTCTGTTGAAGCAATGCCTGGGACAGTTTGCCTCCCCTGCTATTGCTTCTCCTGTTCTTTGTTATAGAAGTAGCTGATTACCAGCTGCTAAAGACTAAGAGAGCTGTTAGTCACTGAGCTCAGGGAGAGGTTCTCTCTCTCTGAGCTGAAGAGAAGCAATGATGGGGTGACCAGCAAATGGAGCTGGTGGATGAGAGCAGCAAGCTGGGTGACATGAGGGACTGGAGAGAGGTCCTTCCATTATAGCATTTGGTATTGGTTGCCTCTCCATCTATGCATGCTAGTTCTATTTTCTCTAAACATAAAGGCTGTGTTCACACAGCATTTTTGTTTCGAAACAATGAGGTTGTTTTGAAACAAAAAAAAGCATGTTCACATGACACACAGTTGTTCCGAAACAACTGGAACCCATTGTTTTGAAACAACTCTGTTGTGTCGAAACTAGTTAAACCCCATTTGGGGGTGAAACCACCTTGTTTCGAAACCATTGTTTCAAAACAATGCGTGTGAACATGTTGTTTCGGAACAAGGTGTTCCACAACAACATTTGAAGGGCTGCCCCCTCAGCACCCTGGCCAGGGAACCCTCAGCACCCTGGCCAGGGTGCTGAGGGGTGTCCCCTGGCCAGCAGAGCGGGGCTGCAGGCACCGGTGGGGTTCAGCACAGCCCAGCGCTGATCCCCGCCAGTGCCTGCAGCCCCCTCCCCAAGCGAAATAGCATGTCCACACTGTGAACTTGCTATTTCATTTCCCACCTTTTTCCTTATTTTGAAGTAACTTTTTGCTAATTCGACTTATGTTATTTCAAAATAAGGTGTTATTTTTATATAAGTTGTTTCGAAACAACTTCTGTTGAAATAACCCCGTGTGTGAACACAGCCAAAGAGATTGACTTCATCTGTGATACTTTGTATTGGGGGGAGGTGATTTGGGCTATGTAGTTCAGGGATTCATTTGAGGTGGTCATTTCCTGTCCTCTTTTTGAGATTGCTATCGGTGTAATCTCAGCCTTCAGTTAAAATCAGAAAGGAATGTTCTGTCCCTTTCAGTCATGAGGAAAACTTGAACAACATGAAATGTGTGGTTGTAAAAAATTGCACCAATGCACACTATTCTATCAGAAATTTTTTGACTAATTCTGATCTGAAAGATGATTTAAATGTCAGCACTCTTAGTTATTTCACTGTCATAAAAGCATGTAAGAGAGAAAGGGAGGATCACAAATCCGCTAATTCTGCATGGCGTGGGATTTCATTTTGCTATCATGTAGTATGCATAGCGTTTGTGTGATAGCACAGTTAAAAAAAAAAAAGAAGACCCTAATCCAACCTGTGAGGCAGAGATGAGAAGAAGAGGCAGAAAGGTGAAAGAGTCCCAACACAGGGAAAGGCAAAACATGTACTATAGATCTAACAGGACATTTATGACCCTCAAACAGCCAGTCATCATTATGTCTCTCTCTTATTCTCTCTCTCCCCTCTCCCCACCCAGGTAACAGGGACAAAGTCTGTTCTGTTTTAATAGTAGGTATCAGGCAGAACCAGTGGTAGCCATATTCAGAATAAGAAATTGCTTAAGGTTCATTTGTTATTGTAAGAAATTGCTTGTTTTAGTATGGGTGGAAGCAAAACTATTTCTGCTTAGGACCCCCAATGGACTTGCGTTAGCTCTGATGATGAGTTAAGTGGCTTCTATGGTTCTAGTGATGCTGTGCATTCCTCTCACAATCAGTTTTGCCTAGTTCATGTTTTCTTCACACGCCTTTTTTCTAGCTATATGGAGTAAGCTGACAGTCACTCACTTCATAGGAAAACATAGAAAATGGAGATAATGTAAGGGAAGGATGATTTTGTTTGTTTGTTTGCTTGCTTGCTTGTTTTCCCTGCTTTCTCATCCTTTTCCCCCATTTGCTTGCTTGCTTGCTTGTTTGTTTGTTTATTTTCCCTTTCTCATACTTCCCCCCCTCCACCTCATGGCTTTCCCTTTTTTCCATTGGAAAGTAACATGTTCTTTCTCCCTTTTTACTCCATATTTCACCCACACCCCCATTTTATAGGGTAAATAATTTTAAGTAAAAGAAAGTAACATTTGACTTAGCAACTAATTTCAAATATTTTTTTCACATTATTTCTCAAGGGTGTTACCACGTTTGCCCACCAAATCGGTGTATGCTCATTTGTTAGGGTTACTTCCTCTGGGGGGGAGACGTTGCAATTCTCTATACTGCTTGTGTCACTTGCATTCTTGTATGGACCTCACTTCTACCTTCTGTAAGTCCCTCCCAATGGAGCCACCCTGGCAGGACCTACATTTCCCAAGACTGGGTTTCTAAGTGCATCTGAGCAGATTGGGCCTATCAGCACTCTCAGCTGACCTCTTATATGTCCCTGAACTCAGCAGGCTGGGTTACAAATCACTGGGCTCCTGTAACCCTTATATGCCCCTGGACTGAGCCAAACTAAACTTGAGTATGAATCTGAACAGGCTGGGTCAAAACAGCACTTTCGGCTGTCACCCTTATATAACCCTGGATGCCACAGGCTGCATCAAAGCAGCACTTTCAGCTGCCAACCTTATATGTCACAGGTTCAGCACATTGGTAACCCTTAATGAGCAAACCTTACAAGGAATTTGGCATCATAAGGATCTTTGGCTAGGTAAAAGGAGCTTTGCTGCAGAGCAACATAGGGAAGCTAAGAACACAAAGGAAGTCTGGCAACCAGCTTGATTAGAAAAGTTCCTTTATTGCCAGGTACATAAAACTTCTGAATAATTATAAAAGGAAAGAAAAATACTAAAATAGTTACAATATTAATAACCATACAAAGGGTATGTCCACACAGGGCTTTTATTTTGAAACAACACTGGTTGTTTCGAAATAAAAGTCCCTATGTCCACACGACCTTTTCTTGTTTCGAAAGGAGGGAGCTCCTTGTTTCGAAACAAGAGCCCTCCTTTCGAAACAGCTTAAACCACTTTGCTTTCAAAAGGAGGGTTATTTTGAAGCCAGTTGTTTTGAAATAAGCCATTTGGACATGTTATTTCGAAAAAAGAATTGTTTTGAAATAACAAGGACCTTCCTCTCAGGGGGAAGGCCCCACCCCCCCAGCACCCTGGCCAGGGTGCTGAACGGAATGCAGGGGGTCCAAGGGTGCCCCAGCTGGTTTCCCCCCCACTTCCCCTTGCTGGGAGCAGGGGTGGACGGGTGCCTCAGCCCCCTTCGCCCACTCTACCCCTGGCAAGGGGAAGTGGGAGGAAGCTGGCTGGGGCACCCGCAGGGCTCTGTCCCCTGCCTGGGCTTCCCCTGCCCCCGCCGCTTCTGCAGAGGGCGGGGGGGGCTTCCCCTGCCCGCCCACCACTTTGGCCATGGGTGGGGGACTTCCCCTGCCCTCCCACCACTTCGGCCACAGGCTTTTTGTTATTTTGAAATAAGGTGTTTCAAAATAAGGCCTTTATTTCAAAACAGCTTGTTTTGAAATGGCCTGTTTTGAAACAAGAGCTTGTGCATGGACATAGCCAAAGTGAGAGAAATGATCAAACAGTCAGAAGATTACCCAGTTTCAATTATATTATTGGGGAAAGCTAGCCCAAGTGGATTACTAAAGATCAGGGTTAGAAAATTATAGTCGGACTAAGAGGGGGAAAAAACAGAGAAGTGTGCGTGTGAGGGGGGTTGTCTCACCACTCAGTGCATCTCAAAGGTACCCAGGAACCAGGCTGTTCAGCTTAGGGTCTGGAGTGCTGGAGACAGGCAAAACCCCCACACAATTAGCAAGGAAAAAGTGAAGTCCAAGTGGACTTGCTGCAGTTTTTGGGTCCAAGTATCAGAGCACATCAGGCATCAGAGCAGATTCAGAACAGATTTAGAACTAACTCCCATGTGGAACTTCGGTAGGGATTTTTGTAGGGAAGAAACAATAATTTAAGGCAAAACACTAGATTTGTTTTGGGGTAAATAATGACTTAAGGGAGTATACCAGCAATGTTTTGTTTAGGTGGACAATAGGAGCTGATCATTGCTGGTGATGGGTGGCCTTCTTTTGAGGGATCTTGCAATGCAATCAGGCAGATTCACTATGTTGGATATAAATTGAAGATCTATTGACTAGAATTGGTCTGATAACTGCTGAGCTGTATGTGTGTAGACATAAATTCATTTGTCTCTGGAGCAGGAATTCCCCATCATGCAGTGCTTCCCTGCTTTGCCACTCCCAGAGTTCAGTGCACCTCTCACCTTGGAGCATGTTTCTCCATTTAGCATGTTAATTCTGGTTCCATCCTTGATGCAAATGAAGTTTCTGCTGTCCATTCAGTGTGCTAATTGCTCCCACCTTCCATGTAGATGAGGCTAGAGGAGTTGCCCTAATTCCAGCACCCTTGTTCAAAGGGGTTTTAGGCACGTCTCCCACTGCCTTTCATTGTTTCTGGTTTCTGGTTCAAGCAGAGGCTGGAGGTGGTGGGCTGAGTCTCAGTGGCTGGATGCTATGCCTTGATTCTCCAAGAACACAAAGCTACCAAGTAACAGGGGAGGAGAGGAATTCACTTTTGCCAGTGAAAAAGATGAGGAAAGAAAAAAAAATAGAAGTTAAGAACTTTCCCATTGTTTCAAAACAAAATATTTCCACAATGTATATATATTTCTCCAAACTCTTATACTTGTAGTTTGGAAATTTTTCAGTTCCCATTTTCATAAATTCATCCAAAATTGAATCTTCTTCTGTAAAAAAAATATTTTTGTATCAAATCCATATTTTGATGAAAACACTCATTCATCAGAAATGTCAAGTATCTCTAATATCATGTTTTCAGATTACTGTCTCCTTTGGAGGTAGTGCATTGAAAGTCATGTGAGACAGAGTAACTCACCTTTTCCTCTTCTCCTGTTTGGTTGCACACAAGCAACAATTTTTTTTCTTTTGGGATTTGACTGTTATCAGGAACACATTCACTATGGCTGTGTTCACACAGCCTCCTTATTTCGAAACAACAGAGGTTGTTTCGAAATAAGGTTTCAGCTGTTCACATGACGCACAGTTGTTTCGAAACAAGGGGAAGCCCTTGTTTCAAAACAACTGTGTTGTTTCGAAACAAGTTAAACCCCATTTGGGGTCGAAACAAACTTGTTTCGAAACCCTTGTTTCGAAACAAGGCGTGTGAACATGTTGTTTCGGAACGAAGTGTTCCGAAACAACATTGGATCCTCAGCACCCTGGCCAGGGAGCCGCTGGCGGTGTCGGGGGGGCAGCCCGGGCTGCTGGCTGAGCCCGGCGCCCCCGACCCGCTGGCGGTGTCGGAGGGGCAGCCCGGGCTGCTGGCTGAGCCCGGCGCCCCCGACCCGCTGGCGGTGTCGGGTGTGCAACCCGGGCTGCTGGCTGAGCCCAGTACCCCAGTTCCGGCGGCGGGCTCCAGCGCCCCGCAGCCGCTCACCCCCCCCACCGGGGGCTGCACCCCCCTTTCCGGGGCTGCAGCCCCCTTTCTGGGGTTGCAGGGGGAGCTGCCACAGCCGCTCACCCCCAGGGGGCTGCAGCCCCCTGGACCAGGTACCGAAATAGCAAGTTCACAGTGTGAACTTGCTATTTCGATTCCCGGTTTTTTCCTTATTTCGAATTAACATTTTGTTAATTCGAAATAAGTTGTTTCGAAATAAGGGTTATTTCGATATACAGTTGTTGCGAAACAACCATATCGAAATAACTGGCTGTGTGAGAACACAGCCTATGAATATATAGAGATTGGAAACTCAAACATTTTTAAATTAACACAAAGTAATCTCCACTATTTAAGGAAGATTACTGAGCTGATACTACCAAAATAGAACTGGAATTAACCTATGCAAATAACTCATTTCTCAGATCATTGGCCATTATGGAAAAATATTGTTCCAGGTTTGCTCCAGTCAAACCAAAGGCTACCTGTTCCCTACTTCAGTTATGTGTGAACGGCCTGCCTTGTTGCCATGACATTGGCCTACACGATTTGGGAGATTAAAGCCTTGATGGCAGATTCCCTCTTTGCCATGTTCTTTTGTGATAAGGTCTCTTGACATCCACATCCAAGGTTACATCAGATTTTCACCTTAACCAATCTATCCATCTTCTGGATAGCTTTTCTGAAACCTCAGAGTTTTCAGACAGAAATCCTATTTCCATGTGCTGGACATTAGAAGAGTTTTCACCTTCAAGCTGGAGAGAACTATGCAGTTGAAATCACCTTAATTCATATCTTTCATGGATTGATTTAAGGGGGCTCTCATTTCTACCCTTAGGCTTTTGAAATGGTTGTATCTACATCTGTTATGAGTCTGCAGGTGCTCAGATCCTCCTGGGGGTGGAGGGACCAAGGAACATTTAATTAGATTATAAATGATATTTACTGATTTTTGAAGAATATCCAAGCATCAAAGATATAAGAAGCTACCACCTTGTCTTCAATCCAAATGTTTTTAATGATTATGCCTTGCTCCATGCCATCCACTCCAATGTGGTGCTTGGTTCTGCAGTACTATTTTCAGCTCTGGATCCTGTTCCAAAGCTCCCTCCTCCTTCTGAGAATAATACTTAGATGTCAAATGTAGTGGAGCATCCAATGGGATGGTATTTGAAGGAGAAAACTTTAGTGACCTTGAACAGTAACTAGTCCTCTGAGGGGATAGGGCACATCTGAGGGCTGAACAATCACTTCTGGCTAGAAATCTCTGGCCAAGGGCTTGAGAGGTATATGCTTATCTCAAATGGAGCACCCACAAGGACACACATCTCAAAGAATTACTGCTAGTGTATGGAGTGAATGGCTATGTCCACACATAAACTGTTATTTCGAAATAAGTGATTCTGAAATGAGTTATTTCAAAATAAAATCCTTATTTTGAAATAAGTTAATTTGAATTAAGGGAAACCCTCAAAGCGAAATAGCATACCCTGTGTGTGGACATGCTATTTCGCTTCAGGAGGGTGGCAGCATGGGAGGTGTGGCAACATGGCCGGCTTGCTGGGCCATGTTGCCAGCCATGTTGGCACCCATGTTACCAGCCACTCACATAACAGCAGGCACTGACCTCCCCTCCCTGTGCATTCTGACTCCCAAGAGCTTGTGAGAAAGATGGCTATGGACGCTCCCTAGCTCCCATACCATCCTCGAGTGCTTGGTAGACCTGCTGCTAGCCTGCAGGGTGCTGCCCTGCTGTGGGACACACTCTTCCTTGAGCCCAATGAGCCTGGAACTGAACCCCGGACCATCGTCTCAGTGGCCCTCACAGCACCAATAGCTCCCCATCCCTCTTCTGTGACACAGCGCATCTGGGCACCAGCACAGAATGGTGGGAGTAGGTTGTCCTGTGAACTTGGAGCAACGAGCGCTGGAGGCGGAACCTCCAGGTTAGCAGGGAGACCTTCACTCACCTCATCACTGAGCTCACCCCAATCCTGCGCCGAAGGGACATGGTAATGCAGGCAGACATCCCCGTGGACAAGAGCGTGGCCATCGCTCTCTGAAAGATGGCCATTCCTGAGCCCCACCGTTCCGTTGCCCATCTTTTCAGCGTCAGGAGATCCACCGTCAGGGAAATGCTGGTGCAGGTCACCCATGCCATCAGCACAGTCCTGCTGCTATGCCTTGTCACCGTGGGAGCGCTGCAGGATACCATCGCCGGTCTTCCCACCCTGGGCTTTCCAAACTGTGGAGGGATACTTGATGCCACCCACATCCCCGTGAGATCCCCACTGCACCAGGCAGCCGAGTACAGGAACAGGAAAGGATACCACTTGGTCATCCTGCAGGCCCTTGTGGACCACTGGGACATCTTTCAGAACTGCTAAATTGGATTGCTGGGGAGGGCACATGATGCCAGGTGTGTAAGGCTCTAGCGCCTGTTCGTGAGCGAGAACCTGTGAGGGCTAGGACCGCCACCCCAAAAAAACCTGTACCGCCATCCAGCCATGGCCAGCCCCCACCCACACCCAGAGCCCCACCCAATAAAAGCAGAAATAGAACTGAATATAGTGCAATGTTTTTTTTATTTACAAGGGGTGGGTGGGTTGGGGCAATGAGGACTAGGGAAGCAGGTATGGGATCTGGAACTTTGGCGGGAGAATGGGGGGGGCATGAACTTAGAGATGGGGAGTTTGGGGACTTACAAACATGGGCTGTATTCACACACATATGGTTATTTCGAAACAAGTTGTGTCGAAACAGCTTGTTTCGAAATAACGCCTTATTTCGAAATAACATATTTCGAATTAACAAAATGTTATTTTGAAATAAGAAAAAAGCGGGAAATGAAATAGCAGGTTCACACTGTGAACCTGCTATTTCACTTCCTCAGGGGGCTGCAGGCACCGGCGGGGG
>ML682060.1:30539904-30604507 GCA_007922195.1 Podocnemis expansa
GCCAGTGCCTGCAGCCCGGCTCTGCAGGCGCTGGCCAGGGGACACCCCTCAGCACCCTAGCCAGGGTGCTGAGGGGGCAGCCCTTTAAATGTTTTGGAACGTCTTGTTCCGAAACAACATGTTCACACGAGTTGTTTCGAAACAAGCATTTTGAAACAAGGTTGTTTCGCCCCCCCAAATGGGGTTTAACTTGTTTCGAAACAACACCCTTGTTTCGAAACAATGGGTTCCCGTTGTTTCGAAACAATGGTGCGTCGTGTGAACATGTTTTTTTTTTTTGTTTCAAATCAATGAGGTTGTTTCAAAACAAAAGTGCTGTGTGAACACAGCCATGGAGGGGCAATGTGGAGGCCATCCCAGGCCTGTGGCCCTCTGCTCCACGCCCTTGGGCAAGGCCAGCCTGGGTCCGGGACTGCCAGCAGCAAGGGACAGCTCCCTTAGTCGGAGGCACTCCCACAGGTGCTGGGGGTACAAGGTGTTGGGCTATGCGTCTCAGGGTAGATGCAATGTCCTGCGCAGCAGCACCAAACGTCTGGAGTGCCTGGCTCTGCTGCTCCATGGCTGCAGCCTGCCGCTCCACGGCAGCAACAACGTGGTCATCCACATTGGCTGCGTGCTGGAGCTGGCAGATGGCTGCGTCTTGCACCTGCCCTGCTGCTCCCTCCAGGCCTGAGCTGTGTCCTCTGCTCGGTGGCTGAGCTCGAGGAGGCTGCCGAGGATCTCCTTTCTGGTGTGGTGGGCTCTCCTCTCTGCCTGCCAGTGAGCCAGGAACTACATGGAGCTGCACGGCCAGTGTATTGGCAAGTTGCTGGGGCAAAACAGAAAAAGGGTTAGCCCCTCTTAGCCTGATGGCCTTGCCTGTGTGTATCATCTCTGCAGCAAATCCCGCCACCCTGACTGTCAGCAGCATTCCCCATCTGTGTCATGTGGGGCACCACACAAGGGTACACATGCCTTGTGGTGCCCACAGTGGTGAGTGGCATTCAGCAGGATGTGGGCCGGGAAGTTTCCCAAGGCCATGGGCCAGTGGTGCGCTCTCTGACATGGATGCTGGCATATCACCTGGTGGCACGTCCCTGATGAGCATCCTCCACCCTGCTGGGTCCCGGCATCCTCACGTTACATGCTCCTGTGCCACCGCCACCCATGGGAGGGCGCTTGTGCCCCCCAAGGCCCATGCCCTGCATGTTCCAGGGCTGTGGAACCTAGCTAGCCATGGCATTGGCAGGCTCAGCCCTGCCTGCCTTGAGAGGGGAGGAACACTCACCAACAGGCACTCCAGATGTTGCCTGGATGTCCCCTCCTCCTGGTTGGATGTCGGTGCTGGCTCCCTGGTGTCCTATTCTGCCTCTTCCTCCTCGGGGATGCTGGGCCCCTCCCGAGGAGGGAGAGCTCTGGAGTAGCCAGCGGAGCATCCGGTGGCTGGGCACTCCCCAGCCGGCTGACGTCTCCGACATCGAGGGATGCCTCCCTCTCCAAGGGGCTTCCCTCAGGGGATCTGGCCACAGGGCTGGGGTCTGCAGATTCCCTGGTCTGGGATGGGAGACCAATGGGCTCGTCCCTCAGGAAGGCATGCAGTTCCTCAAAAAAGGGGCAGCTGGTGATGCTCGCTGGCCCCTGGAGCCACCTCACCTCCCTCGTGCATTCACAGTCTTGGCACAGGCTTTTTATTTTTGTGCACACCTGCTCGGTTAAGTGCTCATGGCCCCAGTTGGTCATTTCTGCAGCAATGTCTGCATAGACTTTGCAGTTGTGGTGCTTGACACAGAAATGGTCCTGGATATCCTCCCTGCTCCATATAGCAAGGAGGCAGAGGACCTCATCCCACACCCACACTGGTGCCCGGCATCATCCCTGGGCTGTGCCAGCATGTGCTAGAGCCATGCTGCACCAGCTCTAGGCACATGGCAGCAATGGGACTGGGCATTTCCTCCTTCCTGGTCCTATGCACCCTGGGAGGAGGAAGGGCACTGCAAGCTGGAATCAAAATAATGGCTATTTCAAAACAACGTGTCTGAACGGCTTTGTTTTGAAATAGCCATTTCAATTCAATGGCTATTTCAATTTGCAATGAGGTTTTGTTATTTCAAAATGAGTTCCATTATTTTCAAATAACGGAGCTCCATTATCTTGAAAAAACAGAATGTTGTTTGGACACAATAGTTTTTATATCGAAACAACGGCTGTTGTAATATTTCCTTTCTGTACTCCTACTCTTTAATACAACCACAAAATATATCACCATCACTGTTGCTTGTGTCTGACACTTCAGCAGAATTTGTCAGTCTTTTCTGTTATTGCTCTGTTTATACTTTCAGATTCTATAATGACTAGGAATAATAGTTGGACATGTCCCTCAACTGCTATTATTGTCGGAATGTTCAGGGTCTGGATCTCTAATTACAATAACTGAGTCCTATCTGAAAGACTGCCCAGTTGATTTAGAGATCACAGATTCCTAAAATCAGTTTCATGTGATTGCTACATTATCACAGTTTGAAGTATTGGATCATGCTAAGCAAATTTGATTTTCTTTGCTTGAATCCAAATCAGAGATAAGGGGCTTGAAATTCAGACCCATTTTTGAAAGTTCTTAGGCTGCTTTGCCATTTATATTTTTGTTTTCTCAAGTCCACTCACTGTGTATTTGTATATAGAGCCATATACACACACCCTGTACCAGCACACATTTTTCACATGGTGAAGGAGAGGCTTATTTTTTACCTACCATATATACTCAGGTATAAGCCAATCCACGTATAAGCCAACTCTCATTTTCAAGCCCCTAAAACCAGCAAAAATGCATGGCCGGTGCATAAGCCAAATCCCCTCTGAAGCCTCTGGCCTCTAACACCCCCCAACCATGTGCCACTGGCTTCGCAGGACTCCCTGACATCCTCCCTAACCACCCAACCTTGGTGCTGCTTCCCCTCACGCAGTCCCCAACCCTGCCACCACTTCCACCTGCACCGTCCCTGATCCTGCCACCACTTCCCTGACATGCTGCTTCCCCCTGCACCATCCCCAATTATGCTGCCTCTTCCCTGACCATGCCACTCCCAATCCTGCCACCGCTTCCCCCTGTGCCATCCCTAACGCTGCCGCTACTTCCAACTCTACTGTCCCCAGTTCTGCCACCACTTCCCTGACCATGCTGCCACCAATCCTGCTGCCAGTCCCCCTCTGCCATCCTTGACCATGCCAGTGCTTCCCCAAACATGCCACCGTTTCTCCCTGAACCATCCCCTGAACCATCAGTGCCACTGCTTCCCTGACCATGCCGCCAATTCCCCCCGCACTTTCCCTGACCCCCGGGAACTGCCACCACTTCTTCCATCCCAACAACTTCCTCCTGCCACTGTCTCCCCTGGGCTGAGCCCCCACCTCTTCAGGGCCCCCTTACCTGGCTGCTCCAGTAGCTAGGCAAAGTAAGGAGAGAAAACCCCAGCCTGTAAGCCCTGCTGAGGCTGAGCACACAATATGACTGTTCTGAAGCTGGGGCTTCCCCCCCAGTCTGCTCTGAGCGTGCTCAGAGCAGGCTCAGAGTGGGAACTTTAGAAGTCCTAGGTTAGGACTGCTCACTGATCTCTGACTCACGTTTAAGCCAAGTGCCCTTTTAAAAAGGTTATTTTCAGGCACAAAAATCTCAGCTTATACACAAGTATATATGGTAGAAAATATTAATTTTAGACGCTTCTTTGAAAAAATATTGCAGCACTCCAGATTTCTTTAAAACTGCTATAGAGACTCACAAAACCCACATCTATATTCCGTTCTTCTGTCCTTAGTTTAGCTCCAGTACATGGCATATCTTCAAATGCAATCAAAACAAACAAAGAGTCCTGTGACACTTAAAAACTAACAAATTTAAACTTAGGCTGGAACACTCTGCACAGGAAATCCACTTTCTGAACACAGCAGTACAAATTAGAGATGGACACATAAATGCCACCCTATTCCAAAAACTTACTGATCGGTATAGTTACCTAAATCCCTCACATGCAATCCATTGTCTACAACGAAGCCCTAAGATAAAACCGTATTTGCTCCAGTCCCTCAGACAGAGACAGACACCTTCAAGAACTCTCAAGCATTCTTAAGCCTATAGTAGACATCTGTGGAAGTGAGGAAACAGATTGACAGAGTGGGGAAGCCCAAGAAAGAAAACAACAGAACACTGCTACTCTTCACCTGTAAACTGCCCCCTCCCTAAGTCAGACCTCAACAGCAAATCTTCAAGCATCTACAGCCTATTCTAAAAAACAATTCCTCAGTCTCTCAAGCCTTGGGAGACAGATCTCTCCTTGCTTACAGACAGCCCCCCAACTTTAAGTAGATACTCACCAGCAACTACAGACCAAACAACAGAACCATTAGAGCAGGCACATATCCCTGCAACAAACCGCACTGCCACCTTTGCCCCCATATCTGTACACAAAACACTATTACAGGACCTAATAAAACCACTTACTCCATCAAAGGTTCATTCACTTGCTCATCTACTAATGTGATTTATGCCATCATGTGCCAGAAATGCCCTCTGCCTTATATAAGGGACAAACAGGACAGTCTCTACACTAAAGAATAAATGGCCACAAATCAGAAATCACAATATTCTAAAGCCAGGTGGTCAGCATTTCAATCTTCCTGACCACTCCATTAATGATTATCTAATTGCTGTGCTCAGACAGATGAATACTAGATCAAAGCTTCAAAAAGAAGCTGCTAAGATGAATTTATTTCCAAATTCAGTTTCATTGCCTGAGGACTTAATAAGGACACTGGATTTTTCTCTCATTACAACAGGTGATTTGACCTCTTATTCCTTTATACGCTGCCCCCCCCCCCCAGTGTTTGACTCTTTACAACTGCTTTGATTTCCTGTTACAGTGTGACCAGATCCCATCACTTACACTCCCCTGTATTTATTTTCCTCCTATTCTGTAAGGCTATGTCCACACGCAGGGCGTTGTTTTGAAATAAGTTATTTTGAAACAAGTTGTTTTGAAATAAAGCCCTTATTTCAAAACAAGTTAATTTGGAATAACTAAACTCCAATTTGAAATAAGGGGAAAGCCCCAATCAAAATAGCATGTCCAAACAGAGGACTTGCTATTTTGCTTTAGGAGAATGGCACCATGGGAGGTGTAGCAACATGGCCGCCTCCCTGGGCCATGTCGGCAGCCATGTTGCCAGCCAATCCGATAAAAGCTGGCACCGACCTCACTTCCCTATCCATTCTGGCTAGCAGGACTCTGCAAGCGACAGACATGGATGCTGCCTGGTTGCCTAGCCAGAGCCGTGCAACAAACAGACCCTCTGCCCGCCTGCAGAGTGTCCTGCTGATGTGGGACACTCTGCTTGCAGACCCAGATGGTGCCCAGCCTGTGCCTGAGGCTGTCATCCAGCTGGGCTGCAGGGCAGAGCTACTTCATAGAATCATAGAATCCTAGGGTTGGAAGGGACCTCATAGGTCATCTAGTCCAACCCCCTGCCAGAGGCAGGACCACTCCCACTAAACCACGCCAGTCATGGTTTTGTCCAGCCAGGCCTTAAACACCTCCAAAGGTGGAGACTCCACCACCTCCCTTGGCAGCTCATTCCAAGGCTTCACCACTCGCCTAGTAAAAAAGTTTTTTCTAATATCCAGCCTTGACCTCCCTAACTGCAACTTGAGACCATTGCTCCTTGTTCTGTCCTCTGTTACCACCGAGAACAGTCGAGCTCCATCTTCCTTAGAGCATCCCTTCAAGTAGTTGAAGGTTGCTATCAAATCCCCCCTCAATGTTCTCTTCTGCAGACTAAATAAGCCTAATGCTTTCAGTCCCCTGCCTTCTTCTGTGCCTCACCAGGTCTAGGCCTGGGAGACCAGGCCAGACTGGTGGGAGTGGGTAGTGCTCCGAAGCTGGGGGGATGACCAGTGGCAGAGGAATTTCCACATGAGCAGGGCCAGTTTCAACCTGCTGGTCGCAGAACTCATCCTGCTGCTGTGCCGAAGGGACACCACCACGAGGCCTGCCATCCCTGTGGACAAAAGAGTGGGTATCACCCTGTGGAAGATGGCCACTCCGGAGTCGCACAGGTCTGTGGTGCACCTGTTTGGAGTCAGGAGGTCCACCACTGGCAACATTCTGTTGGAGGTCACCAGGGCCATCAACCGGATCCTGCTGCAATGCCTGGTCACCCAAGGGGAGCTGCAGGACACCATCGCCGGCATGGCCACACTGGGCTTTCCCAGCTGTGTGGGGATCCTGGATGCAACACACATCCCCGCGCGAGCCCCGGAGCACAGAACCGCAGAGTACAGAAATCAGAAGTGGTACTATTCTGTCATACTGCAGGCCCTTGTGGACCACCAAGGCATTGTTCAAAACTGTTACATGGGATGGCCAGGAAGGGCCCATGATGCTAGGGTCCTCCGTAACTCTGCCCTGTAGCAGGGCATGGAGGCGGGCACCTTCTTCCCCCCTCCTAACATCAATGTTGGGGGAGTAGAGGTGCCCATCCTCATTGTGGCAGATGCGGCCTATCCCCTGTGCCCATGGCTCATGCAGCCGCACACAGGGCCCCTCGATCCCCAACTGCAGATTTTCAACCACTGGCTGAGCCGCTGCTGCCAGGTGGTTGAGCGGGCATTTGGCCGCCTCAAGGAATGCTGGAGGTGCTGCCTTACACACCTCCACCTGGCAGAGAGGACAATGCCGCAGGTCATCAGTGTTTGCATGGCCCTGCACAACTTCTGTGAGCTGCAGGGCGAGACCATTGCTACTGCCTGGGAAGCTGAGGCACAACTCCTCTCCAGGGACTATGAGGAACCCAGACCTGTGTCCCCACAGGAGCAGCTGTGACAGAGAGCACGGGACGCACTGATGAACACCTTTGTCATGGAGGAACTCTGAGGGGCAGGCCTGCCCTGCCCCACACAACCCTCTCCCCTGTTCACCCCCAGCCAGCCCCCAGCCATCCACCTGCACTGTGAAGTACCCCCAATAAAACCACTCACGACCAAGAATACGTTTCAAACTATTTATTTAACAAAACAGGGGTTGGGGCAGGGAAGGGCTGGGGAGGGTTACGGGACAGGGTAATGTGGGGGGAGTCTTGGGGGAGGGCCAGCAACTTGGAAGGGGGGGACTGGGGAAGGGGGTGAGGGAGTCTGGGTGGCAGGGAAGCCCTTAGGTGGTACCTGTGGGGTCCAGGGGTGGTGGTGTTCCCCGCCCCTGCCCATGGCCGCCCTGGATCCGGGATCGCCTCCGGGGAAGGCCAGGTGGAGGACCTTCTGCAGCAGCTGGAGGGGCCATGTGCTCCAGAACCTGGGGGATGCTGCTGGCAATGGCCTCGACTGCAGTGGGCAGGCAGTTGCAGAGGCGCTCTAGGGCCTGCACCTGGCACTCACTGGCCTGCACCTGGCGCTCCAGGGCAGCAACCACCCGGTCATCCGCAGCTGCCGCCTGCTGCAGCAGGCAGCGGGCAGAGTCCTGGCGCCTGGCTTGGTCTTGGCGCCAGGCCAGGGGCAACATCTCCGTCCGCTGCCCCAGCTCCTCCAGGCTCTTCAAGATCTCCCCGCGTGTTCAGGGGGCCCTCCTCCTCCACCGTGGTGGTCTCGGGCTACCATGTTGGGATGATGGTGGTGCACAGCGGGCAAATGGGTGACCTCCTAGAGGGCAGCAGAAAACACAGTTGGCCCCTGCTGCCTGCTGGCCTTGTCTGTGTGCAGCCTGTCTGTAGCACACACCTCTGCCCTGACTGTCAGCAGGACTCAGGATCCTGTGAGACATTGAACTGGGGTAGGGCTACCAGATCCCAAAGCCTCCAAAGCAGGCTAGGGAAGTATGAATAGGAGGACACTGGAGGACACATGGGAGAAAATATAGTATGGATGTAATATTATTCAGTGTTTAGGGGGCCCTGGAACACTTTTCCATACAAATAAGTATTCTATGGCATTCCAGGATACTTCAACCCCTATAGTAAAGAGCCTGACAAAATGCTGTATTTTAAAATGCCTGACAGACAGAGAATGTGAGGATACACAGAAGAACACGAAGGTAAGAAGAGGACCATGTGCTCCTTTTCCCTGACATCTGGTAACTGTACCCTGGAGGCACACATGCTAGTGGTGCCCACAGTGGTGAGCTCGAGTCACCCATTCCTTGCTCTAGGGAGTCTCCCAAGGCCTCTTGCCAGTGATGTGGCCTGCATGCTCTCCACCCCACCCAAGATGTGGCTGCATCTTTGATACCCAGCTCCGTTAACCACCCCCAGGCACACAGGGCCTGTGACCCTGGTGCCACCTGTCTCTCAGGTACCTGTGGCCATGGGATGGCCTCTGCACCTGCCGACCCTATGCCCTACCTGCCCCAGTGCCCGGCCCTGTACCCCTTTGCTGCCCATGACCTGGACAGGCCCAGCCCTGCGTGCTTCTGTGGGAGAGGAAGACTCACCCAAAGGGGCTCCAGAGCTCCAGTGCGATATCTCTGTGTCCTTCTTGGACTCCCCAGGGGCCGGGATGGTTTTAGGGCCCTGTTCCTCTGTGCTGCTCTCTGCCTCTGGCACAGGGAACAGCTTGGGGGTCCCTGGTGTCATCTCCACTGCTGGTGGCGGTGTGGTGGGAGGCTGTCTGATGTCCACAGAGACTTCGGACCCCGTGTTCGCTGCCTCAGGGCCAGAGGAGGAACTGTGGTGCATTCCGGTGTCCACAGCCTCAGCAGGCAGGCCACTGGGCTCCAGCCCCAGGAAGGCATGGAGCTCATCATAGAAGGGGCAGGTAGCACTGCTACCTGCCCCCGGGAGCTCCCATGCCTCCCTGGTCCGGGCATGGTCCTGCCTGAGGGCCTTTATTTTGGAGCACACCTGCTCCGTGGTGTGCTCGTGGCCCTCAGCAGATAGTGCCACAGCAATGTCTGTGTATATGTCCTGGTTCCGGTGGCTTGCCCAGAACCAGGACAGGATGTCTTCCCTCCTCCAGATGCTGAGGAGGCAATGGACCTCCTCAGCAGTCCAGATGGGGGCACGGCATCACCCCCCTGGGGCAGTGGTGCCATGTGCTGTCATGCCTGCACAGGGGTCTGGGCACACTGGCAGGCATGCGTGGGAAGGGACTTCCTGCTTCCTTTGGGTGCTGTGCACCCTGGGAAGAAGGTCAGGACAGTTATTTTGAAATAATACTTGTTCTGAAATAACTGTCATTTCAAAATAGTATGTCCCAATGGCGTTATTTCAAAAGAGTCATTTTGAAATAATGGTTGTTTTGAAATGGAAGGGGTTTAAGCAGTTTCAAAACGATGGCTCTTGTTTCAAAATGAGGGGCTCTGTCATTTCAAAACAAGAAAACATCATATGGACATTCAGGTTTTTATTTCAAAACAACCAGTGTTGTTTCGAAATAAAAGCCTCGTGTGGACATACCCTAAGTTCTCCCATCTTCAAAGTGCCTGATGAAGTGGGATTTTCTCCCACGAAAGTCTATGCAATACATAAATTTGTTAGTCATTAAGTTCCCAGTATTCCTTGTTTATTTTGCTGAACTAGACTAACATGGCTGCCCCTTTGGAAAATTAAATTGTTATATTATATTATTCAATTAAATAATAGCTGTGTATGTTTTCTTTAAAATCCAGGAAACTCTGTCAAAAGACAGATCTTAAAAGAATATTTAGATTGTAAAATGGGATTCTCAAAGAAACATAATGCCAAGCTAATATTACATAGGCAACCTTAACTTTGACTCTTTGTATGATCTCATTGTGACATTTGATGATTCTCCACTGTCTCATACTTTACATAACTATAGACCCCTCAGCAAAGATGATGGTAAATATTAATTCTATTATCTGATAGCATTTTAACCCATTTTTCCCAAGTGTAAACAACTACATAAGGTTCAAAATAGTATAGCAAGAGACCCACAGTCTTTAATCTAATAATCACATTTGACATCTGAAGGCAGGTCCCTGGCCAGTGAACAAGGCTGATAAGCAATAAACTTTATTAATTTAATTGTAGGTAGTTACAGTAAATAGCACTGTACAGTAAATGAGGCAGATGAGGTTAAAAATAAAATTTATCTAATTGCATTATAAAGCCTTTTTAAGCCAAGAGTGGCTATTATCCTGCTTATACTTCTTTCAGCATTTATAAGCCTGGGCTGCATTTTATAAGTATCGGAGAGCTATTGCTGTTAATGGGGTTGACTTCCCAAATGCTAGAAAGCAAGCTTGCTAATGTAGTGCGTGAGAACTGATGGCCAAAATACATTTTATCCATTTTCTCTTCCTGATAACAGGGCACTGCTGCATTTCAAGGTTAAAGAACTATTTTTTAAATTAAAATAAATATGCTGATAGAAAAATGCCTGAGTGGACTCTGAATTGTACACAATGGAGTATATTTTGGATTTAGATGTATATCCAGATTCCAGTAGACACCATCAGTCAGAAACTCATCCACCATTCTGCTCTGGCAGCACATGGCAGGCAGAAAAACAACTTAATTCAGTTTTTGGGAATTCCAAGGTGATGCAAAGGTTGATGCCTTCCAACTTGCTTAGAAAAAGTATGTTAGAGCTTTGATAAAGAGATGGGATGTGGCCTGAGTGCTGTTAGGCTTCAGGCAGGCGCACTTTACAGACATGTGAAGTTGTCGTACACCTCATCAAGAATTAAACTAGTCCCTGGCAGCCCTAGAATTGGAGAGAAAAAAACAAGTGATTGAAGCCAGCTATATCCCTTCCCTCATCTACACCAAGCCTTATTTCAGCATAGATGAATATCTAGTTGAAGAGTATGGCAATAGATAATGTTGGTTTGACTGAGTAAAATACAATTAGATTTTATTTCTATTAACATTATGGGACAGATTTTGCCTCCCACTTAGGCTGCCTTTTTTTTGTTTGTTTTTTACTTTTGGTGCTACCAAGCAGCCATATATCTGACTATGATCCAATGCTGATGTCTCCTACTGAGAAGACTCTTTGGGATATATATAAGCACTAGATTGGTCAATATGCTACCTCCCTCCCAGTGCTAGAGTCATGAGCAGGTAGGCATAAATTTGAACAGATCTGAGACTTCTGTAATGTACTTTGAGATGTGGAAGTATTCCTGGCTGTCCTCAGGTCTTGAGGAGAATAAAAGTTTTTTTAACACAACCCTTGCACCTGCTTTCTGGATTTGGGCCTCTATTTTTAATTCTAACTGTGGCTGAAACTATATCCTAATATTTTTCTAGAGGAACATTTCACTTTCTTAAAATACAGTGTGTGTGTGATGGGGGGAGGTGTTCCTCAGATGTATACAGCATATAGTTTATCTGTTTCCCCTTCTTGTATACAAGACAATACTGTTGTTTTCAGCTGCAATATTTCTTTTTCCACACTTAAGTTAAATGTCATGGTGGATTGACAAAATTGGCAAAATGTGCCCAGAAAGTAAGTGACGCTACTGACATTCTGTTGCTTTACAAGAACTTGTTATTACATGGCAGTAGAAGAGCATGTCCAATTACACTATTTTCATCCAGCTTCTGCAGATAAGAGCCATATGATGGATACATGTGTGATTACCACTTGAACCAAGAGATCGTTATTGCTAGCCAGAGTAAGTCTGTTCTGGCAAATGCTAAATAATTACTCAGGGTCATAATCACAGTAAATTCTACACATTGGCATAGAAATAACAGACAAGATAATGGTGAATCAAATGCAGTTCATACATTGACTAAGCAAAGTATATCTCATTGTCCGCCATTATTTCAAACAAAGCCATGCTTTTGTTGTGAGCGTCTACTGAATATGGCCAGGCAAATGGGAGTGCCTGCAAAAGATACTTAGGATCACTGTGAAAGGCAAAACATTATAGAAGAGAACATGGCAGTTGTTCAATGTTTTATGTATTTTGTTTTATGTGTTACACATCTCTACACTAAATAAGGTTAATTGCCCTCATTCAGTGCAAATCACCAATCACACATCATCCCATCTGTACATGAACAGAAGCAGGCATTCTGCTAGTAAAACTGCAGCACATAATACATACATGCAAGGGAGAAGAATTAATTTGATATGGGCAACATTTGCTTTGGCATTGCCTATCTTCTGGGTGATTCACTTAGCAACCTTTATATTTTTTAATAAATCTTTTCTATGGAATTTCTCAGGATTTTTTAAAAGGAAAAACATAGAACAAAACCTTTTCTAATGGTTATATTTGAGAGAGAGCAACAGAATTCTGGGCCTGACATTCTACATTAATTGGGTATAATTGGCAGAATTTGAGTGTTTTAGCAAACTGAATGTAAGATTCATCTAATTTATTTATCACTAATTTATTGTTATGCTGAAAATGTGCTAATGGTAGACAACAGTTGCAGACCTGGTAGGATTTGATGGATATACTAAGCAACCTTCATTTAGGTTAAATGAGGGATCAATTAAATGCCTCTTTATTTAGTGAGAGCTGAAACAATACAAGCCACTATCTAAGGCATAGGCTAGCCGGGCCTATACAATGATCACAAATGCAGCGGATAGGACATTGATTAGGTATGTGCAACTTACGGAAAGCCAAGAGAGAGAGTGCTTCTTTTTGGGAGGGCAGACTTAGTTTTCTGAACAAGACAACTGTCTCCTATTTCTATTGTATTTCAGAAAATAGGAATTTGTATAGATTCTTTCTAAACACATATTTGATTAATCTAATCATTTTCTCCTCCAAATAGAAATAACCTAGCATAGCTCCAGTTTATCTCACCACTCAGATCAAATAAGAGCAATGTTATTATGAAGGAAAGTTTTCTACATGAATAGCTCCTTGGAGTTCTTCAGTACAGGAACAGACAATAAGCTAACATGGCATGATGAAGTGGGAATATTCTTAATGAAGACTGTGTGTACCTTAGCATCCCCTATGTATTATTTAGGTGTTGGATTATCCTTGTGTGATCCTTGTAATGATAACAACAGAGTAGTATGGCTGCCATTAGCTACCTGAACTCAGTGTCTAGAAACCATCCCCTTGCAAAGGTGTTGGAGAGTAGAGGAATTGTCAGGTAACTTCCTTGTCCATGAAAATAAACCAAGGCAAGGGAGGGGGGTAGGCATGTCTGGTGCTAACGTGATGGAAGAGTCATTTCCGTTTAGAGGATCCCTGGAAGCAGAGCCCAAGAAAGAGGCTCTGGAACTTCCCTAGATAGTTGTTGCTGTAGCTATCTGATTCCTGTGCTACCAAAGTTTTGTTCTACGCTGTGTTCCAGAGAACTAATAACCTATCTCATTGCCATGCTGGCTGTGAATCACTTCTGAATGCAAAGTGTGATGCATCGCTCCTTTGGGCCATTTAAGAAATCCCCACCTACTCCATCCATGGGTAGTCACTGAGGGGAGTGCACGGTGAAACACGGGTGCTGAACACTCCAAGACCAGCTTCAGAAATAAGCTGCACTGATGTGAAGGGCTCTGGGCAGATCCACTGCACTAGTGCCTGGATTGCTTCATCCAGATTAACTCTATAGCACTGTTCCTATGGGACTCTGTCACATGTGATATCAGAGGATGGTTGGATGCACACCACGGATGAGAGCTCCTGGCAGTCTGCAATTGTTAAAGAGAACAGTGTAAGATAGAGTACTACCATCTCTGTAAGAAGGAACCTGTGAACCTGTGCAGAGGGAGCAGGTTTCATATTGGGAGGGCACCAAGGTTTAGCTGGAGGTGCAGCTAGAAGAATAAGAATGACATCAGATACCAAACCCTAACCCAGATGAGGTTCCCAGAGGGCTTGGAGCCACCAGAGAAAGAGCCAAGCATCCCCACACGCACATCTCAAGCCAGCATATAAGACAAAACATATAAGAGATCCCCAGGCATCCCTTCCAAGGGAGCTCACTGAGGGGTGCTCAAAGCAAAACAGATGTACAGAACGCTCCGGTGTCAGACTCAGGAAACAGTTGCACTATGAGATGGACCCTTGGGGAGACCCGCTACCCTAGAGTCCTGGCTGGCTTCACCCAGAGTGGTTCCAGAGCCACTGTGGAATTGCATCACAAGTGGTTAAACTTTTAATAATTTGACTGTGCTTTTATGAAAAGGTGTATTTTAACTCAGTAAAAGGAAAAATAGTTACATCACAAACAATGGACATGTAAACAAATATGATCAGTAGCTTTTGCTAAAGAATTTCCTAATCACAAATATTAAAGAAAACTTCAATCAGATAAGTTAAACCAAATACTCAAAACCACATCTGCCTGGCCTTTGTATGAGTGTACAGGGAAGGGAAGACATAAAAGAAGTCTGCCCACCCATCAGCCCCCCCCCCATATGCAAAGGTCAGGTGCATGGCACAGCAATGGGGCACTCTGCATGCTACCTTCATGCAACATGGAAGGACAGTTATTCTTGAGGCAAAATCACTTGCACATTTCCTCATCCTTTGGCTAGATCCAACCATCCCTAGCATGGAGTCACACATAATGGCATAATCTGGCTTAGACTGAAGAGTGACAGCATTACAGTTATTTAATGTAGTGAAGCAAACTACAACACACACACACACACACGTGTGTTATTTTTTATATAAATTCCCCTCTCAACCCTATGGGTGGTGTGTGTCTTCCTTAACCTCGGGTCCTCTACCAGAGGCCTGGGAGTTTGAGGGTTCTGCTCAGTATCTTAGCTGTTCCTAGCACTGCACTCTTCTGGACAGAGAGCTCTGATGTTGTTCCTGGGATCTGTTGGAGCCACTCTCCCAGCTTAGGAGTCACAGCCCCGAGTGCTCCTACCACCACTGGGACCACTTTGGCCTTCACTTTCCACATCCTCTCTAGTTCCTCTTTCAGGCCCTGGTACTTCTCCAGCTTCTCATACTCGTTCTTCCTGATGTTGCTGTCACTTGGCACTGCTACATCTATCACCACCGCTGTCTTCTGGTCCTTGTCTATTACCACGATGTCTGGTTGACTGGCCAGTACCTGCCTGTCTGTCTGGATCTGGAAGTCCCACAGGATCTTAGCCCTGTTATTCTCCACGACCTTCTGTGGGATCTCCCATCTGGTCTTGGGAGGGTCTAGCCCATACACTGTGCAGATGTTCCTCTACACAATGCCAGCTACTGAATTATTGATTGTTCATATTGTAAATAATCAAGGAGAAATATTAAGCAGTGAAATAGTGTTAAAAATGTAGAGGTTACACTTCCATTGTGTCAGTTTTGGTGCTGTCTGTCAGAATGGAGCTGGAGGCTTAGCAAATAGGTCATTCTGTGCCATTTTAGAAGTCATCCATTAATAACTTGAACATTCATGAGAAATAAAAGATCCATTCTGAGAATGAAAGTGCCAGTATTAATATATAATTTATACAAGCATATAGCAAGTGTCATCCATACACCCGTCCTGCAAGGCAATCAGGCACCAGGATTGCTTTTTCGTTCACTCACCACATGTCATTTAGCTTCTGTAAACTGGGCACTCTGAAAACACTGCAAATACTGTCAGCTGATTCAGACAGAACTGACACAGTTGAACCAATGTCTACTATCAGGTCACTGAAGTGTGGCCGTCCTGTCTCCGGAGGTACATATGTCAACATAGTAAAACAGTTTGTAAACAAGGTAAAGTGAAATGAAATAATCTATACTTGGAAGAGTAAATTCAGGGACAAGGGTATGACATACTTTATTTCTGGAGTGAAATGTGTTTATACTTGAAAAAAATATCCTGCCTTTACACAAAACAAGCAAGGAGTCTTGTGGTACTTTAAAGATGAACAAATTTATTTATCCCCTTAACTTTCATGGATGCAATCACACTTCATCAGCATCTGATGATGTGTAATTACACCCATGAAAGTTCATACAAAAAATAAATTTGTTCATTTTTCAAAGTGCCACAGGACTCCTTGGGTTGTTTTTTGTTTGTTTGTTTGTTTGTTTGTTTGTTTTCTTTTGTTCTGTTTGTTTGTTTTTCTGAATTAGAGTTATATGAGTACCCCTCTGGAACATGCCTTTATACAGTGACACTAAGTATCTTTTTCAGGGTATCCTGTGACGTTGACCATATTCAGAGACCAGACACAACAGAAGCATTGCTTGTCTGAAGAAAAAGGGGCATGGTCAGATATGTGGTGGTTATTCAATGCCCTTTAGGAAATGTACTCCATTTACCTCAATCTTGTCTGTTATCCCTGTGCTGATATTGAACATGAACTAATTAACTACTTAGACATAATCTGTAGTGCTTTAACCAATTATTTAGTCTCTTCCAGAGTAAACTCAGTTCAACCAACACTATGAATAGCTTTCTATATAGTTCTGCTTATAGCAGTTACTATTATGTACACATTCTCAAACTCTTTCTTCTACAATTATGACTCAGATAATATCCGTAGAGATGTCATGAGACTAGTAGATATAGGAAGGTCCACAAAAGTTGCAACATTTTTTGTGGATTCATCTGTTCTTGGAATATGTTGGACAAGTCTGACACTTTACTACCACAGTTAAATTCAGGCACGAAAAAGAGGTTCCATAGAGCTCAAACTGCAGTTTATAAGCCTGGGGATCAAGAAGAAAAAAAAAATTCATAAAATATATATAGTATAAAAAACCTATGAATTTAAGTTTACCATTATAAGTTCAGAAATAGTAAAATATTTTATACAATCTGTATTTCAACTGTTCTTGGAACTAATCTTATAATATTAATAGATGGTGAGTTATTAATACAATTACATTGTGCTTAGATGTGCAGACATCATATTCAGTATCATTAAACACCAAGCATTTACAAAGATCAAAATCTGGACATAAGTCCACATTTTAAAATATATTCCATTGTGTACTACCCGAATGCCTTTCAAGCATTTTCAGCATTCCTGCCGGAATCAGAGTGTTATTAGTCATAGGAGCTGTCAATACACTTCAGTCATTTCTTGTGGGTTTTTTTATGGAACTCAGACAAAATGTCTTCACAATTTAACTAACTATGAGCTTTGTAGAAAAGAGTAAGTGCAATGGTTTCCCTTTGTAAAGGAATATTTTTCTGGAAACTTAGGAAGCTGAATAATAATCCTGATAGGATATGCTTGTGTCAATACTCCTATCAACTGAAACAAAAATTCTGTTATCCTCAAAGATATTTTCTTTGTTTTGATGTGGCTCTTAAGTGATTAACTGCTTGCAAAATTTGATCTTTATCCTGTCAATAAACCTATTTCATACAGATTATATCAATCTCATATTGAAATGTAAAACTTTCATCAGACATTTCTCCAGAACTGCTGCCAACTCATCTCCTTTTTCTACTGGTAAGGCCTCACACACTTTGTACGTAAATTTGTTCTTTAAGGGTATGTCCAGATGTCTCTTTTATTTCGAAACAACACTGGTTATTTCCAAATAAAAAAGATTAGGTCCACACAATGTTTTATTTTGAAATGACAGGCTCTGTCATTTCAAAATAAGAACTGCCATTTCAAAACAGCTTAAACCCCATTCATTTCAAAACGGCTGTTATTTCGAAATGTTATTTTGATATAACACCATTTGGACATGTTGCTTCAAAACAACATCATTGTTTCGAAACAACTGTTTCGAAACACCTTGTCCAAACGGCGTTATTTTGAACTAACCATTTCAAAATAACAGCCGTTTCGATAGCAGGCATTCCCTTAATTCGAATTAACATTTTCTTAATTCGAATTAACTAATTTTGAAATAAGAACTTTATTTCGAAATAACTCATTTTGAAATAACTTATTTCAAAATAACGATGTATGTGTGGACATAGCCTAAGTGTAGTAATTCTAAAGTTGCTTTATTGTGCAGCTGAACAACCTCGGAAATAGCTTTATCTTGCTTTTCAGATCTTTCATGTCCATTCTTTTTTGTTATCTGATTCCACAGGTTTTCAGTTGTAGAACTGAAGTGTAATCTTTTAAGGCAGAGATGTGCTGCTATGATTTTAACAAGGACTCTCTTCAAAAATTTATTTTTTTAGCTTATTATAAACACATTCTAGAGGTGTCCATGTGCTCCAGGGAAGTGTGGTGAGAGCCTGGGAAATCTAGTCATTTGCTTTCCCATTAAACCAAAATGTCTATATACATAATATCATCTGTGTAGGATACCATACCACGGCTATACCTTGAAACTGGATGTAGAGTTTCAGAAGTGTTTTCTGACATTTATTTTTGATACCTAGTTCTTTGTGTATTTTAGTACTTTCCATGAGCAAATAAATAAATAAAAGTAAAACAATTCTTCTCCAGCAATTAGTTAATAGCTGGGTCTCATCAATATATTCCAGCAGTGATGATTTAGCAGTTATCTAAACTCTAAAGAGGAAATGAGCTCTACTAAAGTTGGGAAGTCTTTCCAAACAAATCTTTGCTTTCACTTTGATGGCAAAACACTAACAGTAGGATTCCAAAAGTATTTGAGGATCCCTTTTTCTCATCACTGCTGCGAGGATTTTTACTAAGGTATCACCTGGAGGTCTCAAGCAAGATTGGGGTACCATTGTATTTGGCACACAAAAACCACAAAGTAGTGCTCCTGACACTGATATTTCAAAGCCAGATCCAGAGAATCCTCCAATCCCACTGAAGCCTAGAGGATAGGTAGCTTAGTATTACAATGAGAGATTTTTGGCTGAAAAAGAATGGAATCCTGGATTGATAGTTCTGGGTATCAAAAACTTCCACTTATATACTGTGACACCATGTACCTCCATGATCACCCCTCTGCTCACCTTTACAGCATCAACTTTCCTAGTCTGCTATGTATGTGTGTGATGTGAAGTGTACCATGTGACGGGCCATTGTAATGTCAGAGGTGACTCAATCAATTGCTCCTTGGGAGCAATTGGTTGAGTCACCTCCGATATCACAATGGCCTAGGAGTCTTGGCATGCCACAGATATATATCTCATTGTAGCTGCGTACCTCGTTGTACTTCATAAAGGCAAAATGGCTGAGGATTTAAAAATCAGAAGTAACAGCCATTGAAACCCAGGGATAGTTCACTCTGGTGACACAGCTGCCACTTTGGAACTTGTCAAAATTATAAAGCTCTCAGCTCTCCTTTCAGCTGTGTCCAATATTTCACACTGACTCTTCAGACAATTGTATGTGGTGCTCACTTGGGGAAGAAACCATGAAAATCTGAAAGTTTACGTGAAGGATGCAAACTACCAAGGAAGAAGTTTAGCTGACCATAGAACTTTTGCAAAAAAAAGTTGTAATTAAAGAGTTATTTATCAATTAAATAAGTATATCATAAATCCCCTTTTGATTTCCCCCCATCTTTTTGACAGGCTACAGATAGTTATTGCATATTGTTTAATGCAAGAAATGTCATATGAGAGTTCTTTGGTATGTTCATGAGGTACTGATCATGATTGTTATAATAATATGTTTGCTGTAATCTCATGTGTATGGTCATGAGGCTTCATGGTGTAATATTTCCAAAGATGTATCCTCAAGGTTTGAAATTTCTCTGGGCAAAACTTTCCAGGAGCAGAGGGGCAGTTCACACCTCAACAAGGCATGTATAGGACAAACTAACTCAGCCTTTCAGGAACAAAGGACTCTCCTAGACATCAAGAGATGATCAGTTGGACTCTTATGTCAGCCACTTCCCTTCCCGTGGTCAGACTGGAACCATGAGAAAGTGATGCTCACAGACATAGTCCATGCATGAGCCCATATAAGGACATTATTTGTTACCTAACCCTGTGGATGAGGGAAATCCCATAACGGAGAAGAAAAATTTCAAAAAGAGGAAACATTGGCCATGCTTTTTTTTTTCTCTTCCATCTGCATTCACTAGCACCACTAAGCAACTGAAGTACTGACCAAAGGGGAGAGCTCTGGTTGACAGGAAATCAGTTAGCCTGTGGTTAGAGCCACTTCCATTTAAAATGGTGCTGAAGGTGTTAAATTTTGTTCAGAATGTGTTTTGCTTTTCTTTCTCTTGACCAAGTTTGACTTCTTATGTTCTGATTGATAATCACTTAGGCTATGTCTATACTTAGATTTAACTTAAATAAATCTAATTGAATCAAAATAAAAATCATTAAATTGATGTAAGTTAAATTGATTTAATGTATCACCACTAGAAACTCAAATTGAGCTAGCATGTCCATGGACAGGACCTGCCAGTTTGATTTTGGAGAGGGGCATCATGGAAGCTGTGGCAAGATGGCCCCCAGGAAGGGCCATGCCCCCACCCAATATATAGAAAAAGGAAGGCACTCTGGAACAAAGAAGGGCAAGAAGTGTTAAATCAAAATTATGGTTAAATCAAAATAACTCAGCTACACTGTGTTATTTTGAAATAATTTCTATTTAACCATCATTTTGATAGAAAGTGAGGTTTTATTATTTCAAAATGTCTTATTTCAAAATGAGGGAGCTCTTCATTTCAAAATAAGGAAAGCTAGTATAGACATGCACTACTTTAAATCAAAATAATCATCATTATTTTGATTTAAAGTGGAAGTGTAAAAATACCCTTAAATCTTTCTTTGGTTAATACATTTGTTTATTTGTTTCTTTTACTTAAAGCAGTGTGTTTGGTGTGAAGTATGTGGGAGACTCCACTTGGAACAAGGTGCCCAGTGCATATTGATTTCATTGTTAAATATGTGAATGTACCTTGGACATGACTTGTCCTTATGTGAGTTTACCTTGTTCAGTAGGCTTCACTGAACATTGGAAGATGAAAGTTCCTAGGGTTGAATTTGGGACTGGGCATATTGACTAGATTATCCTGTTCCTTAATCCAAAGAGTGGCTGGCTAGAAGCAATTACTCACTCAGTTAGGAGCAGTTTACAGGCTGGAGGTTGTGTGTGAACAGCCTTTGAGTGGGGGTTCTCAGAACTGGAGAAGTGGGGACTTGAAATGACACGGCACTTCACCAGTCTAAATACAGCCCAGATGTCACCAGGGAATGTCACATACACACAGAATAGGAGAAGTAAGGGCAGATCCTGTGCAAACATCCCCATAAGTGCTAAATTTGTATGCCATGTTCCACTGCCTAATTGCCTTTACTTTTAAGAGATAATTATCCAAGAGCCTCTATTTGTGCACGCTGAACTTGCAACACACAAACTCTTGCCTGTATGTTTCTATATGTGTAAATGCTATCTACTATGAACAGAGGTATTCTAGGTAAAACAATCCACACAGGGGTTTGTCTTTTTACAGTTGGCTGTACAGAAAAGAAGACAGATTAGAATAATGACTCCTAATTTCTAACTTCTTCCTGCAAGCCTTTGAAGTTTAATATTACTACTCTTCTCAACTATTTTAAATGACATTCAGTTTTCAAATATTTGTAGACCATTAATATACCTCATGTTCTACTTTTTCCAATCCATGCATACAGTATTAATTTCCTTTAACTTCTCTTCATGCTTCTTCTATTCTAATCATTTAGTTATTTTGTCATCTTCCTTTAACTGTTCTATACTGTATTGAAATAATTTTTATGAATTGGAAATTTGAACGGTAAAGTTTTTCTCTTCCTTCATTTTTGATAGATCAAGGCAATTTAGTGCAATATTAATGTTAAACCCAATGTTCAAGTTTATGACACCTGCCTCATTTTCTAGAATTTTCAGAGGTATGTTAGAGCAGGGATGACCTGTGCCTGCTAATAAGGGGGAAGGGGGTTGGGGGTGGTGAGGGCAGCCAGATTCGGTAATATTACTGAGTATATTCAGTCTGTGTGAGCGTGCTAAATACAAACCAGCTAGCAATTCTGGGTGTAAAGGACACATGATCTCACATACCCTCCCCTAAGCAAAGCTTCTGCATAACAGAATGATGTGCTGGGAGGCAGGTAAGCTGCTGGGAGGCAGGTCAGCTAAAGAGATGGGACTTGCTCTAGCCAAGAATCTTAAACCATACCACATCTTTGCAACCAGAAAAACACTTATGAAACCCTGAACTCCTGATATAATCTGGAAAGGAGGAGACAGCTAGAAGAACCATAAGGTTATAAAAAACCAGTGGTAAATTGCATTTAACGAACCCAACTATATTTATAATAAGTTCAGGGGAATTTACCTGTTTTGCTGATTAAACTTTCCATCTTTCCAGTAACCAGTAACTTATTTAGAAGATATGGAGGAAAAGAAAAGTTATAATCCTGTTACTAATTTTATGTTAACTTTTAAGCTTTCAGTATAAGAATCTACAGGCAAGATGTCGGTGCATCCTAAAATTTCAAAGAGATATTTGAGACAAATTGAAGCTTCTGCTATTTGAAAGAAAAAGCTGACCCATACTTTCTGCATGTGCATACTCTCTGAAACAACTAACACCTTGTGATGAGCAGAGTACAGCATGTGTCTTAAGCAGGCCATATGTAAACAGTACAAAAGGATATTGCTGATAAAAGGAACTATTGTCTGATTGCCAGAGATCTGAATGATTGGATGGGAAAAAGAACTCAGGCTGACATGAAACACTAGAAAAAATCTGTACAACATGCAAATATCATTTCCTCTGATTAAATTTATGCAAAGTGATGTCATAAACCTGGTTCCTTTTCTGAGCCAACAGACAGCATAACTGAAAAAGGCACATAACAAGGTTGCTTGTGCCTTAAAATTAAATGAAAAATGTAGAATGAAATCAGGAGCAGAGACCCATAGTCAGGTAGCAGAAGGCAATAGTAGTAGCAGAAGATAGCTTGAACACTCAGTAGCAGCTACTGGGGAAAATAGAATTATTGTTGAATATTTGAACACAAAATCAGTACATTCAAGCACTGGCTCCCACACAATATTAACTTTTCATCATAGCATATTAACCTATCAGATTTTAGCTATTATTTATTATCACTATAGTGAGTTGGACAATGTGTCTGCAGACAGATATAACAGGGAACAAACAAGGAGTCTGGTGGCACTTAAAGTCTAACACATTTATTTACCATGTGATTTTTTCTGGGAGAGCACCTGCTAAAGTGGGATTCTTTCCCACAAAAACTCATGCAATAAATAAATGTGTTAGTTTTTAAAAGTACCACCAGAATCCTTGTTTGTTTTGCTGAACTAGACTAAGGGGCTATTCTTTTTTGATCAGGAACCAAGAGTCCTCCCAACCCCATTACCTGACATCCCTGCAAAGGTGACCTGGACCTTGAGTTTGAGCATACAGGGCTAATGTGGCACTGCACAGTCACTCATCGCACTACCTAGCAGATGGTCAAGGAGTGAGCTGGTGACTGTGGAACTTTACATTGAGATTTTCTGATTTGCTGGAATCTGCCTCTGAGGCAGAATGCTCCTATGGGCTACTTTAGAGAGGTGGCAGATGAAGCGCAGTAAAAAGTAATGCACATTGAAAAGATTAATATGAACTATTCATCCACATTGCTAAGCCCTAAATTAAATGCAACTGTTCAGGGAAAAGAGCTCAGCATCAGCATGGACAATTCACCTGGAAGATTGTGTTCAGATCTTTGTTCTGAAAGGAGAGAGCACATAGGAAGTCCCGTAAAAATGATTGAGGGCAAGGAAAGAAGAAAGGAAACTTTCATGAAAAGAGTCTGAAAAGATGGATACTATTTAGTTTTGAGAAAGATTAAACAAGGACCTATTAAAGGTATAGAAAACAATGAATGCTATATAGAAGATGAATCAGGAGCTCTTATTTGCCCTTTCTCATAAGACCAAAAAAAGAAAAAAGGAACATTTAAATGGTTAAAAGGAAATTATCATTTATGAAATGCATAAGCAACCAGTGAAATGTGATGCCAGAAGATAATACTGGGGCTAAGATTTTAATGTGAATCATTTGTAGGAATGGCAAAGAAGTACGTAGCTACATTAGATAGGATTGAAAATTAGAAAGGATATCAATTTGTACAGTATATGAATCAGCTTTGTATCTGTGAAGCAGGCTCTTCTATAATTGACTTACTATAGTGTTTCTTCTCACTGGACACTGTGAAACACAGGATACTGGATTAGCTTAACCTCTGGTCTGATCTGATAATTCCAAGGTTTCCTATTCCTCTGATTCATGGCAGTCTTTATGAGCTCCAAATATAAAATTGACCTGCACACTTAACACAAAGAGACAATTCTGTATTTTGGGATATTCCAAATACAAAAAAATGTGTTTTTTTTTCAATGTGAGACTAAAGTCATGCTATAGAACTGCAAATTATTTTAACAAAAATCAGTTTAAGAAGGACAAGAGAAAGGTGCAAACTTATCACTAGCCTAATGAACCAACACAATTCAAACTCATGGTTTAAAAGGCCCAATTATGGTGTCACTCCATAAATAAAATTCAAAAGGAAATCAATGGGAGTCACTAAGGGGGGGGAAAGGTAGTAGACCAAAGAAAATGAAACAATACACTCAGAGCATTACCCTACAAAGTTCATGACATCTGTAAGTATTCTACTAGACTCCTACATATGTTTGAAGGTATGTAAAAGCTATTGTTTCCTGGCTACCTACAAAATTACTGCATGTCACTCATATTCCTGGCTGGCTGACTGAACTTTATAGTTATAAATGGAGTGCCCTACCAATTAACCTTTAATTATTAAAAACAAAATAAAACTTATTTAGAATCCACTGCTGTTCTTTTTAAAGACTACATGAACCATGAAACTTCTATTGTGTTAAATGGGACCAATTGGAGTCTTAGAAACCATATAATTAAAATACACTCTAAAAGGGATGAACTCTTGTAGTAAAGTTGTTTGTCTCATCGGTCTAATGAATGTAATTATATCACGACTAGGTGTAACCCATCAAAAATGATGGGGGAAAATCAGGCAGCAGCATCTGGTGGGAGTGCTTCATCCAACCTCTGGGCCGGGCAGCTGGCCCTCCCTGCTCCCAGGGTGGAGCACGCAGACCCGGGGGGGGGGGGGGGGGCAGGCATGTGGGGCCCTGCAGCCTGCCCCACACACAACCACCTGTAGTTGTGTCCCCAGTCACAATCAGGGCTGGCCATCGCTGGCGGCTGGTTTCGGCTGGGGCTGACTCCCAGAGGTGGCCTCTGGTCCCTGGCTAGGGTGCTGGCAGTGGCAGCCTAGAGTCCTGGCTGGGGAGGTGGCGGCCTTGGCTGGGGCCAGCTTGCAACCACAGCTGGGGGCGGCCTCAGACTGCTAGGACCCGCTCCCAGTCTCCGGGGGAGGACCAGGATACCTGGAAGGCAGAGCGGGACACCTCACCACACTCCCCTCTAGCACGGGGAGGGGGCCAGGGGCCCTGCCTCCTCCGCGCATGCACACAGGAGCCAGGCTGTCACATGGTGAGTTTCACATCATGCATACATGTAGCAAATTAGGAGAGTAGATCCTGTTGTTCAGTATCTCCTCTGTTCAGTACATCAGGAAAGGTTGATACTTTTTTTAATCATTTGGCAGAATATAAATAAAATCTTTGAAAAGAATTCAGGGACAGGATGAATATTTCCTATTTTGGAAATGCATCTCTGCTGCAGCTCTACTCCCACCTCCCCGCAAACACACATTCCACACGCACAAACACACACACACACTTGGTAAGCAGACTGGCATTCATCAAAGAGCAAGAGAATATTTTTGTTTAAAAACAAACTATTAACATGATAGGTCAGAACAGCAAAAGAGGGTGGGTAAAAAGAGCTGAAACTAATGTTCATGTAGCACAAATTTGAAATGTTGAGAACAAAATTAACAAGAAAAAACAAGGGACAAGAAAAGAAGACATTATTTAATTGGCTATGCACTAATACTAGAAGCCTAGGTAACAATCAAGAGGAATTGGAGTTGCTCATCTTTGACTGTAAATTCAATCTAGTATTAATGAAATATGGGAGCATGTTTCAAATGATTGGAATGTTAAAATCAATTATTATAAACAATTTAGGAAGGGTAGAGAGGGCAAAAGGAGGGAAAGAGTGGTACTCTATATCCAAAGGGGGATCACCAGTTTCCAAGTCATTGATAACGTGGAAGAAAATGATCTAAAATGCTTATGAATTAATAAGCTGTAAAATAAAGCAAAGAAGGGTTGCTAGTTGGTTTCAGCTACAATCCACCAAATCACACTAGGAGCAAGATAATGGACTCATTATGCACCAATATCTACTGTGTAGGGGGAAAAGGCTGTGTGATGATAATGGCAGACTTCACTTTGAGTGAAGAGAAGAGCCAGGAGACTAATTAAAGGATTTGAAAACATGTGTTAGAGTTATGTGGAATGCAGCTTAGCCTGGGACCAGTTTGTTGATCTACAGCTGAATTGTCTGCTTAGCCAGGTTCTATGATTGATTGAGAGGCATTCCAGAACTGCTTTTAAGTCCATCAGCAGGACTCAGCCAATGCCTACATCCACAACTTTAACTGTCTTCCTGTGTCTTCCTTGTTCCCAGCCACTGCCCTGCTGAAATCCATTCAAGCCCTACTTCCTAGCCTGGTTTCTGCCTCTGGCTTTGGCCATTGACTCTGTTCCTGGTCGCTAAATGTTGCTCTGACCAGTAGACCTGATCACCAGTTCATAACTATAGTGACAGATTCAAGTCAATCTATTTAGCTTATAAAAGAGAAAGTGCAGTGATTTGATTACACTCAATAAGTACTTAAACAGGAAACAAATATTCAGTAATAGACTCTTCATGATAGCAGAGAAGCTACAATATCACCCAATGACTGTAAATTGAAACTAGAAAAAAACATACTGCAAATAAGACGAAAGTTTTAATAGTGAAAATAACTAACCGCTGGAACAATTTGCTAAGTGTTATGGTGGATTCTCCTTCCCTGATCATTTTTTAAATCAAGATTGGATGTTTTTTCTAAAAGCTATGCTCTAGGAATTATGCTGAGGAAGTTCTCTGGCTTAGTCAGAAGGTGACTAAATAATCACAGTAGTCTCTTCTAGCCTTGGAACTTACGAATCTCTGAAAATCAGAAACTGTACTGGCTATACAAGATTAAACCACAGAGGTCCAAACTTCCTTGCACGGCATTAATTTTAAACAAGGGGACCCTTTAAATCCTTGGACTTTGACTATGTCTCATCCTAGGTTTAATAACATCATGATCCATCCAGGAAAAGGTGATAGTGCACAGATATTATGAAGATGGTAAACTGTAAAGGTTAGGAGTATTTTAGTAATGAGTGATTTAAAACAAGAAATGTTACTAAATGCTTTGATCATGACATCGGTTCATTGAGAGTCAGAAATGAATGAAGAACATATGGCCTCATAAGACATTCTTCACAGACTTAGAAAGAAAAAGGTTACTGCAGAGAATGAATGTTACCTCAGAAAGCTACCATCATTTCACCATCAATGTTCACTTCTTTTCTTTTGTGATGAATTGACAGAATGTCTTTACGGTTTATGAATTCTGTAGAGCCATGTCTACACTTAAAGTTACAATTCGAATTACTAAATCTGAATTAGTCAATTTGAATTAATAATTATTGAATCAAATTCAGTAAATTCAAATTGGCATGGCTATCCTACAAAATCCTATTTGAATTGGCATGTCCATGTACTGGACTTGCCAATTCAAATTGGAGGGGGACACCATGGGAAGTGTGGCAAGATGGCTGTGTAAAATGGCCACTGCCACAGCCAATCCCCTGCCAGGCTCTGGCACTCTGAGCTGGGCACAAGGAAAAGTATCCCCTGCCCAGCTCCAGTGGCAGTATGGCTAGAGCTGGGGAGGGGATGCTTTACCCCATGCCAGGCTCAGAATGCTGGAGCCTGGTAGGAGAATTTTCCCCTGCAAGGTGGGGGGGATTCCCCCTGCCCCCTCCCAGAAGGGCTGCCCCTATGGGGAAGGGAATCCTCCCCTGCTGGAGCCCAGCTTGCCTGGGAGAGGGACTGGAACTTTGCTGGTCACATGGCACCTCTCTGCAAGCCCCAGGCTGGGAAGACACCTGGGCATGCAGCTTCCCCCCAGGGAGCTGTGCACCAGGAACAAACCCCCATGGGTGGCTTTTGCAAGGCTGGCGTTCAGCATGAGCCCAGCAGGGATGGAGCCACCCACGGGGATGTATTCCCCACAGTTGACTAGCCCTGCAAAAGCCGCCTGCTGAGTGCGTTCCCTGTGGGCAGCATGCCGGCTGGAGCTGGGGCTGGGCTCCCTGTCCCCAGCCAGGGAACAGGGACCCCATTACTCCCCCCAGCCTGATGTGGCTGGGGGGGTGAAGGCACCTTTGATGCTGCTGGCCCCAGGTGCTGAAGGGCTGGTCTTCCTCCCAGCATGCATGGTCAACCCTTGTCAATTCAAACTCAATGTGTTCTAATTGACATGGCCACACTGGGTCAATTCAAACTACTGGGTTCGAATTGACCCTGACTTCGATGTCAGACGAGGTTTGATGAACTCAAAATCATCTTTCTTCAATTCGAACTGAAGAGTTCCTCAGTTCAAACTGAGGAAAGTGAGTGTAGCCATGCACTTAATTGAATTCAAATTGATTGTCATCAATTTGAATTCAAGTCTAAGGCTACGTTCACACACAGAGGGTTATTTCAATACAAGTTGTTTCTAAACAACTTGTATTGAAATAACGCCTTATTTCTAAATAAGTTAATTTGAATTAAGAAAATGTTAATTCAAATTAAGGAAAAAAGCTCAAAGCGAAATAGCAAAGTTCGGACAACAGTTATTTTGAAACGAGTCACCGTTGTTTCAAAACAACATGTTCTGACGGGATTGTTTCAAAACAATCATTTTGAAACAACATTGTTTCGTCACCAAATGGGGTTTAAGTTGTTTTGAAACAACGCCGTTGTTTCGAAACAATGGTACGTCGTGTGAACGTGTCATTTCTTATTTCGAAACAACCTCTGTTGTTTCAAAATAAGACTGCCGTGTGAACACACCCTAAGTGTAGACACACCCTATGAGATTAGGAAACCTATCTGTCAGTGTCAGCTGCAACCTACATTCTGAATCTGGAGTCTTTTGTCTTCTATATGGTCTGTCTTCATCCCTGTTGGACTGAAAACCACAAAGACTGGTGGCAAAAGAATAACACCAGAGGCTAGTTGACTATGTACTCAATTGCTGGATATCTGTTCACTCTTGATAAAAGATTGGTCTCTGCCCAGAAGAACTAATACAGTAGGAAGGGAGTCACCTTGGAAATACAGTCACTTGACAGGGATTTCTGCTTTTGTAGGGAAACTGGCAAACCACATACTAGAGAGGACTGAATGAAGGTTTTATAGGAATAGAAGATAGGTAAGAGTCTCCCAGAGGGAGAGGTCACCCAGCATTTAATAGCCTTATGAGACTTGGGACCCCACTCACTTTCTTGAGCCCAGGTGGCCCTGAGGACTATGGACAACCCAAGGAACTCAGACCCCAACTCAAAGAATTCCCCATGAGGGAGAGATATGTGTTTAGTATTCATTGCTTTGTTTGTTTTGTATTGTATTGTGCTTTCAATGACTACTAATAAAAGAGCATCTAGGTGTTACTCTGCAATTGTATATTTGTTCATGTGTGACAAGTATGCATGTCCTTTAGGAAGCTAAACTTTACGCCATAGGTTTCACACCTTATGATAGAATTCTGGGAAAGGGAGTGCTTATGTAACTGAGGTATTTTGATGGTCAGTGCTGATCCAGAGAGCCTTAGACTGGTGGAATGAGAAGCCCCATTTCTGAGAAGGGGCAATGGACTGAGAGCCAGCTTCTTGGAAATGGCTCAGAGAAGTCAAGAGAGGGACTAGGGTAGCAGCCTCATGTGACTTCAGAAATGTAATACATCCCAGGTAATCCAGAGCTCATAAATTTGGATTCCCCTTACAACAGCCCTAAAGAGTGATCAAGAGTTGAGCCTCCATAGTATCTGTTACCACTTCAAAACATAACACCTGCCTCATCAGCCTTTACATAATGAGCACAATTGGAGTCATCTTCACATTGCAAGTGCTTTGCTTATATTAAAAATTGGAAATGGCAATTCATATAATCTACATTAGGAGTGCCTACTGGCAATTAAAGTGAGAAAATTATTATTCTTGTTTTTAATCAGTAAATTCAATTATTCTTCACACTCTTGTTCCCTATGATAAGACAGAATCCACAAATATTGTTCTAGATCTGGTATAAACAGTCAACCCTCCATCCCTTCACTAGAGCTTTACTTACACCAGCAAGACATCTTTCCCTATGTGCTCACATTTTGAAGAGAAGTGTGGAAGTAAATGGCATTTCTCTGGACCTGAACAGAAATTTTCCTCTACAAACTGAAAATATTCTAAGATGGTGGAGTTATAATGGTGCATCACTCCCCCTGGAACAAGGATCACTGTATATAAATTAAAAGAAATAAGGAGCAAGGAGTCCTGTGGCACCTTTAAAGACTAACACATCTATTTATTGCATGAGCTTCCACAGAAGAAAATTCCACCTGATGATTTATTAATAGCCATGCTCAAACAAATGGATAGCAAATGGAAGGTTCAAAGAGAAATTGCAGAATTGGAATTCATGTGCAAATTTGACACTGTTGCTTCAGGGTTAAATAAAGACTATGATTTTTTTCTCATTAAAACAAGCAATTTGACCTCACCTTCCTCTATATGCTGTTCCCCAGTGTTTGAATCTAAACTAAGGCACTGATTTGCTGTATCAATCTGGCCTGATCCTATGATTAATACTTCCCTGCATTTTTTTTTTGTCCTGTTCTGTAAGTTCCTCATCTTCAAACATCTGATGAAGTGGGATTTTCTCCCATGAAAGCTCGTGTGATAAATACATTTGTTAGTCTTTAGAAGTGCCAAAAGACTCCTTGTTTGCTTTGCTGAAATAGACTAACATGACTACTCCTTTGGAACTTGTATATAAATTGTGGCTTTTCTACAAAACTTGTATGAATTAGACTACAAATATCAAAGACCAACAGATTTTATCATCATATCTCTGTAAGTACAATTACTATCAAGTAAAATAACTTCCTCATAGTGGTCCAGAATGACTGTAGCTGTAGTTTTATTCTAGGTGAGGTGTTTTGTGCTTCTGTGTTTCATTTTACATTAAATTCCAAGGAACAAGTCTCCCTTTTTGTCATTTTTGTGCGTTTTCTAGAAAACTGGTATTTGAAATAATTTGTCAGATGTGACTAACATTTGTCTAAACTGTGCCTGTCTGACAGGTTTGCTGTTTCTACATCTCCAGGAACTATTTCAGACTAGTAAAAAAGTGAGAGGAAAGCTATTTCTCTTTACTCAGCAAGTCTATGTCTACACTAGGAAAAGTTAGTTCAAATTTGTTAATTCAAACTAATAAGTTCGCGTTTAGTTCAAACTAAACTCAAACTTATTAGTTTGAATTAACAAAGTGGACTAATTTGACTTAACATTAAGGGTTAGGGTTAGGGTTACGGTTAGCATTAAGTCAAATTAGTCCACTTTGTTAATTTGAACGAACTGCCCTCAATTTGAATTTATTAAATTCAAAGTAAGGGTTAATCCTATTCTACACAATCCGTAGTTCGAACTAAGCATTGAACTAAGGGTTTAGTTTGAACTAACCAGCAGGTCTTACTAACTCAAACTAAACTTTCATTAGTTTAAATTAAGGAATTCCTTAATTTGAACCAATAAAAGCCTAGTGTAGACAAGGACTAAATTAGTTCAGTTTAAGCCTCCTTAATTCAAACTGTCTTGAAAGTGTAGACATAGCCAAAGTGACCAATGTAAGAAACCCTTTGATCAATAAAATTACATTCCCTAGTAAGACTGTATGTAAACTTCTTGAAAGATTTAAATGCAAGTTTCTACATATGTATTACTGCTTCAGCTTAACTACAATTTTAGCAACTGCTTGTGACCTTCAGAACCTCAATCAGAAAAGAAACTGTGATCATTTACAATGATGATATGACCTCAGAAAATCATTATATGATGGCAAGTCTTGTGTTTTAAGTCTGATTAAGGTTAGAAAAGAGACTGAAAATGATGATGTGCCTTTTTACTGCCCATGGGAGAAGTGAAATAGCAGGAAAGCTTTTGCAGTCAAAATCTTGCTTACAAAATCTAGCTGTTTTAAAGGGATTTGAAAAGATCACCATGCAGACAGCATGAAAAAGGAGAGGAAGTCAAGGTCATCAAGAACATTTTATTATTCTTAGCTGTTTATGGGCTTTATTGTGCCTTATCTTCAGTGCTGCAGAAGAGAGTGTAGCATAGGGAATTGCTTTTGGCACAAAGCACTTGAACACTACTATAAGGTGCTAAACAGCCATACCTTTTAATACAGTCAGTCAGAGGTACTCATTTGCTTTAAGTTTATTGGGGTTATATAGATAAGTTGGATTGGGTGCAAAAACAAAAGAATAAATTTCCAGTGCCTGGCACTATCAGACCAAAATTTCAGGTCCCCCCTTGTGGTCTCTATCATAGACATAGTGAAGACAATGTTCATTTTAAAAAAAAAAAAAGTTACTAGTTTGACTCTTAACATGAGAAGATTGAAATAAAATTATTTTCTATTTAATTTTAATCTCTCTGATCAAAAATAAAAGTAATGCATGAAGTTATGAGTTCTAATAATAGAACACTGACAATAATTTGTGAAAAGCTTGTGACTTTGAAAGGTGTTACCATCAGAAGCTTACTTAGACAAAGATAGTTATAGACACTATATTTTGGAAAACTGAATAACTGAATATATCTTGCATCATAGCCACATACAATTTGTATTTCCCTTGCAACAGTGAAACTAGACTATCAACAACATCCAATTTACTGGGATAAAAATTTCCTGGAAGCCAACATAAAAATACATTACCGCAAGTGGGCTCTTTTTACTTCCATTGAAATCAGCTACCTCTAGCATCATAATGTACTAACTATGGTGAGAAGAAATTAGAAGGAGATGTGGTATAGTCTGGTGGTAGTGCTGAGACCCAAGAAGACATGCATTCTATTCCAACTTCTGTTACTGACACCCTGTATGACTCTATGCAAGTCATCTCACCTCTTTCTGACTGTTTCCCCTCCTACCTATTGTCTGTCTTGTCAATTTAGATTATAATTATAATTCTTTGGGACAGGAAACATCGTAGTATCTTTGTAGAGTGTATAGTACAATGTGGCCCTTTTATGGGGCCTCTGGATGCTACTGTAATAGTATTGATAAAAAAAAAAATTAAAGCAGATGTTTTCTTTCAGATTCCCACAACTGAGGTCAATCCATTTGAACTGTGATTAGTACAGTTGTATAAAGGACTTAAACTATCCAAGGTCCATTAATGCCTACATTTTTATTGTCTTAATTCAGTAGAAATAATATCAGACCTTTAATCGTAAAAGGATACTCATGACAAAACTATCACATTAAAGGTCTCAGTGCACAAAAGAAGTTGCATGATGCTCTGCCCTGCAACACCTAACTGTTAGGTGGCTAGAAAATCAAAGTTACTCACAATGCCTGAGTTAACAGTCAAGTGATTACACAACCCATAGGGTAAGATAGGAACCTTAGGTGCCAATTCTCAAAAATCAGCCTATTAGGCAGCGGGCAGCTTAAACTAGCCAATTAGAGATGGCAATGAGCGGGGTGAATAAAAACCTGCCTCTGTCTCAGATGCCTAGGTCCTGGCTATTAGGAGGCATCTCTTGTTTGTTACCCAGGCTCCTAGCAATAACATATAGGCAATTCAAGACTTTCTTCCCTTCAAATCCTTTCATTTAATTCTGTTCTCATCATCTCAATTTTGGGAAAGCTAAGTACTTATGTCTTCGGTTTTTTTACCATGTACTTTTGCTATTATTTTAATTCCCTTCCAGTTAGTCTAGGCAGCCTACTCCCAAGGAGATGGCTCACTCTTCTACTCAGGTGAAGTGCTGCCTAATTTTTTGAGTGGTTATTGATTGTATTGGCCTTTTGAGAATTGAGTCACTGATTAAATTTGTGAGGTTTAAAAGGTTCTAATCCCAGAATCAGGCACAACAGAATTATGATCAGTAACTGATTGGTAACCTTAAAATGTACAAACACAACACTGTAGAGGCAGTTCCTGATTTTAACCATTTTGTTTACATACCTCGTTGTTTGTCCCCCATTTTATGTCCCCTTCTTCCCAGACTTTTGCAACTTGTCTGAGCAGGAGTTGGAAGAGTTAGGATAGGGAAAGAATCACATGATGTAAATGTGCCCAGCAAGAACTGGGGTATTTAAGAACTGAGCAAGCACTCTTGTTGGGAGAATTTTCATAATGATACTTACCTTGCTTGGTTATAGAAAAACTGATGTGAAATGTATTATGTGTTGTTATTCTCTGTTAAAACATTGTACAGTGCCTCCCCAGCAGAGGCTGAGTGGGCTAAGAAGTTTGCGTAGGTTACGGGTTTGGGGTTTGTGAATAGGGGTTACACTAAATAACCACCAGAGGACTTTGGCAGCCTGCCAAGAGCTCAGGTCTGCCTAGTAACAGCTCTGGCCTGAGGGGAGAAGCAGGCTGCAACTTTCCTGAGCTGCCAGTTAACAAGAGAGAGAAGCTTCTCGAACTTTCCAGTACCTCGTGACAACAAGGGCGCGAAGCAAGGGACACACAACAGGCCCCTCTGATTGGCCAGGGGGTTAGGTTTTAAGGGGTTTCCCCACCCGGTTTGGGGGAGATCCGCGTTAGGAGTGAGTGTGTGTAAGATCTTCGAACTGGAATTCAGCGGAGTTGAAGAATCAGAGAATAGCCTCCCTGAGGAGCTGGGAATTGAGCCTGCCCAAGCCTCTGATCCCGGGGTTCAGAGACTTGGACACCAGCTCCCGGCTGGAAGGCTGAAGAGGACCCACTTCAGGAAGTCCCCGAAGCAGGCAGAGGCTGGGACTTAGGGGAGAAGCTGCCCTGTCTAATTGGACTTTGTGAAGGGGCAAAAGACTGTAATTACAGGACCCTGGGGGCACCAGTGCCTCAAGGTAGACGGTCCAAGCCGGGATCCAGAGATCAAGGACTCCGAGGGATCGGCAGCGTGGGTGTTGGACCTGCAGCACAATCCAGCCGAAGACCAACAGTAAATAGGGGTATTTGAGGGCCGAGTGCCCTGAAAGCTGGAGTGTAAGAAGGGAAACCAAGGAAGTCTCCCTGTGTTTGGTGGGCAGACTTGGGACTGGAACATTTCCAGGTTCATTGGGCAAAGGTTGCTAAGGGCAAAGGATCCCTGGGATCCAGGAGGGGTTTCAAAAAGGGGGACCTTGTTAACCCTTGTTTTGTTTATGATATATTACATGTACTTGTGTTATTCCTGACGGTGTTCAATCTTGGTTTGGGATGTGTTTATTCCCTTAATAAATGGTTACACTTGAATTTAAGCATCTGCCTCTGCTGGAGTGACCTTCCCTTTTAGACGAATACAGGCGACGGAGCGATAAAGATATCCGAAAGTGGGCACAAAATTCCTGGACCCAAGATTTGCCCAGGGGTACTCCCTGGGGGTCCAAAAATTTTATTTTAACACTCTGGGCTACCCACTGTAGTGGTGGTCATACCTATTAGAGCTGTTCTTGTCATTTCGCCGCCTAGTAGAAGAAAAGAAGAAGAGCTTACCCATTATTAGAATTATACAATCATAGAAACTGGAAGGGACTATGAGATGTCATCAGTTCCAGTTCCCTGCACTCATGGCAGGGCCAAGAACCATCTTAAACCATCACAGGAGTTTCTCTAACCTGATCTTATAATTTTCCAGTGAAGGAGATTTCACAACCCCCCTAGGCAACTTATTCCTCTGGTTAATCACTCTGACTGTTAGGAATTTTTTTTCCTAATGTCCAACCTATACCTCCCTTCCTGTAATCTAAGCCCATTGCTTCTTGCCCCACCATGGGCAGTTAAGGAAAATAATCTTTCTTCCTTCTCCTTGTAACAACTTTTTATATATTTGAAAACTGTTACCATATCCCTTTTCCGTATCCTCTTTTCCAGTCTAAACAAACCCAGTTCTTTCAATCTTTCCTCATAAATCAAGTGTTCTAGACCTTTAATTATTCTTGTTGTTCTTTTCTGGACTTTCTCAGTTCCTCCACATCCTTCCTGAAATAAGGCATCCAGAACTGGATACAATACTCCAGCTGAGGCCTAATCAGTGCAGAGTAGAGCAGAAGAATTACTTCTTGTGTCTTACTTACAATATTCTTGTTAAAGCATCCCAGAAAGGTGTTTGCTTTTTTTTTTCCCCCCCAACAGCATTACTCTGTTGACTCCCAGTATCCTGGCTTCATCACTCCATCTTCCTAGCCATCCTTCCTGTTATTTGCACCACTATTCCTGTCATCTAATTCCTTGTCCCAAACCTGATCTAGCATGGTGTTCATCAGTTGTCCTTAGCATCACTGAAGATGGTGATGTACCTAATTTCATGATAAGTTTTCACTGTTAATTACCCATCTTGGTTCAGTTTTGGATCTTGACTTTATGCCTTTGCATTGGTAGAGCTGTTTGTTAATAAATTACCATCTTTATTTATTATGCATTAGGTGCCTTATCTTTTGCTGGAGGCAGGTGGGGGGTCATCACTGGTGATAGATACAGTAGGGAAAGAACTGATCTTTTTAAAAATTTTCTTCCCATTTAAACCTGTGTGGTTAAAGTCCAACAACTGCTCACAAGGAGGACAAAGCTTTAAATATTTTTAGTAATGTAAGGAGTAAAAATCACAAATGTTCCAATCCATATGAGAAAGTAGCTGTAATGGAGAATTAAGGTGTTATGCAGCACCATACTTCACATATACTCATCCTCTTTTCATTGAGATCTACTTCTGAGAGACACGTGGTATTCCATGAGGGTCATGCCCTGCCACTATCATGTCAGGTGTGTCAGATGATCAGGAGATGGAGGCTTAAATAGTGGCCTGGTGTATAATACCAGGAATATTCATATAAACACTCAGTCTAATTTGTTCATAAATGAATTCTTCATGCTAATAATGTTGGGGTGTCCTTATCCAGTAGATTAGTATTATATTGTATACCTCAATCAGCTATGGTAGCATATCACCAGGAAGGGTTTGAGAGGGCCAGGCACCTGGAAGTGGGCCACTACTGGGCTCTTCACACCACAAAGTGGTTGGAAGGCACAGGATGTTATGAGGGGCAATTTAAAGGAGGTCAGGGACAAGTGGGGGATATGGACCTATGGGTGACCCAGAAGAGGAATTCTCCCCTACTCCGCCACTTCCCTCTGGCTAGCGTTTGAGGCCCTTCCCCCTCATGTAGCAGAGGGAGCTGATGCTGGATATGATTGGGCTATGGGGCTGGAGTGGGAGAGGCAGACTGCGGCACCATGTAAAGGGTAAGTGCGAGAGGCGGGGGTGTGGGGATGACAGCATAGGATCCCAGCTAGAGCCAGAGGAGTCTCTGCCCTGAGTGCCAGAAATGCCCCAGGATGCAGGAGGAGAAAAGCAGCATGCATTCTCCACAGGTACAGCTCTCCCTCTCCCCAGGACACCTGGGGCTGGTGCCATCTGGTGGGAGCCAGGGATCCTTCCTGCCCTGCACAGGGTGGGAAATGTGAGTCGGGGGGGAGCAAATGCAAGGATCAGCCCCCCACCCAGGTGCTGAAGATCCATGGTATACCACTGATTTCTTGCCAAGGCAAACTTGTGGTTATACATCTCCAAATGTGCCTATCCTAAAATATCCAAAAGCTGGTACCAGCTCCTATTCCTGCAGTAACTTGGTATCATTTTATACAAAAATCCCTTCAGTTTAATATTTTCCACCCCTAGTAATTCAGAGTCACTCTTGGCTATGTCACTTACGGCACAACTCATAGGCCTCAAAATATTTTCATAACAACTTCAGTTAATATCTTACAGGATGTGGTCTGAAGGTTTCTTGTGTCACTGCTACATGAAATAACTTTAAGCTACAAGAGGTCATCCAAACTATACAACTCGTTCTCACCATAAAAGTTGAATTAATGTGTATAAAAAGAAATCTCCCCATCCTAGCTCACTTACCTAGCCAACATTTAATTTCCAGAATCTTCTGCCTTCTGTTTTCCTTTACTTATCAGATAGGATGGATCTTAGAAAAGATTGCTTGGACATTCTCTTTCTTCAGCATACTTCTGAGATTCCTGAAGTCATCTACTATCTGTGGGATATCCCACAGTGCAGTGTCATTGGTGCTGGTCCAAACTATTGCCAATGGATTATTGCCTTTAGATTTCAGACTCTTTTCCAGTCTTGTGTCCTGGTTCCAATGCACCAGTCAGAAATGGTTGCAAGAAAAATAAAGATAAAATGTATGCTAGTGCCTAACTTAACAAACGATATTAAATTTAAACATTAAATTTAAGATGAAGAGACTGCGATAGGCAAGGAGAGGTCCTTTGTGGTGTCATTTCCCTTTTTTTTATTGTTTCAGGCCCCCTCTTGAAAAACATTTCCAGCTAGAAACTAGGAGGAAAAAAAAAGACTTTGTGGAAGGATATTCCCCAGGCTCATCACTGGCACCCGGCATGGGGGCATGTGCCCCAAGTCCGGGTGTTAGTGCCACGAATGTCCTGCATGCCCCTGCCCCACCTCTCTCAGCCCCATCTCTGCCAAGGTATCCAGGGCTGGGCCAGCCACGACAGCCCCTGCCTCTCCTGGCCGGGTATCCAGGGCCGGGCTGCCCGCAGCAGCTACTGCCTTGCCCAGCCCCTGGCCAGGGGTTGGGGGCCAGGCTGGCAGCAGCAGAAGACTGGGGCTCCAACTCTGGATCAGGGCCAGAGGCTGTGGCTAGGGTCCAGGGGCAGGGCTCAGGCCCCTGGTCTTTTCCCAGGGCAACGATGCTCCTATATTCACTGCTGGGTTGTTTTTTTTTCCACCTGTCTGAACTTTCTTTGTTTTCCCTTCCTGCTTGACGACTCTGTTTACTCTTTAAATGCAAATTAGACATAAGCACACATTGCTTCCTTTGTTTAGCACAGACCTGACCTCTCTCTGGGCAAGGCTGTGGGGTTTGGAACATGTGTTAATAATATCATGCAAGGAAACCTCATAACTGCACATACAATATTGTCACACATTTAAGCAGGACACCACTGACAACCAAATTATGAGTTTTCAGATACCTTATAATGCACACTCTATACAAAGATTACTACAATAGTGTGTAGGGTGTGAAGACAGGGGTATAGTCTATCACAGCACCTGGGCATTTAGAGGTGGTCAGCATGGGCATGCTTAGTGGCAGAAATGTAGTTGAACAGTGACTTTTGCTGTAAAAATCTATTCTCTAAGTAAGTTTAGGTGCCTACAGGATTCAAAAGGAGATTTGTACATCTCAGAGATCTCAAACTATGACTTAGTGGTGGTCACCAAGGGTACTGCAGCTGGTCCATGGGGAGAAAAATAGATAATTACTTCAGTTGAATGCACTACAAGTAAATGTACTACAATGACTGCAATATGTTTGTAAGTGAGCATAATAAGATATTACAATTATCTGTGATTTTAATATATATAAGTTTGACTCCCATCAGCCATAGGCTATGTTAAAAATATTTGTAACTGCTTTCTTATAGGGTGGTCCGTAAAAGCTTTCAGTGATGATGTAATGGTCCACATAAAGGAAAAGAATGGGAACTGCTGACTTAGCTGCCTAATTCTTTTTGTGCATTCTGACCCCAGTATCTTAAAAATTGAATTTGTATTAAACAATTTAATTAATTCTATATTTTACTTCTTTTCTCTGCCCTGTTCTTTTATTGTTCATAAGTAAAGAAAAAGAAGTGAATTTTGCATTTACTCTGAAGGTGGTAATTTATATGGTCTCTGTGGTGTATTCCTATGGTGAGTTTCACAGTGTTGGGCCAGATGCTAAGCAAATTTTGTTTCCAGTGCACCCAAGCAAAGTCCTCCCCCCAAAAAAAATCTGGTAAATATTGACTTTGAAGAAGTATGTATTTGGCGGGGAGGACACAGTAACTCTGTGCAAATTTGTGTTGAACTCTGACTATTTTAACCAAACACTTTGGATGTTTCTTAAGCATAGGCTCAAGTCCACCCTATTCAACCAACTACTTAGGTATGTTAATAACATGGCTGTCAATGTGACTTAAATGTGCTTAAACTTAAGCATGACTTTGTGGTTATTTTGGATTGGGAAAAGAATGCTCAGCAGTCTAAAGGCTTAAGCCTCTAGTGCTTAATCCCCAAAGTACAGAAGCAATTGGCTTAACAGCTGGAAGTTTTACAAACTTTTTTGGACCCTTTGGACTGAAAAACAGAAACCAAGCTAAACTTGGAAGATGAAATATTCCAAAGGGATAGCCATGTTAGTCTAGTCCAGCAAAACAAACAAGGAGTCCTATGGCACTTTTAAAAAACTAACAAATTTATATATCACATAAGCTTTCGTTGGAGAATATCCTACTTTGTGAAATGCTTGAACATGGGGGACTCACAGAATGGGAGCTAAATAAATGCAGGGAAGTGCCATGGAGTCAAATTTGCATAGTTGCAGAATCGGAATTGATACATAAATTTGACACCGTGAAGTCAGGGCTGAATGTAGACTATGGATTCTTTTCCCATTAAAACAGGTAATTTTGCTTTCCTTGTCCCCGGCCCACCTCTCTGCTAATTTCTGTATTCTACTGTTTGAATCCTAACAACTGCTTCGATTTGCTGTTACAGCCTGACCAGATCCTATGACTTACACTTAACTGCATTTGTTTTGCTCCCATTCTATAATTTCCCCATCTTCAAGAGTGTGATTAAGTGGGATTCTCTCCCACAAAAGCTCATGTGATAAATAAATTTGTTAGCCTTTAAAAGTGCCACCAGACTTCCTGTTTGTTTTGTTGGAAGATGAAGGGTATGTCCACACGTGTCTTTTATTTCGAAATAACACAGGTTATTTCGAAATAAAAAAGATTAGGTCCACATGATGTTTTCTTATTTCAAAATGACAGGCTCTGTCATTTTGAAATAAGAACCATCATTTTGAAACAGCTTAAATCCCATTCATTTTGAAACGGCTGTTATTTCGAAATGATTATTTCAAAATAACAGCCATTTTGATAGCAGGCTTTCCCTTAATTCGAATTAACATTTTCTTAATTCGAATTAACTTATTTCAAAATAAGGACTTTATTTCAAAATAACTCATTTCAAAATAACTTATTTCGAAATAACAATGTATGTGTGGACATAACTGCAGTGTTTCACAATTCACACAAACTTGGAACAGGAGTTAAGCCAGAGCTCCCCATGCCAAGTTGTTCTGACCTCTTTTTTTGATGTTGGCATTGCAAAAGTGAATGTAGAGTGTTTCAAATTGAAGGGTGTTTGAGTGTTTTTGTTTTTTTTCAGAAGTGAAAATAATTTAACGACAGAATGCAGCTCTGCAAATCTCCAGGAGAGGTTTTGATTTGATGTTTGTATCTTTGCAAGCAAGTTTTAAAATGTGTTGCATTTTAACTTAATATTTATAGGACAAGATTTATCCTTTTTAGTCTTTCCTCATGTGGAAGCCTCTTGTCCCATCAAAATCTTCCAATTGTTTTCACTGTCCTCCTTGGGGTGTTCTTCTATGCAGGGGCTGTTTTTTGCTTTTGTTTTTGTTTTTTGACTGTTGCACTCATCATTCATGGTGGTCCTCATCAATATCACATTAAAATATTTAAACAAATGCACTGAGAACATTTGATTGATTCTTACATCGCATATTACATTCATTTATTTAAGCATACAATCAATCATGGTTCTCTTTTTTCACGCTTTTTTTTTTCAAACCAAGAAAATTATGCCAAAACCCACATTAATGTAGCATTATGGATGAGATTTCACATGCACAATTAGAGTCAAGAAATTCATAGCTATATAGTTCCCACAGAACCACCAACATTGGGAATATATACTAGCGTATTAAAGTTAACACTGTGTGCCACAATACAAAAAAAGAGTACACAGATGCAATGTAGCAGAGTTGCAATTCTTGAGAGAAACAACCTTGCTTTTGTCTACCATCTCATTCATAACCTTATACTGTTGTAGATTTTCTCAATTTAATCTGTGCATAAAAACGGTAGAAACTGCTAATCTTGTGTTTTAGCAGTACTAATTTGCCCTGCTGTATAGGACACTCAGAGTGGATTTCTAGTCCATACTTCCACAGACTTGCTGGTTCGGGTGGGGCAGAACAGCGTTTAGTTAACAATAGTGATCCCATTGCTGGTGATGGAACTGTTGTGAGTTCATGAGGTCCCATCGACTCTTTTAAAAGATGGCATCATTAGACTTCCAGCTTTTGTGTGAGATGTAAAATAGAACTTATCTCAATTTAGAACTTACCTCATTTTTTTTAAAGACTTCTATATTTAGGGTTAAACACAGTATCCTGGCCCAACTTTGATTTCAGTAATTGCATTCTCACACTGGAATTTCCCACATAATTTCAGTTGGACAGTGTTAAGATCTATACAACAGGGACTACTATGATCTTACACTGACAGCTGAAGTTTTCAGAGCAGTTGAACTTTTTGACACCCATTCCTGGCCCTAAAACTTGTTCCCTAGAAGATATAACTTCTAGACACAGCTTATCCTTCTTGACTGGGGTTGTTGTGGTATAATGGTGGACATTTTAGCCTGAGCCCTATTCTGTGCAAATCTTTGAGTCTCTCTTTGCTCTGTACTACAGTTACTTGTGCTATCTAAACTAATATAAGTTCCAGTGGGGTAGCCGTGTCAGTCTGATTCAGCAAAGCAAACAAGGAGTCCTGTGCCACTTTTAAAAACTAACAAATGTATTTATTGTATTCATGGGTGAAATCCCACTTTGCCAGGCACTTTTTTGCAAACATCTGAAAAAGTGGGAACAACAAAAGTCCTTTGGGATTTTAAAGACTAAATTTCTTCAGGCAGAAGCTTTTGTGGACTGCAATCCATTCTGTAATGCATCTGACAAAGTGTGTTGCAGCCCACATAAGCTTATGCCCAAAGAAGTTTGCTAGTCTTTAAGGTGCCACAGGACTTTTGTTGTTTGTGCTGTGTACAGGCTACCCTCTCTAGAATTTATGATAAAGTGAGATTTCCACTTTTCATATGATAAATAAATTTGTTAGTCTTTAAAAGTGCCACAGGACTCCTTGCTTGTTTTAAAATAATATCTTTTTCTTCAAAGAACAAAATATGAGCCTGAAGTATGTTACTGTGATACGTCTCACTTTCTGTCCTAAATAGTAGGGTAATATTAAACAGGTGTCACATTATTCCCAACAGCTGACTACATTTCAGTGATTCAGCTAATTCCTATATCAGTTTCTAATGCAACCACCATTTAAATGAAAAATGCTATATAAACGTATAGAGACTGGAATTTTCAACTGTGCTTCACCATTCTAACTCCCCACATCCACGTCCACGTCCCCCACACTGAAGTAAATGAGAGGATGTTTTACTTCTGATTTCAGTTCAAGCTACTCTCTTTGGAACCCCCCCCCCCCCCACACACACAATTATCATCATAATGGAGTCAAAATAGGTGAAAATACAAGACCCTCAGAAGTTCCATGAAGCATGCAGGAAATTCTCAGACACCAAAAATAAATTAAAAAAAAATAAAATAAAAAAAAAAAAAAACCTTGAGCTAAATCACTAAGGAGATATGCTCTAGCTCAACAATGATGTTAAGGTTTGCTCACTAGGGTTATGTCAACACTTACAAAATTAATTCAAATTAGTTAATTTGAAATAATTAATTTGAATTTAAATCAAAGTTATTATTTTGAATTAGCATTACTTTGAAGTTATTATTTCGAATTAGGAGTCCAGTGAAGATTCTCTAATTTGAAATAAAGTGGGCTTTATTAATTCAAAGTAGAGAGTCTTCAATAGACTGTCTAATTCAAAATAGGAAAGACAGGCAAAAGAATAGGGAAATTAGTTTGAATTAAGCCTATTCTATGGCTTAAAATGGCTTAATTTGTACTAATAACTTCAAAGTAAGTAAGTGATACTTCAAAGTAAAAGGAGGTTTTATTATGTTGAATTAGCAGTTCCTTCTTTCGAATTACAGAACTACTTAATTCAATATAATAAAATGACTCCTTGGTCAGGAAATAAGTTATTTTTTAATTAAGCCTCCTTAATTCAAAGTAATTTGTAAGTGTAGACATAGCCTAGGAATAAAACGGGTGACCATTTCTGAATGTTTATATATAGAAAGAGCTTTGAAACCTTTTCAACCCTTCTCAGAGCATTACTTCTCTATATACTCTCTGTCTTCCTGTCTCAAGGTCCATCCAAAAGAATTACACTGATAAAGTAAAGAAATTGGATCAAATTACAAACCAATCTGTGCAGAGTAATTGACAACCAGTATTCAAACCAGCTGTCCCCATCTGCAGAAAGAATGCGATAGTTAAAGCAAAGAAATAAGTCAGAGAATGAAGAAGAAAAGGAATTATACTCTACTGAAAAGAAAAATGGCTGCTATCAGTCCTGCCACTGCATGAGAAACTGAGCTGCAATTCATGAATGTGACAAAATACATTCTCACTGCCAAACAATAAAACATAAAGAGGACAGATAAACAGGGACATAAGGAAAAGTGGTCAGCACACTCAGGTGAAGAACTGCTTAGAGTGTTTTCACTTAGGTAGGAAGAATGCAGATATTTTACTGAACTGCAAAACAAGGTCTCTTAGGATGCTGAAACAAAGTCACAGCTCACATTTTTATGTCCCATCTTCTAGGGAAAAAAATGAAGATACAAATTAAAAGTGTTTCCAACTGAGGTATGACCCAATGATATCAGAAGTAAGGTCTCAGTTTGTGATCGAAAAAGTAAAATTAAACATGAGTTTCTAGTGCCTTGCATGAAACTTACCACTCTTAGTATGATACTTTTGATCCATTTTAAGAACAACTACAGGTTTTCCAGTCCTTCAGACTGAGTCTAAGTTTCAGGTCTCAGATCAGAAGGAGGAGGTAGAAAAGCCCTGAAGTGTTCTGAAATCAAACTTTTGAGCCTATATGACAGAAAAGCCAGGGGTCCCATTCTGACACACCTTGGGAGAGAAGAGAACAGGACACAGAGACAAAACAGAAAATGTTGGGGGTTTTTTTCCTGCAAAATGAAAACGAACCATTTAGAAAACCACAACACTAGTGTGTCCTACAAGAAATATATTGGTGGTCTTGGGCTCGGGATTTTTACTTTTCTTCTTGATTTTTCCATGGAGCTACCCCTTCCTTTCCTAACCTTCTGCTTATTTGAGATGGCTACATGGTCCATTCTTAAGAGTCATAGCTATTGACTGAAAAACTGATGGGATAGGGATAGAATTAAATTTTCTTCTCCTAGTTGGATAATACAGGTATCATAACAATAACTAATACTTGGCTGTTAATGATTCTATTCACTTTAAGCAAGTTGAATGAAAATAAATCATTACATCTTAATAAATTTAGTCTGTGGGGTAGGTAGGCATGGACAATGCAATGTTTGTTACTAAGGTCAGAAACGTGATAGGTTATAATAAAAATCTTGTGCATTAAATCTGTGGAAAAATGCTGTACCTTTTCTATAAAAGCACAGAACTGTAAGATGTCAAGCTTCGCTGCTGTTCCCTGTCAGAAAAAGGTCAGATCTTTCCAAACACTGCTGTTTACCACTGGAATACAGCTGCGGAACAACACAAAAATAAAAATGCTGTGAATATGCTTGGCTATGTCTACACTTAGAATGTTAATTCGAATTAACTGAATTTGAACTAATCAAGTCAAACCTTGGATAGGACTTGCTAGTTTGAATCGGAAGAATGGCATCATGGGAGGTGTTGCAACATGGCCCACAAGAAGGGCCATGCCACCACCCAACCCCCTGCCGGGGTCCAGCCCTTTAAGCCCTACACGGGGAAAAGCAACTTCCATTTTACAGCATTCAGTACTGCCCATTGCAAGTTTATTGGTTCATCAATTTGTCAAAGAAACTGATATGTACCTGTCTTGTTACTTCAAATGGAATCTCTTTATTCTTTAAATCATGTGGACTGTTTTAGTTAAAATAAAAACAAATTTATTAAGTACAGGAAGATTTTAAGCGTTTATAAATCAGAGAAAGGCAAGTTTGATTTGATCAAAAGTAAACAAAAGATATCACATTCTTAACTAAGCTTAACGCTTTCAGCAGCTGTACTGTCAGCACCACTGGCTCAGTTCTTAGGGATCAACTGAGTGGCAGCAGAGACCTGCTCAATTGATCCAATAGTTGATGATGCAAATCCACCACTGCCAAAAAAATAATTCTGAATTGACAAAAGGGTATTTCCCATCGGCACAGAGTAGTGGGGACACCATGGGAAGTACAAGTTAGGAAACTGATGGGAGAATGCAAGCTACTCTGTGTAGTTTGCATACCACCTTTTGAGTGCCACCAAATTTCGGCAGCAGCCTTAGATGATTCTCACCACAGGTTGGCTGGTCTGCCTCCAACCATGTTCTCCCCCGGGTCAGTACTTCAGTTGCTTGGTAGTGTTTGCAGATAGAGATGGAAGAGAGAAAGAGCAAAATGTCTCCCTTGCCCAGCATGTATCTTCACCCTTTTCTTCAGGGTCAGGTGATAAACAATGTCTGTTTATGGCTCTTTCTGTGCCCTGAGTCACTGAGGTCCTTTATGTATTCTTTTGTTATCATCTGGGCCAGTCCTTTATTTCCAGAATGCTGAGCTGAGCTATTCTTTACAAGCCCTAATGAAATCCTAACTGCTTCTCAGCTATGTACAGTTTTATCTAGATCTGTCTAAAGCCATGAGACACATACTTAGGAATATTACATAACTAAAGCCATTCCATTGTAACAGACATATCACTATTAACAGTAACTTTCAGTAAGCTATGAGCATTCAAAAATTTGTTACAGGACATACTTTGCTTTACACAATACACAGCTCCATTAGAAGGATGAACACGAATGATACACAATCACAGCATAAGAATGTATCTAGTGGTGCAGACTGTCACACTTCCAAAAGCCATTGTCTTTACTCATGAACAAGACACCCACTGCAGGATTTCTTTCTCCGCCTTAAGGTCTTCTCTCATGTGAATTTGCAAGGCTCAGTAATAAAAATACTTACATAGTAAGACAAAAATACACAATAACCATCAAGAGTAATAAGTATCAATTATCTCCTGCCTGAACAAAATCTCTTTATTACTTCCAGATAACCTGCTGTAACTCAAAAACCTTTGAATGTGGTTTTCAGTATAGACAGATCACTCCTTAAATATCACCCATATGTACATCCCACAGGGATTATCACAGCCAGTGTGTTGGCAGAGACCTTTAATGCCACACTTTGGAGCACTGTTAGGTTGATGTTAGTCCAAGGGGATCCCTGTTACAATATGAACCCAATATGTCCTCTGCCAATTGGCATGAAGGGGTCTCTAGGTCATTGCAGTTTTACAGTAATTTAATTTACTGCTCATTCCCTATTTGCTTATGAGAATGCCATATAAGTCTGTGTCAAAAGCCTTATTAAAATCAAGATCTATCATGTCTACTGTTTCCTACCTATCTAACTAGTTCAGTACCTATATTAAATAAGGAAATTAGATTTATTCTTTCCATATCCTGTCTGGCTATGCCTTATAACCACATTATCTGCTAAGACCTAATGACTAGGTGCTTACAAATTGATTGTTTAATAATTCCTTCCAGTATTTTTCAGGGTATCAAAGTTATGCTAACTGGTTTGCAATTCCCTGGGAAATAATATTAAATATTTACAATTAACTACTTGCAAAAAATAATTATTCAGAAATGTTTTTCAGGAAATAACTTCAAATAACAAAAATCACAATCTGGACAATTTGCAAATAGAAGGGGGAAAATACATCACATAAATTATCCCTTAAAAATGAGTCATTCAGCTGCACACTAGAGCAGAGTCCATAAAAACATCCTAAGGATGAAAAACGTCTTCTTTAGCTAAGCCACATCTTCTTATGTTTTAGTATTAAAAGTATTATTCTTTAATGTCTTATTCCAAATTTGAAAATCTTTGTGTAAAGATCTGCCTTTGTGCAAAACTGTATCTTGTCACCAGCTTGTAACAATACTTTCATTTGAGAACAAGTTGACTTTAAGTGCTCTTTCTATTTTGCCCTAGAAATATTAGCTGTGCTGCCACCCTATTCAGCTTGCCTCTTATTTGTGATTAAGCAGTCCTCTACTACTGCTAGGAGCTTATCAAAACTATTTCTGAGATTGGACATTTCTTAACACTCAGCTAGCTATACATCAGCCCTCTTGAGGTATATTATCCTTTTATGTGCAGGGTTTTCTCAGGCTAGTGAGTTTTTCAAATGTATTCACAAGTACTGTAGATATTTTAACCATTTCCTACAATGTGTATATCTTCTGGTTCTCCCATCACAGGAGTGTACAGAATGGCAAAGTATAGCCTCACAGAAGAAAAGGGCTAAAAAGCTATGTATGCGTTCTCATGCTGTTTTGTTAATGCTATACTTTCTGCTACTTCCAAGCAAGGGTTTGAATACACCACCTTCTCAAAGAGGAGCTAAAGCTGGCAAAACTCAGCAGCAGTATGAGGAGCACAAGCATCAGTAGCTCCTATATATTTTTCTGCCAATTCTGCTGGAAACAGTGAAGACCACCCCCACTGCATGCATATAGTTGTGATGGCTTTTTCCATGTCTGAATGGAGAACAACCAGATGGAAGGGTCTGGAACTCGAGAAGAAGCTGTAAATTTTGAGGTGAAGATCTCCAATCTCCATTAGCAACCCCTCTGCACTTTCTACATTCAGGCATAGCCAGTGGCAATATGGTTCAAGAGGGTGAAGGAGCTGTGCTGCTCAGAAATCAGTGGTCCCATTCTGCACCATTAAGCAAAGTACTTAAGCATGTGCTTATCCTTTGTGCCCCATGATATGCATTGAATTGCTCTCCTGAGTTAAGGTTTGTGAGCCCCATCCCAATTCTAATGCGTCACTGGAAAAAATCCCTTTGACTTTAAAGGCATTTGGATTAGCCACTAAACCACCAAGTATCAGTGAGTTTCTATCTACTTTCCCAGAACAACGTAATATTTGAGGTCTTCAGGCTGCCAGAATACTATGAGATTAAAAATGCCTTTCACAGATACTTCCACTGGAAACTGATAATTGGGCGCATATTCTTTATGGATTTGTTCCCTATCTGCCCTTTCCCATCTACCATAAATCATACCTGCCTTCTCATTTTTCATAATCTCTCTCATGTGCACAACCTCTAGTAAATATTACACCTTCACCAAGCTAGCGAGACAATGAGCCACTATCTCAGAGAATAAAATTAGAGATGTAGAATTTTTTAGCATCCCTACATAGTATTCTCATAGATTATGATTTCACAATCTGAGCGCCATAGAGAAAAATGGTCAGATGATGATGCAACAACATTCTGTCAGAATTACTTTAGTGATCAACATTTTCAAATGGAAGCTCATTGAATTTTTAAAATAGTGGGACACTAATATTCATAAAAGTATTGCTAGTAAAGGTAATGTCTATCTTCTCTGAATAAGAAGGATTTTGCTGAGAAATATAATCAAACACTGAGTGAAAATTGAAAGTCTTTTTATTAATGTGCAGAAGCTGGAAGCAAAAGAAACCTGTAGCCATTTTGTTCAGCTGAAATTAGTCTCTGATTTCAATACAGTAAGTAAATGGGACGCTTTGAATAAACAATTTATTAGATTTGAATATAGTGGGTCATATCCTATGCTGCATTTGAGAATTATTCAGTAGAGGAGAAAAGCCATCATAGAATAGGTTATCATTCTCCCTGGCTTGTAAACAGACCAAACCCCAGATGTTTTATTCTACAGCAGATGGAAGTGTTCCTTAAGGAACCATTCATTAACTGGAGATATTCCGAGCATGTGTGCTGGCCATGCCCCTCCCTGCGTTAAGGTAATCCCAACAGACCCGCTGTGTGGAGCTACAGTAGGTAAGTGGCACAGATGTCTTCAATGCTGGTTCTATACCAGGTGGGGACCCCATGTGATGCTGTGTGATTGAAATATGACCCTGTATAGCTGCTGTTAGACAACTGCAACAAAATTATACAGAGTATATCATGAAAGGTATCAGTGTATCATGTATCATCACTGTATCTGAATAACTTTGCAATAATTGTAGGTATGTGATCTATTAACTACTTTAACTCTCTTGGCCTTTACTCTTATAAATGCACATTTAAATTTTGGTTAGTAAAGGATTGGAAACAGCATGACTATTAGGTAAGATTTCTTGAGATCAGAAGTTCACTTTGTTTATGAAAAGGGTTTTCAGTAACTACTTCTTATAAAATATAGTGTCTGAATGGTGAAATAAGGGCTGGGAGATTCCATTTTGGGACTTCTTGATAACTAGTGGTAGGAAAATGTAATGTGCTGTAAATGATATTATTTTCCCATCTGTTAACACCAAATTAACGAGATATCATTTCACCATCATTTGCTCAACCATATATAACTCACAACAAATATGTACATTCTGGTGAATATTCAGCACCTAGAGTGTAATGCAGTTTAGCATTTTGTATTTCTGTGTAAGGAACTGTTCATATAATTGATTCAAAACCAAACATTCTTTAATTAAGCAAAATTCCTATTTTGAAATCAATGAGGATGTGCCTATATTGCATCTAGGACATGGGTGTCAAACTCATTCATTATGGTGGGTTAGATTTGACTTAAAGGTACTTCAAATGGGACATAAATACCATAAATCAAAATATTAGAGCACTCCCACAGCATCATGGAGTGTTGTGTATGCGAAACTGCACTCCACGATACCACTCTCGCTTTCTCTCTCTCTCTCTGTATTAGGAAGAGAGTGTGGTCTCATGAGGCGCAGTCTCACATACACAGCAGTCCATGATGTCGCAAGACCTCATACCCTTTCAGTATTGTAAAGTGCTGTGTATACGAGACCACACTATCTCTCTCTGTTGGAGGAGAGTTTGGTCCCACTGAGTGCACTCATGAGCCAGATGGAAGAGATTTGTGGGCCACATGTTTGACACCCCTGATCTTGGGGCATCTCAGTCCATCTATAGACTCCAGCTAGCTAGGCTCATTTGAACCTATTACAAGTAGCTGAATAGACAGTGTTCTGATGTGACTCAGACTGGATTTGGGCTCTCAAGAGAGGAAGCAAGATATGCTTAAGAGCCTGAGCTTCAGCATGCAAGCCTGTCTACACAGCATTTAGCTTGCTTGTACCATCTCAGTCTGGGAGGCTCACTTGCAGATACAATGTAGATATTGCCTGGCTGGCTTTGGCTTGATGAAGACTGTAGAAGATACCAGCTTTAGATATAGGCATCTAGACTTGTGTGTTCACCTTCTCTGCATGAGAAAGGTTGATTGCTGGTGCACTGAACCTGTCCAAAGGGACACAAAGAATAATAGAAATGCAGGGTTAGAAGGGATTTCAAAAAGTCATCAAGTCCTGCCACCTGTGCTGTGGAAGGACAAAGTAAGCCTATACCATCCCTGAGAGGGGTTTGGTCAACCTGTTTTTTTCAAAAACCTCCAGTGATGAGGACTCCACAACCTCCCCTGGAAGCCTATTTCAGACCTTAAATACTTTTATAGTTGAAAAGTTTTTCCTAATATTCAACCCAAATCTCCCTTGTGGCAGATAAAACCCATTGCTTCTTCTCTTACCTGCAGTGGGCATGGAGAACAATTGATCCTTTTTGTAGCAACCCTTAATTTATTTGACGACTGTTACCAAGTCCCACTTCAGTCTTCTTTTCATATGACTAAACATGCCCAGGTTTTTTAATCTTTTCTCATACGCCAGATTTCATAAAATTTTATCATTTTTGTTTCTTTCCTCTGGATACTCTCCTATTCCTCCACGTCTTTCCTAAAATGTTGCATACAGATTTGGACAGAATACTCCAGCTGAAGCTTCATCATTGCTGAATAGAGCGTGACAATAACCTTGCCATGCCTTACACACGGCATTCCTGTTAATACACTCCACAATGATATTCGCCTTTTTTGTAGCTGTGTCACATTGTTGACTTACATTGAATTTGTGATTCACTATGGCTGTGTTCACACAGCCTCCTTATTTCGAAACAACGGAGGTTGTTTCAAAATAAGGTTTTGGCTGTTGACACGATGCACGGTTGTTTCGGAACAATGGTTCCCGTTGTTCTGAAACAACCGCGTTGTTTCGAAACAAGTTAAACCTAGTCCGTGGGAGAAACAACGTTGTTTCGCAATGGTTGTTTCGAAACAACGCCGTGCGAACGTGTTGTTTCGAAACGACGGTGAGTCATTTTGAAATAACTGTTGTCCGGAATCACTATTTCGATTCCGGCTTTTTTTCCTTATTTCGAATTAACATTTTGTTAATTCGAAATAAGTTGTTTCGAAATAAGTGTTATTTCGATATACGGTTGTTTTGAAACAACCGTATTGAAATAACCCACTGTGTGGGAACACAGCCTATAATTTCCAGATCCTTTTCAGCAATACTACCATTTAGACAGCTAATCCCCATTTTGTATCTGTACATTTGATTTTTCCTTCCAAAGTGAAATATTTTGCACCTGTCTATATTGAATTTCTTTTGAATTCAGACCAGTTCTCCAATTTTGAATTCGTATTCTGTCATCTAAAATACTTACAATCCTTCTGAGCTTGGTGTCATCTGTAAATTTAATAAGTCTATTCTCCACACCATTATCCAAGTCATTAGTGAAAAAATATTCAGTACTGCTTAATCCAGGATTGATAGCTTGGAGGAACTTAACAGATACAGCCTCCTAGTTAGATGGCAAGTCATTGTTAACTGCTATTAGAGTATGGCCTTTCAACCAAGTGTGCAGCCACCTTATAGTAATTTCATCTAGATCACACTTCACACATAGTCTGCCAATGAGACTGCTATATGGGACTGTCTCAAAAGCCTTACTAAAATCGAATTCTATTATATCTATATCACACATCCAGGAGGCCAGTAATATTATCATTCATTATATTTCTAGACTTGACAGTCTTCACATACCAGGCAAATATTCTGGACCATTTCAAACAAATTGAATTTAACTTTACAAAAGCCTTAAAACCATAGGAGACGTATCAGTCACTTGCTACACTACTTGGCAATTATGAGTTTTAGGGCCCTCATCCTGTTCCTACTGGAGTCAGTTTCCTGTACATTAACAGCAGAATTGGTAAGAAACGTAGCAAAATACTAGCAAGAGGAAATCTTCCCACTTTTCAAATTTGTGCAGTGCAAATAATCCAAGAATGAAAGAATACAATTTTGGGATAGATGCTTTTTTACCTTAAGTTAATTTATGATGCAGATATAAATATGCAATGCAAAATGTTACCTAAGTTTTGTTTCTATAACCTTCCATCGTACAAAATAGTATTTGGAAAATTATTTTTTTCTCTGAAATCATCAGGCTGATGTCATCTCGTGCTTTGGAAACTGAAAACAATTACACATATAGCTATAGGACAGTATATATTACATATTCTTTGTAATCTTTTCTTACTTCTACTTCTGCAGTCATATTTGTTTATCTATACAGCCATTTTCTGTTCCTGACCTATATTAGAAATTCATAGGTTTTATCTTCCTCCTTTATTAAAATTCCTGCTTTTACTGTGCATGTCACATACTCTTCTGGGGTGCAGTTCAGATCAGTAAGAGGTTGTATCACTGTTTCTTTGATAGCCCTGAATACCTTAACATGCTCTGCTGCTATAGCTGCATGTCTGGATGCTCCCTGGCAGCATACAAAGCATGCACCCAGTGTCTCTGTGTTGAGCAGCCCTAGTTCAGCAGCCCTGACTCCAGCAGCCTGCATGGAACACCACAGTCACACTCTAGTTTCCACCATTCTTGATTACCACTAACTTTGTGACCCCAGCAGACCTTCATCCTGAATTTTTCCACATCCATACAGTCCTTTGGGTATTTACTGTATAAACACAATGCAGGGCTATTTATGATCGATGCTATTGGTTTTCTAATGATAAATTACATGACACCTGTTAGATGCACATTATGATATAAGTAAATTGGAGTAAATTGACATGGTCACAGCTGCTGAAACTAATCACATGACTTTGCAGACACCTTGCTCTTTCTCACTGGGACACTTCTAAGCTTGCAAACTATGGTCTTTAGATTTTGTGTGGTTTTTACATAACATACAGAAAATTATAATACAATTTTAAGAGATATTTATTAAATCATACCCCTATTTGTATGGTTATTTATGTTGCTATCTGAGTCTAGATTTTGGTGATCTGTTTCTTTTCATCCATAAGATGAATAAGGTTTCTTTTGAAACTGTCCTATGATAAGTTGCATTTAATATCAATTCTCTTCCCTCAATTTGGTTAAAAACTATATTTTAGCTACATTAGATAATTAACTAATTTCTCTTAAGGTACAGCTGGAGACAATTTTCTCTTAAGGTACATTTGGAGGTCTCAAGGATCCATAAGACTGATGTACCTCAGAACTTGCAGCTTAGAAAATATAGAATGAAGCCTCTAATACAATTGTTCTAATATTTAGGGAGAGGCTAATTAAAAAATCTGTGTTATTAATACTGGATTGTTTTAAAAGTGGCCAAAGTAGTGTTTTACTTAAATATCTTTAAATTATTTTCACATTGAGACTACAGATTTGATGAAAAGGGGAAAAAACACACTGAATTCAGAGAGATAGCAAGGGAGGAAGTGACAATGTGGAATTCAGGCAGAGATAGAGCTAAAGTGTGGGCAGAAGGATGTCAGGAATTAAGTGGGAATCTGAGGGGGGCTGATGTATTGTATGGGGACAGTATGGAGACTTGAGGACAGAGGAGTCTAAAAGAGGCAAATGGGAGACCTCAGAAGGAGAGGGAAACTTGAAGCAGGGCAAATTGGTGAAATGAGAAAGACTGGAAGAATGAAGGCTGGAATAAGTTAATCAAGGCCAGAAAGGACATGTTTGGAACAGACAGGAGACTAGAGGAAGAGGACATTGTGATGGGGAATGGAGAGGAGTGGTGGAAATGAGTGGAGAGCCACAAACATATAAACTTATAGAAGAGGGTGAAGGTAAAGGAAAGGATAACAGCTCCCTCACCCAAGAGCTAGGAGAAGGAAAGTGAGGATCCCTGCCTGAAAGACTGTAAGATATTTACATATTTGTCTGCATTTTGGTTATGATTCATCAAGAGAATTGAGTACATGCCTAACTTTTAACACTTGACCAGTGTAGTTCTATTGAAAATTTAAAATTATATCTCCGCAAAAGCCCTGATTCACTAAGGTTAACTGTAGGAATGAATAACAGTGTGTGTTTTGTAGATGAAGTAAAATAAATGGTTAAAAAAAAAACAAAATACATATGTTTGTATGTCAAATGAAATGCAGAGCATTTAGCAGTTGGGGGCTGCTAACAGGGGAGTTTGTGAGGGACTTTGGGGAGGAGTTTGGAGAGGTCACAATGGTGAAGAGGAGCCACACTGCTTGTGCCAACACCCCTGCTGTTTCCTTTACCTCTGTTTGTAGCCAGACAGACTGTCTGACCATGGATATATATCCACCCAGGTGCTGGTGTGGATTTGCAGGGACTGTGGCCTTCATTTTCCTGCCACTGATGATCAGGCTAGGAAGCTGAAGCTATGTGATAGGTGCCTTCTGGTGGCATCTCTCTGGAAACAGATAGGCGAGTTACAGGAGGAGGTGTCACGACTCAGGGGTATCTATGCCCTAGAAAAGTTCCTTGACAGTGTCCACGATGAGACCTGCAAGGAGGAGGTCCCTATCCCAGTGCCAAGGGCTACGGCCACAGCTCTGGAAACAGATGGGATGCCTATGGCAGAGGAGGGACACTGGCAGCTGGTCACCTCTGGCAGCAGACAGTGCTCCATGCCTGCTCACATCCCACCATCCATTGTGGTGAGGAACCGTTATGTGGTGCTGGACACAATGAAGGAGGTAGAGGAGATGCCATCCACCCCAGAGGCTGGGCAGATCACAGCCACCTCACCTAAGATGAAATGTAGGGTTCTGGTGACTGGGGACTCACTCCTGAGAGGAACAGAGGCACCCATCTGTCACCCTGACAAGGCCTCTAGGGAGGTATGCTGCCTGCCAGGTGCCCATATCCGAGACGTTACGGAGGGATTGTCAAAAATCATCCGCCCCTCAGACTACTACCCCATGCTTCTTATCCATGTGGGTACAAATGATACTGCGAGAGGTGATCCTCAGCAGATCAAAGGTGACTTTAGGGCTCTGGGAGCGAGGGTGAAGGAGTTTGGAGCACAGGTGGTATTCTCCTTCATCCTTCCAGTCAAGGCTAGAGGCCTGAGGAGAGACAGATGCATCCTAGAGGTGAATGCCTGGCTGCAAAGATGGTGTGGTCAGGAGGGATTTGGCTTCCTTGACCATGGAGTACTGTTTCAGGACAGAGGATTGATAGGCAGAGATGGCCTTCACCTGTCCAGGAAAGGGAAGAGCGTCTTTGGGCACAGACTGGCTGACCTAGTGAGGAGGGCTTTAAACTAGGTTCAACGGGGGAAGGAGACCAAAGCCCACAGGTAGGTGACAATGGATGTGATCTGGGGGAAGGGATGGAACTTGGGGGGTGCTGGGACTGTAGCACCAGGAATAAAAGAGAAGGTAGTTGGAACATGGGGGTGGGAATCAAATAATTGTCTTAAATGTTCCACTGAAGCCCCAATATGTGAGGAGAGTGGTGGAGGAGAACTCCAAGAAAAAAATGCAAGGAGGTTTATGTAATAGAATTGAAAATCAAAATGACAAAGTAGGGCAACCAGTCGGGTATCTTAGGTGCCTATACACTAATGCGAGGAGCCTGGGAAATAAGCAGGAGGAATTGGTAGTACTAGCACAGACAAGGAACTATGATATCATAGGAATAACGGAGGCGTGGGATAGTCTGCACGAGTGGAGCTCTGCCATGGATGGGTATAAACTGTTCAGGAAAGACAGGCAGGGAAGAAGAGGGAGAGGAGTAGCATTATATGTAAAAGAGCTCTATGACTGCTCAGAGCTCCCTTATGGAAGTGGAAGCGTGCCAGTAGAAAATCCATTGGTTACATTGAGAGGGGAAAGCAACAAGGGGGATGTTGTGGTGGGTGTCTGCTATAGACCACCAGACCAGAAGCAGGAGGTGGATGACGTGTTCTATGGACAACTAGCGGAAGCTTCTAGACCACAGGTCCTGGTGCTCATGGGGGACTTCAATTACCCTGACATTTGCTGGGAAGCCAATACAACAGTTCATGGGCAATCCAGGAAGTTTTTAGAGAATGTTGGGGACAACTTTCTAGTACAAATGCTAGAGGAACCAACTAGGGACCTTGCACTGCTCGACCTGCTGCTCACAAACAGGGAAGAATTGATCAGGGACATAGAGGTAAATGGCAAGCTAGGCAGTAGTGACCATGACATGGTTGAGTTCAGGATCCTGATTAAAGGAAAGAAGCAAAACAAAAACCCTGGACTTCAAAAAAGCAGATTTTGGCTCCCTCAGGGAACTGATGGGCAGGATCCCTTGGGACGAAAATCTGAAGGGGAAAGGAGTCCAAGAGAGTTGGTTATATTTTAAAGAAACCCTGCTAAGGGCACAGGAAGTTGCCATTCTAAATAGGAGAAAGAACAAACATGTGAGGCAGCCAGAATGGCTTAGCAGAGAACTCTGCTCTGAGCTTAAACATAAAAAAGAAGCTTACAGGAAGTGGAAGCTTGGTCAGATGACCAAGGAGGCATATAAAGATATTGCTAGGGACTGCAGGGACAAAATCAAAAAGGCCAAAGGACAAATGGAGTTGCGGCTAGTGAGGGATGTAAAGGATAACAAGAAGGGGTTATACAAGTATGTTAATAACAAGAAGAGGATCAGGGATGGTGTAGGCCCCTTGCTGGATAGGGCAGGCATCCTTGTGACAGAGGATGAGGAAAAAGCTGAAGTGCTCAATGCATTTTTTGCTTCAGTTTTCACAGGCAGGGTCAGCTCCCAGCCCACTGCCATGGATGTGGCAGATGGGAGAGAAGACGACATGCCCTTGGTGACAGAAGGTCAGGTTAGGGACTGCTTTAAGAAGCTGGATGTGCACAACTCAATGGGGCCAGACGAACTGCATCCCAGGGTGCTAAGGGAATTGGCCGATGAGATAGCAGAACCACTGGCCGTTATCGTTCAAAACTCATGGAGAACGGGAGAGGTGCCAGACAATTAGAAAAAAAACAAATGTAGTGCCTATTTTCAAGAAAGGGAAAAAGGAGGATCCAGGGAATTACAGACCAGTCAGCCTCACCTCAATCCCTGGAAAAATTATGGAGCAGATTCTCAGAGAATCCATCCTAAAACACTTAAAGGAAAATAAAGTGATCAGGAACAGTCAGCATGGATTTACCAAGGGTAAATCATGCCTGACGAATCTCATTTCCTTCTTTGATCAGATGACTGGTTTTCTGGATGTAGGAAGAACTGTTGATGTGATATACCTTGATTTTAGCAAGGCTTTTGATAGTTTCCCACAGCATTCTCATTGGCAAATTAAGGAAGTATGGGTTGGATAGGTGGACTATAAGGTGGATGGAAAGCTGGCTAGATTAATGGTTTCAGCGTGTAGGAATTAATGGTTCCATCTCTAGCTGGCAACCAGTAATGAGTGGTGTGCCCCAGGGGTCGGTCCTGGGGCCAGTTTTGTTCAGCATTTTCATCAATGATCTGGATGATGGAATAGACTGCACTCTCAGTAAGTTTGCGGATGACACCAAGCTGGGGGTAACAGTAGACACATTGGAGGGCAAGGACAGGATTCAGGGAGACCTAGATAAATTGGAACAGTGGGCCAATAGAAATCTTATGAGGTTCAATAAGGACAAGTGTAAAATCCTGCATGTGGGATGAAAAAACCCCATGCACTGCTACAGGCTGGGAAACATTCAGCTAAGTAGCAGCAGTGTAGAAAAGGATCTGGGGGTCATGGTGGATGGGAAGCTAGATATGAGTCAGCAGTGTGCTCTTGCTGCCAAAAAGGCCAATGGCATACTGGGCTGCATCAAAAGAAGTATTACCAGCAGATCAAGACATGTGATCATTCCCCTCTATTCTGCACTGGTGAGGCCACATCTAGAATACTGTGTTCAGTTTTGGGCTCCCCACTACAAAAAGGACAGGGACATGCTAGAGAGAGTCCAGTGGAGGGCAACCAAAATGATTGAAGGGCTGGAGCACAAGCCCTGTGAGGAAAGACTGAAAGCATTAGGCTTATTTAGTCTGCAGAAGAGAAGATTGAGGGGGGATTTGATAGCAACCTTCAACTACTTGAAGGGATGCTCCAAGGAGGATGGAGCTCAACTGTTCTCAGTAGTAACAGAGGACAGAACGAGGAGCAATGGGGTCAAGTTACTGTTAGGGAGGTCGAGGCTGGATATTAGAAAAAGCTTTTTTACTAGGCGAGTGGTGAAGCCTTGGAATGAGCTGCCTAGGGAGGTGGTGAAATCTCCATCTTTGGAGGTGTTTAAGGCCTGGCTGGACAAAACCATGATTGGGATGATTTAGTGGGAGTGGTCCTGCCTCTGGAAGGGGGCTGGACTAGATGACCTATGAGGTCCCTTCCACCCCTATGATTCTATGATTCTATGAATGGTTTCAAAGAATGTGGCTTGACTGGAATAACTGGACCTGAAAGGTCACTGTAAAGATAGAAGGAAGATGAGGCCCCTAATTATCAGGGATAGTTAATAACACCATAGTTTGGGAAGAAATGCCCTGTCTCATGGTTTTGCAAAGTGAAGGGTGGTGATAAATAATTTTAACAAATAAAACACTTCTTCAGTGATTCAGAACAAAAGTACAATTACTTGATTACTACAGGAATTACTATTCCCATCCCTTTTCTAACATTTCTACTAGATACAAAATTAGGCACCAATCCTGCACTTTATTTTACTCATTAAAACTCCCCTGACCCACTGGGAGTAGGAGGAAGCCTGTGAGAGTCTTTTTATCTGCAAAACACTATGCAGCTTTTAATCCTATTTTTATTTGTTGTAAATCACTAACCCCATTTTCATGATTACACTAATTCATTTTATGTTCCATAGAAACCTGACACTCCTGCTTTAAACACAACCTGAAAAGAATGTTTGACAGACAGTCAGCAATTGTTAGAAAAGGTTATTTGAATTAGCTTTTGTAGTATCTAGTAGAAAAAGTAATAGTTATGTTTTTAAGGCAGCAATGATTTCCCATATTGCAATTTCATGATATAATAGGACTATGGAATGTTTTTTCTTATACAATATGGATCTCTGCTTTCATACTAAATATCACATCAGAGAAGAATAACCTGATATTACTGAAAAATTTCAGTTTCAACCGAGTAGTCCCATGATAAACAAGTAAACTGATTTCTGCTATATTTTAATCAATATTATATAGATGGATATAAAACCCATTCAGGAGAAATAAACCATTACCTAAACTGCTAAAACTCCCTCTCTCTCTCTTTTTTTTTTTACAAGGCTAACTCAATATGATCTGAATACTCATGTCCAGTCATCACAGACTCATAATAATGTAACGCCGAAAGAACCTTGAGAGGCCCTCTAGTCCAGTGGTTCCCAACCTTTTCTCTGCTGTGGCACACCTTGATACCTTCAAATTTTTCGAGGCACACCACCATTGAAAAACTCACGAATATTTAAATTATCTTAAATTACTTATGAATATTCATGAACCATAGCACTGTGTTTCAACAATGCTCCTATGTGGGGTAGTGGGGGTAGCAGAGCAGGGGTGATAAAATGGGGGAGGGCAAGAGTTGTGTGCAGTGGCAGGAGTGAGTGGGGGGAGCACAGCAGGGCAGGGGTGGCAAAAGAGGACAAGGGGAGCCATGTGGGGGGACAGCACAAGGATGGTGAGAGAGAAAGGGAGAGCAAGAGTGGTTTTGTGGGGCGATGGGGGGAACTTGGGGAGTGGGAAGGTAGGGCAGGGGAGCATGATGCAGCACCACTTCCCCCTTCTCCACAGTAGCTCCCTGCCACCCAGGTCAAATCCGCACCTCACTGCTGCTCCTTCACACCCCAGTGGGTGCCGTCCTCCCTCCCATCCCCCTACTGCCTGTGATGGACCCTCCCATCACTACAGGGGCCAGAACTAGGCCTCCAGCCCCCAGCTGCACCCCCCCCACACACACACAGCCACCCTACTCTCCAGCTACACACCGCCGCAACCAAACAGCAATCCCACAACCCCAGCTACACACCCTCTGCTACACAGCCACTCCTATCCACCTCTGCTACACAGACATGCGTGCCCCACACAACCACCACCAGCCCCCCCAAAGCCCTTACCTGGGCTGTTTCCAGTCTGTCTGACCCAAGCTGCTCCACCCTGCAGGGGGAGATTCACACACTCCTAGCCTCCCACCCCTTTTTGCTGGCTTGGCCTAAGGTGGATCCACTGGAACGCTGCCTTCCAGCTGCTCCTGCTATTTGTAGGGCACCCCTGGTACTCCACATTCCAGTGCCTTCCTCTATATTGGGGGGGGGGGGCAGAATGCTGCCTGCCTAAAAATAGGGAGCCCTGGAACTGTGTTTCAGTGCCTTCCCCCTTACTTTAACCCCTGCCTTTTCCCAGCCCTGCACAGCCCACATGGCTAGCCTGAGCAGAGAGGGAATTTTAACTCCAGCTCTCTGGGATGCTTGTGGCACACTTTGGGTGTTGCCGCAACACACCAGTGTGCCCCGGCACACTGGTTGGGAACCACTGCTCTAGTCCAGTCCAGCCCTGAGGCAGAACCAAGTAAACCTAGATCATTCCTAGCAGATGTTTTTCCAACCTTTTTCTTAAAAATCCTCCAATGACAATGGTTCGACAGCCTCCATTGGAAGCCTGTTCTATATCTTAACTATATTTATAGTTAGAAAGTTTTCCTAAGGCCTAACCTAAATCTCCCTTGAGGCAGATTAAGTAAGTTGTACGCCAGTTGAAGTCTCACCATTGCAAAGTAGGGCAGAACAATTAACCCCAGGACTTCCATGCCGCTCTCCTGTTATTCCACCTCAGAACAGGATTAGCCTTTTTCACAATGGCATCACTTTGTTGGCTCATATTTAATGTTGACCATTATTACCTCCAGATCATATTGAGCAATACTGCTGTCTAACCAGTCACTCCCCATTTTTATGCAGATGTAAGAATTATATGAGCCATTGGAATCCTCCTCACTAGCCTAGCTGATCCTGAGATGCTTTGGCCTACTTTGGAACAGGGATGGAGCGGAGTGAAGTTTGCTCTGTGGGAGCATGGAGTGGAGTCACCTCCAGGGCTCACAGAAATATCTAATGTAAAAAATCTAACAAAGATCATTCCTCACCTAGAGGTTATTGCAGTCACAAGTCTGCAGTAACTTGCCGGGAACAGCCAGAGAAGCAGAAGAAAGTCAGTGTTTGGGCTCTTTTCCCTTTTGACTTAAAATGGCAGTTCCGTCATGCCCCAGTATTGATCACCCGATAGGGGAGTATTTGGGTGATCCTGAGTAGTATATAATATTATGCTCATAGACCACAGGGTTTTCCAATAAAAAAAATGCTTCAATAAGCCGTATGTCTCCAAATTCAAATACACTTCACCTCACACCTTAAATGTTAAAATGAGCTTTAATCTCTGCAGCAAAATGTTTCCTGATCATTACAACCCTGCTACTGACTTTGGAACAGCCCAGACTTAAAAGAATAAGGGGCTGAAATAAAGAATAGCTTAAATCTGTACCCACTGAAATCAATGCTAAAACTTCAATTGACCTCAAAAGAAGGGTGAGCACAGCACTGAGTACCTTTTAACATCCCACCCATAGAGTTGTAACATTTTAAACTTCTTGGTATAGAATGGTGGTTCCCAACCTGGGGTCCATAGAGTGGCTCCAGGGGGTCCATGAACAGGCTGAGAGCTGGCGCCAGATGTTGCTGGGATCTCAGATTCCCATGGAGACCCAGGCTTCCGGAGCAGTTATCTTCCCCACAGGCAGGGAGTTTTAAAAATCCCGCAGCCTGAGCATGCTTAGAGCATGCTCATGGAGAGTAGCCGGGGGGGGGCATGTGCAGCAGCTCCAGCTAGCGGAGGGGGGGAATGGCCCATGGGGAGTGGCTGTGGGGGGAACCAGTGAGGAGTTGAAGAATGTAGAATTCAGGTGCCAGAGACTACAGCCACAACACTGGAGCTGGATGGGGAGCCTCTGGCAGGGGGAGGACACTGGCAGCTGGTTACCTCTGGCAGCAGACAGTGCTCCACCCCTGCTCACCACCCACCCTCTGTTGTGGCAAAGAATCGTTATGCAGTGCTAGAGACATTGAAGGAGGTGGAAGAGGAGAGGCCATGCACCCCCAAGGCTGGGAGGATCACAGCCACCACACCTAGGGGGAAACGTAGAGTTGTGGTGGTTGGGGACTCACTTCTGAGGGGAATGGAGGCACCCATCTGTCGCCCTGACAAGGTCTCTTGAGAGGTATGCTGCCTGCCAGGTGCCCGCATCCGAGATGTTATGGAGGGACTGTCGAGAATCATCAGCCCCTCTGACTACTACCCCTGGTTCTCATCAATGTGGCAACCAATGACTGCGAGAGGTGATCCTCAGCAGATGAAAGGTGACTTCAAGGCTCTGGGAGTGAGGGTGAAGGAGTTTGGAGCACAGGTGATGTTCTCCTCAATTCTTCCAGTCAAGGGTAGGGGCCTGAGCAGAGACAGATGCATCCTGGAGATGAACGCCTGGCTGCGAAGATGGTGTCGTTGGGAGGGCTTTGGCTTCCTTGCCCATGGGTTGCTGTTCCAGGAAGAAGGACTGCTCAGCAGAGATGGACTCCATCTTTCGAGGAAGGAGAAGAGCATATCTGCATGCAGACTGGCTGACCTAGTGAGGAGGGCTTTAAATTAGGTCTGAAGGGGGAAGAAGACCAAAGCCCACAGGTAAGTGACAATGTGGGAGACCAGGGGGAAGGGATGGAACTTGGGGGGTACCGGGGCCGTAACTCCAGGGATAGAAGAGAGGGTAGTTGGAACATGCAGGGGGAATCAAATAATCATCTTAGGTGCTCTAATGAAACCCTAATACCTGAGGCAAGTGGGGGAGGTCAACACCGAGAGGAAATGCAGGGAGGTAGATACAATAGAATTGAAAATCAAAATGGGAAAATCAGAATGGGAAAGTAGGGCAATCAGCCTGGTAGCTTAATTCGAATTAGCAAAAAGTCATTTCAAAATAGGGAAAAAAGCGGGAAACGAAATACCATGTTCACAGTGTGAACATGCTATTTCATTAGGTACTGCAGGGGGCTGAAGCCCCTTGGGGGTGAGCTGCTGCTGGCTCACCCTGCAGCCCCAGAAAGGGGGCTGCAGGCACAGGCAGGGGGTGAGCCGCTGCGGGGTGGCTCAAACCCCCGCCAGAGCTGCCCCCCGACACTGCCAGCGGGTCGGGGGCACGGGGCTGAGCCCGCAGCCCGGGCTGCTCCCCGGATACCGGCGGCGGGTCAGGGGCATGGTGCTGAGCCCGCAGTCTGGGTTGTGGGCTCAGCCCCGCGCCCCCG
>ML682060.1:30604907-30637920 GCA_007922195.1 Podocnemis expansa
CCCCCAACCCACCAGCAGTGTCCGGGGGGTAGCTCTGGCGGGGGGCTGAGCCACCCCACAGCGGCTCACCCCCCCCAACGGGGGCTGAGGGACAGCCCTCAGCATCCTGGCCAGGGTCCTAAGGGTCCCCTGGCCAGGGTGCTGAGAGTCCAATGTTGTTTCGGAACACTTCGTTCCGAAACACCATGTTCACACTGCGTTGTTTCGAAAAAACAGTTGCGAAACAACGTTGTTTCACCCAGAAACCAGGTTTAAGTTGTTTCGAAACAACTGTGCATCGTGTGAACATGTTTTTTTTTGTTTTGAAACAACCGCGTTGTTTAGAAACAAAAGTGCTGTGTGAATACACCCTTATGTGAGGAGCCTGGGAAACAAGCAGGAAGAAAAGGTAGTACTGGTGCAGAGAAAGAACTATGATATAATTGGGCTAACAGCGACATGATGGGATAGTTTGCATGACTGGAGCTCTGATATGGATGGGTATAAACTGTTCAGGAAGGACAGGCAGGGAAGAAGAGGGAGAGGAGTAGCACTATATGTAAAAGAGCTCTATCACTGCTCAGAGCTTCATTATGAAAGTAGCAACAAGCCAGTTGAAAGTATGTGGGTTAAGTTTAGAGGGGAGAGCAACAAGGGGGGTGTCGTTGTGGGTGTCTGCTGTAGACCACCAGATCAGAAGGAGGAGGTGGATGAGGCATTCAATGGACAACTGGCAGAAGTTTCTAGATCACAGGCTCTGGTTCTCATGGGGGACTTCAGTTACCCTGACATCTGCTGGAAGGCCAATACAGCAGTGCACAGGCAATCCAGGGAGTTTTTGGAGCGTGTTGAGGACAACTTCCAGGTACAAATGCTGGAGGAACCAAGTAGGGGCCTTGCACCTCTCGACCTGCTGCTCACAAACAGGGAAGAATTGATCAGGGAAGTGAATGGCAACCTGGGTAGCAGTGACCACGAGATGATTGAGTTCAAGATGCTGATTGAAGGAAAGAAGGAAAGAAGCAAAACACAGACCGTGGACTTCAGAAAAGAAGATTTTGGTTCCCTCAGGGAACTGATGGGCAGGATCCCTTGGGAGGCTGATCTGAAGGGTAAAGGTGTTCAAGAGAGTAGGTTGCATTTTAAAGAAACCCTGCTAAGGGCACAGGAAGATACCGTTCTGATAAAGAGAAAGTATAGCAAATGTGGAAGGCACCCAGAGTGGCTTAACAGAGATCTCTGCACTGAGCTGAAGCATAAAAAGGAAGCTTACAGGAAGTGGAAGCTTGGACAGATAACTAAGGAGACATATAAGGACATTGCTTGGGACTGCAGGGATAAAATCAGAAAGGCCAAAGGACAACTGGAGTTGCGGCTAGCAAGGGATGTGAAGGATAACAGGAAGGGGTTCTACAAGTATATCAATAACAAGAAGAGGATCAGGGATGGTGTAAGTCGTTTACTGAATGAGGCAGGCATCCTCGTGACAGAGGATGAGGAAAAAGCTGAAGTGCTCAATGGTTTTTTTACTTCAGTTTTCACAGGCAGGGTCAGCTCCCAGCCCACTACACTAGGTACGGTAGGTTAGAGAGAAGAAAAGAGGCCCTTGGTGACAGAAGGTCAGGTTAGGGACTACTTAAAGAAGCTAGATGTGCACAAGTCCATGGGCCCGGATGAACTGCATCCAAGGGTGCTGAGGGAGCTGGCTGATGAGATAGCAGTACCGTTGGCCATTATCTTTGAAAACTCATGGTGAACAGGGGAGGTGACAGAGGACTGGAAAAAAGCAAATATAGTGCCGATCTTCAAGAAAGGCAAAAAGGAGGATCCAGGGAATTACAGACCTGTCAGCCTCACCTCAATCCCTGGAAAAATCATGGAGCAGGTTCTCAAAGAATCCATCCTGAATCACTTGGAGGACAATTGAGTGATCAGGAGCAGTCAGCATGGATTCACCAAGGGTAAATCATGCCTGACCAACCTCATTGCCTTCCATGATGAGATGACTGGATTTGTGGATGCGGGAAGAACTGTTGATGTGATATACCTCGACTTTAGCAAGGCTTTTAATACAGTTTCCCAAAGCATTCTCATTGGCAAATTAAGGAAGTATAGGTTGGATGCGTGGACTGTAAGGTGGATAGAGAACTGGCTAGATCAACTGTTTCAGCATGTAGGAATCAATGGCTCTATGTCAAGGTGGCAACCAATAACGAGCGGTGTGCCCCAGGAGTCAGTCCTGGGGCCAGTTCTGTTCAACATTTTCATTAATGATCTGGATGATGGGATTGATTGCACAGTTAGTATGTTTGTGGATGACACCAAGCTGGGAAGAATGGTAGACATGCTGGAGGGTAGGGACAGGATTCAGGGAGACCTAGACAAATTGGAACAGTGGGCCAACAGAAATCTCATGAGGTTGAACAAGGACAAGTGCAAAGTCCTGCACTTGGGACGGAAAAACCCCATGTACTGCTACAGGTTGGGGCGTGATCAGCTAAGTAGCAGCACTGGAGAAAAGGACCTGGGAGTCATGGTGGATAGGAAGCTGGATATGAGTCAGCAGAGTGCACTTTCTGCCAAAAAGGCTAATGGCATGCTTGGCTGCATCAGAAGAAGTGTTGCCAGCAGATCGAGGGATGTGAGCATTCCCCTCTATTCTGCACTGGTGAGGCCACATCTGGAATACTGTGTCCAGTTTTGGGCTCCCCACTACAAAAAGGACATGGACAAATTAGAGAGAGTCCAGTGGAGGGCAACAAAAATGTTCAAAGGGCTGGAGCACAAGACCTATGAAGAAAGACTTAAGGAACTAGGCTTATTTAGTCTGCAGAAAAGAAGACTGAGGGGGGATTTCATAGCAACCTTCAGCTACTTGAAGGGTTGTTCCAAGGAGGATGGAGCTCAACTATTCTCAGTAGTAAGAGAGGACAGAATGAGGAGCAATCATTTCAAGTTACAGCTGGGGGGGTGCAGGCTGGATATTAGGAAAACTTTCTTACTAGGTGAGTGGTCAAGCATTGGAATGGGCTACCTAGGGAGGTGGTGGAATCTCCATCTTTGGAGATGTTTAAGGCCTAGCTGGACAAAACCCTGGCTGAGATAATCTAGTGGGAGTGATGCTGCTTTTTTGGCAGGGGGTTGGACTAGTTGATCTCATGGGGTCCCTTCCAACCCTATGATTCTATGATTCTAATGGGCAGTGGGTGGAGAAGAGTCCGGGAAGGGGCAGGGGCAGGGAGGCTTCCCCAGAGTGTTGGGGGCTGCATCCTGCCAGCAGAGGCTGGATCCAACTAGCAGGGGCCATATTCTGCCCATGGGGGCCACATTGTGTCCCACAGTGGCACCAGCACTGCACAGCAGCACCACTACATAAAAACTGCAACCAGAGGGCTGCAAAGGTTGGTTTGTTTATTTATTTATTTATTTTATGATTATGATTATGATTATGATTATTATAAAAGAGGTCCGCAGCCTGGAAAAGGCTGGGAAACAATGTTTCCTCTAAGATCCTCTGGCAGCTGAGCAACTCGTGTTGCTCGCTGCCCAGGGCCCCCCACTCCACCGCGGCCCCGATCTTGGTGCCCCCCCCGCGGGCCTGATCCTGGCGCCCCCCCCCCACGGGCCCGCTTTCCTGGGAACCCCCCCAGCCTGCCCAGCTCCTCCCCGCAATCCTACCCTGCATGGCCCTGCCACAGCTCCTGGGGCCAGAGAAGCACTAACGGAGCATGCTCAGAATTCTGGGCATGCTCCATTAGAGCTTCTCTGGGTGGGAGTTTTAATAACTCCCTGCCCCACAGTAGCTCTGAGCGGCCAGCAGTCTTCCCTGCGCAGGAGGGCTGGGCTGGGCTGCGCGGCCGCGTGGCCGCGCAGCTTAGAGGGAACATTGCTGGGAACCACTGCTATAGAACAAATACCTTTTTCAGAAAGAATGGAAAATGCTACATTTACTGATAAGAAATATTATAGGTGAGATTATCAGTGTCAAGTGATATGTCCATGTGCCTCTACTCTTTTTTATGTTTTGGTGCTGCCAGCCTGTGAATAATTTTAGGCTGCTTGGCCATTCGTTCTACCCTTCCCAACAATCACTTAGCTGGAGAACAAGCTTGCCATGGCACCAAGGGAGAAACTGCCATCTCAGATATCAGATTCTGGTGTGTCATCTGCCATATGTGTCATATAAGGAGATAGTTTAACCACAGACTTCCCTCAAGAGGGAAAGCAGGGAAGAAGCATCCATTTGTGTAAATACTGCAAAACAGCTCTCAGAGAAGAATCCCTTTCCTAAGGATATCAAGAGATAGTTGTGTCCCAGCATAAATCCATGGGTGATTTTAAAAAAAAATCAGTGTAAATGTAGAACTTATTTTTAATAAGGATTTAATATTACACCATAAAAGGACAATATGAGAGGCAGATCAGACATCACTGTGTGATTACAAAGAGCAAAATTATGAAACTGATATTTCTAGCTAAGTATTCTCAGATATTTAGAAGGTATTTTTAATTAAAATTAACAATATAAACAGCAGCTATACCCTGTATGAAAATCATCCAACACTATATATGGAAACGAAGAGAAAGCAAATAATATAAACTATAATATCAGGACTGGGCTCTGGATGATTTGGCCAAGTATTCAGAAGTAGAGCAAGAAGGGATCAGGAACCAGAGCCAGGGGCCCAAGCATGAGTCAGGAACCACCACCAATGATCAGAAACTCAGTAAATTGGTTCAAAACAGGGAATCAGGCTGGGGCAGGAACTACAGGGCAGAGCAGGGTAAAACACCAGGGAAGGGAGAGTAAAGCTGCACACAAAAGCACTAAACAGCTAGCAATGTGCTACTGCTTCTGGGCTTAAAAGAATACCTGCTGGTTCCCTTCAGCCAATTAGGCCTGTGGGTAATCAGGCAGTCCTGCTGTAATCCTTCTGTGCTCCTTAGTCAGTCTGGTGACTGAGCTAGCCAGCACCAGGTTCACCTGCAGGCCTTCTTCCTGACCCATACAAGTTCTGCCAAAAAATACTTAACATTACAGTAGACTGAGCCAGTGATTAAGAGTCCACCACCTGGAGCTAGAGTCATTTACATGCAGCTTATACTTCACCATGGCTGAAGACAGATCCTCACATTCTGCAAGATAAGCAAGAAACGATCTCTCTAGTCATCTTAATAGGATCTGTTCTAAGATTGCCTTAGCACAAATGGTCTTACCTGGTAGCCTTCAGCTCTCATGTGGCTATTCCTATGTTTTTGAATCCTGGCCTTGTTAAGATTCATGGAGGCCTATGTGAGGATGAAAAGGGAGCAACATCAAGTTACTTGCAGCACTGCTGAGTGTAGTGTTTTCTCATTCTTCATCCAATGAGGTAAAACAAGCTGAGTGGCTGCAGAGAAACCTTCACACCATATGTATGCAGGGTCGGATTTTGGTGTTCACAGGCCCTGGGTATTTTCACTCCAAAATGTGCAAAAAGAGGAGTAAATGCCAATTGAATTATGTTAATTGACATGATGCACTTTAAACTATTCTAATGCTAAACCACATGATTTTCCTTATTTTTCCTTATTTTTTCTGCTTTTTTATTTTTTTTCCTCCTTTGTAGGCCCTAAAAATTCATAGGCCCTAGGCACTGTGCCTACAGTGCCTAATGGGAAATCCAGCACTGTATGTATGAGGAATTGAGCTGCTGACAATCAGACACTGCTTCATAAGAACTCATCAGGATGACCCTTATGACCGTACTTGCTCACACTTTTTTCTTCTTAAGTTTGCTTAAATCAGTCTTACTGTAAATTCTCCATTCTTGTGGTAAGCCCTAAGAAGAACTGAAAATCTTAATACAGCTTACTCAGTATACTGAACTACACTTTCCTGTGTCAGGGAGAATTACTGCTCTTTAGAGCAATTCACCACAAAGGACAGTAGGACGTTCTATAACCATCCCTTTTCTTCAAGGCTGTTTGGAGGAGGGACAGCTTTTATGTCTGACTAGGCCCCAGGGATTTTGTTTTACTAGGGAAGAGCTATTGATAGTTCATTGAATCAGCAGAAGCCTTGACTACCCTGACTATGTCCCCTCAAAGCCGGTACTGCCTGCCACTGCAGCTGTGCTGGTACCGTCTACCTACCCCTCCCCACCACTCCATATTGTGACTGGATGACTGAGATTTTGGTACTTCTCTGCTGCTAACATCTTAACTTATCAGAATGTTATGATACTTCATCCATGTCTTCATTACCTTTATGGTCCTCCACCCAATCTGTACCATAGTTCTGTAAAGAACCTAAGGTACATAATTAAGATATTTTTTTTATTTCATCTGATTTGTTATATAACAATCATCTATCAACAATTGCTTTAAAAATTATGTTAGATCTTTCAGATGCAAACATAATTACTCAACACAAGACAAAGGGGAGGGAGCAGATTGTAATAACCACTGAAGGATATCTCTGCTCAGCATGGTTGGCAAGGTGCTTGCAAGCAAAAGTCTTGCTGAAAGGACTCCATGTCCTTACCGAGAGAATTTATCCTAAGAGCTAGTGTGCGTTCAGAGCTAGATACTCCACAACTGACATGTCCTTCATAATGAGTGTGTTGCTAGGATAAAGCTGTGAACAAGAGGCACCTTTCTTTGTAGCATTCATTTACCAAGAAAAGGACTTTGATGTGATTAGAAGGAATCACATATATAAGATTCTGTTAAAAATTAGCTGTCCAAAAAACGTGCTCTCCCTATTTAAGAATTTCCATGAAAGAATGAAGGCAACTATCCAGCATGAAAATGAAACATCATAACACTGATACAGGCATAAAGCAAGGCTGCATCTTAGTGCTTCCTAGCTTTGGCATCTTCTTCTCTATTCTTCTTAAGTACACTTTTGGAAACTATCAATCAGGCATACAGATGGACTTGAGGATGGATGGCAGCTTGCTTAATATCAGGCGATTTCAGAGCAAAGGCATGTTACTCACTATTCAGAATCTGCTCATCACAGATGATGCTGCATACTTCTCTAATTCACCTGATGAATGGCAGATAGTGATGAATAAATTCTAGGATGCCAAATTTGGCATGGTGATCACTATTTAAAAAAAGTTACGTCAAATGGCACCAACATCCCACCTAACTTCTACCTGGGTGACAACATTCTTGACAACGTGGATCACTTATTCTGTCTTAGCTCAATTTTAACCAGCTCACTTAGCACTGATTAAGAATTAAATGAAAGAATTGGCAAAGCCTCTATCACCTTTGGTAATCTTACTTCACACGTCAGAAACAATAAACTGCTAACCCTCAGTACAAAGGTGTCCATTTATTATGTTGTGTTCTCAGTACTCTCTTTATAACTGTGAAATCTGGGTCATGTACGGCAAGCAGGAGTGAAAATGGAACAGTTTCCACCTTTGCTATCTCAGAAATATCCTTGGAGTCACTTGGAACCAAAGAATCACTACAACAGACATCTTAGGAGAACCAACGTACAGTCTAAGTAGACCGTGCTGGATGCTCAAAGGTTCCACTGGCTGAGACACATGGAGTGCATGCCTGAAGATAGTCTGCCAATGGTCATGCTCTATGGCCAACTCAAGAACTACCTGTAACACAGAGGAAGGCCAATGCTCCAACACAGTGAGACCATCAAGCAGTGTCTCAAGAAATTCAGCACTCCCCCTGGAAGTAGGGAGACCCCTGCTCATGTCTGTTCAGTCTGGAGAAGTCACATTAAGGCAAGTGCAGTTAGCATAGAGAGCCATCAGAGAACCCAGACTGAGGTCCATAAGCAAGCCAGGAAGCAAAGTGTGTGCCAACCTTTATCTTGCAAGTGGATCTGTAGTCACTGTGGGAAGGTTTGCCACTCATGTATTGGGCTCTTCCCCCATTCTGCTGCTAAGCACTACTGACTGACTGACTTCACTGTGTGTCCTTTCATCTGTCAAGATGGTGAGTGGCCATTCCAAACCTTTTACCTCCATATTACGTAAAGGCAAGGATAATAATACTATGCATTAGAGATCATAGAGCTAATGAATATTTTTTTACTTCTTATTACAATGTAGTAAATTAGAGTTAAGAAGAAAGCAGAAGGAAAATCTTTACAATATTTACATAATATTTTATTGTTTGCTATCAATTTAAAGTACATACGCTAGGATTTTCAATTAAGCCTAAAGGAGTTAGGCATCAATTTCAACTGAATTTGAGTGCCTAACTCCTTTGCCCTCTTTCGAAAATCCATCTACACTCACTGTAAACTACACAGCTTGGATTCTTTGTTCAAAGAGAAATTTTCAGAAGCACACATGGCTATTGGGATTCCAACTATAGCATTTAAGCTCCTAACTGCATGTGTAACTTTGAAAATCTTCCCTGTAAAACCTCATATGTTAAATTAATATTAAGTTGGAAGATGCCACAGGATGACTGGCCCTTTAAGGGGAGTTGGGCTCTGCCCCACTTGTGACTAACTAGTTGTCTTGCAACTAAAGCTGAGAGACTTGCGATTAGGTGATAGTTTGAAAATTACTTGGTTGCCATGGAAGCCAACAAGCAGCTCAGACAGATGAACTTGCAGCAGAGGTAAGAACTGAGAATCAGGGTTAAAATGGTCATCTCTACACATACAGCTCCACCAACAACATAGCTGTGCCACTGCATAATGGTTGATGAAGATGTTGTAGGAGAGAGACCTCTCCAGTCAGCACAATAAAGCCACCTCCACAAACAGCAGAAGCTATGTCATAGCAATGTATATGTGTGTGCTTACCCCTGTGTAATTTTTGTTACTCAGAGAGATGGTTGATTCATGCCTGTGAGCAACATAAACCATACCAACATAGGCTGTAGTATAGATGTGCCCAAAATCAACGATTCATGAGCTACTGCTATTCTCAAAGCTTGTGTTCATTTGCTACCTAACCCTGTAAGTACCTATGTTTGGTGGAGAGAGATGTCGATGAAAAAAAGAATATTAACAACAGTATTATTTTTAAGTCATTTACAAATTTTGTTTCCATCTTTACAGAATATTAAGCTATAGCAACAAAGGTAGAATAGCCAGAATGCCTGGACACAAGGCCAACCCAAGACTTCTTGCCACTCTAGGCCAGCTGGGATTTTGGTGTCCGCCCCCAGCACCAGCGGCTGGAGGCACAGTGCCTCCACTGGGATCCCACCCTGGTACGTGATCCAGCCATGAGCAGGGAGCAGCGCCGCCGCCAGGATCCAGCCACAAGCAGGGAGCAGTGCTGCCACTGCCAGGCTCCAGCTGCTGGTAGGGGTCTGGCCATGGGCAGAGAGCAGAGCAGCCCCAGCCCCAGCCCTTGGTGCTCCCTAACTTTTAGCACCCTGGGCGACCGCCTAGGTCACCTCTATGGAAAAAACAGCCCTGACTGATAATAATATACATGTTTAGCTAATTGTGTTACAACATGTTAGCTAATCAAATAAAATTCCAGACAGGTTCTGCTTCTCTCTCCCAAGGGCAAGCAAACATCAAAAAGACAATGTAAACATTTCTAGCAAGAAACCAGATAGTAAAAGGAACCGGTCATGTTAACAGATTAATATATCTAGAGATAAAGTGGCCTTATCCCACCCACTCATCCACACTATTTTCTCTTCAAAGAAAAATCTGAGTTTAAACCTACAGAAAGAATTCTACAAATATCCTTATTAAAAGCATATTACTTTAATACTAAAGTCTCCATTTTTTAAATTAGGAGAACTTTTATCATGAGATCTATTAATGAAGGTTACTTCAAACTCATGTTTTTATTTAACAAAGAAAAACTTTGTTTCTCAATATCTTACAATGGCATAAGCTTTTTAATATGTATCTCTGTGAATATGTTGCATATAAATGCAAGCCTTCAGATAATAAAAGTCTGGTCATTTTTTTATATAAATAGTAAGATATTTTATACGGTAATATAGCAAGGTCATCTTAAGTTAAACTAATTACTAACCTAAGAAGCCATTTAAGTACAGTATAAACTATACTTATGGGGAATTAATTACTGGAAGTGTTCAAACAACTGTCAGCCCACACAGGACGACATGAAAAATCATTTTTCCAAAAACTGTCAGATAAAAGTAGTGATTTAAGTTACAGATTTCCTACAAATTTATTTAATTTTTAAAAGACTGTTTTGAGAACTAAAAACTCAATTAAATGGATATATTTGGACCTTTTAAAAATATAATTTCATTTCATGTCAAACCCCAATAAAATTGAAAGAATACCTCAGAAAAAGGAATTTTTTTAAAGTTAGTTTTAACTTTAAAGGTGTCTGAAGCTTTCCTGACACAAGAAGAACAAAGATAATCAAATAAATGTTACATATTTGTTAAACAAAAAAAAAGCTGGACATGTTCTGGAGCTAAACCTATCACCTAAACTAATCCCAAAGGCATAGAGACAATAAAAATGTGACAGTGACCAAACTGAATCTAAACAAGCATGAAAATAAGATTATTAACTTTGAGGTCAGCACACCTCACTAAGGCTACGTTCACACACAGGGGGTTATTTCGATCCAAGTTGTTTCGAAACAACTTGTATCAAAATAAGGGGTTATTTTGAAATAAGTTAATTTGAATTAACTGCTTGTTAATTCAAGTTAAGGAAAGAAGCTCAAAGTGAAATAGCAGGTTCAGACAACAGTTATTTCGAAACAAGTCACCGTTGTTTTGAAACAACATGTTCAGACGTTGTTTCATCCCCATATGGGGTTTAAGTTATCTCAAAACAACACTTGTTTCAAAACAATGGAACACGTTGTTTCAACACAACCGTGCATCGTGTGAACAGGGTAATTCTTATTTTGAAACAACCTCTGTTGTTTCAAAATAAGAGTGCTATGTGAACACACCCTAACACTCTCTGCTACTCTGCTTAGATAGCAAGCATTCCACAACACATCTTGTCCATCTCTACAAGCAAGCTGTCAAGCCAGATGAGAAAACCAGAAAAGACTCAAGAAGAATCAAGCTAAGGAAACATCCCAAAGACTTCAACAAGGATTCATGAGAATATCTTAACTAAGACACTGCCATGGAATTAGATTTTTGCAATGGTTTTGTTGAAATGTTGCAACTGAATCACTACGGCTATGTCCACACATACATCATTATTTTGAAATAAGTTATTTCAAAATGAGTTTTTTTGAAATAAAGTCCTTATTTCAAAATAAGTTAATTTGAATTAAGAAAATGTTAATTTGAATTAAGGGAAACCCTGCTTTCAAAATGGTTATTTTGAAATAAGGCCATTTGGACATGTTTCGAAACAACATGTCCAAACAGCGTTATTTCGAAATAACCATTTTGAAATAGCAGCCATTTCAAAATGAATGGAGTTTAAGCTGTTTCGAAATGACAGTTCTTATTTCAAAATGACAGAGACTGTCATTTCAAAATAGGAAAACGTCATGTGGACATTCAGTTTTTTATTTCAAAACAACCAGTGTTGTTTTGAAATAAAAGACTTGTGTGGACATACCCTAAGTGGTCAGATCTAGACAGAAGACAAAGGTTAAATGCTGGTAAACTGAGAAATAGTGGGATTTAATTGAATTAAAGATTATCACTACTGGCTAAAACAGTCCCCTAAATGTCTTCCTCTAAGTAATTGATTAAAATATTTTCTTTGGGTTTTATAGGATGTAGGTAAGATTGCTTACATTGCCTACTATAAACTGACCCCTTTTTTTATTGATTGCCCCCCAAATAAGCAATTTGAATCAATTGGTTGTAGAAAACATGCATCAAGTGAAGTCTTCTATGAAAATTTGTTGTGGGTGTGAGGCTGTCTGAGTCTAGGGGACTGTGTATGATTATTTTTCATATTGATATTTCATATTTGCAATAATCTATATGTCATATGCCATGTTTAGTATCAATAGAGAGGTTGTAATATGCTAGGCATGATTATAGGATTTATATTTAGATATCATATTTGTATTAGAATCTAGGAATCTTATTTGTCTTATGTATGTTCCAAGTTGTTTGAGCTGAGGCAATCCCAGACTGGGCCTCTGCAACATAATGTCCTGTTAATGGCCCATCAGGAGGGGACTCCCAGCTACAGTGGGCCCAAGAGGAAACCTGTTTGACCAGTTACCCAGACTGACCGTGTGACCCACCTTCATTTTGATCTGGCAAGGACTCTGAGATAAAAGGCCATCTACCATTCTACATTTTGTCTTTAGTCTCTCGTCTCCAATCTATCTGCCACCAACCCCTGCCTCTGGAACTATTCTTCTGGGACTGAACAAAGGACTGAGACCCACCCAGCTGTTGCTGCTGCTAGGTGCACACCAGAGGCATGGAACTAATCTGCAAACTACAGGATCTTCAAGGATTTGTTTTCTATGGACTCTAAATCATGTGTATGTATGTGATTCACTTTGACCCTTTAACATCTCTCATATGTAGCTTGTTTTCTGTTTATATTAAAACTTTAGTTGTAGTTACTAAAGGATTTGCTGGCAGCGTGGTATTTTGGGTAAGATCCAAGCCTATATTTTTCTGGGTGATGTGGCTGGCCCTTTAGGGTCAGGAGAACCTATTTCTTTAAGAGACCCAGTGGCTAGAGGGGACAGTAGGAACTGATGTACAGTAAGGGGGCTGCTTCTATTTTGTTATGCTTGGTGATGACCAAAGTGGAGGAATAAGAAGCATGCTTGGTTACTAACTGGGAGACTGGCTTAAGTACCACCCATCAGTGGTTTGGTGATTTGGCCCCTGGTTTTGCAGCTTGCCCTGATTTTGGCACATTCAAAAAGTTATCCCAGGAGGCCCAGGTCACAATGGGCTGAACTTCATTAGGAGATATGGGTATAAGTTAGTGTTATGAATATATGTGCAGATAAATTGTAACTGTGTAACAACTAAAGTATTACCCTGCAAGAGGTTGTGTAGTAATCAGGCAAGGAAGACCACTTCCCAGGCTAGCTGTTAACACAAAACTAACTGCAAGAACCTAGCACTGCTCAGCCTAGGGAAATAAAATGATGTACAGTTAATGAAACGACTTGAAGCTGACAAGAAAATCCCACGGTCTGAGAGAAAAGTTCCAAAAGAAAAAGAGCAAACTCTTAAAAAAGAGGACAAGGATATCCATAAAGTGAGGGGTAACATCTAAGCAAGGGGCCCACTGTAAAAGACTGGGTCCTGCTCTAGGACAGAAGGCAGACAGAGAAACTGTTCAGTGTCAATATATAACTTTTATTAGAAAAGAGAGTTTGGTTAATAGAGAAGTGTAATGCCTGAATTCTTGTCTATGCTTAAAATGTTACAGGGGCATTGCTATGAGGGTGCGGTGAAGAAGCTACCTATGTCAATAGGAGGGCTTCTCCTGTAGGTATATTCAAGCTGTCTCCCCAGGAGGCAGCAGCTGTATCAGCAAAACGATTCTTTCATCAGCACAGTACTGTCTAAATCAAGGGTTAGGTCAGCTTAACTATATTACTCATAGGTGTGGATTTTTCACAGCCCTGAGTGATTTAGTTATACCAACCTAATTTCCCAGTGTAGATCAGGCCTGAGGCTCTGTTATTGTTTCATTTCTGTATACCTTGTAAGGAAAAGCAAACACATACTCTTTCAGCTTTGAATTTATTTTTTGTTGTTGTTGAATCATGTTTGTTTTTACAACAACTAGCTCTCTGGTGTGCTGACTGTGTGGAGTATGTCCCAAAGTGAACTGAAATTGAGGGCATGATGATGAGCCAGAGGCAAAATGGCCAACTGTCCAGTGGGTAGGGAGCTTAGGGAATTTGGTACCAGGAAGGCTAGAAGGGTTGCCCTGCCAGGAGAGGTGTAACTAAATGGCTGAAAGCCAGGGTGAAAACTTTGGGTGTGTTCACACAGCAGTCTTGTTTCAAAACAACAGAGGTTGTTTTGAAATAAGAAGGGCCATGTTCACACAATGCACTGTTGTTTCGAAACAATGGGTTCCGTTGTTTTGAAACAACAGCATTGTTTTGAAACAACTTAAACCCCACGTGGGGACGAAACAACATTGTTTCAAAATGATTGTTTCGAAACAATGTCGTCTGAACATGTTGTTTTGAAACAACAGTGACTCGTTTCGAAATAACTGTTGTCTGCACCTGCTATTTCGATTCCTGCTTTTTTCCTTAATTCGAATTAACAAACTGTTAATTCGAATTAACTTATTTCTAAATAAGGCATTATTTCGATACAACTTGTATCAAAACAACTTGTATCGAAATAAGCCCCTGTGTGTGAACATAGCCTGAGCGTTCTAATCCTGGATTAGTGAGCCAATGTCTTTTTTTGACCCAGTCCTCCTCTGCATTATTCTCCTGGCTAGATTCTCTGCCTCTGGCTTCTGAGAACCCCTTTGTTAAATGGCTATCTTTTCCCATGCATTATATGGGGAGTCTGGGTGCCAGGGGCATTGCTCACCTGAAAAAAATGTCCATAGCCCGCCCCCTGCTGCATGGCCCCACTGATAGGTCCAAGGTGGTGCTGGGGGCCCTATCTGGCTCCTGCCACTGCTGGCCAGTGGCCTGGGCAGGCCCAATTCAGCTCCTGCTGCTGCCTGCCAACCAGTGGCTGGTAGCCCCAGCCCAAACCTGGCTCCTGCAGCTGCCAGCCAGTGGCAGGCAGCCCAGGCAGGCTCAGTCCAGCCCTGGCCACTGCTTCCCAGCCAGCTCCAACTAGCACAGGCTCAGATCTGGCTCCTGCTGTTTGCCCAGTGGGTACATAATTTGGAGCTCAGAATTTCACTAGGCAGCCTGGCATCTAAGGTTAGCTGTTGTGTTGTTCAAGTACCTGTGTGAATGTAACTCGGCCACAGTTAACATAACTAGGCAAATCGTTTGTGGATTGTAATCCTTCAGGGAGGAGATAGGCTTTTGCAGAAGACTGAGTCAGGCGAAGGATATGAATCATGGATTAAACTTGGTATGACTTGGGCCTCCTGGGATAACCACCTGAATATGCAAAGATCAGGGCAAGCAGCAAAAAAGGAGAGGAGATTCTCCCAGCACTGGTAGGTTACCTGGAGATAAACTCCCAAACCAGTCCCAAACAATACTTCTGATCCCCCACACTGGATATCAAGAAGCTACCATAAAATACACTCAGCCTCCTTTACTGCATTCCAGTCACTGGTCCCCAATACAGCCACTAGGTCTGGTAAAGAGAGAAGTTGCTTAAAACTCCAGTTCTTTATCTAGAAAGGTTTCTCCTGACCCAAAGGGTCAGCCACATTACACAGAACAGTATGGCTGTGTCTACACTTAGAACATTAGCTTGAATTAACTGAATTCAAACTAATCAATTTGAACTAATAATGATTAGTTCGAATTCACTCAGTTCAAATTAACATGCTTCGAAGATGGGTGAACTTACAGAAAGGAATGAAACTAAATGCAAGGGGGTGTAAAACATAGGATCAGGTCATAAAGTAACAGCAAATCAGAGCAGTTTACAGGTTCAAACCATGGGAAGCCTGAAGTCAAATTACCCTTTGTAATGGGAAAAGAATCCATAGTCTCGATTCAGACCAGCCTTCACAGAATTTAGCTTGCATATTAATTTGAGTTCAGCTGTCTCTCTTTGAAGTCTTGATGTCCCAGGTACAGCTCTAACGACAGTCGTTAACAAATCCATCATCGAGTGATTAGGAAGATGGAAGTGCTCAGCAACTGGTTTCTTTGTTCTTTGATTTCTGATATCAGCTCTGTGCTCATTCAGTCTCTTACGGAGCGATCGTTCTGTTTGTCCAATAAGAAGGTGTTGGGGCATTTCTTGCACATGATGGCATAGACCACATTAGTAGATGAGTAGGTAAATGAGTCTTTGATGGAGTAGCAGGCTTGATTAGAACCTGTGATGGTGTCTGTTGTGTAGATATGTGGGCAGACTTGGCAGCATGGTTTTTTGCAGCCGTGTGTGCCTGCCTCAATGTTCCTGTTGTTAGATCTGTAGTTGCTGGTGAGTATCTGTTTAAGATTGGGTAGCTGCCTGTAGCCAAGGAGAGGTCTGTCTCCCAACGCTTGAGAGAGAGAGGGATCATCTTTTAGAATAGGCTGTAGGTCCTTAATGATCTGTTGTAGAGGTCTGACTTGAGGGTTGTATGTGGTGACTAGTGGTGTTCTGTTTTCTTTCTTGGGCCTCTCCTGTAGAAGATGACTTCAGGGAACCCGTCTAGCTCTGTCAATTTGTTTTCTTACTTCCCCAGGTGGGTACTGTAGTTTCAAGAACGCTTGATAGAGATCCTCAAAATGTCTGTCTCTGTCTGAGGGATCAGAGCAGATGTGGTTATATCTTAGGGCTTGGCTGTAGACAACGGATCGTGTGGTGTGTTTAGGATGGAAGCTCGAAGGATGTAGGTAACTATACCGATCAGTAGGTTTTTGGTATAGGGTGGTGGTGATGCGTCTATCCCTGATTTGTACTGTAGTGTCAAGAAAGTGGATCTCCTGTGTGGAGTGTTCTAGGCTCAGTTTGATGGTGTCGTGAAAATTATTGAAATCTCTGTGAAAATCTTCAAGAGCATCCCTGCCATGTGTCCAGTTGATAAAGATGTCATCAATGTAGCGCAGGTAAAGAAGAGGTGTCTTGGGATGAGACTTGAGGAAACATTGTTCTAAGTCGCCCATAAAGATGTTGGCATATTGTGGCGCCATGCGGGTGCCCATAGCAGTGCCACTGATTTCGAGATATAAAAGATCCTCAGATCTGAAGTGGTTGTGGGTGAGTACAAAGTCGCAAAGGAAGTGGGATCTTCTCCCTGAAAGCTCATGCAAAAAATAAATCTGTTAGTCTTAAAGTGCCACACAACTGCTTGTTGTTTTTTTACTGGACTAGACTAGCACGGCTATCCCTTTGCAAATTAACATGGCCACAGTAGGAAAACCAGTTTGAACTACATATCCATGGACAGGACTTGCTAGTTTGAATTGGAAGAGGGGCACCATGGGAGATGTGGCAGCATGGCCCCCAAGAAGGGCCATGCCACCACCCAATCCCCTGCCGGGCTCCAGCCCTCTGAGCCCAGTTCAAGGCAAAGCATCCACTGCCCAGCTCTAGCCCCAGTCCCACTAGAGCTGGGCAGAGGGTGCTTTTCCCTACACTGGGCTCAGAAGGCTAGAGCCTGGCAGGGGATGTTTTCCCCTCTCTGGGCTCTCTGCCACCAGGATACCCCCAGTGCTGGCCAGATAGGGGCAGAAGAGATTACTCCTGTGAGCTCCAGCCCTGCTCCCCAGGTGGAGAGAAGGGATCCCCACCAGGCTGCAGCTGTGCTCTCCAGTCAGGAAGAAGGGATCCCTTCCTTTCACCAGGCAAATGTGGCTGGAGCCCAGCATGGGGATCTCCCCACTGGGGGGTGCAGCTGCAGCCTGGCAGGGATCCTTTCCCCCCCCTGAACCCCACACCAGGATCCCATCCCAGTGCCAGGCAAGCAAGGTGCCTGCCCATTGCGGGGGGTCCTGTCCCCACACTGAGAAATGACAGGAGCCCACAGCAGGGCTCTAATCCCCACGCTCAAGTGGTGAGATGGCACCTTTGGGGCTGCTTGCCCCAGGTGCTGGAGAGCTATTTTTCCTTCCAGGGCACCATGCACCCTGGGAGGAAGGTCAACCCATGTTAATTCGAATTAACCTTAGTTCAAATTAACATGGCTACACAGTGTCAATTCAAACTAGGGTGATCAAATGGATTATTGCTTCAAAGTTACATGAGGTTTTGTAACTTCAAAGTGTCCTCTCTTCAATTCGACCTAAGGAAATGCTTAAATTAGGAAAACCCTGTGTAACCATGCCTATTTTTAAATTCAACCTAATGTTTAAGTCAATTCTTTAGTAACTAAAATTAAGGGTTTAGTATAAAAACAAAAGAAACAAAATGAGAGATGTTATAGGGACAGAGAGGGTCACATACAAATGATTTAGGGTCTGTAGAAGATAAGTCCTTGAAGAATTTGGAGTCTGCTTGTCTTAGGCATGCATCCAATGCCTAGATGGGTTTAAGCCCTTCTTTAACAGTTTCAGTTGTTAGAAATCCAGTTTAAAGGAATATAGACTAAATAATCCAAGTGTAGAGCTTGTTCAAATTCTCCCATGAGAATTAACAGGGTGATTTCTAGGCCAATGCTGGCTGGGATCTCAATCCTGTGGCCCAAACTTTCACTGAGAAGCTTGGACAGATGTGAGATAAAGGAATTATGTTCCCAACTTCCTTTTATAGCTGTAGGAAGGTGGGCATCTGCAGGTCATTCCTTTGTGTGGGCTTTGATGACAGTTCCCAGGTACTTTCTTAAGTGGGGAATAGTGAGGTATATTGTTCTTTAAAGTAAAACCTTCACCTTCTGGGCACCACAGGTAATTAGCTGCATTAGCACCATTAACCGACAGTTTACACTGGTACATCAAAGGTCTATTAAGATGTTAATGTTCCCTCTTGACCCCTTCCAATAGAACAATGGTAACAGGTAGGGAAGCAGTTCATTCACCTTGCTAACCTCTAACAGGATAGAAACCACTAATCATACACATGGACATCAAAGCCCTAGCCTACTGGTAAAACTCTTATTTTATTTTCCTATAATATGTGTTTATAGGTTAGATTTGGGCCATATTTTACAAGATGGCTTGGCCTTCTCAGGCCTAGCTTGACACTTGCATTAGTTTTAATTAATTGTTTTTTTGAAGAAAAGGGGGCTGGAGTCCTATTTAGAGAGTGTTCCTTGCATGCATGAGTCAGTAAGTTATCCCACTGGCTTATAGAAGTCTTTATACTCTTCCAAGTTTTTTTTTTTTTAATCTATATCTCACAGCCATTCAAAGGCATAAGACTCTTTCTTTTCCTTCTTTTCTTTTCTAAGTATTTCCCTCACCCTACCCATCTGCCCTACCCCAAATTTGCCTTAAATTAGAAGCTGAATCCTCTGACTTGCTTTTGTATTAAGCTGACAGTTGACAAGCCACAGTGATTTTTTTTTTCTACAAAACAATATCATATAATAAGAACAAGCCAATAAATATAATAGGCAAGCTTATCCTATGAACTACACACTGGTTTGGTGTTATAAAACTATTTAGAATATTAATTAATGCTGTGTGAGTCCTCTGGTTAACCATTTAACTATCTCTGAAGCTACTGGGGAAAACTATGTCTCAAATACTTATGGCCAGATTCTGTCACCCTTTCTCATGTAGAGGTGAGTCTTACAGTGATTTGAATGAAACTGTTCACATTGGAATTCTTTGTGGCGTAAAATACCACTCAGTATGTTAAGGGCATCAGCGTCTGACCATTATGGCTCAAAGTCTTCTGTGAGGCTCAGATGTGTTATGGGTCTAATCCAGAGTCACAGATGACATCCAATTGATTTCGGCTGGATTTGAATCTGGTTCCCAAGAGGGGAGAGGTGCACTGCTTGAGCAGCGGCATGATAGACATTTTTGCCTTTTGAGGGCTTGATACAGTTCCTATTGATGACAAGATTCCCATTGATTTCAACTGGTGTTGGACAAAAGTCCTAAAAGATACAGCTTGCTTTCTGGGAGATGGAAGTTAAGAACAATGAGTCTTGCTTCACTAGTGTCAGGTTTTTGTTTGTTTGTTTGTTTGTTTGTTTGTTTGTTTGTTTTGCTGAAATGATTCTTTTGAGGAGAGAGGTAGGAGAGGGGCATCGAATATTACAAGAGATTTCCATTTCATTGAGTGCCAGAAAATTATGAGGCCAACTATGCCTGTGTCTTGAGCAGATGCTCAACCCTGTGGAATTAATTCTCATTCAGCCTTTTTCTTTCCATAACACACCAATGTGAGGGAAATATAGAGCACTAGATGTTTCACTTTCCCCCAAATCTCTGTTGAACACTTCATTTTAAGTAATAAATAATACCTTTACTACCTTTTTAAAAGATACAAATGAGATTATAGTTCATACATTTTCACAGATATTCCTGGATCTTGTTTATAGCTAATTAATATTTATATAGTGAGGTTCTATGGAAAACACACAGAAAAAAAAATATTGTGCAAACTAACAAACATGAGCACAAAAGAAAAGAAAAGAAAAGAAAAGAAAAGAAAAGAAAAATTCCAAGGCCGCTAGATAGTGCCTTAAAACTAAATATAAAAGTGAATCTGTTTGCTAAGTTGTATTGATACTCATTAATAGTAGAAAAAGGGCAAATATTTTGGTAATGTATTTTTTCAAATTACTTGACTTTGACCTGGGGCCGCATCCTGCTCACCCAATCCATCCTAATAAGACTGCTTGCAGGGGTAAAAATATCATGGTTAGACTGTTTATGTTCTTCCCAACACAAAGAGCAACCATAGAGTTTCTGTCAGAATGAACTTTATTTTCCAGTTAAGGGCCTGCTATAAATCCCATTGAAATCAATGGAATAAGTGCTACTGGCTGCAATGGGCTTAGTTGCATCAGGCCCTAAGGGCTTGCATACATGTAGACATTTACTAGTATAATTATGCAGCTATAGTTATGTCACCAGTATAACCGCCCATGTGGACTTTCACGTTTTGGACTAAACTTTCACATTCCCTGGCTTAGCTTATGTGGCATTGAAAGCAGTTTACTTAAACAGGAAAAGAGCTCCTTTATTCCAGAATGAATGTCGACAGAGGGAGCGACCATATATCATCGCATATAAGCCAAGATTTTTGTGCCTGCAAATTGGCTTCAAAACAGGCACTCGGCTTATACTCGGGAGAATAGGGTAGACAGCCCCAGCCCAGGAGTTTCCCTGACCATGTGGCAGGCCAGAGCCCTCGTGTTGCCAGGCGGCCATCTTGGGCAGTGGAGCTGGGTGGCTCCTGGAGCAGCCAAGTAAGGGGACCTTGAGGGGGTTGACCTGGACATTGAGGGGGGGGGATTCGGGGAGGCCAGGGAAGGGGTGGCAGGGCCCAGGCATTTGGGGGGTTTTGGGGAGTCCAGGGAAAGCGACAAGAGGACCGGGGGTTTTGGGGGGGCCCGGGGAAGCAGCCACAGGGACTGGGGTTTTGGGGGGGGTGCCTGGCAGGCTGGGAAGAGCGGCAGCAGGGAACTGAGAAGGGAGCGGGGGGTTCAGCAGTGAGGAGCCAGCGGGCAGCAGTGAGAAAGGGGCAGAGCAGGGGGGCAGCAGTGAAGAGCCAGGGGGCAACAGTGAGGAAAGGGCAGAGCAGGGGGGCAGCAGTGAGAAGCCAAGGGGGCAGCAGTGGGGAAGGGGCAGAGCAGGGGGGCAGCAGTGAAGAGCCAGGGGGCAGCAGTGGGGAAAGGGAGGGCAGCAGTGGGGAGACAAAGGGGCAGCAGTGAGGAAGGGGCAGAGCAGGAGGAGGAGGGGAGCAGCAGTGAAGAACCAGGGGGGCAGCAGTGAGGAGCCAGGGGGTAGCATTGGGGAAGGGACAGAGCAGAGGGGCAGAGCAGGGGGCAGCAGGAGATAGCAGTCAGGGAAGGACAGAGCAGGGGGCAGCAGTGAGAAAGGGGCAGAGGAGGAGGGCAGCAGTGAGAAGGAGGGGGCAGCAGTGAGGAAAGGGCAGAGCAGAGGGGCAGCAGGAGGAGCAGGGAGCTGCAGTGAGCAGGGGGCAGGGGAAAGCAGCAGCAGAGATTTGGGGGTTAGGGAAGCTATTGGGAACCCCAGGGAAAGCCAGCAGGAGCACTGGGTGGGGGAATTAGGGGCCAAGGCCAAAAGGGGGGTCACGGCTTATACGTGGGCCACCTATTTCTGCCCCTTTTGGGGCTCAAAATTGGGGGGTCAGCTTATTCCCAGATCAGCTTATACTCAAGTAAATACAGTATATCAGGATAAATGTAGCCATAGAATTATACTGTTACATTTCCCTCTCCAGGCAAGGTCTAAGAAAACAAAACAAGAAGGGAAGGTTTCCATTAGAAGACACTCTGTTAATAAGAGTGTATCTGAATACAAAATGGTAGCTATTCCTACAGCTCTGACGTGATCTTCTCTCTATTTCACGATGCAGCACGCTGAAAACAAGGTATAACAGATATGCCATACTCATTAATAATAATACAGATGAAGAACTAGTTGGTCAGTACAAGCTATGAGAAGAAGTACACTTAGGTGTATACAGAACACAGAAATATTTCCCAGCCACTAGGAATCTCTAGGGGATCCTGGAGTGTATTTATTTTTAGATTACTAAACTCAATGTTTCTGTATAGTTATGGTAATTTCCTGTTTCAGTATTTTTCTGGCTGAGAAATTGCTTCTTAGGGGAAGGAGGAACTATGGGAATTGCATGAAGAGTGCAGGTTTCCATTACCACAGCTGTCTGTTTCCTTTTGCACTGAACTATGTTCTCAGAGTTTTACAATTGCTTTTGGATTTATAATAATATGTCTTTGCTTTAGGCTGGAAACCACATGTAACCTTTCAGCTTAGCATGGTTCACACCTGAAATAGTAAATGAACCCAAGTTTGTAGAAGAACTTAGACTAGCTTCATTCTAACATGATGGACATATTTGGCTCTAGTTATGGACAAATTTTGTTGCAAAACTTCAAATCAGGAGAAATTTGACAGTTTCACGCTGAGGTGAACTAGATTTTCCTTCGGAAACAATACCAAAATGATCCTGTAATAAAGCCATAGGCACAAACAGAAAAAACTGCACTAACATATAGACATTGAATAGAAGCTAGGACCTTATGTTTTAAAGGCAGACTAGAAGACCTGATGAAGTTCTGCTTGCAAGGAGAATTTTGCAAATTGCTACAGAGTTGGACAATTTTTATAAGAAAAGCATGGTTTCATATTTTTCAATTTTAGAACACGCATATTACAAGAAGTTCTATGTGCACAACAAATCTGGTCTTGTGGTCCAAATGAGGCAGCAATGTAAAGGGAATATAATCTGGATTTTGAACTGGATAGGCTACTATGTAAAACTGACTGTGTGAATACTTCATCTTGCAAGAAAACACCAACTCTGTGTAGTGTTTGTCCCTATGCCTTGTTGATGGTCATTGCAAAAGTCAGTAGCACAGGGAATTGGCACCTTTACTATTTGAAGGGGAAGGTATGATCTGTAGGCTAAAGTCCAAAGCATGGAAAGAGCACCATAAGATTTGTTCCTGCCATTGTTGCTACCAGGAGTGTACTGTTAATGATGCAGTTCGCCAGCAGGTGAATGCCATTACAAAGACCATTCCATGATGCCAAATTGTGCACCAACATAACCAGGGCATGAGTTCCAGGAAGTCCAGTCAGTGCCCTGAATTTCTCTCCCCAGCAGGCACAGATGGAGACAGCCTGTTTCAGCTCCTGTGCCTCCCATACAGAAGAGCTTAGCTGAAGAGATTGTCCTGTCTGGCCTTAAGTGACAAACACACATGGTACAGGATGGGAGAAAAGGGATATTTAAATTCGTCCCCCTTCATCCCAGCAGCGTGGAACCTCACAGCATTGCTAAGTGTTGTGGGGTTCACACCACTGGGCAAGGGGGAAGGAAAAGGGACCTGTGGGGGAGAAACTGGTGGGGGATAAGAGTGGGTCTGACTGGCTGGCTCAGCACAGGGGCTGGCCCAGGGCTCAGATCGGGGATCGGCACTTGGGCCTGGCCAGCTCAGCTTGGGGCTTGGGCTCAGAGCTAGCTCAGCTCAGGGCTCAGGGTGGGACTGGCTCAGCTTACAGGCCAGGGCAGCTCAGGGGATGGCCAGGGCTGGCATGGCATAGGGGCTGTTGGTGGGGACTGGCCAGGGCTGGTGCTGAGGCTTGGGGCTGGTGTGGTTCAGGGGCTGGCTGGGGGTGGGCTGGGCCTGAGCTCAAGCCCAGGGATGTTATGGCTCAGTGCTTGGTGCGCTGGGGCTTGTGGGCAGGGGTAACAACAAGGGAATGGCCAGGGCCAGTACTTGGACTTGAGACCGGCAGCAGTGGTGATTCAAGACCTGCAGTCTGCACTGGGGCGAGAGCCACCAGCACTTGGGCTAGATCTGGCCTGCAGCAGGTGTGGGGGGGAGTCAGGAAAGCGGCAGAGGGGGCAGTGACTGGGGGGGCTCTACCCATGGCCTATGTTCTTTTGGGGGGCAGTGAAGCCCCTGGTTCCAGGGTTTTCTAGAACTTTCCACATCCACAGATGTCCTTACAACATGACCTAATGGTGAATATATATTAGTTCATAAGTGTACTAAGAGTTTATCATACAACCAAATCACCCAGCTCGATAACAGTATATAATAATGCCAAATCGTAACTCTTTTATTAATAAACTAGTAACAATACCCTGAAGATGCTAAAGGCACTCAATATTAGGCTCTGTAAACAGTCAATTTATTTTTGTTTGTTTGTTTTGCTTTGGTAGTTCATTTTTTTTTATTAGCAGATGGTTATTTCTGACAAACTAACAACGATTGAGAATCATATGGGACAATTTATTCAATGAAGAGTTTGCTTATGAATTAAGGTACACTCTCTAGACATTGCATAGACCAGCTCGCTATTAACAATTGTTCTGAACTACTATTATCGAAGCATACATTTGAAGACTTCGACTTGCAAGTCCACCATAGTCAGTAAAGGACAGTGCTGAGGAGAGTGATTGCTCTTTTTCTCATTTTCTTGTCATTCTCCTTTTCTTAGCTCAAAAGCGAGATGGAACTTCAGGACAGTAGCTACCGTATGATATACTTGTCTCCATGTCCCTGAGAGATGTCTGGGAATTTATATCCCCCTATATTCCTGGAAGAAAAGGGGATGAATCAGCCCATTTGAATGCACATAACTTTCTGAATTTTTATCCTATTTTCTGTGGGGAATGTAATAACTTTGCAATTTAAATGTGATGAACAATATGAGAGTTCCATTACTGAATTATAAAAATTTCATTTTGGACAAGGTCCATTTAAGTTGTTTTTCCTCCTCAGTGATCTGTCAATGTAAAACAATTGTAACATGAATAATTTTACCACTGTTGGCATTTTCAAATCCTCCATAATTTGTGACATAAAACTCTGAGCACTTTTCCAGAGAACAACCATTTAGAAATGTTTTGCTCTCTGCTGTCAATTTAAATAAAATCTAAAATAAAGATTATTCATACCTAGAACATTTACTGAGGATACAGAAATACAGATAATAGAATTGTATTATTTTGCACTATATATTTCAATTAGCAGGCACATAGAGTTTGTTTCAAGTAGGCACGTGGAGTTGATTAGTTGTCCATATTCTGGTACTGTAACAAAGCCAGGGCTGAGGGCTATAGAAGGGTGTTAAGCCCACCCACTCACCTAACCCATCCCCCAGCCTATGGGGAGGTGGCACTGGACCGTCTTTCAAATAAGTTCTTGGGACAACTAATGAGAGAACAGGGATGGGTGTGAGGTCACAGGTTTGTAACAAGGGATTCAGAAGGGGACACCAATCAGAGAACCTTGGACAGTGCCCACTGCTCCCGGATGCTGTGGAGGGAGCCAGCAGACGCTACCCAGAGGAACTCTGCCCGGAGAGGTGCGCGAACAAGGGACCAGAAATAAGCCCCACAGTCGCAGGCCCCTCCTTCAGCCAACCTCCTCTCCCTGGTCCTGTAGATGACCTATTTAGCATAGGCCAGGAGGAGGTTGGCGAGGAGGTCCTGCGACTTCATGAGGCAACGGATGGGTAGTGTGTAAAGGAACAGGTGTGGGGAGAAGTGCAGCTAGAACCTCAATAAAAGAGGTTCTGGAGAAGCCTGAAAAGGGGCTGCAACCTGGCGCACTCTAGGTAGGCGTGCGCCAGGGTGTCCCTCATGCCGCAAAAGGGGCAGGCCTCAGGGCGGGGGGTGAACCGTACCAAGTACACACCCATGCTCATGGGTCCATGAAGGAGCCTCCAACTGATGTCCCCTGTGGGCCGCAGGGTCAGGGTGAAATAAAGGCTGGCTCACCGGTGGTCCTCGCCCTCCACAGGTGGAATGAGGTCCCACCACTTAGTGTTGGGGCAGGACACAAGGCTGAGGAAATGGGTGGTGTGAAGCACAAGCATGTACAGATATTTATGAGGCGCGGTTTGGAAGAGGGCCAGCTACAAGTCCAGCAGCCAGCTTGGGGCATTGGCCAAGGGGGGCTCACAGGGCAGGAGCCTGATCACAAGCTCCAGAGGGCCAGGACTCGGGGGGGGGGGAGTACCCTCTTGCAGGACCCACTCAAGGTAGGCCCAAGCAGAGGGAGACAGGGCCGCCTTCACCTCCTGGAGTAGGCGCCGGGGGTTTCAAAGTGTGGGGAGGCCCATGTGCTGGGCGAGCATGAGGGGGACCACCCACTCCCCCCAGGCATAGTCCAGGGGGACTCTGACCCTGGTGACACCTGCCACAACCAACCTCTGCCTCATGGAGGGGGCCTCCACCACCTGCACACGAAGATGGGGGTGGTGTAGCAGGGACTGTGACGCTGTCTGGGTCTAGGGGACTGTTTATGAGTATTTTTCATATTGGTATTTCATATTTACAATTAGCCATATGTGATATGTCATGTGTGGTATCAATAGAAAGGCTATAATTTGCTAGGAATGATTATATGATTTGTAGGTAGGTATCATGCCTGTATTAGAGCATACAAATCTATTTGTTTTGATGTGTGTTCCAAGCTGTTTGAGCTAAAGCAATCCCAAACTGAGTGTGTGCAAACTATTGTCATTTTGATGGCCCATCAGGCGGGGACTCCCAGCTACAGTGGGCCCAGGAGAAAACCTGTTTGACCAGTCACCTAGACTGATCATGTGACCCACCTCCATTTTGAGCTGGCAAGGACTCTGCGATAAAAGGCCATTGCCAACTCTCCATTTTGTCTTTAGTCGCTAATCTCTGGTCTATCTGCAACCAACACCTGCCTCTGGAACTATCCTTCTGGGACTTAACAAAGGACTGAGACCCACCCAGCTGCTGCTGCTGCTGGGTGCACACCAGAGGAGTGGGACTAATCTGCAAACTACAGGATCTTCAAGGATTTGTTTTCTATGGCCTCAGTGGCTGGATCCGTATGGGTCTCCTGCAGGAACACCACAAAGTAGCCCCCTCCCAAAGGAAGGAAAGCACCCGGGTCCTGCAGAGACCCATCCTACAGCCCCTGGTGTTCACAGTTGAGAAGATGATCAGAGGGTTGGGGGGGATCCACAGGGGTGGCAGGAGCACCACGGGCCTCCGTCGGGCCACGCAACAATCCGTGACCCACCCCAAAGGCCATCAGGGAGTCACGGAAGTTGCAGACCCTCTGGTAGGCCGCATTGTCATGCCTCCCAGTCCCCTTTCCCTCTTTCAGGATGGCCCTCATGGCCTGGCAGACAAGGTGGAAATTCTCCCATCACTGCAGGGCAAGCTCCACCCAGTTCCTGGCCCCACAAGTGTCGACCAGGAAGGCATGGAGCTCATCCCACAGTGCCAGGGGTCCAGGGTGGAAGGGCCTCAGCCGTCTTCCAGTTGGGTCCCCACATTGGCCCTGCTGCCAGTCAGGATGGAGAGACAGCAGAGGCACCGCACTGTCCAGTCCAGCCCCTGGCACTAAATGGAAAAGCAGCAGAAGGAGGACAGCAGCCCCAGTCAGGGTGGGGGCCACAATGCCACCCCCCAGGAGTAAAATGGTAAAGAACGGAAGTGACATGACCCCGGCGGGCGGCAGCAACAGTGGAGGGGTCTGGGACAGGGCTTGGGGTGAGAGCGGATGGGGCGGTAAGGGTTATGTTAGGGACAGGGGCAACAGCAGGGGCAGGAACAGAGTCAGGGGTAGGGTTGGAGATGGGGATGGGGTCCCTGGTGGTCAGACCACTGGGGTTCGGCTCCCTTTGACCGGGCACAGGATGGTAGGTCGAGTGAGGGGTCCTCGACAATGCTGGGCACAGGCAGCAGGTGGGAAGCAGTGTCTGTGGCCTTAGCATCGGACTGGGGGGCAGCTGGTTGGGGCTATCTGGGGGAGGGAAAGGGGCAGTTGTCCCACCAGGGACAGTCCCCCAGGGCCCAGCTGCTCAATATCTGCAGGTGGAGGCAGGACCCTGAGCGCTGTTGGCTGGTGGAGTATTCTGGGGGCATCCCTGAGGTAAGGATGGGGACAGTAGGCAGTGTGGGGGCTTGGTGGAAGGGAGGGGGCAGCAAAAGCAGATTGCTGCCCAGATCAAGGCCCACTGGGGGGAGATCGTCCTCCCCCGAGAGAACTGGGCTCAGATTCAGGGCCTCAATCTCCATATAGATGGAGCCAAGCCCACTCCCAGCCACGACAGACGCCAGGGCAAGAGTTGCCTCGGCGCCAGCGGTGGGCAGAGGTGTCACAGATGGCTCAGGGGTGGGGCAGGCGGATCTCTCTGCAGCGTCCCCAGAGAAGGGGTCTAGGAGGGCCCCCAGCAGGGGGACAGTGCTGCCCCCCTGCACTGCTGCTTCCATATTCTCAGGCAGGGCCTCCCACTGGATGTCAGGGGTCGCACCGGAAGGCCCGTCGGTGTCTTTCTTGTCCTTATCCTTATTATTATTAGCCCCCTGTGATGACTTTTGGGGGGCCTCCTCCCCGTCTGGGAGGGCCTGGACCTTCTGGTGATTGCTGCTTTTCCCCACAACAAGAACCCAGCCCTCTGAGGTGGCGGTGGAGGACTGGCCAGCAGGGGGGGAGGAGGCAGACACAGGCGGCAAGGTCAAAGATGCCGGGGGGGAAGGGATGAGGGTGGGATGATAGGGGGATGGGAACCCTCCTCCTGGGGTGAGCCCTCTCCCTGCTGGATTCTAGCCAGCTTTTCCCCTCTCTCCTCCAAGGACCCAGGTGGCTTAGGGCTGGGAGGAGGATGAGGGGCTACTCTGGTGGCTGGAGGCTTGAGGTTGCTGGTGGTGTTTTGGCTGGTGCCCTTTGCTGCCTCAGGGGGCCTGGTTGCTCCCTTTCCAGTGTGGGCCAGGGGGCAGTCCTTCTGGACGTGCCCTGTGGCCCTACAGAGGAAGCACTGAGCTTTCCTCGAGGAATAGTGTATCCTGTACAGTGCCCCTTGGTGGGGCACTAGGAAGGACCCCTCCAGAGACACTCAGTCATGCGCCCCCACTGGCGGCAGTTGTATTTGCACCTGCCGGCAGAAGGACAGAATGTGACGGAGGGTGGGGTTCTTGCAGCCCAATGGGAGAGGGCTGATAGTGGATATTGGCTTCCCCAGGGTGGAGAGGAGGTGAAGCAAGGCAGAGTTGGGAAGGAAGGGTAGGACAGAGGTAAGGACCACCTGTACTCCTAGGTCCTCCAGGGGCTCCACAGGGATGTAAACGCCCTTCACCGCCAGGCCCTTCACCACTGCCTCCTGCACAGCGGCCTCTGAGGACAGGAAGAATACAATCTTTCCATACATTTTGAAGGCTGCCACAATCGCCAAGGGCCCTACCACCTTTGCCATCGCCCGCACATAGGTCTCCACGTGCGGGGAGGCGGCCACCAGGAGGCAACAGACCCCATGCCTCCTGGTTAAGGTGGAGAAGGGGCCCCAGTCACCAGAGGTGGAAGAGAAGGAGGTGCTCGGGCAGGTGGTGTGGCGGTGGGTGGAGGGATGGCAAATACATGGGGCAGGCACACCCCCAGAGCTGGTGGAGGGGACAACAGGGGATAAGGGGGCCACGGCCAATGACATGGCTGCGGCAACGGCATGGCCCTTGCCTGCCTTTTTCTGCTGACTTTTGTGGCTGGCTGAGGTGGTCATCACAGCAGCAGGGTTGGAGGCCACTCCCATGCCCACGGCCACTGGCGCCCCTTTGCTGGGGGCATCAATGATGGTAGGAGCAATGGTGGCAGTCGAAGGGGTGGCCGCAGGGATGGATGTGGGAGCAGGCTTAGGGAGAGGGACAGAGGAGTCTGGGGAAGTCTCCATTCCCCCTTGGGCAGGGAGTCTGGGAGGGAGACTGGTAGTAGGGGTGGGTAGGGCCTAGGTGAATGGGTGGGTTCAAGAGGATGGGGATGGAGGCTAGGCCTGGGAAGAACCATTCCTCCCCACTAAGCTGCGAGCAGGGGAAGAGGGTAGGGGCAGGGGAGACGAGACGAGCAATAGGGAGGGCAGGGGACTGTGGCAAAGGGTGGGGTAGGGGGCTGACAGACCACTCCTCCCCACTAGGCTGCAGGCTGGGGAGGAGGGTGCCTGGGAGAAAGGGACAGGGGGTTGTATGGGGCACGAGGGGGGCCGGCTTCTCCGTCTGCACTTGGGGGAATGGTTTAATCAGGTATCGGGGCTGCAGTGAACAGGGGGAAAACAAAACAATTGGATAGGAACAGGCTTAGCTATGGTCTCCTGGCTGGGAGTGGGGCTGAGGGAACCATGGGCGGGGTGGGGCAAGGCAGGGCAGGGAGATAGTGAGGCTGAGGGGCGGGGCCAGGGAAAGGTGAGTAAAACAAACAAACAGACTTTTGGGCTGGGGTGGGGCAGGGGAACTACACAAACTGAGGGGCTGCGGGGTCTGTGAGGGGAAGGGAGCACTGAACCGGCTGGAGGGCAAAGCAGAGGGTGGGAGGCCCTCCAGCTACTGGGGGATGGGGAAACAAGGGCTAGGGAGGGGCTGGGCAATGGGGAAAGGGAGCTGATGCTACTGGAGGGTCTTTCTGGTCCCTGCTGCTCTAAACAGTCCCAAAAAGTCTCCAAAGTTTGAGAGCCCGCTGCCCTCTTGAAGGGAGGGGAGGCCAGAGAGGTGATGATGGTGCTAGTATTAAATTTCTCAGTTTTTGGTGGGCTCACCCCCAGCTGCAAGCAGCAATGCCTCAGTCTTTGAAGGCCTCCCCTCAGTGGTGGTGGCTTCTTTTGCAGAGGCAGCAGGTTCTAGACAGCAGCAGGCACGGGCGCAGCAGGGGCTGGCTGGCAGGAGAGGTGGTCATCTCCACTGCTGGTGGTGGTGATGTTTCTTCCGTAGCTCCCCCCACTCTCCACAGAGCAGGGGAGTGGGTGGGAGGAAGGCCAGGCAGCAGCAGCAGGGTGGTGGCAACACAAGCACGGCAAGCTGGAGCTGGATCAGGGAAGGCAGGAGCAGAAGAAGCTGGAGGGAAGGAGAAAAAAGCCCCTTAGCCGCTGCCATAACAGGGCACACTGCCTTTCCCCTCTCCTTTCTACAAGGGGAGGGGAAGCACTAGAAGCCTTACCTAGAGGGGCCTCAGCCCAGAAGGACAGGGAGCCTGCAACACCTGCCAGGGTAGGGGGCTTATCCAGGTGGCTGACTTACCCCCAGGCCTGTGACGCCAGGGAGGATGGACGGTTTGGGGCACAAGAGGGGCAGAACTTGGGTCACAGTACAGGCAAACAGCTGTCTACTCTGATTCTAGTCAGTGATTGGGGGGCTGGGTTTCATTTATATGATTTTACTGTCACACAAGCTATACAAAACACACTGGTGTGAGTTCAGAGAAAAAGAAAAAACATAGAATTTTTACAATGACAGCTAGTTGTGATTGGCCGATGATAAAAGATCTAGATTGCATAGACCCATAGACTCTAAAGTTAGTAGTGACCAGCAAACCACGGAACCTCACCTACCCGCTCATGCAATAAACCTCTAACCTATGACTGCATTATTAAAGTCCTCAAATCATGATTTAAAGACTTTAAGAAATAAAGAATCCACCAGTTATTAGTCATACCCTATGCTGTAGGGGAAAGTGGAAAACTCCAGAGCCTTTGCCAATCTGACCTGGGGGGAAGTTCCTTCCTGACCCCAATTAGGCAATCGGTTGAAGCCTGAGCATGTGAGCAAGACTAATCAGTCAGAGACCCAGGAAAGAATTCTCTGTAAATACTCAATACGCACCCCATCAATCATCCCATTAGAATATCTACCACTGGGAGCCAAAGATGAGTCAGTTGCCAAACTGGGCTGTCCTATCATACCATCCCCTCCATGAATTTGTAAAGGTCAGTTTGGAAACCAATTAGCTTTTTTTGCCTCCACTGCTTCTTTTGGTATGCTATCCCAGAGCTGCACTCCTCTAATAGTTAGAAACCTGCATCTTATTTCAAGTCTAAACTTCCTGATGGTCAGCTCACATACATTAGTTCTTGTGTCCACATCAGCATTGAACTTATATTATTCCTCTCCTTCCCTGGTATTTAACCTGCTGAAGTATGTATACAGAGCTATCATAATTCCCTTCAGCTAAAGCAGTCAAGCTCTTTGGCTATGTCTACACCTAAAATCTCAGGTCAGGCTTGGTTAGTCTGAACTGAGTAGTTTGAAAGTTAGTTTAAACTAAGTACTTTTTTAGTTCAAACTAACCTTTAGTTCAAACTAGCTATGCTTTTTTTTAGTTCACACTTTTTAGTTTAAACTAAAAAGTCATGATTAGGTAGAATTAAAAGTTAGTTCAAAATAAAAAAGGGGTTATTTAAAACTAACTGCTAGTTCAATCTTATTTAGTTCAAATTAGCACATCTACCTTATGCTAGTTTGAACTAAATATGCAAATTAGTTTAAACTAAGCATTTAGTTTGAACTAAGCAGTCAAACTAACTAATTCAAACTCAGTTTTTCTTAGTTTGAACTAAAAAATTTTTGTTGTTCAAACCAGGTGATGCCTATTGTGGGCAGGTGTCAAATTAGTTTGAGTTAAGGCTCCTTAATTTGAACTAACTTGCTAGTGTAGACATGGCCTTTGATCCTCTTCTTATAAGGCAGGTTTTCCATTCCTTGGATCATCCGAGGAACTGTTCTCTGCACTCATTCCATTTTGAATTAATCTTTCTTAAACATGGGAGACTGGACTTGCACTCTATATTCCAGACGAATTTTCACTGGAATCTTTTATAATGGTGCTGACATCTCCCTGTCGCTACTAAAAATGAGTCACCTAAAGCATCCAAGAGCCACATTAGCTTTTTTCATGGCCAGATCACATTGGCAGCCCATAGTCACTTGTGATCAATCAATACTCCCATGTCTGATGTATATAGAGATTACAGGGTGCCAATGTTACCTGTAAGCTGCACTGGCGCGCTGCAGTGCAGCCCGCTGCAGCTGCCAGCACAGGGAAGGCTGCCGGAAGCGCACTGCCGGCAGCCAGAGTCCTTCAAGGGAGCTCCTGTGGAGCAGGGAGTTTTGAAAACTCCCGCCCAGA
>ML682060.1:30638320-30651248 GCA_007922195.1 Podocnemis expansa
CGGGGGGCTAGCAGGAGCGGGGGGTGATGCCGTGAGTGGGGGGGCGATGCCGGGGCCGGGGGGGCGATGCTGGGAGCGGGGGCCGAGCAGGAGCGGGGGGAGGGGCTACGCAGTGGGCCCCATGGGGGCAGAGCGCAGCGAGCAACAGGAGTTGCTCAGCTGCTCTCTCCCCTTAGAGGGAACATTGCAGGGTGCTATTTTGAGATCTAGCAGGTCACATAGGTTTACTAATAATGGTTTTTTTATTGCTGTTCTACATGCATTCCATATAGCACATCTCAATATTTTATCATCATCTTCTCATCTGTCATATACAACTGATGTGCCCCACCTTATAGGGCAAGTTCTTGTTAATAGTTCCTAAATGCATGACCATGCACTTTCGACTATTAAATTTCTTCCTATTTCTATTAGTCCCTTTTACAAGATCATCCAGCTCTTTCTGTATGATATTCCCATCCTTCTCTGTATTGGCAATACGTCCTAACTTGATGTCATCCATAGACATTATTAGCACACTCCCACTTTTTGTGCCAACATCAGTAATAAAAATTTTAAATAAGGTTGGTCTCAGAACTGATCCCTGTAAAACTCAATTAGTAACCTTCCTCCAACCTGACAGCTCGCCATTCAGTATCACCCTTTGTTGTCTCCCCTTTAACCACTCCTTATCTACCTTTTGATTTTCATATTAATCCCCATCTTTGCAAATTTAAGTAATAATTCCGCATGTGGAAACATATCAAATGCCTTACTGAAATCTAGGTAACTTAGATCTGCTGCATACCTTTGTCTAAAAAATCGATCTTCTCAAAATGGGAGATCAGGTTGGTCTGACACAATCCAGCTTTTTTGACAAGTTCCAGAAGGGTAGCTGTGTTAGTCTAGTTCAGCAAAACAAACAAGGAGTGACTAACAAATTTATTGCATGAGCTTTTGTGTGAGAAAATCCCACTTTGTCAGATGCTTCTGCTGAAGTGCAAGAGGACTCCTTGTTTGTTTTGATCTAGCTTTTGTAAAGCTATGTTGTATTTTATTCTAATTATCATTAACCTCAATGTTTTTATCTACTTTCTCTTTCAAAATTCTTTCTAAGACCTTGCATACTACTGAAGTAAAACTAACAGGCCTATAGTTACCTGGATCACTTTTTATCTCATTCTTAAAAATAGGAACTATGTTGAAAATTCTCTAGTCCTATGGTACAGACTCTGAGTTCAGGGGCGTCACTGGCACCAGGCACACGAGGCCTATGCCCCGAATCCCGGCACCAGTGCCCCGGGTCTGGCAGGGCCCCACCTCAACTGGTCTCCGGCCTGATTGGGCTGGAGATCCGGGGCTCAACTGCCCCTAGCCACAGATGCCACTCCCACCCCCGGCCCTGGCCGGGGGCATGACATGCAGTCAGGGGGCGGGGCCTCCAGGTAGGGGGCAGAGCCGGGCTGGTGCCCTGGGTCCTTTCCCAGGTCAACGATGCTCCTACCTGAGTTTACAGGATATTTTGGGGGTTTTTTTCCTTGTAATCCTTGCTAATGGCCTTGCAATTTCATGTGCTAGTTCCTTTAATATTCTTGAATGGAGATAATCTGTCTCTCTCCCCCCCGATTTAGTTCCATAAATTGTTCGAGTTTTTTCTATCTTGGATGTGGTAATTTCCACCTCCGTATTCTCAAATCACATTAGCCAATCTATCAATAATTTCAAGCTCATCATTAGCCTCATGAAAAACAGAGGCAAAGTATTTGTTTAGATATTCAGCCATGCCGAGATTGTTCTTAACATCCAACCCATCCTCAGTGCTTAGTGGTCAGTCTCACTTTTTTTTTTTTTTTGTTTTGTTTTCTTCCTATTTATATCGTAGCCATTTTCTGTTATTCCTGAGGAATTTGGGATAACCAATATAGACCAATTTGGAAGGCAAGTGTTCTTTGTCCCAGTTGACTACAGGTATGTTAATTGGATAGGACATCCTCCCCGAAAACAAGTGGTTAAGGAGTACTCAGATTGAAACTTTTAAACATTTTTTTTATTGCGAGCTGCATAAAACAATTGATGAACAGAAGTATAGATGAATACAATGTAAAATAAATGGTAAAGGGACTACATTAATAAGTTTCTATAATAACTATTAACAATATTGCTACAAATATTTCCTTATCTTTAAAATACAGTTACAAAGGTTATACTCACACCCAAATTGAAGATAAGTTGGAGTAATAAGCTAACAGTTCTAAACTTAATCAGCTAAAATAAAATAAAGAAACCTAGCTAAATGTAGTTAGGTAGAGCATTGCTGAAGGCCTGTGCAGTTTTCTCTTATGTTGTTCAAGTTCATTGGCCTGAATATGGAAACTTCAACCCCTCTACAAATTTGGGGGCTTTAAATACCCTTTGCACAATACATCTTCAATAATTACATTATCTCATTCTTCCTGACCCAAATATGGGCATCTTCGAGAAATTGCTACGGGTACCTTCTGATTACTGGTTCAGGGGTCTTCTAATGTCTATCTTTTGGCATATTTTTTTCCATTTCCTTGTTTATCAGTTTGTAGCTTTTGTGGTGGGTTTGCAGAGATATATATAGATTTTTTTTTTACCTATTTATCTGGAGAACATGGTCAAAACTCAGCTTTCTAAATTCTATGTAGCCTATGCTCACCTCTCACCCAGTTACTCTTCTCCTATAGAGAAATGCAAACCTTAGTTTGCAAAGCTCACAGGCCTTATCCTATTGCATAGCAAATTTACTTACAGATTTCTGCAGAACTAAGTCACATCCTGTACAAAGATCTGTAGGATACATTTGTTTCAGCTTATGAAAAGAACTAGTACCAAGCTCCTTACCTATAAAAAGTGAAATACTATAAAACCATAGTTTCTTAAACTTATATAAAGGAAGATATATTTGTATAAAATAGATAAAGAATATTATATGCATGCAAGCTCAAAACAGGGTATAGCCAAAAGCTACAATACAGATATAGAACCTTTTACTATTGTTTTTAATTCCCTTTGCAACGTCCAATTCTACTTGGCTTTTGGTCTTTGCTGCTTTATTGCTGTATGTTCTGACCTCCAAGATGTACCTTTCCTTGCTGATCCCTCACCCAGATGATGTAAAGCAAACATCAGCAGCTAGTGAACAGCAGGGGAATTGTAAACAAGAAATTTACAATTCAGTAAGGGACAGTTGTACAACAACCACACAAGGGGTATGTCCACACAGGCTTCTTATTTCTAAACAGAGGTTGTCTCAAAATAAGAAGCGGCATGTCCACACGACATACCATTATTTCGAAACAACGGGACCTGTTGTTTCAAAATAACGGCCGTTATTTCAAAACCGTTAAACTTTGCATATAATTGAAATAGCCGTTGTTTCAAACCGCTTGTTTCAAAACAATGGTGTTTGGACACATTGGCTATGTTCATACACAGCGGGCTTGTTTCGAAACAAGCTGTTTCGAAATAACGCGTTATTTCAAAACAAGTTATTTCGAAATAAAAAAAACACCGTCCTTGAAATAACACAAAAGCGGGAAACGAAATAACATGTCCACACTGTGGGCTTGCTATTTCATTACCTGCTTCAGGGGGCTGCAGCCCCCTGGGGGTGAGCCGCTGCTGCAGCTCACCCTGCAGCCCCAGAAAGGGGGCTGCAGCCCCTGGCTGGGGGGTGAGCCGCTGTGAGGCAGCTCACCCCCCTGCCCAGGCTGCCCCCAAAACCCGCTGCAGGGTCAGGAGCACCCAGCTCAGCCCACCGCTGCAGGGGCCAGGGTGAGCGTGGCCCCGGGATTCCCCAGCACCCCGCTCCTACCAGGGGCAGGGCCACTCATCCCTGGCCCCACCCCCAGCAGGAGCGGCTGCACCAGGGAATCCCAGGGCCACACTCACCCCAGCCCCTGCAGCAGTGGGCTGAGCTGGACACCCCCAACCCTGTGGCAGGGTTTGGGGGCAGCCCGGGTGGGGGGGGTGGGCCGTCCCCCGCGGGCCCCCCCCCCCCCGCCGGGGGCTGCAGCTCCCTTTCTGGGGCTGAGGGTTCCCTGGCCAGGGTGCTGAGGGTCAAATGTTTCGGAACACTTTGTTCCGAAACAACATGCCCCAACGGGGTTGTTTTGAAACAACTCATTTTGAAACAACATTGTTTCGAAAGGGAATGGGGTTTAAGTTGTTTTGAAACACCACCATTGTTTTGAAACAATGGAACCCGATGTTTTGAAACAACTGTATATCATGTGAACATGGCGTTTCTTATTTCAAAACAACACACATATCTGGACGGCCTTGTTTTGAAATAACCATTTCAAAACAAGGGCTATTCCGAAAGCAGGCTTTCCCTTAAGTCGAATTAACAAACTGTTAATTCAAATTAACTTATTTCAAAATAACTCATTCTGAAATGAGTTATTTCGAAATAATGATGTATGTGTGGACATAGCCAAGGGGTATGTCTATATTAGGGGTTCAAATCAACTTAAGGAGGTTTAAGTCAACTTAAGCAACCCCCTGGCCACATTTGGAGTTCACTAAGTCAACTTAAGCATTTGCTTAAGTCAATTTAATAACTCCTGCCCTTAAAGCTGACTTTAAAGGTTAAATTGACTATATTAAGTTGACTTAATGCAATGTGACCATTAAAGTTGACTTAATAAAGTTAACTTAGTGCAGTAAAGCCTTTTAAGTTGACTTTAAAGTCAGCTTAAGCCAGAGGACCAATTTAAGTCAACTTTATTAATTCACCTTTAAATGGGTCCCCTGTCTTAAGTCAGCTTTATAAAGGTGATTTAAACAAAGGGGACCTCACTAAGTTGACTTAATAAAGTCAACTTTAAGTAGACCTTTTAAAGTTGAATTAACTGTGCGCTATAGTGTAGAAATAGCCAATGAGGATTACTCAATTCTGACTCAGTGAGCAGCACCAAGGCCAGTAGTTTTCTAGGCACATGAGCTGAGAATAAAAATAAGGAATAAGGGTACCTAGAGACCATCTCTCTCCCGCCGCATCTACTTTGAAGGCACAAGAATGCTGGGAAGACACAGATTGAACTTGGGTGATTATTCCCAGCCTGAGAAGGGAAATCAGCCTGTTTATTGAGAACTGTAAAATGCCTGTAACATCCGGAGAGATGAGAAATTTTTTTTGATTCAAGTCTTTGTAAGTCTGATGAAACTTAGGATTTAAAATGTCTGTTCAATTTTCATTTGTTTTATCTTTACTAATGAGTTGTCTAAAGTGCTTGGGAAATTTGCTCAGATTACAAAGGCTGGTGCATGTCCATTATCCTTTGATGAAGTGGCAAACAACTTAATAAACTTGCTTTCTTCATGAGAAGGTCTTGAGCAGCATAGAATAATATATTTATCAGCAGGCCTGCTGATGGGGGCAGGGGTGCAAAGAGGGCACTTTCCCAGTTGCTCAGCAATTTAAAAGGACTTGGGCCTCTTCCCTCATGGCGAAAGGGGCAGGTCCCAATTGGTTGGAAAAAGGCCTATCTTCAACAAAGGGAAAAAAGGAGGACCCAGGGATCTACAAGCCAATCAGGTTCACCTCGATCCCTTGAAAAATCATGGAGACGGTCCCCAAAGAATCCATTCTGGAACACTTGGAGGAAAATAGAGTGATCAGGAATAGTCACCAAGGGCAAATCATGCCTGATGAACCTGACTGCCTTCTATGATGAAGTGACTGGATTTGTGGATGTGGGAATAGCCATCAATGTGATATACCTCATCTTCAGCAAAGCTTTTGATACAGTTTCCTACAGAATTCTTGTCAGCAACTTAAGAAAGTGTGGTTTGGATGAATGGACCGTAAGATGGACAGAAAGCTGGCTAGATCATCAGGCTAAGCGGGGTAGGGATCAATGGCTCACTGTCCAGTTGGCAACCAGTAACTAGTGGAGTGCCCCAGGGGTCAGTCCTGGGCTGATTCTGTTCAAAATCTTCATTAACAATCTGGTTGATGGGACAGATTGCATGCTCAGTAAATTTGCAGATGACACCAAGCTGGGGGGAGTGGTAAACACACTGGAAGGGAGGGATTCAGGGACACCTAGGCAAATTGGAGCATTGGGCCAAATGATATCTCATAAGGTTTAACAAGGCCAAGTGCAAAGTCCTGCACTTAGGATGGAAAACTCCCATGTACTGCTACAGTCCAGGGACAAACAGATTAAGTAGCTGCTCTGTAGAAAAGGACCTGGGGGTTATGGTAGAAGGGAAGCTAGATATGAGTCAACAGTGTGCTCTTGTTAACAGAAAGGCCAATGGCATACTGGGCTGCATCAGTAGAAATGTTATCAGCAAATCAAGGGATGTCATTATTCCCCTCTTTTTGGCACTCGGGAGGCTATATCTGGAATAGTGTGTCCAGTTTTGGGCTCCACACTACACAAAGGATGTTGACAAATGAGAAAGAGTCCAGTGGAGGGAAACAAAAATGATTAGGGGGTTGGTGCACATGACTTACAAGGAGAGACTGAAGGAACTAGGTTTATTTAGTCTGAAGAAGAGAAGACTGAGGGGGGATATGATAGCAAGTTTCAACTACTTGAATGGGTGCTCCAAAGAGGACAGATATAGGCTGTTCTTAGTAGCAAATGAGGACAAAACAAGGAGCCATGGTTTCAACATGGAACTGGGATGGTCAAGGTTGGATATTAGGAAAAACTTTCTAACTAGGAAGGTGCTGAAGCATTGGAATGGATTACCAAGGGAGGTGGTGGAATCTTCATCTCTGGAAACATTTAAGGACCAGTTAGAAAAAAACCCTGGCTGGGATGATTTAGTGGAGTAGTCCTGCTTTTAGCAGGGGGTTGAACTAGATCACCTCATGAGGTCCCTTCCAACTCTATGATTCTATGATTCCAACTACTAGTTATTTATGTTTTTAATTATTTACAGTTAATAGTGGCACAAATATAACATTCCACATTGTCAGAGTACTTTGTAAATATTACCTAATTTGTTTGTAAATATGTCTCTTTCCGATGGTAGCTTTATTTACACTATACTTTGTTTTGAAGAAATGTGTTAAATTAAAATTAGACACCATAACATGCAATATACCAGGACAAGAGAGGTATATGAATGAAACAGGATTTAACTGAAGCTCTGATATAAGTCCCCTGGCTAACATTGGCCTTTTATCAAATAAAAGATTTTCAGAGCTAGACTATCAAGGGCACGATTGTATCATTGAGTCATAGCTATGAGTATAGTGCACAAAGGCTGCTGGAAGCCATGGGAGCATTTTTACTATACCAGTCCCAGAGACTTCCCTCTGCAGCCAGCTAGCTATATGAGAAATGGAGACAACTAGTAAGTCTAGAACTCATGCCACCTGGAAGACTGTTTTTGTGGCTGTATTATATAGTTTCATTCATAAATGCTACCTCCTGTTTATGGTGCAGGTTTCTACATGTCATGACTCCAGCAGCAGTAATATGAACTAAAACAGTAATTTTCAACCTGTGGTCTACAGACTAGGTCTAAGGATTCTGTGAAAGGTGACTGAAAATAAAGTTTCAGATCCCAGAAAAGGCATTCCTTTTCTCTGATCAACCAGAAAGTATGTGAATACCCCCACCTACAGGTAAAAATCCAGAAGTGGTGTTATCACCATAGAAGCCCACAGCTAAGTGTCTTTCTCATGCTGCATCAAATGCCAAGCCAAGCATGTACAACAGTTCAATCTCTTCAGTCAATTTTCAGACTATAATTTCTCTGATACAGATCTGAGGACCATGGATGGATGTCCCAAAGGATCCATACCTCCATTTGAAGGTGTCTGCAAATGACAAAAAGGTTGAAAAGCAATCAACTCATGTGAATCTCTGTTGGTACTTGGTCAAACAACTTGAACAATATGAAAAGGGATCTTAAAGGTTGGTATCACATGGATTTATAAACAACAGCACCTACTGGTCTAGGACTGTTTGCATTTGATCATATTCTTTATAATACAAATCTTTAGGAAAAAAATCCAACCTCAACAAATGTATTGGGAGCCCTAGAAATTATATATAATAATTCAGCGCAGCTTCATCTGTATTCTCTCCTGATAGTCCACCAACACTACCCAGAATCCAAGTTCCTCATGTCTCTTGAAGACAGAACTGCGTCACTTTTCCTTATGACCAGAGTTCTTTTTCAGAATGCATAGATTCCTTCCTATACTGAGAGGCTATGTCTACACAACACTTTTATTTCAAAATAACACTGGTTATTTCAAAATAAAAGAAATTTGGTCTACATGATGTTTTCTTATTTCGAAAGGACGGATCCCGTCCTTTTGAAATAAGAACCATTGTTTTGAAACAGGTTAAACCCTGATTATTTCAAAATGGATGTTATTTTGAAATGGTTATTTCAAAATAAGGCCATTTGGACATGTTGTTTCGGAACAACACCATTGTTTTGAAACAACTGTTTCAAAACAACATGTCCAAATGGCCTTATTTTGAAATAACCATTTCGAAATAACAGCTGTTCTGATAGCAGGCTTTCCCTAATTTCGAAATAAGTCATTTCGAAATGACATATTTTGAAATAAAACTTTGTGTGTAGACATAGCCAGATAGTCCCAGCAAGCCAGTCAGCCTAAACAAGACAGCATCTGTTCTTTGCTTTCTTTCCAGATGTTGTTAACTCCAAATTGCCTTGAACTTATAAAATACCACATAACTCTTTCTTAGCAAGTGCATTTGTTCTTAAGGTAAAAGCATTATAGAGAAAACATATTAAAAATAATAGAAGAACCTAGATGCATGCTAAAAAACTAACCAGATGTCACCTGAACTCCACTCCCAGGTTCTGGTAGGTCTTTCAAAAATCACAAATGGATTTTCCTTGTGATTACAAATTAATTACAGTTTAATACTGAAACTAAAACAATCATGAATAGTTCAGGCTTTCCTTTATACTGTTTGGGCCTTGGATCTTGGCCTCAAATAACAGATGAGGAACAAACAATGTCTGATTCCTCTGAGCCCAACCTCAGAAGGCTAGGGTTTTGCATAACCAAAGGTGGGGAATATGCATTTACCGTCTCCTACATATTCCCCAGGTGATTCACTGAACATTTTTTCTTTCAAAACTCCATTCTTGCTGAGCATATTGTTCAATATAGTCCTCAGAACCCACAGGACTCATATCTTTAAAATTTTCCCCGTTGAGAGTCTATATACTACACCAGTCCACAATAATGAATAAATCATTCATTTAATACAGTGGATTTCAAAGATATTTAAGTTTAATTCAGTAAGCTCTTCCAAAGCTTTGTCAGGAAATTGTCATATTTGACAGAGGGCCCAATCCCATAGGTGATCTCTGAGCTCAGCTTGGACCCTGCACATAATTCAATCAACCAAGCACCTTTCTTCCCCTGCAGTTCAAGGATCACTAAGCAGAGATAGGCAACTCCCTGCAGCCCGGACTTAGGTACCATTATCTGTGAGAGGGGCTTTAGGATACACCTCTCTCATCAGTATGCCCCACCAGCTAGTTTAGGCAGCTCCCCACCTGGCTTTTTGGGAATCACATTCTAAAGCTTATATCTCTTCCCATTAATTGCAAGAGGGCATAGGCACCTAACTCAGGCATTGTGAATGGCAGTATTGCTCCTCTGATTTTTTCTAGGCACTTACCAGTTAGGTGCCAAGGGCTATGTCTACACTAGGGATCAGGTAAGTCAACTTAATAAGATGACTTTATTAAGTCAACTTAGTGAACCTCCATTTGTTTAAGTCAACAATATAAAGTTGACTTAAGCCAGGGGACCCATTTAAACTCGACTAATAGAGTTGACTTTAAATGGGTCCCCTGTCTTAAGTTAACTTTATAAAGTTGACTTAAATGGCTCTAATACACTAAGTCAACTTTATTAAGTTGATTTTAATGGTCACATTGTGCTAAGTCAACTTAATAAAGTCAACTTAACCCTTAAAGTCAACTTAAGCAAGTGCTTAAGTCAACTTAATGAAGTCCAAACATGGCCAGGGGGTTGCTTAAGTCGACTTAAGTCTCCAGTGTAGACATACCCAAGATGTAAGACTAAGTATCACAATGAGAGGCTGTCTGTAGCATGCTTTATTTCATTTTCTGGGTAAGGGTTTTATCCTTCAGTAAACAATATAGGAAACACAAGAGAGTCTTGATTATTGCACTAGAAAGAGATTCTTTAGAGTTGTAAGAATTTACTGGACATTTTGACTTCCCTTCAAAGTAATTTTATTCTTAAGCTCTTTAATAGTAGTTTGGTAATTCCAAATGGACATTAATGACAGGTTTAATAGTATGGATATCATAGGTATTACCTTGCTAAATAATATGATAATTTAATTAGCTAGTGAACTTCCTTATGATTTATTAATATATTATATAGTTATTTATAATAAAGGTTGATCAAAATTATTTCTGAGTCAAAATGAACATCTTGAAGAGCCTGTAGACCAATGTGACGTACAAACTGAGAATGAGTTCTCTTTGTCTTGGAAAACAGCTGAAACATTTATCAGCCAAAACCAGAAAAAAACATTATTTTGGAGTCCAGGATCAACTGTGCAGAGAAGTGGATATGGAAATATACAGCTGTAATTGGATGGAGATTTCTATATGGTGCAGTTTCAAAAAGCAATATGTTCTGTATATGTGCTTAATTCTTTTCAATTAGGCAATAAATCTTTAAAATTTTCCGCTTGTTTAATTAATGTTAACTGGTCTAGACCAGCCATGTCCAAACTGTGGCTCAGGAGCCACATGCAGCTCTTGAATGAAAAATTGTGGCTCCCAGAAGAATGTCAGCAAATCAAGTGAGGAAAGCAGCCCCAGCCTAGGAGTTCAGGAGGGGGTTGGGACAGTGGGGAAAAGCACAGCATGGTCAGGAATGGTGAGGAGAAGTGCGACATGGTCAGGATTTTAAATAACTCACCACTAGCCATCAGTCTTCTACATCGAGCAGCAGCTAAGTTTTTACTGTATAGGCCTAATTTTCATGGTAACCTTAAGTAATTATTAGAATCTGGCATTATTAGGATCAATATTTGTCCTCTTTTTATGGTAAAATTAAAGTGTGCAATGAATTTTAAACTTAGTAATTTTGGAGTAGGTGAAAGTATATGTCTATATGTCTCAGTTCAGCTCTCAAAGATTTAATCAACTTGTGTGGTTCTTGAGTTCCATAAGTTTGGCCACCCCTGGTCTAGACATTGCAGTCCTTGCTCAGACAAAACTATTATTGCTGATTTTTCTAAGTAAGGAGTGCTAAGTCCCACCTAAGACAAATAATAGCATATTTGCACTGATTGAAACTTGATTTGACCCCAAGCAATCTATACTAAATATTTTTAAACTATTTGCTTAGGCTTGGTGGTATTCTACAAAAGCAAATAGTCCTTTTGGAAAATAACGTCTTTATCTAAAAAGCATATACTTGAAGAAGGTAATGAATAAATTCTATTCAGGAAGTTATATAGTCATTAAGTAATTAAGTCCTAACCAATTTCCAGGTTCAGACATTGCTTTTGAGATCCACAATGGATGTAATTCCAGGATTTTTTCTTCGTATTAATAAAAGTGATAGATTTAACTTTCATTGTATTCATAAGCTATGTCTACATTACTCAGCATTTTTGAAAAAAACTTTTTTTGGAATAAGTATTTTGAAATAATTATCTTGAAAAAAATTTTTTTTCAAAAAATGCTATTTCAGGACAACAGTCTAGGGATGGCTCATTCTCCCAAAATACCACAGCTTTTTTTTTTTTTCCCAAAAAGGAAAGTTTACACTGGACTTTCTTATTTGGAACAAAGCAAGTCAATGCATGAGATAAGGAGGATTTTTTTGAAAAAAAAAAAGGCTTTTCTGTGTCAGCAAGGATTTTTAAAGTATCGGTGAACACAGGGGTTGTACCTTATGACTGGAGAATTGCTAACATGGTGCCTATTTTCAAGAAAGGGAGTAAAAGTGATCCAGGTAACTACAGGCCTGTCAGTTTGATCTCAGCAGTATGCAAGGTCTTGGAGAAAATTTTGAAGGAGAAGGGTACTTAAGGATATTGAGGAAAATGGTAACTGTGATAAAATACAACACCGCTTTACAAAAGTGAGATCATGAATGACCAACCTGATCTCCTTTTTTGAGAAGATAACAGAATTTTTTGGATAAAGGGAATGCGGTGGAACTAATTTACTTCGATTTCAGTAAGGCATTTGATACAATTCCACACAGGGAAGTATTAGTTAAATTGGGAAGGATGGGGATTAATATGAAAATAGAAAGGTGGATAAAGAACTGGTTACAGGGGAGACTACAGAGGGTCATAGTGAAAGGTGAACTGTCTAGCTGGAAGGAGGTTACGAGTGGAGTTCCCCAAGGATCAGTCCTGGGACCCATCTTATTCAACCTTTTTGTTACTGACCTTGGCATAAAAAGTGGGAATGTGCTAATTAAGTTTGCGGACAACACCAAGCTAGGAGGTATTGCCAATATGGAGGAGGATCAGGATAGCATACAGAATGATTTAGATGACCTTGTAAAGTGGATCATTAGACATAGGATGAAATTCAACAATGGGAAGTGCAAAGTCATGCACTTAGGAACAAATAACAGGAATTTTTCCTATAATTTGGGAATGCATCAGCTGGAAGTGACAGGAGAGGAGAAGAACCTGGGCGTACTGGTTAATCACAGAATGACAATGAGTAGCCATTGTGATGTGGCAGTGAAAAAAGCTAATGCGGTCCTGGGGTGCATCAGAAGGGGTATGTCCAGTAGAGATAGGGAGGTGTTAGTACCATTATACAAGGCACTGGTGTGACCTCACTTGGGCTGTGTTCACATGGCACTTCTCTTTCGAAACAACCTTGTTGTTTCGAAACAAAAAAAAACATGTTCACACGACGCACAGTTGGTTCGAAACAAGGG
>ML682060.1:30656248-30748515 GCA_007922195.1 Podocnemis expansa
CCCCCCCCCAAATGCTTGCCCCATTGATCACCCGACTCCAGGGAAATCTGTCTAGCCCCTAGTTACAGCGTGAGATTAATTGCAAGAACAGAGGCTCAAGAATATCAAAGTATTTTTCCTCTTCACATTAAAGTAACCGTAAAGCCAACCACTTTAAGGAGTCACAAAACTAAGTATTTAATGCTTATATCAAGGTGCAAGAATCATACTGCAGAACTCCTATCCAGACTGATGTTTTTACATTGTGAGTTGCAAACGGAAGCACACCTCCAATAAATTTAATGTAGTACTTATGGACAAGATTAAAATCAGTTTTAACACAGTAAGTTCCTCCACAGAATTCACTCATTGTTTGACACACAGAGGGATGGGCCCTTGACTACATGAAGTCTAACAGAATTTGAGGTGTTGGCTTCTAAAGGAAAAGTAATCTCTGTCAGCAGTATTCTCCCCATGACTTGAAGTTAGGGGTGTGGTGCAGGGGGGGATGTCTGGGAGGGTATAGGAGGTGCTCAGTCATTTGCTCTAACACTGTTTCTAGCCGACAACTGGGGGGCACAGGCGGAGTGTACAGAAATCCCTGTCTAGCCTCAGTTTTGAGCCTCACTGTGTAGTATTTAAAAAAAAAATCACAGACATGCTCTTTAGATTATATACACACAGGAAAGGAAAAATCAGAAAAAATAAGAGCTGCTGGTTTTTATGTGCAGATCTGCCTGAAACATAACCTTTTACCTAAAATGCAAATTTCTGGAAACATCATATCCTACTATGTCTGCCATAAACCACAGATTAACGTTTTGTTTGCTTTTATGTGAAATACACATCAAATGGGGGGTGGGAGGGCAGAGTAGATGTTTGTGACTATCAAATGCTCCACCCAAGAGGACAGCACCTATTCTTGAATGCAATGATCAGTTTTTTCCTAAATATACCAAAATAAAAATAACCATAGAGTATATAGGCAAAAGCAAGCTGCTTGTTTTCTATGATTTGATAAACTAACAAATGGACAAATATTGCAATCCTTACTCCATCAAATTTCCCACTGACTTCATTTAAAGCATAGGATCAGGCCCAGCCCAGCAGCTACTTTAGAATAGCTAATACTTGCACATCTGTGTATCTTACTAAAATTTAAGGACACATCTATAGTGGACTAATCTCTTCTTGGAAGGGAGAAACAAACTGAAAAAAATCACACTGGGAAAAGGAAAATCTTACAGATTCAAACCTCCTCACAATCAAAAGTGAACTTTGTTGGACCTGTAAACAAAAGATTTGTTGTCAAAAGCCAAGATTCATTAGCAGGAATAAAGATCTGGCTTAGCCCAGCCATTAGGGAAACAACTGTCCCCAGAAACTTTAAGCCAAGCAGGGCAGCAAAGCAGGAAGCAAAGAAGCAGTCACAGGTTTCTCTCTGGGCACTTCAGAGACCCCATCAAGGTGAAGAAAAGCCCCAACCCCTCCAAAAAATAAGATTAAACCTCCCCCAAAATCAGGTGCAGGGAAAGGGGAGAGGACCTGAGCTGGAGGCTGGAAAGAAGCCCGGGGTGAGGAGCCGAAGCAACAAAACAAAGCGAAACCACGTGTAGCACTGCAGCTGGAATGCCTGGAGCACGGAGCAGGGCAGGACAAAGAGGAGGAGTCTTAAAGTGACACAGACTCCTGGTTTTCTCTGGTAACCCTGAGCCTGACCAGCCCCCAGCCGATCTTCAGGGGCTCTGCTGCCCCCCCAGCTGCTCTGCTGGCCTGGCCCCGCTCCCTACTTTGACAGCCTGGGGCCGCCCGGCCCCTCCTCCTCCCCCAGCTGCTCAGCTGATCCGCTCCCAGGCCGGCCCCGCCCCCACTCCCCTGGCTGAGCCTCAGCTGCTCTGCCGGCATCTCCCTCCCGTGCGCGGGGACTGGAAACCCCTGCGCGGGGAGGGGTGTCTAACGTGCGCGGCCGCGCTGCCGCGCACCTTAGAGGGAACAGTGCCTGGATGTATACAATCACATTTTGCTTTGTTAAAACATACATTGTTTGCTTGCACCTACTTTGCCAAGCAAGTCAGCTCACTCTGCATAAATAACATGTCCTCTTAATCACCCCCCCCCCAATTTTTTATCAGCTGCAAACTTTATCACAAATAATTTTATCTTGTATTTCAGGTCACTGATAAAAATTTAAAAATGACGAGGAAACTTTGCTCTTCAGTAGTGACGGAAAGAACTGTTATGCATTGCTAAGTGACTTGTTTTTATAAAATTTAACTGCTAGTTGTAAGAGAGGACTACATGAAACATGTACTTGCCTATCTCCTGATTTAAAATCAAATGCTAGATTTCTAGATAGGTCAGTAAATGACTCATAGACTTTAAGATCAGAAGGGACCAGTAAGATCATCTAGGTATACCTCCTGTACAATGCAAGCCTCAAAACCACACCCACCCACTCCAGCAATAAGCCTCTAACCTATGATGGAGTTATTTAAGTCCTCAGATCATGATTTAAGAACTTTAAGATACAGAGAATTCACTGGTAAGTGAGCCATGTCCCATGCTACAGAGGAAGGTGAAAAAACCCCAGAGCCCCGGCCAATCTGCCCTGGGGGAAAATTCCTTCCCAGCCCCAACTACCACAATCAGTTAAACCCTGAACATGTGGGCAAGGCTCACCAGCCAGTCACCCAAGAAAGAATTTTCTGTAATATCGCAGTACCCACCCCAGAGGCACCACTAGTGGGGAACTCCAGGGGCCTCAGCCCCCCTGAAACTCAGGGCCAGCCCCCAAGCAGCATGCCTCTCAACTGTGTGGAAGCATACAGTTGCTCCCCCATGCAGGGAACATTCACTGCTGGCTGCGCACAGCTGGCAGTCATGGCCTCTACCCAGCTGGAAGCCAGAGTCTTCCGGCCAGTAGGGAGGAGCCCCAGGCTGGGCCTGGGAGTTTGTCAAACTCCTACCCTGGCCTGAACCTGCTCTGAGAGTGCTCAGAGCAAGGTCAGGCCAGGAGCCTCAGCTTCTGCTGGGGCTGCGCTCTCCGTCTGGCGGCCAGGTAGGGGAGCAGGGAGAGAAGTCCAGGGGCAGGCACTCCGGCCCAGTGGGGAAAGGGCACCGGGGAGGAGGTCGATCTGGGGCAGTGGGGACCAGCATCAGGACGGGGGGCTAGGGAAGGACTTGGGGAGGCTACAGGTGATGGGTTAGGGAAGGGCTCAAGGAGGTAGCAGGGGGAGAGTGGGAGGGGAACGGATCGGGGCTCCGACGACCAGTGGGGGTAAGTCTACACTGAAAATTTTTTTTGAAATAATTTAAAAAAAAACTTTGTCATGTCGGGGGAGCTGTTTCTGCTTTTTCGAAATAGGGGTTCCAGTATTTTGAAATAGCAAACTGCTATTTCGATATCAATAAACCATGTTATATTTCAAAAAGCTTCTTTTTCGAGATACCCCAAATAGAAATAATCCTATTTTGGACATGGAATAGGGTTATTTCAAGATAGCAGAGCTTCCTGTGACGTTCCCCTGGGACTGAGCTTCTTCCCAGGATTCCAGGCAAAGGAAAAAGAGCCTGCCTTGGCTAATGGCTGGGCAGGATTCCCTGCCTCCTGGACAGATCTTTCTGGAACCGGACAGCTCTGCACAGAGCAGCCATGTTGGAGCAGACAAGGCAGCACTGATGGAGAGGTCCCTCCTGGACCCACCAGGAGATCCTGGACCTCCTGGCTGTGTGGGGCCAGGAGGACACGCAAAGCTCCCTGACTGCACACCACTGCAACAGGGAGGTGTACGCTGGCATAGCCAGGAGCCACCAGAGGGACACTGAGCAGGTCAGGGCTAAGGTGAAGGAGCGCCAGTAATCCTACCAGCAGGCCAGGGAGGTGAAGGACTGAACTGGCGCTGAGCCCACCAGCAGCTGCCAATACTATGAGGAGCTCCACTCCATCTTGGCCCAGGAGCCCAGCACCCTCCCTGCAGGTGTGGTGGACTCTGGCAAGCCAGCGTCCCTGGAGGAGGAAGTGGCAACCACCACGTCAGGGCAGCAGCCCACCCAACCACCCACCCAACCAGCCAAAAGCCCTGAGCTGATCTCTGCTCCACCACTGATGGAGTCCACAACATTGGAGGAGCAGGAGGAGGCTCCCCCCACCGAGGAGACCACCGAGGGGGCTTTGCAGCAGGCATCTGCAAGACATGCTGGTGAGTACTCGCTCCTCCCCAGGCTGCGGGCTGGGCTGGGCACACCTATGGGTGGGGGGCACTGCAGGGGGACCAGGCACAGGGTCAGGCAGCCTTGCAGGGGTGGGTAGAGGCTCTTGCAGGGGGACACAGGCTGGACGCACCAGAGAGTTCCCTACCCTGACCCCCATGTTACAAATGCCCTCAGGTGTCTGCCTTTTAGTAATGTCCAAAGCTAGCGAACAGCCCTATTCCCCTCCCCACACACCTCCCCCCAGCCCCACACCTCATGTCAAGCTCTGAAGAGAGTACTGGGAGGCTCTGTCCTTTCCCAGGTGGAGGCAGAGCTGGACACAGTGGTTCTATGTGCAGAGCTGGACTGTCAGGCCAGGCATCATGGCACAGACTGTGCTGGCACATGGCCTCTAGAGAAGGCTTCAGAGCACAGTTGCTGCTTCACTGCCACCACGGGCACTGCACCTGACCTGCGGGGGGCGGGGAGAGGTGTGGTGTTTTGGACTACCTAGGGTCATTGGGGTTGTCATAGTGATAAATGGGAGGGTCATTTAAGTGCTTGGGAAACCTGTCTGTCGGGTCCTCTCTCACTCAGTTCTCTTTCAATAAAGACTCCTTACACAGCTCTGAATATGCTGCCTCTCCTTATTGGATTATAATTTCCCTAAAACTCTACAGGAGGGAACAGCCCAGAACTGGGTACAGTGGGACACCAACCTCAAGGAAGGAGGCAAGGAAGTATTGGGACGGGGGGGACAGGAGCGCCCCCAAGCCAACGGAGCCCGCACACAAACAGGCACCCATGTTTTCTGTTTCTCTTCAGAGCCAGCCCAATCACGAACATCTGCTGGTCCTTCCAGGGTGATGCCAGGCCAGCGACAGTGGAGGAGTAGGAGGGCGCCATGGTCCCGGGTGGAGTAATTCAAAGACCTTGTGTGCTGTACCTGGAGCACAGATGAGCGAATGGAGCTTTGGCTGGAGCAGGAATTCGCCAGCCGCAGGGTGGAGCAGGGTCTCTGGGAAGCCCAGAACAGGCTGCTGGAGACAATGGTGGAGCACCTTTGGGAGCAAAGCCAGAGTCTCCAGCGCCTGGAGCAACACCACTGCTTCCCACTCTGCCCTGCCCTCCTCTCCACCCCAACTCTTCCACAGCATTGTGTGTGAACTCGGGGTGGCTGCCTGCAAGCCTGAGATCGAGCAGCTCCTGGCCCATAGCCGTGGTCTCAGCCCTCCTCCCCAGCACCCCAGCAGAAGGCACCTCCCCAAACTCCCCCTTCCCTTAAAGACCCCACTCACACGCCCCCAAATCCACCTTTGCCCCACCAAACCCTTTTGTAAATGAAATCCTTGAACCCATATCATCAAGTGCAAGTTGTCTTTTATTGGTGTGAGTTAGCTAGGGAGATGGGTAGGAGGTGGTGGGAGGGGGTGGCCTTGGACAGGTGCTGGTGGGGAGGTCCTGCTGTGGAAGTGTGGTGTCAGGTGCGCCCCTCAGTTCTCCTCTCACTGAAGGTGGGCAGCCAATGCATCCCTGATGGCCTGGGCCTGGCAGTAGGCCTGCCACAAGTGGTGCAAGGTGTTCTGGGGCTGTTCGTAGTCCCTGGCAAGCTGTTGTGTCTCAGTTTCCCAGACTTGAGGGACCCTTCCCGCCCCCCGCAACTCGCACAGGTTGTACAGACAACAGCAAGTGCTGACAACCTATAGGATGTTCTGCTCGACAAGCTGCAGGTGGATCATGATGGCCCTCCAGCAGGCTTTGAGATGCCCGTAGGCTCACGAAACCACCGAGCATCACTGGTGTAGCCTCTGGTTAAAAACATCCTTGGTAGCATCCATGTACCCTGTGTAGAGCTCCATGAGCCACGGCATCAGCAGGTAGGCTGCATCCCCCAGGATCACAATGGGCACCTGGACGTCCCCAAAGGTGATGTTGTGCTTGGGGAACAGGGTACCTGCCTGCATCCTTCTGTGCAGGGAGGAGTTTCACAGGATATAGGCATCATGCACCCTCCTCGGCCAGCCCACACAGATGTCCTGGAAGATGCCACAGCGGTCAACCAGGGCCTGCAGGATGATGCAGCTGTAGCCCTTCCTGTTAATGTACTCATGGGCGCGGTGGTCTGGGGCCTGGATAGGGATGTGCATCACATCCAGGATCCCTACACAGTTGGGGAACAATAAGTCTCTCAAGGCCATCAAGGGTCTCCTCCAGGATTCTTGGGATGATGAGGCAGGGTAGCAGGACCTGGCTGATCGCGTGGCACACATCCATGAGGGGGGGCCCCATTGTGGACTTCCCAGTCCCAAACTGCTGAGCAATGGAATGGTAGGAATCCAGGGCTGCCAGTTTCCAGAGCGCTACAGCCACTCACTTCTCCACGGGTAGTGCGGGTCACAGGGGGGTGTCCATTTGCTGCAGAACTGGAGTAGGCTCCTGGACCAGCGTGAGGAAGGTCCTCTTGCTCATCCTGAAGTTCTGCAGCCAGAGACAGTTGTCCCAGGTGGTCATGACGACATGCTCCCACCACTCAGTGCTGGCCTCATGTGCCCACAGGCGACGAGGAACAGAGTGCAGCATGGTAAGCATGGTGGCCCTGTGGCTTAGCAGGATGGGGTGCATGGTGGCCTGCAGGCTGCGTATGATGAGGCCGTCTGCCCCACAGAGGAAGCAGCCTTCCCAGATTGTGCCAGGTCTCCTGCAGATGCCTGAGGAACTGCTAGAGTGGAGTCTGAGCCATGAGCTGTTCACCCTCCATTTTGCCAGGCACACTGGAAAAACAGCTGACTCACTGACTCTTTTAAAGGGCTGGCCGGGGAGGGGAGACCTTCAGCTATCCTACATTTCGCACAATGCACAGGTTGATCCAGCATCCATTTCAATATAGAGAGCCAAGTGTGGACTCTCTGTTCCGACTTTCTTATGCGACCTTTATTTTGAAATAATAGTCCTGTGAAGACTTGGTCATTCAAAATAGTTATTTTTGATTTAAAATGGATATAGCTATTTTGAAATAGTTATTCTGAGATAAATGTGGCAGGGTAGACATAGCCTGGGAGCCTGGGCCCCACCTAATCTTTAAGTCTAGCAGCACCCCATCTAACCTTCTTTCTTAGGCCACTTGCATATCAATCATCAGTAGTCAAAGATCAAAGATCAGTCAATTTCCAAAGTAGGCCACCCCATCATCCCACTTCCTTCATAAACTTATCAAGTTCAGTTTTGAAAGCAATTATGTTTTTTGCCCCCACAGCTCACCTTGGAAGGCTATTCCAGAAATTTACTCCTCTGATGGTTAGAAACCTCTGCTTAATTTAAAGCCTAAATTTCCTGATGGACAATTTGTATCTATTTGTTCTTGCGTCTACATTGGTGCTGTACTCAAATAATTCCTCTACCTCCCTGATATATATCCCTCTGATACATTTATAGATGGCAATCATATTACCCCTCAACCTTCTTTTGGTTAGGCTGACCAAGCAAAGCTCCTAGAGTCTCCTCTCGTAAGGCAGGTTTCCCATTCTGTGGACCATCCTTGTAGCCCTTCTCTGCACCTGTTCCAATTTGAATTAATCTTTTTTAAACATGGGGGACCACAACTGCATGCAATATTCCAGATGGGGTCTCATCAGTGCCTTGTGTAGCAGCTCTAACACCTCCCTGTCTCGACTTGAAATACCTCTTCTGGTGCATTCTAGGAATGCACTACTTTTTTTCCAAGTTGCATTGGTGGCTCATAGTCATCCTGTGATCAGCTAGTACTCCCAGATCCTTTTCTTTCTCAGTCCCTTCCAACTGATGCGTCCACAACTTATAGGAAAATTCTTATTTGTCCCTAAATGCATGACCTTGCACTTCCCATTATTAAATTTCACCCTATTCCTGATACTCCCATTTACAAGGTCAACCAGATCTTTCTGTACGATATCCTGATCCTTCTCTGTCATTCGAATTTGGATGTCTTTTTCACAGACTTTGCAGGCACACCTACCTGCAACAGACAAGGTGAAAACATGGAGTTTGTTGTCATCAGAAAGAAAGCAGAACAGTGACTCCATCTAGCCATGCTAAATATCACAGTACTACACAGACTTCTTCAGCTGTGGTTTCAAAGCAGCTCTCAATTTAATACAATCGCCATGGACGCCTGCAGCTAGATTCTTTCCATATCACAGCTTTTATTTCTTATTTATTTTATTTGCAATGCCTGAGGATCTTGCTGAAGTGCCTTACTAAGAATTTTCTTTGGGATTTGAAGGAGCTCCTGACTGGTGTAGCAAAGGTAGCAAAGCTGGGTCTTGCAACAACAGCTCCAACTCAGCATATTGGGTCTGTCAATGTAGAGTCAGGGCAAAACACAGCACCTCTGCATCAGTTCTATGCTGACACATTGTATCAAACCTAGATATATGTTTAATTTTTGTAGTGCTTTCTCATACATTATTTTCTCTACTCCCGTAACTATATTTGTTGTTCGTCTCTGGTATAATACCAAGTTGTTGCTATTTTTGTAGTTTGAGATGCCTGGAATTGTGTGTAATTTTGTAGATGGGATATCATCACTGCAGAATGCTCTTTAATCTGAATTGAAATTCTACTGCATTTTAGTCCACTGCCACATAACTTTAGAAATTTTTACTCAAATGATTGACAGATGATTTAGAAATCAGTCTTTTTCATGTAGATCCATTCTATTGAGTATCTGCTTTAGATTATTTTCCTCCTGCTGCATTATTTTCATTTCTCACAGTAAAATTCATGGCCATATTTCTAACTTTTCTAGTTTTGTTTGTATTACTTATATGTATTTAGTAAGGAATGGAATTAATGCTACTTCAGATGATCCATGTTAAGGATTTAAATAGGGATTAAGAGGTGTGGAGAACTGTATGGATCTGCTGACCAGGGGTGCATTTCCTCTAAGAGCTCAGCCTGACAACAAAGAGAGTTAAATCTGCAGCTTTTTGAGCCATGTCAGGTAATATGCAATAGGCAAATTGCAGTAGTAGCATGCACACTGTATGGTGTGCCCTCTTCTTTCAATATTCATCACTGTGTACACACTATGGCAATTTTCTGCTTGCTAAGGGTGCAGCAATCTCGCAAACTATTCTTTCCTTGGCTGCTGAGCCATGTGCTTTCTGTGATTTTTCTCACTGTTCATTGTGGGATGCATAGCTAAAGCAGGACTCATTCAAATTTAAGAACCCAAAAGAAAACCATACTTCCTTTCTGAGTGGGCTAGCACCATTCTGGAATTGCTGTTGGACAGCATGGACCCACCAATGCTCCATGATGCTAAGCTGTCATCTGCAGCTAAGTAGAGACTGCTCGGACTGTATTTCAGCATTCAAGTCAAGATGAATTTTGTTTTGGATGTTGCAGCAGCATCCACTCTTCCAGCAGTACCATGAGCTTCAGCAGGAGGGGATGTGGGATGGGGAAGAAGAGGAGGATATCAAGCAATTGACAGCATAGAACCACTTCTTGGATCAGCTTCACAGTGTGCAATGCCACCTCTTGGATTGGGAAGCCAGCATCGACTGGTGGAATAGGGCTGTTATGCAAACCTGGGATGACTAGCAGTGGCAGGAGAATTACATGACATTGAAGGTAACCTTTTTGGAGATATGTGCTGAACTAATCTTGGAGTTGAAGCAGCAGCATAAGCATACCAATGTAAGGTGCCCATATTCATGAAGAGGTTGGTCCAATGTGACAAAATGTCCTGCTTCATTTTATATAGGCACCTCTTACCCATCACCCCTATCTTGAATTTTCACACTTACAATCTGGTCACCCTAAGTGAGTCACCATTGCCAGCAGGAAGTTGGCCACACCCAAATACCACCAGTCTGTGACAAACCAATTCAGCATGGGTCGATTAACTGGTGGAGCTGTTGTCATGTAGGTGTGTGATTGTATGGAACATGTACTGTCACATCAGGTTAAAAAGCTGGATAGTCCTAAAGAGATTATTGATGGTTGTGCACCATGGCATGGGAATTCCTGAACCATATAGGGGAAATTTATGGGACCCACATGACTATTATTTTCCTTTCCTGTCAAGGATCAGAGTTTATAAACAGAAAAGGGCACATCTCCACAGTGTTCTAAGAGTTGGTTAGCTACTGTGGTAGGTCAATAGACATGAGGACAGCATGGTTTGAAGAGTCCTTGATTCTAGGGTATTTTGAAACCCAACTCTATTACTCCTAATGGGAAAAAAATTGCCCCTAGGAATGCTATAGACATTGCTCTATTTATCCTGGGCAGCTTGGCTTATCTTCTACTTCTCTTATTAATGAATCCATTCCCAGACCACTTGACAGAAGGGAAGAATTGTTTGACTCTCACCTCAGTAGTTGCAGAGTGGCAGTGAAGTGTACATCTGGCCACCTGAAAGGAAGGAAGTACAGATTGTGTAACAGTTGGAGGCAGCACCAAAAAGAACACCGTAGACCATAGGCACATGTCATTTTTTGCATAATATTTTATAAAGAAAGGTAGAAAGGCTGAGGTGCAGAGACTTGCTCAGTGGCTTACGCTGCCAACAAGCCATCTGGTATATTGTCAGGAATTCTTATTGCTATTAATTTGAGTCTTCAGCCTGAAACTGAAGTTGTAAGTCAAGCTGTAAATCCCTGAAAGGGTATGATTACTTGGATGGATTGTGAGTAGTTCAGTGTTGTTTGTGCATATTAGAGACACATTATGTTAGTCTTCCTTTTACTTCAGTAAAATTTTATGAATTACATAAAACTTAATGATAAGTTCCAGCGGGGTAGACATGTTAGTCCATATAGCAAAAGCAATGAAAATCCTGTTGCATCTGACTAAGCAGGTTGCAGCCCATGAAAGCTTGTGCCTGAAGAAGTTTGTTAGTCTTTAAGGTGCCACATTGTTTTTGCTATAAAACTTAGAGATTGTGTGTGTAAAAGGCATTGTCAAGGCCTTAGGAATTCAGTTTTTAAGTCTTTTATTATTAAACAACAATCTGTTTATGGACCTAATATAAATAAAGGTTTAAATGCTAATCAAACTGTTTTTAATTATGAAACAGTATTTTAACAACAACCTACTGCCAAACAGTAACAAAGAAACAATTAATTAAAACAATACTGAAACAAAACGTCAAACTGCAACAGTAGTAGGGTAGGGCATAACATGAGGGTGATGCTTAATGTCAGAAGTGAGTACACACCTTGCCTCTTTCTCGTTTGTGAAACTTTCCTGCCCGTTCAAACCACAGATGTCAGAGTAACCCAGAACACCCCTAATTCCTAATAAACCTAAAATCCTCCTCACTACACTCTCATTCTCATGCAGTTATGCCTGTCTAACTGGCCATGGGTGTAGAACTGGAAGCATTTAAGCTACCAAGAAGTTCTGAATCTTAAAATTTGGCCTTCGGAATCTCTCTCCTACCTTTCTTTATATTCTAGGTAACTGCATGTATCCCAACCACCTACTCCTCCCTAGCACTGCACATGAATCTGCCTAAATGTATCAAGAGACTACAACCTTCACACCTGGCAAAGAATCCAGTCATAACTAACTCAGCTATCTATTTTCCTAATGATTGAATCTCCCACCTGTCTCTTCCTAATAACTGGGATTCCCTTCCATGAAAAGGTATTTCCCGTGTATGGTTCCCATGGCATCACCTGGAAGATGAGTTCCAACTGTGAAATCATTTCCCTTGACTCCAGTTTGATGTTCTTTTCCCCTGAGACTTTCATCCTCTCAACAGTACAGAGGCTTTCAGACTGAAGACTGGACCACTCTAATGTATCTAAGGAAGCCTCATCTATGTGTCTTTGTCTCCCTTAGTTCCTCCAGTTCAGTCATTCTGGTCTCAAGATCCTGAACTTGGGCTCTGCGGGTCATGGACTCTTTACACTGAATGCATACATGCATCAACCTGCTCACATGGCAGGTAATTATACATAAACATTCAGTGCAATAAACTGGACAGGATCCACTATACTGCAGAACTTCTGTCTGAATTCTTTCTCCACCTATAGCTCTATACTGGAGTAGCTGTTTGGTAGTGATAGAGGTGTTTATTACCCTATGTTTAGAGTATGTTAAGTGTATCTGTCTCTCACACTCCTTTTCTGAACTCCTTTTCCAAGTTACCCTTTTCACTAGCACCTATATTAACCCTTCACAGTCCTGCAAAGGCACCTATTCTGCTTCCAGCTCCTCTAGAGTGGAGATCTGTGTCTCTCTCCCTCCTGACTTGGGTCTTTCCAGGCTTCACAGTTCTCTGTCCACACTCTGTTCCCGAGAAAGAAGACTGCCTAAACTACCTACTATCTACTCTTTGCTTTCTCCTCAGAAGTGATGAACAGCTGTAATTGCCAACAGTCACAACTTGCCATACAGTTTCTTGCCACACAGCTTTCTCTGAGTAAGCATATTTATTCTAAAGGTGAAAACAGTACTATAATGGGATGCACTTGTCTTTCATGAACTTTGTATGGTCTGTGTATATGTGCTGCATTTTTTTGCTCTGTTCTGGTGGATCTTTGGTGACTCAGCTCTCCAGCTGAGTCTTAGACATAGTCTCTATATAAAGATAAAAAACCCCAACCTCTTTCTAGGGTACAAGTCCTACAACATAGGACCTATGTCAATACCCTGGGCTGGACTATCTTGGAGCCCCTTTGGGCCCACTCTTAGATTGTCCCTGTTCTTTAAGAAGATCTGGCTCTTCTGTGGGGCCACATCCTCCAGGGATCCCTCGTTGGAAACTCTTCATTTCTGTGGGCCTTTCTGGCCTCCAGCTCTTCAGGCGGACAATTAAACAGTTCTGTTCCCCTTCTGCCAGTATATACCATTCAATGTACAGGCCACTCTTACTGGTTGGTAGAAGGTATCTGGTCCCACCTTCTACTCCAAGTCCCACATCAGAACACTGTAGCTAGCAGCTGTTTGCTGTGTTCCCAAGTCCACATAACTGGGCCACTTGCCCATGGCACTCTGTTCATCCTTACCTCATAGTCTTTTCTTTACAGAGTTCCTGTAATCAGCCTAGTGCTCCATTTTGCTCTCCTTGGCTTCTGCCCACACTGATTTGTCTGAGGCCCTGCCAGGCACACCACACTTCAGCTGGCCAAGCACACCACCCCTGCCCCTTCAGCTCCAGCAAGGAATTGATCTCACTGTGGCCCTGCAGCTCTTCTTACACTAGCCTGCTGGGCCCTGATCAGTTGCCCCCTGCCACCTCTCTGATTGACTACTTTTGAGACAGCTCTTTGGGTAGTTTAGAGGACCTCTCTACTGGAAGGGCTGCAGTAGGGCCATGAGGCCTCCAGCAGGAGGCCTCCAGATTATTTCCACTCTTTCACACTTACAAAGAAATAAAATTAAGATAATGAAAGACCTTAGATGCATACTTATAAGGTTACCAGAGATCACTCCCACTCCAGCAAGAACTCTGGGAGGTGAAGGTGATCAGTCTTTCAAATTCCACACAGGAGGTTTTCTGTGGTTACAAATTCATAGCAACATTTCCTCTGGACAGAGTACATGAAAGTATATTCTTTTGATTATACAGGTTGGGTATTTGGTTCACAGAGACCATGAATGGGTAATCAATACTCAGTGGTTTTCTACTCATGGCCGAGCTTCAAAGGTCGGGCTAGAAGTGGAAATTTGCATTCACTTCCCCAGGTATTTCTTAAAAAAATCCACTTAGCTCTTTTTGCCCCAGAATTTCCTTCTTCTCTGGTACATTGCTAAAAATAGTCCTTTGAGGCTCACAACACTTCCCAAGATTTATATTAGCCATATCTCGCCACTAGAAAAACTGCATCCAGTCCCAGAATAATACATAAACTTGTCGTTAATGCAATAGACTACAAAGATACTTACACTTAATTCAATCAGACTTTACAATATTTCCAAAAATTTCCCTATCTGTTTCACTAACCACGTTTCTTTTCCTATAAACAGTCTCAATAATATTTGCATTTTGTACAAAGAATGTTTTTATTATTCGAATCCTAGATGGTAGGGGTTAGGGTAGAGGCTGTGGCTGCACCATGTTGCTGGATGCCATTTTTAGCAGGTGAGGGTGTTCCTGGAGGTGATGGATGAGGTTCATGAGGCAGAACAGATAAGGAAAAGAGAATGGAACATATTGATGATGGTGATTCTTTACTGGAATTACATAGTATTAATATTTACTGATAAACAGACCTGTACTGATTATGAGAGATAATAGTTTCTTTACAAATAACATTGTTACATAATTACAGTTTTACATGTAGATGTATTTTAGTACAAGTGGGGGGAAAGTGTTTCCTTGGCTTGTGTTCTTGACTGTATTTATCCAAATTGAAATGTAATTTAGATGTGAAGGATGCCCTCTTTTTTTTATTCAATTTTATTTCATTCCCATGTTGAAGTAGCTTAATTACATTGATTTATACAATTTTTAATAACAGTTAATGTTAGGCTTATCTAGGTAGAAAATTAATGTCACTCTATAACTGTGTGGAAGAATGAGCTCTGTTTGTAATCTCCTAATTTAGCTCTCATGCTATCCCTGTGATATTTTAAGAAATTATTCCTGTTACTTTTATCCTGTTGCTATATTACATAATGTTTGAAAATTTGTGGGGGAAAGAATTAAAATAAGTAAATCTGGATATACTTAATCCCCGTGTTATCCTACTAGACAGATCCTCCCTTCCCTATGGTTCATTGCTGTTTTTCTTTTTGTTTATGGTCCTTTAGCCAGTTTTCAGTGCATGTGACTATGCTTCTATCCAAGCCTGTTTGAATTAATTTTTCATTACACTCTGACCTAAAGATTATGCAATTTAATCTCCTTAGGGTGCTGAGGTTTAGGATAAATGGAAAGTAAGGTGATACTTCAATTCAAATGGAACAACATATTGATTTTCTGTATGAACTCGGGAGCTGGATTCAGCAGTACTTTATCTGGAAAGAACTGTCTGAATGACTCATTGATGGGCAAGCATTCTAGTTAATTTATCCTTCAGACTGATGGGAATGGTGAACGACACAGAGAACAAGAGTTAATAAGATGTGCATATCTATAGATATAGATATTTGTATCTCACTAGATAGATTGGATTAAAAACAAAAATGTCTAACAATGTTTTAAACATTATGGGTTTATAAACTACTTCTAACACTAGATTAAAATTACATTTATTTACAGTTTTGCTACAAAAGATTATCTTAGTTTGGATATTAAACTTGGAAAACATGTAAATGAAGAGTCAAGTTATTTTTCTTATCGTAAAATAGCAAAGCTGGGTTCTATATTCTGGATGAACAGACACTGAGACCCTTCTTGCATCTTGTAAAATGAAAATCTAATGCTTTAGTGTAGATGTTTAGCTTGGAGCAGGTCTCTGAGACCTGTCACAGAGTCCAGCAGTGTGAGCCCCAAGGTCTACACCACTGTTACACAGCCCTGTAGCCCTGCAAGCTTGAGTTAGCTGACACAAGCCAGCTTTGTGTGTTCTATTGCAGTGTAGATATTCCCTGAGCTTCCAAACAGTTCCATATATTTTAGCATTTATTTGTGCAAAAATCTACTCTTTTAAATGTTGTACAGCAAGACCCTATGAATGGAAAGAAGCAAACATTCAGATAGGACAAAACTGTTTGTTCAAAGGGAAGACAAATTATGAGGACAAAGAAAATAAAGTGCAGATTGGGCTTGTCAAGAAGGCAAATGCAGGTTTACATGTATCTCCTACAACAAAATCTCTTTTTGTCTTTAAAATGTTTATAGAACTAAAACACATAATAAATAATTAATGTAACTTATGTCTGATTTGCCACTGATTATGTCTGATAAAGCACTATTTTGGATTTAAAGGCTCCTCTGTAGTCACAAATAAGTAGCCAATCCACTGTACTCATGAGAGTACTGTAGCAGAGACTATAGCCACATATCTTTGACTGTAATATCAGTTTTCCAAATGTTATTGATCTCTGTCTGTCATGGATTGTATTCTAATACCATATGGGAACTCCAACCTGGAACTAGAGTCTTGGGGGAGTAATGATTGTGGATTCTGAGGTATATAAGCAACTCCAGAGGGTGATTATTGGGCAAGGCCAGGTTCACAAAGCCCATATAAAGGGCCAGTTTGAATTGATTAAAATGTCCTTAATTTGATCCATCACATTGACAAAAGATTGTACCCAAGAGAATAAACCTCTGCTGGAAAGGTTTAGAGCAACATTTGTCCTGAGACTGCTTTCTGACACAAATACAGTACCAGATGAGTATTTTGCTGAAGTTCTACATCATTGATAGATGCTGAAAATGATTTTCAATCTAAAATACATTGAAAGAGTTGCACAGACTAGTGTTTATAAATTAGCTTCTTGTAGGTTTCTGGGGTCATAGTCTATTGGTGCTATCCCTTAAATAAGAAGTCTAAGGCAAAACTCGTGATCTGCTGATTCAGAAGGAATTACCTGACAGCTGTACTTTAATTCTCATAAATCAAGTGTAAAAGTATAATGAGACAGGAAAAAAGAATTTGAAGAGAGACAAGCAAAATAATTAAAAAAAAACAATAGAAAAATTTTTTGAAAGTACATAGAAACAGAAGCCTGCCAAACAAACAGTGAGGGTCACTGAATGATCAGCTATCTAAAGGGGCTCTCAGGGAAGACAAAGAAAGTGTAGAGAAGCTAAATTAAGCCTTTTTACTGGTTTTCTCTGCAGATGACATGAAGGAGATTCCCACACCTGAACCTTTCTTTTTACATGACAGAAATGAAGAACTTATCCAGACTGAGCTGTCATTAGAGCAGGTTTTGGAAAAAATGGATACATTACACAATAATAAGTCACTAGGGCCAGATAATATTCAGCCAATAGTTCTGAAGCAACTCAAATATGAAATTGCAGAACTAATAACTATGGTATATAGCTTATTGTTTAAATCAGATTCTATACCAATTGATTAGAAGATAGTTAATATGATGGCATTTTTTAAAAAAAGGTTGCAGAGGTAATCCTCAATTTCACAGCTGGTAAATCTAATTTCAGTTCCAGGCAAATTGTTTGAAACTATACTAACAAACAGAATGATGAGACACAAACATGAACACAATTTGTTGGGTGACGAGTCAACATGGTGTAGCAGGGTGGAATACCCATCCTCCAAGAGGGACACTGTTGGGCTCCAGCACGCCCCCTGCTGGCCAGAGGAGACCACAACCCAAGCCCCTATCTGGAACCAAAGGGGCAGGCTGAGAGGAGGGGAGGCCTATATAAGGGGATGGACTGGGCAGCCACAGGGGAGACAGAGGAGGAGACATGAAGCTGAGAGAGTGAACCCTCTGTTCCCTGGGAGACCTGAGGATGTGACCCATATACTCACCCCCTCTGGGTGAGGACCTGCTGAGGAACTTGTGGAAGAATACCATGGCTGAGACCTAACAGTGTGCTGAGGCCTAACAGTGTTGAGACACAGATAACTTAGTAGGCCTGGGGGTGAGAAGAAACTGCAATTTCTCTAGCACATCTGAAAGAGGGCCATTATAACCAACTAACTAATAAGGTATGCTGTAAAGAACTTTGCTGTGTCCGTCTGTATCCATGCTTCAAGGACAAGCTGTGTACTGAAATTTGAAGACAGGGAAGGTGTTTGGATTTGCCTGAAGAATTCTAAAAGTCAGTTTACCCAAATAAAAGAAAATCCATTTGGGCCAGCTCTATTGCAAGGCCAGAGGCCTATGGCACAGATGAATTGTGATTGGAGGTTATGTGGGGGTAAGGTGGGTCAAAAAAAAAAAGAGTTGTAATTAAAAAAATAAATAAATAATGCAGAAAGAATGGACCCAGAACTTAATTGGCTACACAGCAATAGTTCATGCCTTGTAGTATAATATGTCACTCTAAAAATAATGTACACTATTTTCAGGGCTCTTGGGTTCTTGCCCTTGGGCCCACAGCTGTGTAGAATAAAGCTCCACTCCTTACTAAGTTTGTGGCCCCAACTTACTGAGAATTCCTCTACGAACTGCAAAGGGGGAGGAAAGAGGAAGGCCCTCAGGACCTTGAATGCTGCCCTCTTCAGAAGATGCTCTTGGGCTGGTGCTATTCAACCCCTGTGACTTAGAGGAGCTGCCTCTGGTGGATAACTTGGAGGGCTTGCTGGACCTGCCTCCCCTGAAAGCTGAAGGTCTGACTTGGATCCCCCTTGTGAGGTACCCTGGGGTCTGATAAGGGAAAGTTCTTGGAGGTGGGAGGAAAGTCGGGGAGAAGGAGGAAGCAGCCCAGGGAAGAGTGGACTTTATCTGCTGAGCATCAGTGTGTTTTGGCGGGAGCACCACTGACTCAATGGTGGCCTGTGGCCAATGGATGGGGCCCTCAGCTGAGATGCAGTAGAGTGAGTGGGTCTGCATCCCCCTCCCCTCAGCTCTTTTGCTCCCAAACTTTTCACTGACCCCTCCTAACCAAAGCATTGACTGCTTGTGTTCTGCCTTGCCCTGCCTGGGGACTAGAAGGGAGGGACTATTTAGCTGTCCTTGCCCTGAGTGAGGGCTGAAGCATTGAATGTTGGATCAGCAACTGGATGAAAGTCAGGAAACAATGTAAGAATAAATGGCCATTTTCAGAATGGAAATAATATCAATATTTCCCCTCAGGGGTCTGTAATGGAATGTCTGCTGTTCAACATATTCCTAAATGATCTTGAAAAAAAGGAAAACAATTAGGTAGTAAAATTTGCAGATGACACTAAATTACGCAAAATAGTGAATTCCAAAGCAGGCTGTGAAGACTTACAGAGGGATTTCACAAAAATGGGTGACTGGTCAGGAAAATGACAGGTGAAATTCAGTGTTGATAAATACAAATAATTTCATATTGGAAAACATAACCCCCACTAAACATAAAAAATAATGTGGTCTAAATTAGCTGCTACCACTTAAAAAAGAGACCTTGGACTTATTTTGGATAGTAGCAGATGAAAAATCTAATGGACTATTATGATCCATTAAACAAGGGATAGATAATAAGACAGAAAATATCATAATGCCATCACATATATGCATGATACACCTACAAATTGAATAATGCATACAGTTTTGGAAGTCCAGCTCAAAAATGATATATTAAAAATGGAAGAGTGTAAAGAAGATCAACAAAAATGATTGTGTATAAAACAGCTTTCCTATATAGAGAGATTAAAGAGTAGGACTGTGGAGCTTGAAAAAGAGACAGCTAAGAGAAGAGATGGCAGAGGTCTCTAAAATCATGAATGGTGTAGAGAGGGCAAATAAGAAAGCGTACTATACACTTCACGTAACAAAAAAACCAGTAGTCACGCCATGAAATTAACAGGTGACAGGTTTAAAACAGATGTAAGGAGGTACTTCTTCACAGAACACAGAATCAACCCATGAAACTCATTGCCCAGGGATGTTGTGAAGGCAAAAACACATACCTAGGTGCAGAAAAGTTCCAAAGAGATAACAGTCTTAGTCCAGTTCAGCAAAACAAACAAAAAGTCCTGTGGGACTTTTACAGACTAACAAATTTATTGCATGACCTTTTGTGGGAAATATTCCACTTCATCAGATGCTTGAAAATGGAAAAACTACAGTACAGGAGGGAAAGATAAATGTAATGGGGTGGTCAGATTACTTCAGCAAATCGAACAAGTGGTATTAATTCAAATGGAGTGGAACAACAGATAGTAAAGTGGGGAGGGTAAGAGAGGTAATAATCACTGTTTGCAATGAAAAAGCTGGGCTATATTTCTATTCAAACCTGTTGATGGTGTCAAATTTTAATATGAATTCTAATTCTGAAGTCTCTCTTTGAAGCCTTGACATAGAATAATCCTATTTAAGAATTGCAACAGACGAGTGCTTCTTTGAGTTATTGGACAGACTGAAGTGATATCCTATTGATTTTTGAACATTCTTGTTTCTGATGTCAGAATTAGGTCCATTTATTCTTTTGCATTTAGACAGCCCAGTTTGTCCAATGTACAAGGCCAAAGGGCATTGTTTGCACATAATGGCATATATCACATTGGTGGATAAGTAAGTGAATGAACTACAGATAGAGCAGCTTGTTTGATTGGGTTCTATGATGGTGTCATTAGTGTAGATATGTTGGCAGAGCTGGCATCATGGTTTCTTACAGAATAGGTGCTTACCTTAGGCTATGTCTGCACACACAGTTTTATTTCGAAATAAGTCCTTTCAAAATGACATATTTCAAAATAAAACCCTTATTTCGAAAGGGCTGATTTAAGAAATAAGGAAAACCCCACAATCAAAATGGCTGTTATTTCAAAAGGGATATTCTGAAATAACGCCAATTGGCCCACTGTTTCGAAAAGTTGTTTTGAAACAACAGGTCTACACGGTGTTGTTTCAAAAGAACAGGTCTAAACAGCGTTGTTTCTAAATATCCCTTCCGAAATAATGGCTGTTTCAAAAACATCGAGGTTTTACTGTTTCGGAATGATGATTCTTATTTCAAAAGGATAGGATCCATCCTTTCGAAATAAGGAAACGTCATGTAGACCTAATTTCTTTTATTTCGAAATAACGAGTGTTATTTCGAAATAAAAGTGCCGTGTAGACATAGCCTTAGTGTTTCTGTTGTATGATCTGTAGTTGCTACTATTTATTTAAGGTAGCGGGACTTTCTGCAAGTGAGGAGAGATCTGCCTCCCAATGTTTGAGAGGGTGGGGTACCATTTTGAAGGATAGGCTATAGATCCTTGATGATATGTTATAGAGGTTTGACTTGGAGTCTGTAAGTGATGACCAATGGCTTTCTGTTGTTTTCCTTCTTGGACTTGTCCTATAGTAGTTGACTTCTGGGTACCTGTCTGGCTCTATCAGTTTGTTTCCTTATTTCCCCATGGGGTTACTGTAGATTTAAGAATGCTTGATAGAGATGTTGAAGGTGTGTGCCTGTCTGAGGGATCAGAGCAAATGCAGTTATATCTTAGGGCTTGGTTGTAGACAGTGGATCTCTCTCTGTGTCCTAGATGAAAGTTCAATGGATGTAGGTAACTTTAGTGGTCAGTAGGTTTCTGGTGTAGGGTGACATTTATGGGTCCATCATTTATGTGTACAGTAGTGTCCAGAAAGTATACCTCACATGTGGATTGGTCTAGGCTGTGTTTGATCATGAGGTGGAAATTGCTGAAATCTTGGTGGAATTCCTAAAGGACCTCCTTTCTGTGGTACCCAGATGCTATCCAGAAGTCAACTACTACAGGGCAAACCCAAAAAGGAAAACAACAGAACACCACTTCTCAAACTGTTTGAATTGTCCTTCTGAGCCACTCTTCTCTATATGTATATATGCAGCAAACACACCACCTTTTCCATTTCATGCATCTGATGAACTGGAATTATGCCCACAAAAGCTTATGCAATAAACAAATTAGTTAGTCTTTAGAAGTGTCACAGGACTTCTTTTTCTGTTTTGTCAGAAGACAGGATGCTAGGCTAGATGGACAACTGGTCTCACCATGTATGGACCTTGTTATGTTCTTATGTAACTTAAGAAAATATCATGTAGTTTCCAGTGAATATTCCTCCACTAGAACTAGTATGATAGCTCTTATCTCTAGACAAGTTGATTAGGGTTTGTTTTTTTTTACCAGTTTTGGAGTTTAAATTATAGGTATTGGAGACATAATTAAGTCATTCTTGTTTGACTTCAAGTCACATTGTCTTCAGTGGAATTCACCCAGGAGTTGAAAAAATATTTAGTCTTTCTCTTAGGCAAAGGTGATCCCTGAATTGTCAAGAACTCATGATTTGTAAAATAAACAAGGAGTCCTGTGGCACTTAAAGATTAACAAATTTATTTATTGAATGAGCTTTTGTGGGGGCAAATCCCACTTCATCTGACACTTTGAAGATGGGTGAGCTTGTAGAATGGGAGGAAATAATGCAGTGAAGTGTAAGTCATGGGATCAGGTCACACTGTAACAGCAAATGAAAGCAGTTGTTAAGATTCGAACACTGAGGAACAGCATACAGAGGAAGATGGGGTCAAATCACCTGCTGAAATGGGAAAAAAATCTAAAGTCCCTATTTAGCTTCGAAACAACACAGTCAAATTTCCAAATAAATTTTCCTGCATCTTCTCTTTGAAGCCTTGAGATGTTATCCATTTTTCTAAGCACAGCAACTAGTAAATCGTAAATGGAGTGATTGGGAAAACTGAAATGTTCACGCACCAGTTTTAGAATGTTGTGATTTCTGATGTCAGATTTGTTCCCATTTATTTTGTGCAGGGACTGTCCTGTTTGTCCACTATATAAGGCAGAGGGGCATTTCTGGCACATGATGGCATTAAGTTATTTCCAGCGTTGCCTCTTGGGCAACCTCTCTAGATTTAAACACTGGGGACATATTTCTTGACTGAAGGAATTAAGAGAAAAAAGATTGCCAATCGGTTTGATCTCTATTAATGACATGTAGACTTATCCTTATCCTACTAGTTTTGGCTTTAGTTAGCTTTGATATTTTGCAGAAGCAGTATGTTAAGTTCTGAAGAATTTTTTAGAGCTTTCTGTGCAGATTCACAACAATCTCCCTCCATCAAAGGGAGCCACTACTAAATTTATTACACAATATCCAGTGTCTCAGATATAAATTTATCCTACCTAATATACTGCAAAAATAATTTTTGGAAGAAAACCTTCTCCTCTCCTATTATACAGGAAACACAGGGCAGTCTGTAATGTTACAATCTGGGAGACTTTTGTCTCTTTGGAAGATTTAGATATCTTTTTCACTGAGAACAAATATTTGATCCAGAATATAACTATTTTGCTCCTCATAACATGGTAAAAATCAGTAATGTTTTTAAAACTGTTTTTGTAAGCTTTTCTGAGAGTAAATATTTAACTATAATATGTCATTTCAAAAGTTAAAAATACACATTCTGTTCAATTTCACAGAGGAACCTAAAGCTTCTTCCTTATACACACACATAAGAAATCATACTTACATGAATGTGTAAACAACATATGATAGTAAAATTGACTATATACACAACTAATCTGATAGAAAAAATTCCTTTTAATTAGGGATGGGAAATTTACTTCAGATCAAATGAACACACTCTAAGTCGGTGGTTCCCAACATTTTCTCTGCCATGGCACACCTTGCTACCTTTAATTAATTTGAGGTGCACTACCATATAGTTTCCAAATGAACTCATGAATATTCATGAGCCAATGAGCCAATCCAGAGCTCTAAGTAGTCTTTCAAAAAAATTGTGGCACACTTACTCAGACCCAATGGCACACCTGTGTTCTGTGGCCCACTAGTTGGGAAACACTGGTCTAAGTTAAAACAACTCCAAACCATACTTTTTAATTTTTTTTTTTTATATATTTCTGTACACCATTGTGCTTCCCATGTCCATCTGGGAAATGGTGTACTGCAAGAAATGTTCTTTTCATTTTTCTGACCTGACAGGAAGCAAGAAGTAACAGAAATCTCACACCAGAGGATTTTAGGATAGTATTTCCAGCCCAGTTTGTCAGACACAAAGATGTTGGATAAGCTCCAGATAGGGATCCAAGCTTTTCTATGCATCACTTAAAAAAAAAAAATGGAAAGCTCTACTTTATGAGGTTTGCTCTTCACAACCTATAGGAGAACAGTTTTAAAGTTGTGTATATAAATTATGTGCACAATATTTTTCATGTGGCTAATTTATGTGCACAAACACCTGATGTCTGGCTTAAAACATACGGAAGAACTCTGTGTACACTCAAAAGCTTGTCTCTCACAAACACAGATTGGTCCAATAAAAGAGATGACCTCACCCACCTCATTTCAGGTCAGGTATTTTCATGTGATTTTTTTAGTAGTAGATATTATAGGTGATTATAGTATGATAGTGTAATTCATACAGCTATATATAAAATGGCTGCCAGTATTTTCAGTATTAAATAGACTATGACTTCTATCAGTTTATTATATGTAATAAAGGCCAGGGTGAATTTCTGTCCCCACTGAAGTCAAAGAAAGTTTCATCATAGATTCTCACAGGACCAGGATTTCACCCTGCATTATAATAAAATTTCTTTGTACTTGCTCTGACAATGTCTGAGGATGCAGAGTCTACATTTTCAAAACTGAATGCCTAAAGTGAAACAGCTATCTCAAAGTGGTGTCTGGTTATCTAAGATAATGGAAGACTTTCAGACAAACTGCAGGCATTAAATCAGGTCCTTAATTTAATGGCTTAAATATGGATTTTTGTGCCTAACTTTGAAAATTTTGGCTTAATTACTTTAGGGATAAATGGGAGTATATTTGTAGAGAGATTTTTTGACTCTTCAGTTCTGTAATTCCTGAATTCTCATTCTTAAGATGGATGTGTCTCCAGATATTATTGTCTATCTCAGTGGTGTGCTGCAGCAACTACTGCAGTGTGCCACAAGAGTCCCCTGAGCCAGAGCTGCATTCGCGGGTAGCAGCCCTGGCTGGGGGATTCTCTGGAGTCACTGCAGCAGTCCCATGGGGCCCCAGGCCTGGCTAGTGGGTTCCCTGGGGCCAGAGGTACTGCTGCAGGCTGCAGCCCCATGTGGCCCCAGTCAGTAATTTCCCCAAGCCATGGTTGGTGGCCTGCTGCGGCCCCAACTGCGGGTTTTGCTAGAGCCATGGCGCCATGCAGCCCCAGCCAGGAGGGCCATTTGGAGATGGAGCCATAGGCTACAGCCCCATGCAGCCCTGGCCCAAGTTTCCCCAGAGCCAGAGCCTCAGGTGGTGTCCCAATGCAGCCCAAAATGGGGGGGTTCCCTGGAGTTGTGGGCAGCAGCACCATGAGGCCTCTGCTGGGGGTACCCCTGAGCCAGAGCCCCGGGTGGCAGCTCCAAAACAGGCTACCACGCATAAGCTTTCCTAGCACTCAAAATTGGGGGCGGGGTAGGGGGTTGCTCACTAAATTGGTATAGTAGTGTTTCTAACTGACAAGTGGAATGGGAGGTATGGAAATCCCTGGTGCCACAGCTCATGAATATTCATGTATTAATTTGAATATTCGTTATTTCTAATGGCAGTGTGCCGCAATATAATCAAAGGCATTAAAGTGCACCTCAGCAGCAAAAAGGTTGTGAGCCACTGGTCTATCTATAGGGAGAAAAGCTGTACAGAAGTTTATTTATTTATTGTACAATAGATCATCCTGTTTCCAGTACAAATGGTCTCTTTATAACTGGGTAATCTATGGAAGGACTTCTCAATCTTTTTCCTCCAACTCAGCTTTGCGTCATCTCCATTCATCTTCTTGACGGTGTATTTGGCACTTCAGTTCATCCTCAGAATCAGTTACACTTAGCCCTATTCTATACTTAGGGCTTTTTGGGCAGCAGTCAACCGCCGTTTATGCAAGGAACATAAAATTCCTTGCATAACAGTGGCAACTTTCATAACCACCATTACGCATTAGGGGAAAGCCAACCACAAATCACTCGTGGTCGGCTTTCTCCTACACCCCCTCACCCCCAGGACTTCTGGGATCAGTTTCAGAAGTAGCGCAGCAAGTTTGTACTTGCCACAGTCTGCTCTGAGAAGGGCAAACTGACAGCAATGGATTTGCTACCATCAGTATAGACATACCCTTAATAGCCTAAAAAGAAGTACCCATGACCTCCCCACACAACTCCTGTTAACTGTTTTGGTCATAAGACTAAATGACTCATGTGATGTTGTCTGGGTCTAGGGGACTGATTATGATTATTTTTCATATTAGTATTTCATATTTCTAAAAATCCATATGTCATATCCCATGCTTGGTATCAATGGAAAGGCTGTAATCTGCTAAGGGTGATTATATGGTTTATATGCAGTTATCATGCCTGTATTAGAAATTAGAAATCTATTTCTGTTTATGTGTGTTCCAAGTTGTTTGATTTTGAGGCAATCCCAGACTGGGTATCTGCAAAACTATTGTAATTGGAATGCCTACTAAGGGCACTCATGGCTGCAGTGGGCCTAGGGAGAAAGCTGTTAGCCAGTCACCCAGACTGACCATGTGACTCAAGTCCATTTGGATTTTGCAAGGACTCTAAGAGAGTGGGAGAGCCAAAAAAAAGTAATAAAAGGCAATAACCTCATCTCCATTTTGTCTTCAGTCTAAAGTCTGCAACCTGCAATCAACACCCCTCTCTGGAACTGTTCTCCGGACCTGAACAAAGGATTGAGACCACCCAGGTGCTGGGTGCATACCAGAAGAAATGGACTAATCTGCAAACTACAGATTCTTCAAGGATTTGTTTTCTATGGACCCTAAAGCATTTGTATGTATGTGATTCACTCTGACCCTTTAACATCTCTCATATTTTGTTTTCCTGCTAATTGTAAACCTTTAGTTGAAGTTATTAAAGATTGGCTGGCAGTGTGGTATTGTGGGTAAGATCCAAGCCTATATTGTTCTGGGTGATGTGGCTGGCCCCTTGCGGTCATAAGAACCTATTTCTTTAAGAGACCCAGTGACTAGATGGGGATGACAGAAGCTGATGTGCAATAAGGGGGCTGTTTCTATTTTGTTATGCTTGGTGATGACCAGAGGGGAGAATCAGAAGCATGTTTTGTTACTGACTCGTGTCAGTAAGGGAGGTAACTTATGACAACGAGGCACAACTTATCTAAAAGATAAACCTTGTCATTATATTTTTGACGATTTAGCTAAGAGTTAAACTCTGCAGAGGCAACTCAAAACCTCGTTCTTGTTTTGTGGTAATTCCAGGCACTAAATTACTTCTTCTTTTCAAACGAGCTGCTCAACGAAGGTAACTAAGATGCAAAGAATCGTGCAAAACAACGTCTGCCCAGAAACAAAATTCCAATTGGCTGAAAATAGTGAGTGACATTGTTCTGTCAGTAACAAAAACAGTAACCAGTCTAAGAACCAATAAGGTGGTGGTGTAACTTTTCAAAGGATGCCAAATATGGTAAAACAAAGCAATGGTACCTTCTAGAAACTGAAAGTGGGGTTGGGGAACAGAGATAAAAGGCTGCAAAAAGCCCATGCAAACTGGAGGGCTGTGGAAGTGTGAATCTACTGCCGAACTGAGGACTGATCACCCAAGGTTACCTGCCCAGTGACAAATCTTTTCACCAGTAAGCTCAGTGGATGAAAGTGAAACGTCCCACCTGGGATAGGATTTGTGCACCCAAATTGAATCTGAATCTGAATCAAAACTGAATCTGAATCAAATGAATAAGCCATGGTTTTAAAAGTATAAGGGATAATGCTTAACAGTACTGATTGGAGCCCAGTATCAATTAAGGGCTTAGTAATAGGAACAGGTTTAGGAATTACAGTTATACTTTTGCTGTAATGAACCTTTTGCTATCTTTTTGTTTTTGCTTTAAAACATTAAAAAGAATAAGAAAAGATGATTTATTCTAATTAGATGTAAATAAATAAATAGAGTTAGTAAAAGAAATCAGATTTGCCCAGTGTCTGTTTCAGTGTCTCATCCCCCGCAGCTGTATCCAAAGAATCCATTATCAAACAGCCAATTCTCAACTCCGAGACTGGTTTAAGTACCACCCATCAGTGGTTTGGGGACTTTGGCCCCTGGTTTTGCAGCTCGTCTTGGTTTTGGCACATACTTGGGTATTCCAGGAGGCCCAGGTCACAACTCAGTGTTGATATTTTCTGATTTACACAAAACAAGAGTAACTATATAAATTACAAGAAATGTAAAAATATTTAGAAATCTTTCTGCAAAAGCAGGGGAATGAAGATGAGAGATGCAGTTTGTCAAAAGGCTTTATTAACATTTGATTTTTGTATATCAGTGTATGGAGTATCAACACCACAGTTTATTGCTATATACATTAGATTGGACTTCTCTGCTAACTTGATACTTTGTATTGTATAGCTGCTAAACATTAAAACAAACAAACCTTAGAATTGCAGAAAAACCATAGTAAAAGTTATTACGCACAAGCAAAAGTTGTAATTTTTCTAAAAGGCATATAACAAACATGAAAACATATGAACCTTAAGCCAGAAAATGATGATTTAATCGTTCAATGTCTGTGCATGCTATATGCTCTATCAAGACTTTGTCCAAACATGTTATGCTTGTGTTGTGTTAAATGTATAAATGCTAGGTAAACTAACCATTGAAACATTTTTGAACAGCTAATTTTGAAGTATCAGAAACATTTTAGAATATTTTCTTTAAAATGAATGATAACTTCATTCCACATTTATATTCAAAATTAAATCTTGTTTTTGAGAGCTATTAACCAGTGTGCAAAACTCTGTACAAGTATATGCATAGAACATGCTCTTTTAAACTAATACAAAGAGCGGCAAACATAATCTGTTGAAGGCCAGACAAAGGTGAGGCAAAGGGGTTTACAAAATGCTCCATTCTACTTCATCTCCTTTCTGCAGGTCAGGCTTTCAAATATAAGTGGACAGGGCTAGATGGAAAGCAACTTTCAACAGCAACATCCTCTCCTCCAGCAAGTGGAGATTTTGCTTCTGAAGGTATTGTCACCCTCCCTTCCACTGAGTTTGCTTACATAAAATGGCCACACGATTAGAATGATATCATAGAGATAAGGTTGCCATTGTGAGGTCCAGGCCAAAGAAGTCGTGTAAGAGCACTAGGCCTCTAGAAAAATCCATTTGCCCCATGGAATTTTCCCAAGGATTTCAGGACTGATGTGCTCTTCCTTTAGACTTCTGCACTTGGGAGAAAGGTAAGGAAAGTCCTATCTCTGATGCTCACCTCTATTGATAGTTGAAAGCTACAAGACAGAGATTTCTGCATGGGAGCCAATATGAGCTTATGGCTTTTCTTGTTTGTTCTGTAATATCTAATTTTCGTGGAAAACACATTTCACCCAATTTACTAATTAATAGACTGGGTTATGATTTTAAATAGACTGAGATACTATAACTTGTAAATTTAGAATTATAATGTAAACACTCAAACAATCTAATTCTAATAGCATGAATGGAACCACTGTATTAGGTTGGTTCAACCATCTCTGAATTCCCTGACATTAATTATAATAATTGTCATGAGCTGCTGTGACAGGTTTCAATATAGAAGCAACCGATCAGCTGTAGATTCCTCAGTTGCTAAACTGAATCAACATCCTAGTTGTGATGAGTTGATGTTTCCATTGTATATACATACGAAAACAATAACAGCAAGAAATGCTTTTAGGGTTTATAATATAATTCACATGTGTAAACTTTTTCACATGGAATTACTTAGCAACAGCAAGATGTAAGATATTGTTTTCAGTTTTGAAAAATGAGACTGTAATTTACTAGTACTGCTGTTTGCAAAACAGAATTAATACAACTAACCAAGTTGGTATTTTAGGTTTTATTTCAGAAAGAGAAAGGAAAGGTCTTCAGCCCTTGGTGGCTGAAGTCCCATGATTATGATACTATATAAGGATGAAGTAGGCATTGAAATCTTTAATTGTTAAATCTTTGTCATCCTAATGAATCAGCATGCCGTGTAAATGAGATGCCAACATGATACAGAAATACTTTTTACTTTGTGTTAGATTGACGTCCTCAGCTATTAAAAGAATAGAACCCTACATGCTCAGCTTTGATTATGTATCAGCTCAGTCTTATGACACTTAATGATGCATATACCATGCTACCAACACATATCACTTAAAAAACTCTACAATTATTTTAAAAATCAACATTTATTGCTATTTATTTCTCTCAGTCCTACAACACAGGTTTTGATGTGTCCAGAAAACTACTATGTGTTGCATTAGGCTTATTTCAGTCTGGTATAGGACAGATAATACACCTGGTTGAAAATTTGAAAACTGTAAATATCTAACATCTTTTCTACTGAAATTTTGAAATTTAACCAAAAAAAGAATCTTTAAAACTGACCAATTTTAAACCAGTTTATAATTCTCAGTTTATTTTTAATACAAATATTATCTATTACACATTTGAGGCTTTCATTGATATTCCTTACAGAACAGAATGAGATCAGTATTAAAGCAGAAATGAAACTCATTTAGCATTTGAGGATTTCTTTTCCTTATTTTAGTGATGATGAGAATGCTTAATTTCTCTTGGTCAGGGACCGTTCACTAGCAAAGATTTTATTTTTCTGGGTTGGAGATTTTGTCTCCATTTGACTGTGAATTAAGTGTTATGAAACTACCATGTCTGCTCTAATGCAGGTATATTAATATTTTTTGTAGGACCTTGTCATATAGAGCCAGATTCTTCTCTAGTTGAGACAAACTAGGGTCAGAAAAACAGCACATTTCAGCATGTTGAATTTCTTCCTTTTTGTTCTGCTGTAGAGGGAGGAGATTTGAAATGAGATTTACTCCTCCAGAAGCAGTGGATATCTAAAGAATCATGTAAATCTAAGAACACTCAGAGTCCAAGAGCCATTCATGTGGTGTTAAATGTCTCTACTCACCTTTCTCAACTCATTCCTACCCTAAAATGTCACACCTCCTTAGAAGCCAGACTCCTTTTGAGGCCCTCACCAGCGGTTACCTCTGAACCCCCATAGTGAAGGTTACATTCAATGCAAAAACTCACCAGACAGGCCAATGCTGACTGAATCAGTGTCCTCACGTTAGATAATCTGTCTTCTTTTGTGTCTACAGCAGGAACAATGCCAGGCTAATCAACAATCTACTTTCACCCAAATCTCTAGGAGGTTGAGTCAAAGCCCAAAGATGTCAATGAGGTATGGATTATGCCTCAAATGTTTAGGGCCTGAACCCAAGCCATGGAGAAGCATCTTCCTCAGGATCAAAGGAAGGAAAGAACATTCTGAAGCCAATTCTCCTTCCTTCTATATGACCTATCCAAAATGGTCTCATTATCTGGGCCTCTCCTACATATGCTGAATAAAGAGAAAACTGAGCCTATAGACTGCAAACTCCAAACTTGCAAAACACACTAGTTAAAAGAATATTTGTTACTTTATGACTTACACCTACATTCATAAAAGAGAACACCCTCCCTTTGTTCACAGTGCATCTTGATACATGTTAAACATATAATTTTACAAACAGACTACTCCAGGGACCCCAGAAATACAGCTGAGTATTTCACCTGACAAAGAGGCGAGTTTCTTAGATGTGATGGAGCTACTGTGGCCTGGAGGCTACTTCAGCCACCGAAGAGTCTCTCTACTAGTAGGAAACTGAGAAATGAGAATTCCTATTAAAACTTCTATGTACATACATTTAAATGTTCTAAGAAAGATGTCTTTGCACATTAAGTTTCAGGATGCTGCGTTGATAAAATCATTGCAAATTTCTTGTTAAAGTATTCTCTTGTGTACCATATAACAGAACGGGCAATAGCAGTTCCTCAGTGGGACTTTACCATCAGAATATTTTCAAGACCTTCCTTGACCTGTAGACAACAAAACAAAACATGGACTTAAGATCATTTACAAAGCAAATATGTTGTGATGTTTCCTTTCTTACACCTAGGACAGAGAATGATAGAAAGTGGATTCTCTGCTTTCCTGATCACTTTTTTTCAGAGGCATCATTACAGAAAATTAAGGTATTGAATAAACATTTTCCATAAGAAGGTTGTTTTCCATGGAAAAAAATTATTTTCCATTGAAAAACTGAATACTTGACAACAAAACAATAAACATACCTTGATTTTCAACCAAAATATTTTGATTCAGAAATACAGCAATGATGCCTCTTGGAAGCCGTCCTGTGTAGGCTAGGTCACCCTGCCAGAGTTAATCTCCCATGATGTATTACAGCATTACTGTAAAAAGATCACAGCACACAACAGAAACAGAAAAGACAACAGCATGCTGCAGGAGGTACAGTTTGACCAGAGAGCCCAGCCTATGGAGGAGAATGGCAGCATACAGCAACCAAACCACAACCCTCATGAGGAACTGTGGTACACTGAGGATCAAAATTTTTCAGTTTGGGGGGAAAATAATTCATTTTTTGTTGCTGAAAAAATCAAAATTTTCTGCAAAGAAGACGTTTTTCCAGCTAACACTACTGTTCCCAGTAGGAAGCAGCTACCTCAGCTAAGCTGATCTAAAGACAACTGGAATATTTGAAGGCTGGCAGGCACCTAGACTGCTTTCAAGTTATGTGTGGCCTTAATTTTTTTGGTGACATCCTAATAGTAGTGACTGAGGCTATGTCCATTATTCAGTTTTTTTGGTAAACAACCATTCTTTGTATTTCTTTTATTAGACCATACTATGGAGCAATCCAAGAATCTTCATTATCTTTAGCTCTGCTCTCTTCAAAATATGCAAAGAACATATTGTAATGTTTAGAATATTCAATCATCCTATTCCCAGATCCTCCTCTGTTCAGCAAATGTGCATAACAAAGAAGAGCTCCTGTAGCTGCCAGTCACAGATCAGTTTTCTTGAATAGTTGAGCAAATGCAGGGGAATATAAATAAATGACACACAGAATTTCTCAAGTAATAGCTCTGCTAAAACTTCTGTTCAGGATCTTTTTTTTTTTAATTTGACTATTTCTAATTGCCACATGTATATCTTCCATATTTCCACTTTCTAATTACATATCTTATTCCTATTACATTACACAGGGTTAAGTACAAACTATGGGCAGAATACTTATCTGGTACAATTACTGTAAATTGACCAGAATAGCAGCAGAAGAAGAACATGAAGGAAAGGAATTAGTTAATTTCAGTCCATAGCAAGAATACAAGCAATGCCTAATTCTCTAGCTATTAAAGGACATGTTTCCTTAGAAGAAGAGGTAATGTGGGAAAAGGAGAAGAAGAGAATGAAAGGACATGGGAATTTGTTGGGGCAGAGGTATGGAGCAGGAAATTAAGAGGTTTTTGGAAGTCTTACCTGGAAGACACAATCAATATGACTGATTATTCAAATAGCATGAACGTAGAGCATTAGTAGCTGTCAGGGAGCTGGAAAAGGGGATGATGGGGAGAGAAAATTAGCTGGGAAAGGAGACTAGGAATAGAATGGGGTAGTGAGTTTTGAGACAAATATCTCCAGACAGGAGATAGGAGACTTTTATCTCCATAGCTAACCGTAGTGTGTCTTACAGTAACACTCTACTAGCATACTAAGTCAAATGCTAGCAAATAGCTTGTGAGGGACTTAAAAAGAAAGTGAACAAGAAGTAACAGCAACAGAGAACAGTTTTCATGTGAAGATGAAAGGTCTGGACTGGTCTATCTGGGAATGAAAAAAAAAGCACCTTCACTGAAGAAGTGAACTGACCATACACTTTGCTTCATGAAAATGGGATCACTCCCTGCATTGGCTGCAAAGAACTTTTTGTGAGAGAAATTTCTTTAAACAGGAGTATAACTTTTTAGCTGTATTTAAGCCAAAGAAAATGTTTTATGATTTTGTTTTACATGTAACCATTTATTTCCATTAATGCTGTTTGCTATCAAATGAATCTTTATTCTTTGTTAAACATGATTATATTTGCTTTATCTATACACAAATCTAAGAACGGTGTGTTAAGCAAAGCTATTCTAAGGCAGACTAGTACACTGTGGTATACTGTTCCTTTGGGACTAGTGGCTGTGGTAATTCTGTGTGTCTAGTGGAGCAGGGGCTGGATACTGCAGGAGATATGCAGAGCACCCAATGGTTTGTGTGTGCCTATCACCACCAGGTAAAGAGAGAGTGAGCTCTGTGAGGGGCATGGTTGTGTTGCCAGGGAACTGATCCCACAAATGCAGAGGGGGCTCACTCATGCTAAAGGCAGGTGATGACAATATGCCAAATGCCCTGTGTACCCCTAGTCTCCCACACCCCATGCAATCTTGTAACTCTTGGGCTTAAAATTCTAAGTAACACCAGGGCGTAAATGCCATAACTTCTTTTTTGTTGGCTGTTTTGTGAATCTTGCCCTTTAAACATATCCAAGTGCTTCTTTTGACCCCAAATGTTCTTTTTTTTAATTCACTCATATTTTTCAGAACTTTTGGATTCACTTTGATCCAAACTAAACTTTTTTCTTCAATTTTTCAGAACTGCCAGGAAAAAAAAATGCTGTGCTCTGATCAGGAGCACTATCAAGTGATGGTAGACACATGGAAGCAAGTGGGAGGAAAATGGACCAGATTACAACACATAAGTGTTATGAGAAAGCATGGGTAGCATGATGAGATGAGTTGGAAGCAACTTTCCCTGGGAAACCAAAAGAGATTCTACCATTTCTGCTGAGCAAAGACAGTACTTAAGGCATTTACTACAAAGGAAAAAAGTAAGTTACCATGGCAGTTTTTCCAGGAGAATCACCAGTAAGGGAGAGCAACAAACTAGTTTGAGGATACACTGTAATCCTATTCCTTTAAGCCCAACCTATCATGTTTACTCATCACTTGGAGAGCTGAGATCTTTTAATGCTTCAATGAAAGAAGAGTAGGATGCTGGCATCACCACTAAACTATGGTCAATCTCCCTTCCATTGAGGATAGAATTTGGGAGTTATATTTGTGAAGTAAGACAGCTGCTTTTTGTTTTAAATCACCTTGCAGAGATTTTAATAGCAATAATAAAAAAAAAATACTCAGTACTTTTGTAGAGCTTTCATCCCAAGCTCTCAAAGTAGTTTACTAAGACAAACAAGGAGTCCTGTAACACTTAAAAGACTAACAAATTTATTTATTGCATGAGCTTTCATGGGAGAAAGTCCCACTTCATCAGACTCTTTGAAGATGGGGTTACTTACAGAATGGGAAGAAATAAATGCAGGATAGTGCAATTCATGGGAACACATCCCAGTGTAACAGAAAAATCAAAACAGTTGTAAAGATTCAAACACTGGGGAAGAGCATACAGAGGAAGATGAGATCAAATCATTTGCTCTAATGAGAGAAAAATCCAATGTCCTTATTAAGTCTTGAGGCAATGTAACCAAATTTGCAAATAAATTCAATCTCAGCAGCTTCTATTTGAAGCCTTGGTCTAGTTAGTATTCATCTGTCTGAGCACAATTAGTAAATCATTAATGGAGCAATCATGAACATTGAAATGCTGACCCCACTGGTTTTAGAAAGTTGTGATTTCTGATTTCTGCCCATTTATTCTTTTGTGCAGAGACTGTCCTTTTGTCCAATATATAAGACAGAGGGACATTTCTTGCCTAAGGTGACAAAAATCACATTGGTAGATGAGCAAGTGAATGAGCCTTTGATTGAGTAGCTAGTTTTACTAGGTCTTGTAATAGTGTATTTTGTGCAGATATGTGTGCAAAGTTGGCAGTGTAGTTTGTTGCAGGGATTTGTGCCTGCTTTAACGGTTCTGTTGTAAGATCTGTAGTTCCTAATAAGTATCTGATTAAGATTGGGAGGGCTGTCTGTAAGCAAGGAGAGGTCTGTCTCCCAAGACTTGAGAGAGTGAGGGATCATCTTGTAGAACAGGCTGTAGATCCCTCATGACTTAATAATGACACTGGATTTCTCTCTCATAACAACAGTTGATTTGACCTCATCTACCCCTGTATGCTCTTCCCCAGCATTTGAATCTTTACAACTGTTCTTTTGCTGGTACAGTGTGACATGTTCCCATGACTTAGACTCCCCTGCATTTATTTCCTCCCATTCTGTAAGTTCCCCCATCTTCAAAGTGTCTAATGAAGTGGGATTTCCTCCCACAAAAGCTCATGCAATAAATAAATGTTTGTCTTTAAGGGAATGCCCACATGCAGCATTTAGATTGAGATAACACTGATTATTTGGATCTAAAAGAGTTTAGGTCCACACAAAGTTTTCTTGAATTGAAATGACAAGGTCTGTCATTTCAAGTCAAGGAAACTTAGCTCGAATCAATAAAACCTCCTTTAAGTCAAAACGTTGCTTCAATCGAAAAGGTTGTTTTGAAACAATGCCGTTCAGATGCTTTGTTTTGAAACAACATTGTTTTGAGTCAAAGGTTGGACCTTCCTTTCCCCAGCATCCTGGCCACAGAGGGGATCAAGACCCTGGCCAGGGAGGGGTGACACAGGTAGGGTGGGGAATGGAGCCCCAGGTTCCCAGTATCCCCTGCCACTTACAGGGCAGTGGGGGCGGGGATCACGGGCTGCCTGCATCCCCCGCTGCTTGCAGGGTGGCGAGGGCAGGGATTCCCCGCTGCGGGGCGGGAGGCAGGGCAGGGATCCCTCTGCACCCACCATCGCCCACCACCTGGCCATCAGCAGGAGATGCCGGGCACAGAGGAATCCCTGCCCTCACCGCCCTGCAAGTGCTGGGGGATGTGGGTGCCCCACAATCCCTGCCCCTGCCACCCTGCAAGCAGCGGGAGATGCCGTAGCCAGGGGACTCCCTGCCCTGGGGGCTTCTTTTCCCCTGCCACTGGCTCCCCTAGGGAGAGGCAGGCAGGGGATTGGGTGACAACATGGCCCTGCAAGGGGGCCATGTTGCCACACCTCCAGGGTGCCCTTCTCCTAAAATCAAACTAGCAAGGCCTGTGTCCGGACATGCTAGTTCAATTTTTTTCAGTTTAGCTTGAATCGATATAATACTTTTATATCAATTCAGCTCAAATGAATTCTACTTGAATTGATTTTACAATGTGTGTGTGGACATAACCTAAGTGCCACAGGACTCTTTGTTTGTTTTACTGAGATAGACTAACACGGCTGCCCCTCTGGAACTAGTTTACTAAGGTTAGTGTTATTCCTGATTTATACATGAGAGAATGGAGATTCATTTATATAAAGTGCCTAAGGTCATGTGATGAAACAGAGACAGAGTCTGGAGCAGAAGTTAGATGCCCTGACTCCCAGTCACCTATTCTAGCCATTGCCTCATATATAATTGATTGCACCAACTCCCTGTTGCCCACTAGTACTACTATTGAATGTTTCAAAGAATTCCTGAGCATGCTATTCGATATTTTCAAGATCTAGATCATGTTTCATGTAATGTAGTAGTGTAATTTTATTCAGGGAAAGCAAACTGCTTACCAAGATTTAATGAAGTCTCCTCTACATATCTAACTATATTTAATCATTTTTGTGGGTTTTGTTCACTGTAATAAATTGACTATTCTTTCTATTCAGAAAACACTGAAGCATATGCTGAAAGACCAAATTTGCATATTGTGCAGATGAATGCTTGTCACTTCAAGCACACATAATTACCTCCCTAAAAAGATAATTTGAGTCTCTTTAACTTTGTCTATACTAATGAAGACTACATCCTTTAATACTATTTCTCTTTCAATCACTCAGACCATTAAAAGGACAACAGTAGCAAAATGAAATGAATCCCCATTAAGTTCCTGTAATTCACCAGTCAGGTTTCAAATAACAAACGGATAGATCCAATTTACTTATAATGAAGATAAATCACAATTAAAACATATATTTTTATTTAAAAAAAAGTTCTATCAATTTTTAATCATTGAACACCCAATCCTGAACTCCATATTCTCCTTAAGGACATCAAGAGTTGAACCAGAGTTGAATTCTATATCATTGGTTACACAGCAATATCAGCTTGAATGGGTGGCTCTTTTACACATTTATAACTGAAATTAATAGAAGAATATTCCAGGAATGAGATGGCAGATCAAGGTAGCTCTAATTTACACTGCCTACTCTTAGTTCACAAAAGCACAGCCCTAAGCTATCTCTACACCTTTTGCGTAGCCCTCCACATCAGGGGACTACTCAGCTGTACATTTAGGTAAGCTTCACCACCGCTTCAAAATCAGAGGAAGTTCAACAAGCATTATCCATGGACCTAATCCAAAGCCTATTGAACTCTAGTCAGCGTGATTATTAAACCACTATATTAGAGTGATGTAGACTTCTATACAATGCCTGACTGGTAGTAGTAAGAGAGCCTCAATGTTTCACGGAACATCACTTATGTTAGCAAGATATCTACCACTAACGGTAGGCTCCAAAAGCAATTTTTAAGATAAAAACTACAGCTTAAAATATCTTCAACAGTTTATTTATAATGATATTTTATCTTACAAATTCCAGAGGCTGAACTTGTGACTTTATCCTCACCCACAACCATTTCAGATTAGATGATTTCTACCTTCAAGTCAGCAGCATTGCTATGGGTACCCACGTGGCCCCACAGTATTCCAACATTTTTATGTCTGACATAGAACACTTCCTCCTCAGCTCTTGTGCCAAGTGTCAATCCTCTACTTATACTACATTGATGACATCATCATCTGGATCCACAGAAAGGAGACTGTTGAGAAATTCCACTGAGATTTCAACAATTCCCACCCTACAATCAACCTTAGCCTGGATCAGTCCACATGGGAAACCCACTTTTTGGATACTATAGTACAAATAAGTGATGGTCACATAAACACCACCATATAGCAGAAACCTGCTAAGTATGACTATGTCTATACTACAAAAACTAAGTCAACTTTATTAAGTCAAAAGTTGACTTTTAGTAGACCTTATTAAGTCAACTTAGTAAGGCCACATTACATTAAGTCAACTTCATAAAGTTGGCTTAAGCCAGGGGACCCAATTAAAGTTGACTTAATAAAGTCAACTTTAATTGGGTCCCCTGGCTTAAGTCAACTTTATAAAGTCAACTTAAATGGCCCCACTGCACCAAGCTGACTTTATTAAGTCAACTTTAATGGCCCCATTGTGTTAAGTTGACTTAATAAAGTCGACTTAACCCTTAAAGTTGACTTTAAGGGCAGAAGTTATTAAGTTGACTTAAGGAAGCCCTTAAGTTGACTTAATGAACTCCAAATGCGGCCAAGGCTTTGCTTAAGTTGACCTCAGCCTCCTTAAGTCGAGTTAAGCCCATAGTGTAGACATGGCCCATGGTACCTACCTGTAACTATCCAACTTTCATCAGGGATACATCACACAATCCACTTCTATGGCCAAGCCTTAAGATATAACCACATTTGCTCCAAGCCCTCAGACACAGAAAGACATCTTCAGGATCTCTGTCAAGCATTCTTAAAACTACAGTACTCAGCTGTGGAAGTGAAGAAACAGATTGAGAAAGCGAGATAGGTTTCCAGAAGTCGACTACTATAGTACAAGCCCAGCAAGGAAAATAACAGAATACCACTGGTCATCAGCTACAGCCCCCGAATGAAATCTCTCCACCAGCTCTTCACAGACCTACAACCTATCCTGAAAAACAATCCCTCAGTCTCTCAAGCCTTGAGAGGCAGCCCAGTCCGCACTTACAGACAACACCCCCCCCCCAGCCTTAAGCAAAGATTCACCAGCAAATAGACACTGGCTATGTCTACACACACTTCGTTATTTTAAAATAAGTATTTCAAAATGAGTTATTTTGAAATAAAGTCATTATTTTGAAATAAGTTAATTTGAATTAAGGGAAAGCCTGCTATCAAAATGGCTGTTATTTTGAAATGGTTATTTCGAAATAAGGCCATTTGGACATGTTGTTTCAAAACAGTTGTTTCGAAACAATGGTGTTGTTTCAAAACAACATGTCCAAACGGCCTTATTTCAAAATAACCATTTTGAAATAACAGCCGTTTTAAAACAATCGGTGTTTAACCTGTTTCGAAACAACGGTTCTTATTTCAAAAGGATGGGATCTGTTCTTTCAAAATAAGAAAACGTTGTGTGGACCAAATATCTTTTATTTCAAAATAGCCAGTGTTATTTCGAAATAAAAGCGCTATGTAGACATGCCCACTGTATAACAAGAGCACTAAGGCAAGTATTTATCCCTGCAACAAACCCTGTTGCCAGCCCTGCCTGCACATCTACTCCAATGACACAATCACAGGACGTAATGAAAGCAGCCACTCAATCAGGGGCTCGCTTATTCATCAGCACATCTCCCAATGTGATATATGCCATCATGTGCCTGCAATGCCTCTTTGCTTTATATATTGGCCAAACTGGACTGCCTCTGCACAAAATAATAAATGGACACAAATCAGGCATCAAGAAATGTAACATTCAAAGCCAGTAGGGGAGTACCTCAATACCCTGAATTTTCTGTAAAAGACATGACAATTACATTACTTCAACAAAAAATCTTTGAAACCATACTTCAAGATGAAACTGCAAAGCTGGAATTCACACACAAATTTGGCACCATCTGATTAGGTCTAACTAGGAACTTGGAATGGCTAACTTGTTAATAAAGATAGTTTTCTCCTCTTTTAACATGCTTACCTTCTCATTTGTTATTCCACACTGTTTAAATGAAAGTAACTTGTTTGGGTAGCTGAAAAATATTGAACTGACCTTGGTTATGTCTACACTTGAGGGCTCAGTTTAGTCGACTTAATAAAGTCAAATTTAAGTCGACTGAAGAAAGACAACTTAAAAGTAAAGTCAATTTAACAAAGTCTACTTAAAAGCTATATCCACACTGGAGGTCTCTGTTAAGTCAACTTTATTAACAAAGCCTACAGGATAGATTTAAAGCCTACAGTGTAGATGATCCTATCTACAATGTGTTAAGTCAACTTAATAAAGTTGATTTTAATGATTAATTCAACATTAAGAGCTGGAGTTAAGTCAACTTAAGCAAGTGCTTAAGTCAGCTTAATAAAAGCCCAATGTGGACATGGCTTTCCTTAAGTTGACTTAAAGCTTCAGTGTAGACACACCCCTCATGACTTACCAGTCTCTGAATGTGTATCTACACTTAACATAATACAGCTTCCATTTCATGCATCTCATGAAGTGGGATTATACACAAGGAAGTTCATGCAACAAATACATTTGTTAGTCTTTAAAAGCACCACAGAACAACTTGTTTTTTTTTTTTATTATCTTACAGGCTTTCAAATAGCTGGACTCAGGAAAGTGAGCATTATATACCCTTAGCACATCACCTTCAACAGTGGCCAGATTCAGATATTAGTTTGTGCTGAGCTTCTGCTGAGTGCCTATTACTCTTCTTGCAATATTCTGAGACTTCAAAAGAGTTGCAGGAGTTTCAAGATTTACCCCTAGGTTTTGGATATTGCAGCACATATTGTACAAAAGTGTAATATATTCCAGTGGTCTGAAATTTTGACAATATCTGGGTTAAACAGGAAAGAATCCAAATGAAAATTGTAGTTTTAATTTAGCAAACATTTGATGCTGCTATTTTGTATGACAGGATGAAATATTTAAACTAACATTTTTAAAAGCAGGTTGCAAATCTTCATCAATCCCAAAACATTTCTGGAATTTCCAATATCATGTCTGAAACAGTGAAAGCATGACAGCCAGCAAAACTTTTATAAGTGAGTTTTGAGTTCACTAAAGCTCAATCTGAAAAAAAAAATCTTTTTAAATTATGTTCCTTAGATATTATTTGTAAAATGTTTCTCCTTCCTGGCTTGACTCAGAAGGTTTAGAAATCATGTTTCAGTGAAGAATTAATTGACATACAGTCATTGGTGCTCTAACTAGGGGTGCTGCTGTACCCCCTGTCTTGAAGTAGTAAAAACAAACACCAAATGCACAGTTTCCATGGTTTCCATCATCCACTCCCCCACTATAAAAATTATTCCAGCATCCCTGTGTACAGTCAAGATATTTTTAAAAAGAATTACTTTGCGGAGGTGCATGTAAAAATACACAGCAATAATAAGATGTTTTCTTCTTGTACCAAAGCTAGCAGCATGTAAAATGCAGTTACCATTATATTATGCAGACATGTTGATGAAGATGAAATGTTTTCAGAAAGTTAAAAATAATGAAACAAGGAGACCAAGTATATGACAATACGTAAATAACAGGATTAGACAAAAATAGAGTAGCTTTATTGAAGACACATAGATAGGGACAGATTTTGAGGCCTATATGTACTTTGAGTAGCATCCTACCCCACAAAGAGAGAAGTAGAGGTGGGGGAAGTGAGAGGTCTGCTCCACTCGATAACTCCCACTCATTTCTTTCCCCCTCAATGACCCTATCTCTTTTGTCGATATGCTAATTTTTAATGTTTAAAAGTATCACACAAGAAAAGAGAGACAGAGGAGGACAGGGAAACTGAGAAGGAGATGAAGGGAAAGAACAGCTTCGGAGAGAAGGATAGTGGAAAGTCAGGGCTGTTTTCCCCTCAACTCCTTTATCCTTGGCTTTCAACATCACCAACAGGTAAACTTGTGATTTCTCACATGAAGGACTACATTGGGGAAAACGAAATATCAGGCAAATCAATATTCTTTCATGTCCGGGGAACATTTCTCAATGACTGTTTTCTGTGAAGAGGGTTCCAGTCTGTAGCATTCAATCTGATTTTTTACAAATTCTGAATATTGTCTCCTGTAAGCAACCTATCCTGTACTTGACTCAGAAGAAGGGGCTTATTTTGTAACCTTAACTACAGTGAATGGTGTCCAACATCTCACTCTAATACATTGCATATATGAGTTCCAGTGGTGCCATGACTTTTGACTCCCAACATACAAGCAGTAAGAAGTTACAGCATTCTTGCTCTAAGGGTAGAAACCAAAATGCCTGTTTGAAGCTATTTTGAATGTCCACCATAAGGAGGCAGCAGGCCTTAAACCATGACTTCACCCCATTGTGACTATTCTCCGGATACAGAGATTATTGTAAGCAGTCTGTTAGCTGTCTGTAAGCTGTAAGCTGAATTTTTAGTATTGCACATAACAAAACTTATAAAAATAACATAAGTAAAGACATTTATGGTTCCTCTTTAGTGGAACCATCTTGTTGTTTACAAGAATGGCACTAACGAAACCCCCTAACTTCCCTATTCTCAGAAATCTCCTTGCTTCCCGGCTCCCGAAAGTCTCTCAACCCCCCCCCCCACGCCCTCAAGTTCATTCTAGCCAATTATGTATCATTTTCTGCTTGTAACCTAATATGGATTATTAAATGTAACCAAGTATAAAAGCTGAACACTTGCTGTAATCGAGGTCTCTCTGCCCTTAGAGCGGGAGGCCCATTTGTGATCACAAATGCAATAAAGCAAATATCTTTTCACTCTTGGTGTGGTTATTGGCTCTGACGGCACCAAGACAATCCTGGTACCTGAATTCAGGTAACATTATGAGCTGCACAGGAGTGAGTAAATGGCAAGCAGATACTGTGTAATGCAAGATAATCCAAGCTACCTCATACTTTCCTGGGTGAAAAATGTCCCACATGATCGTCAGGTAATTTTTAAGATCTCTAGCTGTCTGACAAAATCCACAACTTCTAAACAGCTAAAGTGTTTTCAAAACACAAATCTGTACCACGTGGAAAACTATGTGGGCAAATAGGATTGCACATACAAATAAATAACGTAAGGGACACTGTACTGGTCATATCATTCATTTCCATGTTTAATTTAATAGAAGTACTCCATTTTGAATTTATGTGAATCTGCTGCAGAATTTCTATTAAGTCACACCAGAGTGCTGCAGAAACCGCATCCTCTTAGCTTAGAATTTAGCTCCAGCATGCAGCAGGGTACATTTGCCCTTGACAATAGCTACTCAGCCAGTAGGAAGCCTCTTACGCACCTGAAATAGTTTGCAAGTAGTCTGTCACAAAGCAGGCCCTGTGTAGCTCCTTGTCGGGTCAAGCCTTATGTGTTAATTACATCCCAAGGCTTTCAAGAAGGATGTTCAGAGATTTACCTAATATGTATGCCCTGTAGAGAGGACAAGGTATCTGAAGACAAATAATACAGTTCTGGTAGTGTTATACCTTAATCCTAAATGATTTTGCAGCTCCAAATGTATTAAGGAATACTTTTTCAAAAAGGTATTGAGAAATTTCAATTGACACTAATAGGGATAAACTTGTTTGAACTGTTAATGCTAGACAGCAATTTTCAGCTGAGATGACACTGTACTGCTGACAAAAATGGTCACATGATTATACACTACAATTACCTTCTTACACAGGAATAAGGTTTAGGAATTATTATTTCTAAACCTTGAAGTCTTCATATACATTAATCCCTTTAGTGCTGTATTGGCATAAGAGGTAAGTCCATGAAGTAGCATTAATATTTTCTCTTTAAACTGCATGCTAAAGAAACAACATAGTCAATATCAGCTGTCTCTCTCTCTCTCATACACACACACACACATATAAAGAGAGAGAGAGAGAGAAACTAAATTCTTAAATATTTGGTCCAATGGACAAAATAGCAAGAAATCATTAAAAAAGCAGAGCAGAAGACTTTGGTATATAAATCTTGTGCTTCAGCCAAACACAAACATCTTTTTTGACAGAAGCAGTTATCTCATTTTACTTTTTCCTTTCCTGCTTTTTATTTAATATACAAATTTAGGTCATATCTCCAGTTAGGTCCTTGTGATCAGAGCCCTGCCCCTATGTGGAGTCTGTTTTAAGACAGCAAATGGGGACAGTGGTCTGACTGAACTGAGCTACTTGCAGGACTGGGACTTTAACTAGACCAGGTCTTTCAGTTTCCACATTTTATCACTACTTGTGAATGTCATGAATTTAGCTAGTTTAACCCACTTTACCACTATGGCAACATTTTGGTCAATAACATGACTTGCTCTATGTACACATGCAATGAATTCCTTTGTTTTCCTGAATGTCCAAACTGCATCCCAGGTCATAGTGAGAAGGGATAAGAAATTGGTGGGAATTACTTAGGGAAAGATGGCAAATGGGCTAGTTGGGGTGTTTCGAGGAAAGTAAACTAGTATTTACACAGACCAGCAGTTCCCAACCTTTTCTCTTATGTGGACCATTACATTGTCATTGAAAGCTTTTGCAGACCACCATGTAAGCAAGCTGTTTTAAACATATTTAACATTGCCTATGACTGATGGGAGTCAAATTCATATATTATGGGGAATTAAAAACACAGCTATTTCTATTAATTTATTATGCTCACTCACAGACATATTGCACTCATCACAGTACTTTTTAGCGTACAGTACATTTACCTGCAGTAATTATCTTTTTTCCTGCCACGGACCAACTGCAGTATGCTCATGGACTACAGTGATCCATGGACCACAGGCTGGGAACCACTGGCACAGATCACTAAAAAAACTACATTTCTTGGAGCAAAGTGGGAAGATAGATAGAGAACTGTACACTTGAGTTACAATTCTCCACATCATTTGTTCCCTCAGAGTAGCAAAACCACTGTGGTTCCTCTTTCATAGGCTGAGAGCAAATACTCAATCTAGCTGTTCATGATTAACAAGATCAACTGGAATTTTATAAAACTTCAAAGAAAATCATGCTGAAAATATTAAATGTATTTAGAAAATTAATGGAAGATGTTGGTTAAATGATAATCCTTAAAATGGTATGATGAATTTAAGCAGGCACAAACTGACTATTACACCTTCGGCTTTCAGGGAGGTTACATTTATAATTGGTTATCTGATCATCCATGGACTGGCTGATAGAGTTAATTAGCACCTAAATAAGCTGTTAGGATAATCTCTTCTACTGATGGAGTCACTTTAAGTCTTTCTTGTAATTTTCACTTTATGAAAAATCTACAAGAAAATGATTTACATGGATTTCTTTAAGCATGCATCACAAAGTATATTGCATATACCAGCAACTACTGAAATATTCAACTGAATGTAGAGTAAGCAGTAAATGGGTGTGTTCACACAAGGCTATATCAAATCAGACAAGAAATAAATCTTTTGAATTATTATCTCTAAAGGACTTTCCAAATGGATAGGCTATTCATACAGGAAAAATAATATTTAGGACTTACAAAATGCTTTCCATTTGCAGAGCATATGCAAGAATTAAATAATTAGTTCTCATACTTTAAAGGAAAGTATCATTGTTCCAATTTTACAGATGGGGAAATTAAACCTATGAGATTAATTTGACAAAGTCAACACAACAAGACTGTGAAGAAGATAAGACTAGAATTCAGAAAAATTATCATTCTCAGTCTTTCTCTATCCACTAGACCACAAGACTTCACACATAAATCCAATAGTTATGGAAATTTTGACAGATTTTAATTAATGGTTTTGTAAAAGAATTGCATATAATGCAAAACTCAGTGGAAAACCAGATGGGTTCAAGTTCTGTGACCTATTATGGTTCAAAGTCTCAGTCTAGGTTCAGAATAGAGACACAAAGTTGAACTGATAGTGTTCACACATCATTCTCTTTCACACACACACACAAACATGGCTCCCCCCAAACGAGTCTCCTTCATTCCTCTGATAGGTTCTAAACACCACCACTATGTTGCCTGTGGGAGCTGCCACACCATTGTGTTGAGGATGATTATCTCTTGCAATCTCCTTACTGGGTTTTATAGGAATGGTTGTTATTGTAGGAGTAAGAATTATGGTGGCATGCTCAGGTCCAGTCATGGTCTTTGCAGAGAGGCTTTGAGGGAAGAAGGGAAGTATCTTCATGGGACCTGTGAGATATTAAGGGCATCAGACACTCTAATAGTGAGTGAAAGGAGGTCTATAAGCTGGACAATGTTAAGTGGCTAGCTGCAGTTACTGCAGGGCAATCAGAGGCACCTGAGATCAATTAAGGCCTAGCCAGGTGCCTAATAAAAGCTGCCCCGCCCTAAACAGAGGTTTCACAAGCTGGAGAAGGAGCAGGAGGTTAGTACTGTACTGCAAGACTTCAGAAAGGCATTGGAGAAAAGACAGGAGATAGACAAACAGAGGAAATGACAGAGAGAGCTGGAGAAGAAACCCAGCAGAAGAAGAAACTGGTGAAAACCCTAAAAAGGTATAAAGGAGGGGGAAAACAGCTTAGGGGAAAGGAGTGCAGGACTGGGACTTTGTCAGCAGTGTATAACTGCATCTCTTAGGGCCCCTGGGCTGGAACCCAAAGGAGAGGGCAGGCCTGGGTCCCAAACTCTCCCCCTCCTCACACCAGGAGTGACACCAGTGGCAGCCCCTATGGGCAGAAACAAGGAGGAAGTGGACCCCTGTGATCCACTAGCCTAGCAGAGCGTGAGAGCCACTGCCAGAAAGGTAGTGTTGTTTGTCACAGACCAGACGTTCCACAATTCTCCCTTGGCAGTAGATACCCATGGAGTTCCTTAACAACCATGCACTATGACAGTGACAACTCATGAACTCAAGGTTGATGTTGCTAGGTTTCCTAACCACATTACTAGGGATTAAATGGCATCAGTGCCACTGATTCATTAGAGACAATGACCTCTCTCCCATTATGTTATGACCCATATGAACTAGGACAATTGTCTCTATCAGACATATCTCTTCTCCTTCTCAATGATCTTTCTGGGAAGAAGCAGTCACCAAATGCTCCCTAAAGACCCAGAAAGAAAGGAAAATGAACTGTCCAACCACAAGAGGACAGTAAGGCAGTAGGCCTCCCCACTGAAGCATTAAAAATGTGATGAACATTTCTGGGACATGGGAGGATGGGAGTTTTCCAGGGTTTTCAGATTCATGTATTCTATGGATCTTCAGAATAATACAAAATAGGGTCTACAGGGTTTACAAATGAAATGAAATTTGTACTTTCATACTGAAAAATCAAATAAAATACAACAAACCTCACCATTCTCCATCAATACACATAAATAAACTGAGCCAAAAGGAGGTAAAACATAGGCCAAAAATATTTTTTTTAAAAAGATAACTATAAACAAAAAACCTTTCCCTGCAACCTCATCCAACTGCAACTTCACTGAGCTGCTGTAATTCTATTCTATTTTCCAGCTGTAATCTGAAGTTCTGGTTAAAGTCCATCAAACAGGGTATCCTGCTGATACATAAGCAGATTTGTATATAGTACTGCACATTTTACAAAGTTTTCAAAATCTACAGTAAGAAAAAATATTGCAGAATATTCCAGATGTACACAGTCCAGTGTTTACTTGGTTTCTTTAATGAAAATATTTGCATCTTACCCAGAGAGCAGAAAGACATTAAAATTGAATCAGCAAAGACACAGACATCCGGGTCTATTCCCTTTTTGACTTTCACATGACACAACCTACATAATCCAAGTGAAGCACATTCTTTCCAGTGTGAAATATGTCTGTTGTACTGGATGTTATGAACGTAAAGGAATTCCATTTTTCAATGTTTCACTGAGGGTAGTTTTGTGCCCTTAATAACAATGAGTTTACAATCTTCAGCATGTTGCTGCTAGTAGGAGTATGTGACATTTAATATGAAATGCAAGCAAGCTCATAAGATGGGTTGCAATAGGCATCTGCCTAGGCACAAGCAGAGACATTAGGAACAAGGTATAAATTAATAAATACATTAATTCTATTAAATATTTAGGAGAAAAAAATCACCTGATTTTAGAAGCTGATCCTATCCCCTTTCTACTCATTGGACTCTGTGTCTGGTTCTTAACCTCTTAGAAATATCCACTAATTATAAATAAAAGTTCATTTTTCTCCAAAGTTTCTACTTTTCAAGCAAGAGGCATGCTATTATATCAACTTACAGACTATAGGCCCACTATTATGTGCATTTCAACCTACATTCTGCAAAGGATTGTGTTAGCTTTGTGCCCCACTGCAGAGAGGAAAGGACTTGAGCCTTTTGTGGACTGAACAATGTTTGTGTAAAGCACCTTAAGGTTTCTTGGGGAAAATTTTTCTTTAAATTAAGGTAGTTTATTTTCATTGACTTCAGTGGAATTGTATTGGTGTAACAGAGATAGGATAGGGTTCACTAAATCTTGATTGCCAGCCTATTTCTTTTACACTAGGGGCAAACAGGATCAGATCCACAAATGTACTAGAGCACCTAAATCCCATACTTAAGCATATTAGCTATGTCTACACTACAAAGCTTAGTTTGGACTTCCTTAGTCCAAACTAAGCAGTTCCTGGTTAGTTTGAACTAACCGTGGGGTTTTAGTTCGAACTGGCCATGCTTACTGGTTTAAACTAAAAAGTTAGTTTGAAATAATTTGCATGGCTAGCTCAAACTACTAGCTTAGTTTGAACTGAGCTGTTAGTCTGGGTCTACATCATGCTAGTTCAAACTTAAAGTTCTAACTAAGCACTTAGTCCAGACTAACCATTCAAGCTTATTAGTTTGAACTAAGCTTTGCTTAGCCTGAACTAAGAAATTTCTGAGTTTGAACTAGGCAAAGCCTAATGTAGACCTGGACTAATTGGCTAGTGTAGACATAGCCAGTAAGGTCCAGTATAAGGTACCACAATGATCCACAAACTCCCACATTGTATAACCCCTTAGGTGCTTAAATTCACATAGCACATAAAGTTGTGCTGTGGAAGTTTGCTAGGTACTTAAGTTTCTGCCTCTTAGCACTCACACTGTTGCCTCACTTTAGGAACCTAGATGCCAATAGCCTGCTGAAGCCACAGTGCAGACCACAAAACCAGGGGAAAATAGGTCCAAAAAGCATCAGTCTCACCTGTGTGGCCTGATCAGAGGCCACACAGATGAGACAGGATTCTATTCAAAACCGACTAGAAGAGGAGGTACTCCTGTAGAATTTGTTCCCCTGTGTATTAATAGTTAATGAGTTACTAGGCCAGAGAGAAACCCAATATAAGAACAATTCTGCATCCTGGTGGTTAGCACATCTATGTAGAAGATTCAAGATCCAGTCTCCCTACTCCAACTTTAATGTTATCCAGAGTAGAACAGCTTTTGATGGGAGAGAATGGGGGGTCCGTATATCAGCATATCCCATAGCCCAGTGCTTAGAGTACCCTACTGAGAGGTTTCTGAGACCTCTGTTCGAATACTTTTTTTTCCCCTTAAAAACATAAGTATAGCCACATTGCATCAGACCAATGGCCTACCTAGCCTAGGAACCTCTTGTGATGCTCCCTTATTCAGTCTGGACTGGGATATCACTGGGTTGCCCCAAATCACCACTCCTGGAGAGCATCTTAGTGTGCTTTGGTGTGTGAACCTCTGCATCTGGCCCAAATGCAACTCTAGGAACTGCTGCCCTACAATGTTCAGGGCAATGTTCCCTCTAAGGGGAGAGGGCAGCTGAGCAACACCGGTTGCTTGCTGCGCTCCCCCCCCCGTGGGGCCCACTGCGCAGCAGCAGCCCCCCCACTCCTGGCAGCAGCCCCCCCCACTCCTGCTCGGCTCCCCCCCAACTTACCTTGGGGCTGGACTGGAGCCAGAGGGCCCAGCCCTACCTCCTGGGCCAGAGAAGCTCTACGGAGCATGCCCAGATTTTCTGGGCATGCTCCGTTACAGCTTCTCTGGGTGGGAGTTTTCAAAACTCCCAGCCACAGAGGAGTTCTGTGCAGGGATTCTGGCTGCTGGCGGTGCGCTGCCCTGCCGGCAGCCTTTGCTGCGCTGGCGGCTGTGGCGGGCTGCGCTGCAGCGCGCCAGCGCAGCTTAGAGGGAACATTGGTCAGGGCTTTCCACTGCACACTTCAGGCTAATCATTAATTCACCAATTTATCAAATGTACTGAAACCATATGAACCAATTGAGATAAAAGAAACACATTTATTAAGTACAGAACGATTTTAAGTGATTGTAAAGCAGAGGAAAGCAGATTAGATTTGATCAGAAGTAAATAAAAGGCAAATTGTGTTCTAAATTAAGCTTAACACTTAGTCTTAGATAATTTTCTCACCACAGGCTGGTTCATGCACCTCCAACCAGGCCCTCCGCAGTGGTCAATGTTTCAGTTGCTTAATTTTGTTCATAAATGGAGTGAGAGAGAGACTGCAAAACATTTCCCCTTTTCAACACATCCCTTCACCTGCTCTTTGAGACCTCACCCTGCCCCACGACCAGGTTAGGTGACAGATAATGTTTTATACGGCTTCCTCCACCTGAGTTAACAAGTATTCCCTTATGGATGCTTAGGTTAGTTCATTGTTCCTGGAAGAGTTGGATTTTTTAATGCATGCCTTAGAGAGGTATGTACTGCCTCTGCTCTGGGAGAGGATCTGTGTCAAGGCATCAGACACACAATCTGGGAATGTTACATTGCAGAGCCCCATAACCATATGTATGACAGAGCAACAAACATATCACTATAACAATAAGGTTCAGTATCCCAATATCCCAGTCCAAAAACATCATACATGACATATTTTGCTTTAAAAATATGCAAGTCCACTATAAGGGTGCACTTGAATGATGCACAGTCCCTCCATAAGGATGTACATTAGCATGCAGTGGGTCACACTTGTCTTCCAACAGTGGCCAATCCCAAGTGCTTCAGAGGGAATGCACGGAACTGGTAATCATGAAGTGATACATCCCCTGGAACTCATTCCCAGCTTCCAGCAAAAAGCAATCCCTGCCCATTCTAGCTAATAGCCATTGATGGACTTATCCATGGATACATCTTTCTTACCACATTCTCTAGCAAAGAGTTCCGTAAGGTGACTGTGTTGTGTGAAGAAATATTTCCTTTTGTTTGTTTTAAACCTGCTGCCTATTAATTTTATTTGATTACCGCTAATACTTGTGTTATAGGAAAGAGTAGCTAACATTTCCTGATTTACTTTCTCCACACCAGTCATAATTTCATAGACCTCTGTCATATCCTCCTTTAGCTGTCTCTTGTCCAAGTTGAAAAGTTCTGTTTTGTTAATCTCTCATCACATGGAAGTTCTTCCATACCCCTATTCATTTTTGTATCTTTTCCCATTCCAATATATCCTTTGTGAGATAGGGCAACCAGATCTGCATGCAATATTCAAGATGTGGACATACCATGGATTTATTCACAGGGAATATGATAGTGTCTGCCTTATCATCTATTCCTTTCCTAATGATTCCTAACAAGCGGTTAGATTTTTTTACTTCACATTGATTGGGTGTTTTCAGAGAACTCTTCACAATGACTCAAAGATCTTTTTCTTGAGTGATAAAACCTAATCAGACCCCATCATATTATGTTTTCCAATGTCCATTACTTCATATTTATCAACACTGAATCATACCACCTTCCCCATCACATGTGCGTCCTCTAACCACTGGGCTAGAAGTTAGGTGAGCTTCTCCTTTTCCTCCAGTTATTTGGTGTGGAACAAGGTAGGTATTGTGGGAGAGTGGGGTGCCGGGGTGTGGACCCCGCACTGTGAGAGTGTGTCCCAATCGAGAAGTAAGAGATCAGACCACTATTTTCTGCTTAATCACTATTTATGTAACTTTTATTGCAGTATATAGGATTACAGAAAAGAAAAAAGAAGTAGATTAAATGAGAGGTTCATATTTTTTCTAATAAGGTTTAGCAATATTGTATAAAATTATCAAATTCAGTAATAGCAGCTTAAGCTTGCAACTCCTATTAAATCCTACTTGTCGCAACTCCCCATACAAACTGCGTTTTCAGAACTCTATTTCTTTAAGGTGTTTAAAGATCCTTCAAGTACAAATTAATAGCACAAAAAAACTGAAAATAGAGCACTAATACCACTACATGCCTAACCCAATCCCTGTGCCTAACCCAGAAGTAAAACCCCACTGCCAATCCTGGTTGGTGCAGTTTAGCAGAGTGGGGTTCATGGGAGACAGAGAGCGCACAATCCATGGGTGAAAGAGCTTTCCTATTTAACACAACACACTGAAACATCGTGTGCAGCCTAGGACAGAACGAACACCTTGCTTTCTCCCCCTTGCTCTCCAGACACCATGGGTCACAGCTTGGTGGGGCCAGCCATGTGCTGTTTACAGCTAGGAGTTACAAAGGTCAGCTGGGGTGCCTGGAGAGGAATACAAGTGGATTCATTTTTCATCACACTCTTTCATTCTGCTGTTGCCCAGATTGGATTGTGGGAGAGGAGTTAGAGATGACAAACGCCAACTTGATTTTGGTCTGTGGGGTTAGTAAGTTTTGAGCAGTGATAATACATAGACACACAACTGCAAAAAATGTTTCCCAATTTACATCACAAATTTGACCAGGTTACATTTACCCCATCTGGATGTTATCTTTGGAGGGGCAGACAGCAGACCTGTTTCTCTGAGATAGAGTTTAAAGTGTGAGAGGTTTCTCCAACATGTCCCGAAACACAGCCCCCTTTTATGGCTAAAACTTCCAGAATTAGCTTATCACCCGCTTGCCTGGAAGCTTACTGACCTTGGTCAGTAGGTTTTATTTTTCTCTTGAGCTCTGCAGATGTTCACTGTAGTTTATCTTATCACTTCCCAGGGTCCGGTCTGAATGGTCTGTAGGTACTTGCTTAGAAAACTGTGATTGTCTGCAGTTTTCTGACCCTGAAAGACAACACCACATAATTGTTCTCTGATCAGGGGGCCTAGCAGGTTACATTCCATCACCCAGGCTGGAGTCTAAACCCAGCAAAATCCAAGTGGGAAAATTCACCTTTCACAGTAGGCACCTAACTCATTCCTGTAAGAAATATTTCAAGTGACTAAGCTACCTGACTCCAGGAGAAAGGTTCCTGGTTATGGATCAGAAGCAGAGAGAGGTGCTTGTCTGCAACCCAGACTTAGGTGTTTAACTCTGTGAGAGGGATGGGACTTTGGTCACACTCGTCTAATCAACATCTTCCTTTGGCTATTCAAGGTTCTTCCCCCTAGCATAATGGCTTTTGTACATTGCATTCCAGGATCTTGTCTCTTCTAGTTCAGTTTGAGGCATCAATGCACATAACCCAGGTTCCTGGATCACTGTATGTACTATACAAATTCACTGTGTGAGTGCATGATGTGAAGTGTACCAAGTGACAGGCTATTGTGATGTCAGAGGTGACTGAACCAATTACTCCCAAGGCGCTCCTTGGACATCACAATGGACTAGATGTCGTGGCAGGGCACAAACATATACCTTATAGTTCCATACCTCATTGTATTTCATAAAGATAAAATGGCTGAAGATCTAAAAATTGGACAGTAACAGCCAATGAAACCCAGGGATGGTTCACCCTGGTGACAAAGCTGCACCTTTGGAATTTGTCAGAATTAGAAGCCTCTCAGCTGTGCTTTCAGCTGTTTCCAATATGTCATGCTGACTGTTCAGACAATTTATATGCGGCGCTCACTCAGGGAAGAAATCGTGACATTCTGAAAGTTTACGTGAAGGACATGAACTACCAAGGAAAAGTTTTAGCTGACCATAGAACTTTTGCAAACAATCTTGTAATTAAAGAGCTATTAGTCAATTAAAATAAGAATTTCATAAATTCCCCTTTGATTTCCCCTAGTTATAGCTAGTTGTTCCTACAGTAAGTTCCAAAGGGGTAGCTGTGTTGGTCTAGTTCAGCAAGACAAACAAGGAATCCTGTGGCACTTTTAAGAGTAAAGTTTGTTTATTGCATGAGATTTTGTGGGAGAAAATCACACTTTGTCAAATGGGAAACTTACAGACTGAGTATACCATGTATGCCAGGTATTGTTCCTGTGATTTTCCTAGGCTTCTAAAAGTTAAACTTTGCAATGCTCAGCACTGCAGTGCTGCCACGCATTTGTGGAGCACCACTTTCTAAGGATTCATAGAAAGTTCTCTGGAAAGATTAGTCTTCCATTTGAATATTACAAACTTTCATACCTGGGAGAAACTAAGTGACATCTATGAATTTAAGGAATATTCTCCCAAATGACATAATGCCCTAGTAGCATAAATAAAAGCTTCACAAACCTCTCAAGAATATTAGAGCTTTTTTAGAAGAAGAATGGTTAAAAAAATCTTAAACTTCCTTTTCCATAAAATGAATCCTATGTTGGTAGCCATTTTAAAACAATAGAAGAAAAGAAAATGAGCAAAGAGCTGAAATGGCTGCATTTTTCCACCTGTCACCACACTGCAATCCTTTTATAAATTTAGCATGTTTGGTTGACAAATTGGTGCTATTGAGCGAGGGCAGTAGTCTGTCATCTACTTTTTCTGATTTCCATGCAACTCCTACGAATGAAGCAGGTGGCACAATTCAGATATAGGACATACTATAAATAATTATTTTGCCATTCAAAAAATAGTGAAACATTTATATCTACATTAATCTTAAAGGGCCTACTAAAGGTGTTTTTTTTTTAAAGAGGAACTGGGAAAACACAAATAATTTACTGTTTATTCCCTTCCTCCTAAAATATTAAAATAAAAACAGCCATTGGTATCTTGAAACTTCATGTAGAAAAAACTATATATCTCTGAAAAAGCTACTAAAATTCAATTTGCTACTTAAAGTTAAAATTTGTCAATGGCAAACATTCAGTTTGGCATTGTCTGTTTAACTAAACTGGAAGAGTACATCCTCAGCACAGCTGAATATCAGACATTTAAAAGTAGACTGCATATGGAACTGGTATCTGTGGCACCTAACTTAGGTTCCTCGAAGATGACATTAAAACTAATATTTTCCAATTCCACAGTTGTTCTACAAATTAATCTTCCATTGGATTCAATGGAGGTAGGTTTCACAGGATTTGCTCAAACATCTGAAGTAATAATCAGAAGTCAAAAGTCGTATTTGTTTGTGTTGTGCTCACTGGAAACATTTAATTATGATAATTTGGAGAATCCTGGGAGACATTATTAACACTGAAAGTTAACAATCCAATCCTGCTGCTACTGATGGCAATAGCAAAACAACAAAGGAAATTTTCCACCAAAAGGAATTTGGAACATAGATCAAAATAGCTTGTGCATTATTTGGGTTAATCTGAAAGATTAGAATCTTCTTTTCATAGCATGTGACTCATTAATTTACAGTTAAATAAAATATTGTGCTATTTGTATGATTACTATTACTGTACTAATAATTTGTACTACTTGCCTGCAGGACAATGAGGGGAAAAGCTATACTATATAGAGAAGATCCGAACTAGCAGGTAAGCCCTTTCTACTGTCAAGGTACATTGCCTGGAGAGTAGCAATTTTGATTTATGCCTTGATTATGCTCTCATTATCGAGACAAGCATCTTGATTTTGTCATCCTGTCTCACACTGAGTAGCACCTTTATGTGTAATGGGGAAAAAAAATGGAACTATTTATGGCACAGAAGCTATAAGAGTAGCAGAATCTGAGCCACAGAAAGAGTCTGCTCCACAGAAGGGCACCAAAACTGGAGAACAAATTTGTGGCTTGGTGTAGGGTGCTTGCACTTTGCCCTAAAGCAGCAGTGGAAGGAGAGACCCCATACACTTCTGCCTGGACTGCTGCTAATCAGAAGGTTGAAGGAGCAGGGTGGGTGCAGCTTTGATTTTGTATGCAGGCACACACTTATAGATCCCTCTAAGAATTTGCTGGTGCAGTTGATAATACTCTTGCAATTATGTGCTGCCCTTTTGGGATGGAGCAAATGGCAAATCCATAATCTAGCCCAAAGTAAAGAATCACCAATTGTGATTGAGATTAGGAATTAAGGGTGGGCTTCTTAAAGGTGCTCAGTCTTAAACCATTTGAGAACTTTTGAAAATCTTACCCTGAATCTGCCTTACATGGTTAAAGGCATCTAAATAATTGGAGTGATTTCTTTACCATGAGTTATATGGGAGCTAATAGGAATGGTGGCTTAATGGGGTGCAGCACACTCAAATCTGATTTTTATTCTTAACATTGAAAGAAAACGGTTTTATTTCCCTTTTTCTATTTAATTGGCTAGTCAGATATTATGGACCTAATACAAATCAGAGGTGGGAATAAGGAATCCAAACAAAAATACACACCAAAACATTAAAGAAATATAAAAAAAAAACATATTGTGGTTTTGGCATTGTGAATAATAACCTGAAAATACTGTGTGTGGTTGCCCCACAAAACATTAAAATAACCTTGACTAAAATGTTAGTGAAGAATAATATATGTAGTTGTGTTGGTCCCAGGACGCTAGAGAAATAAGGTGGATGAGGTAATATCATTTAGGAGACCCACTTCTGTTGGAGAGAAAGATAGACAGGATTTCTTATTTATATAAAGCTCTTCTCCCTGTCTTATAATAAGGCATGTTATAGAGTTCGGGAAAATTGTGGAAATCACCAAGCAAAAGGTGGCAGCAGTGGGTCATTCTGAAATCCGCTCTGGGTGGCAATCATTATTAATCCTGAGTCTGCTCAATCTATATGAAAATATATTTTTGAAATTCACATCTGCTAAGAAAGCGCCTGCTAATTGCAATTTGTTGACAGACCGATTCAATGACTTTGTTCTAAAATTAGAACATGTACTTGGGTGTCAACGACTGGAAGGGAAAAAGCATCAAGAAAAGCTCGTCTCCTCCTCCCAAGTCCCCAGCTCTCCTTGTCTCAGCAAGGCCCAGCTCCCATTTCCCAGCCTTCAGGTGCTCTAGATCTGGGCCAGCCACGACCTGCTCTCAAATGCTCAGCTGCCTGCGTGGATTGTGGATGGCTGCAGCCGTGCTCAGATCCCTGCTCGCTGGGAAGCTTAACGTTTCCTTTTTTCCCCACTGAGAAAACTTTGCAAAGGAAACCCCCGGCGATGGGGCTGTGGCCGCAGCAGCGTTTTACCTCCGTTTCTACAGAGGCTCAGGGGGAGGAAAGCTAGACGCCGGGCGGGCGCGTTTCCTCAACCTCTTTGGCAGCCCGCCTGCACATTGCTGAAGTGCCTGCGGCCGGAGCAGAGCGGGGTTCAGCGCGGCGGCTGGGGAGCAGGCAGCGGCGTGTAGCCGTGAAGTTTCAAACACTCGGCAAGGCGGCGGGCTGCTGGAGCGCGCGGCTCCCGGCGGAGGGGAGCTCAAGGGCATCCTCCGCGCCCGCGCTAGTCCCGCGCGCCCCGTCGCTCCAAAGCCCCGCCTGGGCGTGCTTGCTTTTTTTTCCCTTCAATTGCAGCACGTGGCGCTTTTCCTCGCTGGAGCCTGCTTGGAACAAAGCGAGGCGCCCGCCCTGCCTCGGGGGGCCGGCGCGGAGGGGCGTGCAGAGCGGCGCGCGCGGCTGCCCGGGAGGAGCCTCGCGCCCCAGCCCGGGCTGCTCAGGCGCGCGCGCGGCTCCGCTGCCGGAGCGCGCGGGCGGAGGGGGCGCCGCCGGTGGCTCGTCTGCAGCTGCGGCGCAGCCGGAGCCGGAGCCGGAGCCTGCCTCGCCCGGGCGGAGGATGCTGCGGCTGGGCGAGGTCGGGAGCTTGCCTTGAAGCCGGGAGGGAAGAAGCCGGCAGCGTCGGCGCCGCTCGGTGAGTGCCAGCGCGGGCGTGGTGCCGGTGCTGCCGCCGGAGGAGGGAGAGCCACGGGGGCCTTTTCCCGCGGCGGCCAGCCCGCCTCTCCTCCCGTTGCTCTGGCGGCAGGACGAAAGGGAAAGCCGGAGGCATAGGCCCGCTTTCCACACGCCCAATCCTCCGCTCGCCTTTGGCTTTTGCTCCTCCGGAGGCCGGCAAAGATCCGGCCGGGCTGGGAGGTGCAATGGGATCCTGGCTCGGTGTCTAATTAATGGCTGCGAGGAAAGATGCATTTCTCTGCTTTTGCCTTCCCTTCCCCTTGCTGGGGAGTGGAGCGCGCTCGCATCGATTGCTTCAGCCCCAGCCTCGGCTCCCGAGGAGGGGGAGCAGCGGCACGCGGGCTGGCTGCTAGAAACGGAGCTGGCCGCGGTTTTTTAGAGCAAGAAGCCCAAGGACAGGTCGTTTTTAAGTTGCCCCTTCGCCGCGGGTGGGGATTTAAAGCTGAGATGCAAAAATGAGGCGCCTGGTTACTCTGCTGCGTTGGATGTGAGGTGCTTTAAGTGGCAGGGCGTGATGGGCTTTGGCGGAGGCTTTTATGAATAACCTTCATTTCATCAAGGAAACTTGCAGTGGTTTACTATAAATGATTGGGCTTTATTAAATTGCTTGGAATTTACTTTCATGATCTGCAGTAACTGGAGCTTTTTATAGCTAGGAAACAGTGGTGTCATTTTTTTCCCTTTCCATTGGCAGCAGCAAGAGACAATGAATTAGAAACTTTTTGGATTCAGTTTTTTCATCACTGCATCATGACATGTATGTAGCGTGTGTCTGTTGATTCAGCTACAGCTCTTAGGAGACAGGCTTTTTCCATTTTCAAGACAATTTGCTGTCAGTACTCAAGACAGGATACATGATTTTGTATAGTCTATGACTATATTTAAACCTATTGCATGTGTCTGTGTGAGAGAATGAAGGAAAAAGCTCCTAAATATTCATTCCATACAGAATTTTTATTTAAAAGGCAGTCTACAAAGTTACCCTATCTCATTTTGGTCAGTTGGCTATGAGGAAGAAAAAGGTTGGTAGCTTGAGATTCACATTTATTATTGATTTATTTTTTTTTAAATTCTGATACCACTTCAAACTACTCAGTAAATAAAGGCAACAGACAACTATAGCGTGGGGAGTTACTGAATACTCTTCTACTTTGCCCTTGATTATCAAAATCCCTTTAGGTCTTGCATGAATCCTTTTTATGCCAGACATTTGTTTACGAAAGCCTGGAAGGGTTATGATAAGGAAAACGTACATTTCTATTTAAAAATGTATAGATCCTCAGATGTTTCAAATACCAATCATGGGTGATGGTTGTGCTGCTAGTCTACTCAGTGTGGGAAAGAGTTTCTTCACAGAGCTTTGTATGTGTGCCAAGCTAACTAGGCAAATGGGAGAGTGCTGTTAGATAATCCTTATTAACAGAACTTGCTCAATGGCCCAGAATTGTTACTTGAGGAACATGATCTGTTCAAGGATGCAATGCAGAAACATGAGATCGCGTCTTCAGATACGTGCCTCTAGTCCGTTAGATAAGAGATTCTGGAGAAAAGAGAGGAGTGGGCTATGGTCTGGGCACAGGCCATAGGAAACATCCTTCAAAGCTGCTGGTAGGCAGTAATAAGATCCATTTGTTCTTGAATGAGAGTTGCAGGTCTTATTCTAGAAAACAGTGGAAGGACTCAGCATGGTCTGTGGAAGAGACCTACAGCTATTTGTAGTTAAGTTGTTGTTTCTCAGGTACTTTAGCTGATGTTAAAAATAATAAAGAGCACTTGGATGGAAATAATGAGCTCGACGCTACCTTAGGTAGGATTTTAAAAAGTTGCATCCTCGTGTAAGGCACTTTGACACACAGCTGCACTGAGTAGAAATAGTATTTGCCTAAAAGTTTGCCTAAATTTTAATTAAATGTGCTCATCACAACTTATCTGATGGTGCTAAGTAACTTTATTTATTAAGATGCATAAATAACACTAATTGAATTATACTTTGTCTAGTACTAAAGAGGCATGGAATGGTTTATTTTAAGGGTTTTTAAAATAGGGCTGTAGATTGACATATAAATGAAGCAGATAATGCATTCAGCAGAGCTCATGAGTGTTCAGCTTTGCACTAAATTTCATACTTTCTACTTCATGGTTCATTGTGATATGATTTTTACAGCATATCAGTTATAGAAATTTCAGCTTAGCCTCATTGGGGTTTTAGATATGTACATTTTAATAGTGCTAGCAGTAAATACTGCCAAAACTATCATAGTCAAGGGAAAAATTACATTTTATGTAGACATTCTTATTTCAGAAAACATAGGTTCTGATTTTTCTGCTGCTGCTTAAGATGAATTAATAAAATGATTTATAACATACTGTCTGAGCATTGTATTATGCCTGTCACAAAACATTGCAAAATGCTTATATTTTCAGAATTTCTAAGTATCTTCCAAAATTGACAAGTTTAGACTAGTTATTTTGCTATCATATTTCTTCCCTAGTATACTTAATGCAAAATAACAAGTTATAATACACACAAACTTGATTTTCTTACTTATTGGATATGCACTACTACATAATGGACATTTTACTTTTAGCAGAATTGTAGAATGATTCTTAAATGCAACATTTTATTTGAATTCCTACCCCCTCTGCAAAACTCGCTTCTCCCTTCAAATCCATATTTATTTATTGCAACTCAGGAAAGCTCAATCTTGTTTGCTGATGGAAGAACTTCTGAGAAAACCATTGCTTCCTTTGATGACCAGCCTACTTCTTAATTGCAGTATTGCCTTCATGGGAAGGGAGGTGTTGGCCTACTACTATATCTCCTTGCTGCTTATATATGTTCTTTCTTTCAGTAAAAGATGCAATAGTGTCTTTTATTCACTTGCATTTCAAGTAATCCATTTTTGTTTCATTGTATAGCATTAGACTATAGCTTTTTTTTAAAAAGTTTTCCAAAGGAGTTTAGGGGATTTTGGTATTGATAGGGCTCTTGCCCTTCACTCGTTAAGAGGGCCCTTGGAGAGAATGTATGAGAGAGGAAGGGGTTTTGTGGCAACCAGTCAGGGCCCAAGAGGCAAGTATTAAGGGAACTGCAGAGTAGAGCAAGGATCCTGCCTTTGAGAAGTTTGACAGGGAAGCTCTCTCTGTCAGCACCTTGGACAGAGCACCGACTGGTGGCTGGGACTCACTAGAGCCAAAGGGACTGAGGGAAGGGCAGGGACGGCGCTGGGGCTGCAGAGTAGTAGCCTGGAGAAATCAAGGGAGGAGTAGAGTGTGAAGCACAATGGAAGGGTCCCTGGGCCAGGACCCAGAGTAGTGGGCAGGTCTGGTTCCCATCCACACTCCCAACTGCCATGGGACTGATGGCAGGACTGCGGTGACGACAGCAAGAAGTGGCGCAGAATCCCCTGGCAGGTGGAGGGTGACACGTGGATTCGGAGTTGACTGGAGTAACTCCCAGCTGAACAGTCTAAGGGCTTAGAACAGTCCAATTGCTACACATCTTGTATAAAAGTCTTCCTCCTAATTTACCATCCACTTCCTAAAATATTGAAGCAGTAATACTAGTTAATTTTCCACATCCTTGTTGAAACTACTGTCCACCATTTAGTCACACATCCGAACACTTACTGAGCTAACTACTGGTAGCATTCTGTCTGCACACAATATCTTATGGGAGTTTTGGGAGTGAGGATTTGGAATATGCACTGAAGGCAAGTCACGGTCCAGATTTTTAATTTTTAGGGCAAATGGTGTACCTGAAAATATTCTTCATAGTATTTCTAAAATTTGGGAAGCTATACTTATTTTAAAAGCAATTGTGGTTCATATAATGGGTTACTGAGCTTAGATGTGCCTAAGTAAGGAATATAAGAGGTGACCCACATGTGCAATTTCCATTTGAATGTGCAGTGTTCTGAAAACATAATGCAAAATAACATGAAAAATGTATTTCAGCCTTGAGGTGTTTAGTATAAATGAAATGGTGACTCATAGACTGTAAGGTCAGAAGGGACCAATATGATCATCTAGTCTTACTTCCCACATGGTGCAGGCCATAAAACCTCACCAACCCACTCCTACAATGAACCTCAAACCCATAACTGACATTTGTCTGAAGTGTGCAGCAGTTGAAATTACTGTGCAACAATAACTTCTTAAACAACTTGTCTTTCCAGAAATTTCAAAAGTCTTTGCATTAACTTGAGTAGGTTTTATAAAACTATGATGGAAAGGTTCAGAAGCAGCTATTGGTCAGGTAACCCATTCATACGATTTTATCTCCCAATCCCACCTTCTTGACACATTGACTGTGTATGTATAATGCTTTTTAACAACAGTGTTCTAAATGCTGCAGTTCACTTTCCAGTCCACAGTATTCTGCTCCCATCTCCTCCATGTAGCTTGTTAACTGTCTTTTGCTTGTACTGGATTCAGAAATGGAAAATTGCTAAAGAGGATCCTGGGGTTTTGAGGAAGGGGATGATGGGTAAGTCTGACCACATTTTCAGAGCTATTTAGGCACTTCAAGATTCAGATGGGTCCGAAACCCAGATTCTAAAAGATATTTAAGCCTAAACTCCTACCCATTTCAGTGGGACCTTTTGGGATGTGAGCGCTTGTAGAATTTTGAAAAGCAATTCACAGGGCTAAGTGACTAATTTTCATTCTTTTAAATGGGAGTTAGGTGACTAGTAGCATTTTCAGAAGTGCCTAGCTGCATTTTTAGGCACCTAAATATCTATACCTATACACCTCTAAGTTATTTAGGAGCCTATATCTGACTGAAACTCAAGTGATCCAGATTTTCAATCATATAAAATTCAGTAGTCTTAACTGAATCTCAAGTCCTTAAGATCTTCAAAGGGCCATAAAAGGTGGCAGAATGTGCTTAAATTAAGGATCTTGGTATATATTCTGATTTTTGAGGGTGGGAGATCACACTTTAAAGCGGTCTTCCCTCAAATATGGAAGAGAAACTACTGTTCAGACCTCTGAGGATTTTGGGAGGTGGGGGTGGGGATGGAAAATTATCATGGATCATAAGATATAAGCCTTTTATCAAATTTCTCTTAAATTTTTGAGATGCATTATGGATATGAGAATTTTTAATTTAGCTGTTATGTAATAACTCAAGAGCTGAGGTAAAGTAATATGAAGATGATCTAGAAACATGCATGAATCACTCATTAATGCATCTTTTATTTTGGGTGCATTGTACTGCATTTAGTTTTTACTTAGTCAAAATAAAATAGATTGAGACATTAAAAATAGCTAAAATACCATTTAATTCATGTCTATGCTGTAATTGGGGAGAATTGAGTGAGGATAAGGGACACATTTTATGCTTAAATCTTCTGGCACCAGAAACTGAAAGTGGAATTTCCTCATTTTCAAATTTTTGAGCTTTTTTTTTAAGTTGTGATGGTACTTTATTTCTCAAATAGCCTTTCTTCCCTACTGCCTTGGATTCAAGAAAATCCTGGAAAGGAGGGGTGCCAAAGAAATAGTTACAGTCATGTATTAAAATTGTATTGTAATACAACTTGCACATGAAGAACTTTAGCATTTCCTTATGTAGCATTACATTTTGGCACTGTGTTTTTTTAGGTGCTTGACTTTGCAACCTTAACATTTTTAATATATCCCCTAAGTATATGGTATATTAAAAATGCAAAGGAATCAATTGTCTGTGAATATGTTCCTTTTATGGCAAATCATTCTTTGAGGGTACTGCTACAGGCTGAGGTTGCAGTGTCTTCTGAGGCTTCCTGCCTCAAAGGAAGGGAGTATTGCCAAATACTTAGAAAACAACTGACCCCCTTTGAAATCCCCTAGGAAATAGTGAGTCTCCAAGTAATGCACAGAGACATGGGACGTCTGTGTAGACTCCCCAGATCTCATCCTCGCATAGCAGACTCTCTCTGGCTTTGCAGCATCTAGGGCCTTTCACAGCTCATAGGCAGAAGGGGCGGTATGTGACAACTTGCTCTTCAGTGCAGTGTAGTGTATTTTTTAAGTGTTTTGTGTGACTGAGTATGCTGAAGGATGCATCTAATAAACTGAACATGTGTTCTTGTCTCACTTTTCAATTTTATTTTAAAGTTTCCTTTTTGGCAAAGGACTTAGCAAGAGCTCTTCAATCATTGTCAACTTGTGCAATAGTATTCATATAAGCTGGTGTTTCTCTAACTGCAGTTTCTCAAGTCGTAATATCAATATTTCATCTTCTGTTGTAAAACAGACATTTCTGGTGCTGGTTGTGGAGAAAAGCTTGAAAACGTGCCTCCTCTCTACTGCCTAGAAGCTCAAAATCCAGAAGGTGAATAACCACCACTCTCAGTTTACTATTTTTTAAAAATCTCATTAATTTTAAAACCAAGATCATGGCACTTTAGGCACCTTTTGAACACTCGGGATTGGCAATATTACTTCCTAGGCTGCTGAATCCATGTCCAGTTACTTGTATGAATAAAGAGGAGGATACTTGGCTCACTAGGAAGAGAATGTTTTTCTTCCTTCGTGATGAAGCCTGTGTTAGATGAATTGCTACTAAAGCTTTCTATTACCTTGCTCTATGGTAACATTCCTTTTAAAAAGCATAGTATCCTATTTGTTGGCTAGTTTTCTGGCCGTACATCTTTTCCCTCGCCACATGTTACAAATAACATTGGCCGGCTGTACTTTTAAGACTAAATTGTCACTGTCTACTCTAAGTACATGTTTGCAAAGGTTCTTTTTTTTATATCCAGTTGCTCTTGATTATTTATTTTAGACATCCTGGATTCCATGCACCTCCTTTTTTGTTCTTCCAAGAGCAAGGTAGACTATTGCACAGTAGATTCAAACTCTGATGGGCTGTGACTATAATCTTTTCAAAGATGGATGAGCAGCTCATTCTTAAAGTGAATGACAAGTAAGTCAGTGAATGTTTTAAACCCAAGGTAGTTTTATTTATTTTTTTACCTGAAACTAATTACAGGATACAAATAAATGCCTAATGTTAAGAGGTATACATTAAACAGAATCCAAAACAGGAATTTTAACTGCATATAATGCTTGTTTCACTTAAATTTTCTTGTCACACTCATGGAAATAAATGTTCTAATGTGTCTGTAGTACCATTTTTTCCTTGTATAGTTTGAAGCCATGCAATTCTAGTCAAGTTACAAGAGGCCATTAATGTCTGTGTCTACAGTTACATGAGATCTGTAGATGCTACTTCTGCATGGTCACTGTCAAAGTGAACACCTGAAGTATGAAAAAGGCTCATCTTCCTCTTAAAGAATTGGTTGTCTGTTCTGGTCTCTAATCTGTATTCTTTTGGCTGTGTGAGGCAACCACTTGTTTCTTTCTATCTGAAGAGGCAGAAAGGCCAGATTCATTACCAATGCAGTTGTAAAACTACCTGTGCACCAGCTCCTCTCCTTTACTAGCAGAACAGACAGGAGTTTGCTCATTCACTTTCCAAACCCCTCTCTGGATATTTTTAAATAAAGCATGATCCATGCAAATTAAGCTCATATTAATTGCACATTGCAGTTCTGGTTTTACTCCTTTTGTTAGGTGACTTTGTTCTCTGAGACCCCTTTAGTGGTGCTTAGCGAGATGTGAGGTTTTGGATAGAGTGTATGCTTATTTAGTCTCTTGTTTATATATAAATAATTTAATGCAGAAGCTTGACTTTTACAAACATGACTGAAAGCTTACCTTCTCTTGATTTGTACTTTTCTTTTAAAAAAATCCCTTGCTTCAGAATACCTTCTGACAGACTTCAGCTTAGCTTTTCAGAATTCAGTACAGCCTTGTAAAATAACGAGCTGTATGTGCATTTTAACAACTTCTCTTCCTTAGAAGGTGAAATGTATACTTCTAGGAAAGTATTTAATGAGTCAAAATTAATTAATCTCAGTGTTCAAACATCTTAAATATGAGATTTTTCTAGGCTGGCTAGCCTCAGTAAGTCCCTGAGTGCATCTGCACAGACCTTTTTTCATATGTGACTTACATTGGATTGGTCCAGTAAGTACATAGCAGCTGGGTGTATGAGGATATCTGAAGTTCCCAGCTTGTTCTTCAGATAAATCTTGGCCATATAACCACAGACACACCCAACCCCACCCAAACCAAGCAAAACAAAAAGCCCACAAACCAGACACCCCATACAGACAATCACCGACACCGTCTTCCCCAGTTATGAAAGAAAATGGCAAGGACCATTTCTTTAGGGGGAATATGGGACACCTGGTAAAATTACTTATTTGAGTGACTTTAGTGGCAATCAAGCAGAACTATGCAGTACAAGTGTTCAAATTAACATCAAGCTGATTGACCCCCCTCTGGAAAGAAATACTTGGAACCAGAACTGGTCACCAAAAGGGACCAGAACAAAAAGGGACCTGCCAACCTATTCTCATGGTCAAGAGGATTGAGAGCCCCTTGTGACAGCCCACATCCTTGGGGGGGGGGGCGCATAGGTCAGGCTGGTGTTTGGGGATGGACCTGTCTTTCTCAGTACCTGGCGCTGCATCTTCTCAGACTGAGGCTGCTGCCTGTCCTCATTCATTGGCAGTTGCAGACTATAGCCGGTGCCAGTCAAAGAATGTTTTCAGGATGGAGCCCCAGAGCTGCCATATGGCAGGTGGGTAGGGATTGGACTGGCAAGGGGAGTGTCCCAGCTCCATCTGCTGTGGCCCTGCCCTAACACCAGCCTTGCATACTTGACCACTGAACCCCTTCTCCCCTCCCCTCATCACTGATAGTATGCAGGAAGCAACGAAGCAGGGATCTGGTCAGCGGGATCATGGGTGCAGCCATCTCCTTATGGGCTTCTTTTCTTTGAGTGCAGGCCCATGCTTTGTCACTGGCACTATTATAAATTGGATACTGATCAGGAAGTGAAAATATGGGACTTTACCAGTGTAGGAAAAGTCAGGGCCACCTGTGAGAGGGCTTAAATATTGGACATGTGGTCATTCTAATTCTGTCAGGAAGCTTATGGAGTGTGTTCAGTTGAGTGTCTGCCTCATGCTGTTAATTTGGACTCTACCTGTGTGTGTGGATATACATACGTCTGTTTGTATCTAATTGAAGTATTTATAAATGCTACTTGCTGTAGTATGTCAGCACTATATATCGGAACACAATGTGTTCTGGGGACAGGGAAAGTCTTCAAGTAGCCCTCTACTTACAGGCCTTTGCTGAATGATGGCAGTGTTAAAGTGGGGGATGAACTGGTGGTGGTATTCTTCTTAGTGCTGCCCACAATAAGATTAGCTCATGAGTTACTGGAGTCAGGCACTGGTTACAGATTACACATGTGTTCATTTTATCATGTATCCTTTGAGCTTTCAGAATAGCTCAAATATCGTTATGGGCTTTAGCATTTTCTCCTTCATAGCTGGGAAAGAAATGGTGTGGGTGATTGTGTGTGTGTGTGTGGAGGGGGTGCTGTTTGTTTTGTTTTGTTTGGGTGGGGGGGTGTGGTTTCATTTTTTTGTTTGTTTAAATGACTAACATTTATCTGGAGAACAAGCTAGCAACTTCAGAGGTGCTAGTACACCTGACTGCTATGTAGTGGTCCAATCCAATAAAAGTCATAAAAGAAAAGCAAAAATGTGATTTTTTTTCACCCTCCTATTTTTGTGTGTTACATTCATAAAACACGCAACCTGAAATAATGGTAAAATGTTAATTACATTAAGACATGCCTAAAAGTACTGTCATGGTAGTATTGTGCAATTATGTACCACAATTTGCTTCTGAGTGCCATTTTAATAGCTCAGATATGTGCTTACTAATTCATGTTGTCTGCCTCTTCTCTACTCTAAATGGACATCAACCAATTATCCACTATTGGGATTGCCCTCCTGTGGGACAGTCCCTTCTAGGCACAGAGAATCTACAGTTAGCTTCTACAAGTTTCTCTGCAAACCCCCAGTGCAGAGGACATGCTGGGGACATTAGGCTAAATAAAAAGGTGGTGGGGGGAAGGGGTTTCTATCAGATTCTTGTCCAATTGCTTTAATCAGCTCTTAGTACACTTGGTTATGAGTAGCTGGCCAATAGAATTATCTTTTGAAATAAAGCAGAACTTGGCTTCTGTTTATAATTCATTTAGATTTCCTAAAACAAATTCTGTCAAATGGCATAATGGATGTCAGAAGAACCTTGAAGTGCAGCACTTTTGCTTAGAAGAAAAGTATGCTACACCATGAGTCAGTATTAATCTGTGTGCCTTGTGTTTTTCACAAGTTGTGATGTGAGGTTTTATTTAGCAAGAAAGATGTGACCTATCTCTGCTTTATTCACCTAAGAATTAGAACTGTATAGTTCATAACCGGAAGCCATTATGGAATAGGCATGCTTATTCAAACCAAACAAATACGGCCATGTAGTAACTAATCTGCTTAACACTGTAAGGCAGAGGTTCCCAACCAGGTGCCACAGCAACACCGAAAGTGTGCTGCGAGCATACCCGAGAGCTGGAGTTAAAGTTCCCTCCCTGCTCAGCCCAGCCAGTTGGACAGTGTAGGGCTGGGAAAAGGGGGAAGACAGTTCCGGGGCCCCCTATTTTTAGGAAACACAGATCTGCCCTCCCCCCCATAGAGGAAGGCACCAGAATGCAGAGTTCCAGTGGTTCCCCTGAAAATAGTAGGAGCAGCTGTAATGCAGATTTCCAGTGAGTCCACCTTAAGCCCAGCCAGCAGAAAGCTGAAGGAGGCTGTGCGTGTGTGAATCTCCCCCCTGCAGGGCAGAGCAGCTTGTGTCAGCCAGCCTGCAAATAGCCCAGGCATGGACTTTGGTGGGGGGAAGGGCTGCTGGGGCTTGTGAGGGGCAGGTGTGTGTGTGTGTGTGTGTAGCAGAGTTGGGTGGGAGTGGATGTGTAGCAGAGGGTGTGTAGCTGAGGTTTTGGGGTGGCTGGTTGGTTGGTGGAGTGTAGCTGTGGGGTGGGGTGACTCTGTGTGTGTGGGGGGGTGTAGCTGGGGGCTGGAGGACTAGTTCTGGCCCCTGCAGTCATGGCAAGGTCCATCACAGGCAGCTAGGGGAGGGGAGGATGGGACCCACTGGGGTGGTAGGGAGCAGCAGTGGGGTTAGAATTTGCCCTTGGTGGCAGGGAGCCACTGTGGAGAAGGGGATGCTGCACCATGCTCCCCTGCCCTACCTTCCCACTCTCCAGGTTTCCCCCTTGTCCCCCCCGCCACAAAGTCACTGCTGTTTTCCCTTCCTCTCTCTTTTCTTGCCACCCTTGTGCTGTTCCCCACATGGCTGCCCTTGTCCTCTTTTGCCACCCCCACCCTCTTGCGCTCCCCACACACACTCCTGCTACCACATACGATTCCTGACCTCCCGTGTTTTGCCACCCCTGCTCTGCTACCCCTACCACCTCATGCAGCAGCATTTCTGAAACACTCTGCCATAGTTCATGAAGATTTGTAAATAATTCGTTAGCTTGAATATTCATGAGTTTTTAATGGTGGTGTGCCTTTCAAAAATCGAAGGTATCAAGGTGTGCCACAGCAGAGAAAAGGTTGGGAGCCACTGCTTTAAGGAATGACTTGCATGAGAATGCATACAAGGTCTCAACTAAGGGAGAAAACATGTCTGTGTTGATGGGAACGGTTAGACAGGCTACCAGTGGTTTAACAACATGACTGGCAACTGTAAAGCTGTCAGTAGAACTTCCTGTGGTGTTTACTGAGGAGCCAGAGGCGCAGCAGAACATCTGCTTTACAGTCACCCCTTCATAATTGCCATCTGAAGCAGAGGTGTGGAACACTGTGGTGCTGTAAATGAATAACCAGAACAAGAGACATGGGGAGTTGGCAACTGCAGTATTGTAAATGGTCCCCTCAATGAGCTTGTATGCACAAAACACATCAAAGTTGCATGCGTTTGAAATTACAACATTTCAACTTGTGGATGAATGCTGATCAGAGTTAACTGCTAAAAATTGTTCATCTGCATATAATAATATACTGTCTTTTTATTAATAAGGTAATATATGGCATGAAGTGTATAATTGTTTTGTCCCTATGAAGTTTGATCTTCACTTTACTAAGATCAGCAGCAAAATTCCATCTCCTTTTAATGGAAGGCTCACGCTCACTAAGTAGTCCTTCAGTCACTGACATTATTTCACTTGTTTGTTCCACTATGCCTGTGTGACTGACTACTCAGTAATTCCATAATCTAGTGTCTTTTGTACAAGTCTTTTAAAGGAAAATAATTTTGATGTAACTGAATTGAGGAGTAGTATGGGAATACAGAAGATACTTTAGATTTAGCAACCCAGGTTTTGCTACTGGATCAAATCACTGGCCTACCTTGTATGACATTCTCCCTTTAGCCATGACCAGTATCCAATTTGCCAACTACTTTCTTTCACCATGCTGTCTTAATAGTCCTGAATCTGACACTCAGACACATCAAAATGTTTCTATTAAGGCTACGTTTCTGTGGTTTTGGGTTTTTTGTAGTCTTGTTTTCTTTTCATTTTTTGCTGCAATTGGGGGGGGGGTCACAATTCTCCTATTTTTTAAATTAAAGCTGGAATTCTCAGTAGCTGAGTCTCAAAGTAAAACATCATCCTGGAAGACTTGCAATTAATTTGCCAGAGTTGGGCACACTGCTGATAAGTAGTGTTGTGTTTTTTCCCTAGGTGGCTTTTCAGGTCAGAATTCAAGTTATAGTGTATGAAGTTCAAGACATTGGGCTTGAATGAGGAAAAAAGGAGAAGATGAAATCTTGATTGTAAGTTGCAAACATTAAGTAGTGAGGATTTATTTAGTAACTGAAGGCTTTTTATAGCTGTGTTGGTGCAGTGGGCATTTAAACGCAGTTAAAGTTGCTCAACTATTTCTTCCTGTTTGGAATATGTATTGTATTTGAAAAACTGTGACAGATTATCCAAATGGTAGTTAAAGCATCTAACTGCTATCTGCCTTTTGAAAATCCCCCTGTCAGTTTTGCTATAATCCTAAATTGATGCCAATAGAAACAATTTAACTACACAAGCATTCAGTGTTTTTCATAGCAGACATTAATTTAGGAACACTTCAAGTTTTTTTGCAACTTTAAAAGTTCTCTGAATGAAAGCGCATGCCAGTTTGTAAGACTGTGTGCAGGCTCACACATGTACAGGGAGACCTGTACCTGTGCAAAGGCAAGATGTGTTGTATTTCAACATATTTTGAATGGCCCAATCACTCTTGACTTCTGAAGATATGACTCTGTCATCCCAAATCAATCAAGTCTTTTATTCTGTACTATCATGTGAGTGTTTGACTATTTTAGGAATGTTTTGAAGTTTCAGCCAAGTTTACTAAACTTTTTCCTCTACCTGCTACCATAACTACTCCAGAAAATCATCATTTGCTTTAGAATAGATCATTAGGAGCAGAGTAGCAGGTGAGGTTTAGAATATCCATCACTGAGTTTGCACAATAAATTGTGTCTCAGCTAAACAATGCACTTGAGTTGCATCTGGAACTCAGGAAGGGCCTTGCTTGGCGGAAGTACCTGGGCTCACAGCTATTTAGTTGAAATGTAGCAAGGCTACTCTTACAAGTATTTGTAGTATTTGAATTTGTACTTGTGAAATTAAGAAAAGATACAATAGTTTTAGTTTTGTCCATTTTCTTTTGTTTTATTAACTGGAGATTCTGTTAACTTCAAATCTAGAAGATTAAAATGTCTTTGTAAATTTTTACAGTAGGCTTAAGATGTCTTTCATGGAACACAGCTATACAGCTGACATGACATAAGAAAAAATAAAAATAAGGGGAAGGGAGTAAAATCCCATCTTCCTCCCCCCATGTGATTCACTTTTAAATCCCTACCAAGAGGGTGACTTATTCTGCTAAAAACTCTGACTTGCAAAGTCTTATGATGTGCTTTGATGCTTGATGTCTGTTTTGATAGGTGTAGAGTAGAAGCATTAAAGAGACTTCTATTTAAAGTTTATTGCTGCTATGTTAAAAGCACTTGGCATTAGACATAGTGTATATGTAATGGCTCTTGACTAACATTCATAAAAATAACACACACAGAAAGCACTGTCACCCTATCAGCTTTGAATTTGATCTGCAATGTTTTTGTTCTAAAATAGTTTCTCATTATAAGCAGTGGTTCTTAGAATGCCTTTAAATGATTTTACTTTGAAAATAATAATTTTTGGCTGTTAATGGATTAAATAAAACATTCATGTATACCTTTCATGATTTAAAAGTAACCATTCTGTTCTATTTTTTTTTAATTCTTTAAATATGATGAATTCTTTCCTGCTGTCTGACATACTGTAGGAACTGCCATGCATCTTAAGTAGCTTTTTCCCTTCCCATACAAAATCCAGTACATGCCAATATGTGTTGGATATGAAAACTAGCTGCAAGGATAAAATTCATCCATGGTGCCAACGACCAATTGAAAAACAATCTTCCTTCATATAAACCTTGTGTAGGTAAATAAGAGCCTAAGCATTATAGCCCGATTGTTGTACCTGTGTCCCCCTCTGCCAAGAGGTGTCCTTATGGTGGTCTTTCATATGCTTGTGCAGAAGTCTGCAGAACAAATTCTGTTATGAGCTAAGTTTGGTCCAAATAGGAACTCTTTTCAGAATACCAGCACTGCATGACTCAGCACATTAAAAGAACACACATGAACTTGATCTATGTCTTCCCATCCAGAATGAAACTACCATATTCCTGTCGCTCAACAAATGTTCATATTTAAACTGTATGCTGTGTAGTTTTAACATTTTTGTGTGTAAATAGTTTGCAGTGATGGGGACAGGGGAGTGAAGAGATTGACTGCAGTGACTATCAGAATTCCTTAAGCAAATGTTTTAGTAATTATTTGTACTACAGTGTTGTTCAGATGAACCCCAAAAAAGATCAGGGGCCTACTGTGCTGGGCACTGTACAAATATGATTCACAGATTAAAGCCAGAAAGGACCAATGTTGTCATCAGAGCTGACCTCCTGTATAATACAGGCAATAAGATTTCAAAGAGGAATTAACTGAGAGAACCGGAGTATGCTATTTTAGATAACTTTTGGCTTGATTATTAAAATATGCATTTATGGGGAAAAACCATTGACTCTTCATAAATTGTTCTAGCGATCATTTGCCCTCACTGAAACTTTGTGCCTTATTTTTAATCTGAATTTGTCTAGCTTCATCTGCCATTGGATCTTGTTAGCCTTCTCCTTGATGAGCTAAAGAAATAGACTAGAAGAGCACAATCACTAACAGGCACATCTTCTAATCCGGCCTGGTCCATGCTTGCTGCTGTTTGGCAGCAGTCAAAGGGAGTTATTCAAGCTATGTAAAATAAATTGTGTCCTTTCAACTGTCTAATTCTCTCTTACCTCCCTGCTTCCACTGTACCAAGTTGAAGGGAAATGCCATTCTTCAGCTCAATGCTATTCTTAAAGGGATGGAGTTACTAAATCAGACTCAAGACAGATTGAGCAGGTCTTGAGTGACCCCTCAATTGAACCCAGAAGATCAAACTGATGATGGTGAATTTGCTGCCATCAGTATGAACCTAGCCTCCTTTAATCATTTTCAAGGCTCTTCTCAGAACTCTTTCCAATTTCAGCATAGTGAGTGTGTCATGATGTCACAAGCTTAGACAAAGTTAGGAGGAGAAACATGCACAGGAGGTGTGCCTGGTCTAACGTTGCACCACAGATTCATGGCAAAATTGGGAATAGAACTCAAGATACCTTGATTGAAGCCAGTACCCAAGCCACTTAACTATACAGCGGTTCTTAGTTTGTTTTGGAACAGAGAGACCTTTTAAAAGGCTGAGATGCTTTAACTCTCAAAATCTTTCATACCCTGAATGCTTTACTGCCACTATGATCACATTTCATCTCTCTACTATCCATAACTATACTGGTTCAAAATAGTAAGCTTTCTCAGAACATCAGACTTTTAAGTAAATATATTTATACCTGCCATGGCTTTTTTTCCCTTAAAGAGCATGAAACTGTAGTTTGTGTCCAGTCTGGCCCCATTGAAATCAAAGGCGAAACTCCCACAGAAGACAATGGCAGTAGAATCAGGGCCTTTTTAAGATGATACATTTTTCTTCTTACAAAAGAAAGCAAGGGTTTATTGGACATGATTGCATGAGTAGTGTGCTCCAGAGCACCCAGTTGCAGGCTCATCACCTTGTTTTTAGACTTCACGTAAAATGTTTATACAGTTTTATTTGAAAAGAAAAAGTGGAGTAAAATTGTCCATTCAGCCTATGGCAGTGGTAAAATATTGCTTGGGTGATAGAAAATTTACATCAGTTTTTTGAAATTAGGATGAAACTGATGGAATTTTGGTAAATGCTTGTCTTGGACAAAATTTCTTTACTTTTCTGATTAACTAATCCAGGATGGAAGGATCATACCAAGATCATCTGATTGTTACCAATGATGAGAAAATTAATGGTACTCTGGAAATTCAAATTCTGTCTTGCCTGTGATAGTTACTTTGTTCCTGTTCTTCCCTGATTGTTTTTACTTATTTTAAGCAGTTTCCACATTGTAGGGGTAGATTGGGACAGTTCTCAAAACTAAGATTCTCTACCTTTTCAATATGTATGAAATAAACCAAAAAAAACCCTGAAACAAGTTCTTTGCTTTTCTCTTCTTTGACCTAATTTAAGAACCAAAAATGCATTATAGGTCTCAATAGTTGATGTCATCCAAAGCAAGAATTTTAAGAAAATATCTGACTCTGTAGGGACCTGGAGAGCAGACTGGGAATATAGGACATGTTTTACTACTTTCCCCAAAGACGATGTGTAGAAATCAAAAGGGAAGTTGGGCTTTATCTATTATCTAGTTTACTGACTAGAGTTCTGTTGGTCTACCTCTTGTGTCTCAAAAGCTGCATGCTCTGGATTTTAGAATTCTCATCATGATGAAAACATAAGCCACACCTGAGTCTAGTCAGCGAAGCGTGTGCTCTATATGATGATCAGAGGGCAAATGTTCCCAATGTAGGGGGTAATCATGTTTTTCTGCAAGTTTGCCGAATGTAGTTCCCTTTTTGCACCAGCCACACCTTGAGCTGAAGCCACTCATACTTTAAATGTTAAATGCAGCTTTCACTATAATGTTGGAGTGTTAAACACAGTAATTCAGGTTGGCATAGCATTGCCCAAAGATGACCTTATAATGGACTTGAATTCTGTTGCCTCTTTTGAGTTCTAGGAGGCTGTGTTGACTTAATTTTTGTGTGAGATATGAGAGTGTTAGTAGCTGCTTTCTTTTGTGCTGGGAAAGCTGTGGCAGAGGGTTTTTTTGTTGCATGATCTGAAGATGGATAGGCATTGTGTCAGTATTGTAGTTAATAGTAGATTGTTCCACAGTTGAGCACCCTTGACAGTGAATGCTTTATGTCCTGCTCTCATGAGCTTTGTCATAGGCTTCATTACCTCTGTTTTCACCCAGGAGCCATTCTTTGACACTGCTTTTGCTAGGGTATGTCATCGCAGTTCCTGGTGGGCAACAGCTGTCTCCCCGTGTCACAGGATGCACATCCATGCACCCCTGAGTTTTCTGTTTACTTTTGCAATGCAATTGTGTGGTGTGATGCCAAATATGCCATACAAGGTTTTTATGAATGCTCTTAACATTCTGCATAATTACCACAGTAGAATGTTTCCTGCAGGCATCCTGTATATATACAGATTTGAAGCATGTTGCAGACCAGCAGGGCTATCTCAACACAGAGGCTGGAGAGACATGATGAAGGCAATGCAAATTGATGTCCCTAGTTCAGGTGCAGCAAAGGAAATTGCTGTGGCATGGGAGAAAGGAGGTTGTGGGCAAATTGAGGATTTTAGTAATTTACAGCCACCTTATAGTTGGTTGCATGGGCATTTAAACACAATTCAGGTTGCTCAATTAATTGGAGGAAGGGATTTGATAAGAAGCTGAGACTAGAAAATGTGCTCATAATGTAAGCATTACTTACAGTGGAGAGCCTTTCGCAAAATAACTTTTTTTTGCAAAGATTTTATAAAGATGGTCAGAGGGACCCGTAAATCCTTTACTGACAAATGGGAGGGGAGGAGCTTACAAAAATATCCTGACCCCATATGTACATTCTGGGTCACCAAAGAAAATTGTGAAGTCTTAAATAGAAGTAAGACTCAGACTGGTCAGTAATACCATTGTGAAATGTATGTACAGATAATGAGGTGGTGTCTATAAAAGTAGTCCTAAAGTCTCTCTCAAGGCAAAGAGGAGAATAGGTTTCTACTAGACAAATGATGTCTAATCACCTGTCTCTGCTTCAGCATGTCTGTGGAGCGTTGTAAGCCAACACATGAAGTCAGCAGAGAGGCAGCTTGCTGGAGAAAGAGTTGTGTGGCAGATGTGAGGGTGGGGTGGGGGGGATTATACTAAATCTGAATGTGCCTACCATTAACCTACAAAGCATAGCCCTGAGGAACTTGCTTTGGTAGCTAACAGACTGACACTCAGTTAAGCTCTAGCAAGCCTTCCTCTTGCTGGAGGCAGACAGGTTACAAAGTCACTTGAGTCCCACCAACCCTGAAACCCTTACAGTCAGATGCTGGAGTTGCCTGATCTCTTCTGGAAGCTTGCTGCATAGCCAGACTTGCCTGATCAAGAATGCTCTGCCCAGAGCTCACACCTGATTTGTGATTTGAATTATCCTAAGGAGTGCTGTTTTCATGGTCACTAATGAAATTTGGTCTTTAACTGGTGATTGATCTGTTAATTGCGTTAAAAATTAGGACACTGGCACCAAAATTTAACTGGAAACCAGAGGAGAATGTGATCATGTGCCCAGTAGCCTGAGCCATGGAAAAGACAGGTAGCTGCATTCTGTGCATAGTTTTAAATTCTGTTTTGGGTATATTAAATTGCAGTAATCCAGCCTGGCAGTGGCAAATGGAGGGATTACTGGTCCAGTTTCTTGTCCAGGAGGAATGGACAGTTTCCTGGCAATCTGCAAGTGAAAAAATGTTTATAGGAATTAATGCTACTTGCTCATACAAACTTGGCGAGAAGTCACTAAAGGCCCTGATGGTTCACAGGGTGTTGATGATGGGGTTGGGGGGGAAGGGAGCAATATATCTCTGATGGAAGGTGGGGCTAACTGCTGGCCAGCTCTTTGAAGTATTTCCCTTTTCTGTCTAGCGTCATTATGTTCTTGTCTGGGTTAAGTTTCAACAAGCTTTTCAGGATCCAAAATCTAGTTTGTAGTCAGAGTCCAGTGGTATTCAGGGATGGAATCTGTGATGTCAGTCTGCATAAGACACATTTTATTAGTGGTATTAGATTCATCTCTGAAGCTGGCATCAGCTGTATATGTCAGCAATGGATCCAAGTGTTCTTCACTTGCTTTCAACTGCCATTAGTGCAATAGTCAGTCAGGCACATTTCAAATGCATTTAATTTCTGTTAAACCCCTTAAGAATTTGGCCTAATGGTGTTGAGTGGGCAGCTCCTTATGTTCCTGTTGCATTTTTGGCTACTGCAAGTTCGTACTAGACTTGGTTGATCTTGTTAATGATCTAGGAAACCCACTCTTAGCATCAGGTAATATTGTGGTCTGTTTGGATGGAAATAATTTGGATTAGATAGTTTACAGTCTGGAAGAACAACTGCTTGTTGTTTTTTACTGGACTAGACTACCACGGCTATCCCTTTGGAAACTGGAAGAATTCTGCTGGTCAAAACCTGAGCAGCGTTGTGTCAGAGAAGCAGCATTTCTGTATCTAACCAGAAGTGCAACACAGACTAGATCACAGATATTAACTTAACAATTCCTGAACAATTCCTGCTTTGAGTCTTGAAAATCATAGCTGTTCCCTAATGCTTCATAGAGAGGGGGTGTATTGGCTCTGGCGTATTGGTGGTGATGGACTCTGCAATTATTTTATCTACTAGAACAAATGGATACAAACTGTCGATGAGAAAGTTTAGGCTTGAAATTAAATTCGGGTTTCCAACCATCAGAGGAACAAAGTTCTGGAATAGTTTTCCAAGGCAAGGTATGGGGGCCAAAAACATAACTGCCTTTAAAATTGAGCTTGGTAAGTTTATGGAGAGGGCTGGTATGATGGGATGGCCTACTTTGCGAACTGATTGATCTTTGTTTTTTCATGATTGGTGGTGGATAGACAAGTGACTTGAGGAAGAGTAGATGTTGTGGGCTCTGAGTTATTAGAAAAGTCTTTCTTGGGTGACTGGCTGGTGAGACTTTTCCACATGCTCAGGGTTTAACTGATTGCCGTATTTGCCATTGGGAAGGAATTTTCCCCCAGGGCTCATTGGCTCAGGCTCTGGGGTTGTTTTGCCTTCCTCCGTAGCATGGGGTATGGCTCACCTGGTGGGGAATTTTGTCTTAATCTTTATCATGATGTGAGGAAGTAAATAACTCGGTTATAGGTTAGAGGCTTATTGCTGGAGTGGGTGGGTGAGGTTTTGAGACCTACATTGTACAGTCGGTCAGATTTAGATGATCACACTGGTCCCTTCTGACCCTAGCATCTGAGTCTACTAGGCCTTCAGTACTCTGTCAGCTAATTTAATTAAAATTCTCCATCAGGCTGTGGAGAGATGGTACCTCTTCCCATCTCAGCAAATATTCTGCTTGTGCCCTACAGAGATGCTAGCTTTCAAATCTAGTAGTTTTGTAGTTGGAGGTTGTGATGTTCGCCTACTGCTATCTGGCCTGGCATGCTGCTGTGCATCCCCAGTCACCTGCTCCTGGACTCTGTCTTATCCTGCTCTGCTAGCTACACCCCTTACTCTTAGGTCAGTCCACCAAGCCTCCTATGTATAATCAACCAACCCCAGGGAGCAGAAGTGTACTCTCAAGACAGTCACGAGACAATCAACCATCAAGCAGCCCCAGGCCCTAGATGCTACATTGGGAACTTCCATTCTTCAGAGATCAGGACCCATCCCAGATCATTGTAGGCTCATACATACCAGTTAGTCAGTTTAACAAAAATTGAAATGCAAACAGCTTTTGCCCCTATTGAGGCCCATGCCCATTCATGCTCTCTAAAACAAAAACAGTTGCATCGCAAAGGGGAACAGGAAAGTTACACAGATCATACCCTAGGAGTGCAGTGGGATGCATCCTATAACATAGTACTTGGGGGATTTCTTGTGCTGATTCACAAAATGGACATTTTCAATTGTGGGAAGCTTCTGTTTTGGCAGGTGAGGCCATATAACTAATATACTTTAAGGTAGGATTAAAGTAATAGAATCTCTCAAGAAGATAAAATAAAAATCCAGTCAATCTTATGCAATATTGCATTGTTCACTTCCTTTCCTTGCTTTTTTAATGCTGTACATAGAGTGAAGCATTAGACAATAGTTCTTGCCGTAAGCATAATACGGGACTTGGTTCACAAACAAATATAGTATTCAAAATCCCGTTTTCCTGCATCTTTCAGAAGTAGTGGATGTTTAATTTCTTTTTTGCTTTTTGCTGAGCTCACGTGTCACATCCAATCAGACTACAATTATTGGATTTACAGAACATAAAATAGATTTTTAGTGAAATGGCTGAGGGTGAAGAAACACAGCAATCCAGAATTGTTCCTGCGTTTCTTTATCATTTAGGTGTACTTACCCAAAAGACTTGAAGTAAGAGTTTAATTCTTTTCACATTGTTTTTAATCATCATTGTGTGATTTTTAATAGATTGCTCTGTTACTTCATTGCGTGCGGTGAAAGCAGGTAGGAGTAAAAACCTCTAGAGGATGCCAGAAAAACTTGCTTCTTATTGGAACTTGCTTTCAATTAAGTTTGGGAGGAACACAACCACCTGGGCACTATGATGTGCCACTTATGCAGTGGAGATGGTGTTTACTGTTCACATTGCTATCTTGAATTCTGTTACCACTGCTTGAATGTTTTGTGTGTAGCTGCTTTACAAAAGATTGTTCTTTTATGTGGTTCCAGAAACTGTTTGCAACATCTAGTGGCATGTAGTTGATATGCAAGGGGAGTAGTCATACATTTTGACTTGCTTTTTGAATTTGAATGAATGCTAGCATTTCTAAAACTGATGAAGGAATATGTGAAAATGAGTTGCTTTAAATTTCTATTATCACACACATTCATATTGTATTATTGTAAACTGGATTTCTTTTACTACAGTTTTACATAATACTAAGATAAGGTGTCTGCAAAATTGCCAGTGCTCTCATCATTTTAATATGATATAAATTGTGTCCTCTCTTGTTGGAATAAAAACTGTTTATGTGCATAAAATCTTTAAGAAATTTTGCAGAAAGCCTTCAACAGCTTTATTCTCATGTAGTATGGAACATTTTTCCAGGGATAGACAGGTACCAGGGTAGAAATTCTGAACAAGTCTTTTTAAAATGTGAACATGACTGACTTTTTTTCAAATGTTTTTATTTGGGAGTACAACAGTACCTTTTAAAAAGCACTGGTAGCAGGCTCAGTATGCTGGATCTTATAAAACATAATGGTGCTGTTCGTATCTGTATGTTCAAAACTGTATCACTTTTCGTTGCCTTTCAACCAAAGCCTTGTGATGGTGAGGGTGCTGAGATGCACAGGATGATTGTGTTTGTGCCAGAAACAGTTACAATTCAACTAGGGGCTTTATTTTGTGGTGTTTCTTGTTTGTCTGTTAGTGCTGAAAAACAAAGTTGGCTGATGCTTCTCTTTCAAATTTCATGAAGCTAGCATTGTCCTAATTATAATTTTATGTACATTTTTGGAAACCTCCCAAGCTGGAAAAAGGAGCAGTTCACTGGCCAAAAATCTAAATCTATATCTATATCTGTATTTTAGCCTGAACAAGCAAATTACACAGGCCAAATCCTGCTTTCCTTACTCTTAATTTATGGTCTCATTGACTTCAGTGAGACTAGTTACATGAATAGAAAGTGTATGATTTGGCCTATACTTAGCTGTTCTCTCCTTGTTCTCTGTTTTTATAAATGAACTAGAGAACTAAAAGCTGACTCTGCTCAACCTAATCTATACGGAGAATTGCTGTATACATCTGAATTATACAACTTAGAAAGAATATTGGCATAACTACTAAATCTATAGGATCAGAGAGCTTTCACCCAAATATGTTAAGGGGTTTTGAGATAGAAGCCATTGCATATGAACTCTGAATGCAATGCATACAAGAGGGATACTTCAGTTCTTTGATATAAAAGCAGGACAGTATCTAGGAGATATTACCCCTGCATACAGCATTAATGAAACTGTTTACTGGAATATCAGTGCTAATTCTGGCATCCAGAGATAAAAGAGGATGTTGACGGAATTAAAAGAAATGAGAAAGTGTCTAGATCTGGAAAACGTGCCTGATAGTGAGAGAGTTCAGTCAAGAAGCAGCATAGAGGTAAGTTGATCAGTTTACAAATACCTGCATGGAGAAGAGCTTCCTTGATGGTAGCAGGTTTTTTTCTTTAGTAGAAAACGGTATAATGAAATTCAATGGATGAAAGCTGAACACATTCAGATTTGAAACAAGACATAAATTTAACTGTAGGTAATTAGTGATTGTGTCACTTGTATTAAAATCAAGAGTGTATGGCTTCCTTAAAGATCTGATGATGTAATTCTAACAAATCCTGGAACTTGTGTGTAAATTGTTGGGTTGCGTTCATTGGCCGGTGTTATGCAGGTCAAACTAGATGCTCATAGTAACTTCTAGCCCTTAATCTCTGAATTTGAGATTGACCTGTATTGTGTTGTTGTGGTTTATTCTCATAGAAATTGGTGAACAATGTTCCATAATATACTAGACACATCACAACCAAACTCTATTTAATTCTGACTTTCAGGTCATTACTTTCCAACTTTATTTCTGGTATCAAGGAAGTAATTAACTGATTACAAGAAGAATGAGTAGTCCTCATCTTAGTGGCTAAAGCTCTTTAGTTACTACCCTCTTTTTTTCTAACACCAAGGATATGATCGTAGGGTATAGGAGACTCCTCAGCACCATAAAAACAAAAGCCACACAGGCAGACCCCTGAGGGCATGTGTGGTGATCCCCTTTGTGATCTGGACTGCTATGTATACCTGTCACCCCATTCCCTGACTTGTGGGCACTGTCTTGCCCTTCTGTGAACCACTCTACTCCACTCCTGGGTCAGCCCCCACACAGTCTTCTGCAAACAAGTGGTCCTTGACTTAGTGATTGAACTCTTTCTTTAGCCAGTCATTCATGGGATTATCCAGTAGAATGACCCAGCCAGTACCCCCAGTCTCTTAGGAACTACTGTCAGTTAAACTCGGCAAACACAGTCTATCAGTTTATCAGATTGATTGTGCACCAACTCTGTCACTTTAAATGAAATTTCTAAACACACCTAAACCACAGGCACTGCTTTAGATAAACAAGTTTATTAAGTACAGCAAGACTTTAAGTGATTATAAGCCAGGGGAAGGAATGTCAGAGTTAATCAAAAGTAAATAAAAGGCAAATCACATTCTAAATTAAATTTAATACTGCAGTGGCCTTACAGTCTTAGATTTTCATCACAGGCTGGTTGATCAGCCCCAAACCAGGCTTTTCCTGTGTGGATAGTCTCATCTTCTCTTGCAGATAGTGTGGTGAGGTGGGGCCTCAGGCACTCCTATGGGTTCTGCGCTTTCTATCTTGGAGCGAGATTTGTCTGACCCTTAATTTTTCCTTCCCCCTGGTAGTGAGGGGTTGGCTGATGGGAGGGAATCAGGGAGGCGTGGTCCCACCCTCTACCCAAGGACCCTATTAAGCAGCAATCTCCACACTTAGTCCAGGACGGCTGCTACCTTCCCTGAATCACCACTCAGTGGCTCCACTGCTCCTGGTCTGCCTTCAGACCCTGGCAAGTCCCACAGTCTCTAGTTCTAAAGCCTCAGTCTTCAGGTTCTGGAAAGTTCCTCAGTCTCCCTCAATTAAATATAGTCCATCCTCAGGCCACAGGTCCTAGTGGCCTTACTTGTAGGGTTTTCTCTCCCAAACTCCCCACTCTATCTCTTGGTGGCGTGACAAAACTCCAAACAAACTGTCAGTGTCCTCTCAGCACCTCTACTCCTCTCTAGTATCCTTTCAGCTGCCCCCCCACTCTGCCTGAGAACGAGGCTTTAAGAAGCAGGCTTGTTGATTGGGACACCTGGGACCAATTATTCTAGAATATTCCAGGCTAACTTAACCCAGGGAACAAAGCTTTATTAAGCCTGGGGCTAATATATACTCCCTCCACCACTCTCCTATACCCATCCAGACTGACCCTGTCACAATAGCAAGAGAGGTCCTGGATGCAAAATGCCCCCCTTTCAAATATCTCCATGCCCTCTCTGGGGCCTCATGTCCCCTGATTCAGGGTCGGGTGACAAATAGTATTCCAGCTTGGTTTTCTCCATATCTGGAGTCAAGGGTCATGGCTATCTGATATTTAGTTCAGTCCATTTTACCTTGTAGAGCTGGATTGTTTTATGCATGCCTTAGTGAGGTGTGAACTACTGGTGCTTTTAGTGTTTTCCTAGATCTTGCCTTAGAACATGCATTTGGGAATGTTACATAAACTTCTTCTCCACATATAATACTGCAAGAAACATTACTACGTTCAACATGTGATGCACTTCATATTAAACAATAGTTATAATATAAGGATGAATTTAAATGATATGCAATCATTTAAAGGTGTACATGGGGTGCATTGTCAAAGTCTGGTCCTGCAGAGTTTAGTTAGGAGAAATGGTCTGATGTATTAAGACTTGAACATTGCATATCCTTCAAGATTAGCATTGTAAGTCAAATTGTAGTGTCTGTAGTGCTTTTCCCGGGACTCTTTGTGTTGTGTATATTTTTTAAGATTATTACGGATTTGGAGATGAATATCTTACTTCTTGATATACAACTTTAAAGTTAACTGTCATTATGGCTTTAATTAAAAGACAACACTAAACGTTTTTTACTGGGTTAGAAAGGCCCAGAGTGTAATTGGCTTTTGTAATGCAGAGCCAGCACTAGTTAAACACTCAGCAAATTGGGTGACCTAGAAGCAATCCTTAAGGACCTATCAAAAGGTTATTGGCATGTTAAACACAGCCGTTCCTTGTGGATAAAACAAACAAGGAGTCCTGTGGCACTTAGACTAACAAATTTACTTATTGCATGAGGTTTTGTGGAAGAAAATCCCACTTCATGAGATGCATTGAGGATGGGGGAACTTACAAGAATGGGAGGAAAATAAATACAGAGAAGCGTAAGTAATAGGAGCAGGTCACACTGTAACAAATCAAAGCAGTCACAACTGAAATTGTGGGGCACAGCATACAGATGAAGTAGTAGTCAAATCAGCTGTTGTAATGGGGGAAAAAACAAAGTCCTTGCTTAGCCCTGAAGAAACTCAAATTTGCAAATGAATTTCAAGCTTGAGCTGTTGTTCGTTTGAATAAAGCAATTTAGAAATGTCAATGGAGTGATCAGGAAGACTGAAGTGTTCACCTACTAATTTTTGAATGTTCTGGTGTCTGATGTCAGATTTGTGCCATATGAATAGTTATCAAAGCCATGTTAAGTAGACTCAAATCTTTAATATTTGCCTGTATTTATAGAATTATTTGTAGACTGTTAGTATTTATGCATGTATTTATGTATCTAGTTAGAAATTTAATCATGTGATTTGATTTAGCTTGTATATATTAAAATCCCATTCTTGTCTCATAATGCTCCAGTACAGTGCTCTCTTGATCCTGAGATCTAAAGGAGGCATTATCATTCAGATAGTACTTGTGGAGTAGTAATGTTATGATTCTCATTTCTCTTTGAAACTGTGTAATTTCATATAGCAAATATTCTTGGCAGTTTGAATAGCTACTGGTCATTGTATTGTCTGAAAAAGGACTGAGTAGAAACCAAGCCAACAGTCTGATCTTAAACCCCATGTTGTGGTGGTCCCTGTGAGCTCACATCTTCTTTCAGCTGTAGAGGAAGCTTTGAGCCTGATCATATTTACCTGCTTAAACTTTCACAGAGAAGATCTAAACCAAAGGACTGAGGTCTCCATGTAGACATTTGTATTACCCTGGAGTTGGCGTGATGAAACTAACAGACTCTGCAAGTGAACTGCCCATTAACCTTTTAAATTAATTCTGGAAAGACTTTTACAAATAATCCATCTCGCCATCTCTGCTGTGAAACTGACCTACAGCCTTTTCACATATCTGCATGTATATTGATCTCTTCCTCCTTTCTCCCTTTATTATTAAAACCTTTGGGTTTAGTTACTAAAGGACTGACCTCTATGTGATTGAGATCTGAGACTTGTATTGATCTGAGGATCAGTGCCCTGTCCTTTGTGACTGATAACCTGAATCCACATGTTAGGTCTATCAGGAACCATGCACTATATTTCATTTGGCTGTCCAGGTAGAAATTCAGGGCTGGGATGCTTAAAGGGGACTGTATCCAACTCCTTTGTAACCTGTGTGTTGTGATAGAAGTTGTCTTGCTTGGTGAATCTAATTATTAATAAACCATGAGTTTGGTGGCATTGTCTGCCTGTTCCTTGTAGCCTTCTCTGAGTAAGCATTCTCAGCTTGGTCCCTCCAAGCTCCCAGTCACAGTGTTATAATGAAAGTGGTCATACACTTCAACTGAAAACTTCCTGGGTCATTCGTCTGGTGAAATGTAAATAAACTGGTGTGTGTGTGTGTGTGTGTGTTTCTATTCTTAAAGAGGAAACCCCATACTTATACTTTTAAACAGTGTCATTGGCACCTGAACACTGATCCTCAGATCAGTACAAGTAAGAATCCTGTGGCACCTTATAGACTAACAGAATTCTTCGGGCATAAGCTTTCATCGGCTCCAACCTACTTTATTGCATCTGACAAAGTGGGTTGGAGTCCATGAAAGCTTATGCCTGAAGAAATCTGTTAGTCTATAAGGTGCCACAGGACTCTTGCTGCTTTTGTTATACACAGACTAACATGGCTACCCCTCTGGAAATTTCAAATCAATACGAGTCTTAGATCTTGCTAAATAATCACATAGATGCTAAACCCTTTTAACTAAAAGTGGATCTTTTAATATACAGAAAAAATGTTGATCATAGTTGTATCTGAACACCTTCTGAGAGTGCTTTAGTCAGCTTCACTAACCTCTATCATGGTGGTTCTCTTAGGCTCTCCACAAGGGAGAAGTGTGTACAATGGAGTGAGTGTGTGTGTGTGTGTGTGTGTGTGTGTGTGTGTGTTTTAAATATTGCTATGTATTTGTTCTAGAAGGTAAAGTGAAATAAACGGGATTTGTACTGGCTGCAAAAAGTGAGGTTTGTTATGTTAGTTATGGCGGGGAGCTCTTTCCATTCTTGATCTCGTTAAGAAAATTCCTTTCCTGCACACATTTGCTTGCCCTTCTTGTAGAGAGTCCCACTGTCCAAGAGAGCATAGAGGTCAACCATAGTTTCCATCCCAGTGCTTTCGACAGTCTTTAAGAAACCATGGACTTTTATGCCTTGAAGATATGAATCTTGGCCTTATTCTATAGGAAAGACAGTGTGGGGAGTGGCAGACAGGTTTGTGTGTTTTTGCAGCCTGTGTGCAAGACCAGACATGGTCTGCTAACTCAGGTGTCATGACTTACTCTTCGAGTGACTCATCACTCAAGCATGCTGTATCAACTCAGCAGTGCTGACTGTCTTCTAGTGTGCTGTGTAGGCCTTGCTGGAGCCCTACGCATAACTAACAGTATAAAGCAGACTGTGAACCAGAGTAGGCCCAGTCTTGTCGAAATAGCTATCCACCAGCTATTAGCAAACACCAAGTAAGCAAATTCCTGATTGGCAGGAGGTCCAGGAGCACCTGGAGTACTCAAGTAACAGCGTAAACCCGTTAAAAGATGGTACAGGCACACAACAACCCCTTGTAAGTTAAGGATGGGATGACAGAATACTTGATAGGTAAGTTTTGTTCAAATAAACAGGCACACTGGACATTTTGAGTGTAATCTATAACTTGTTTGTATCCGTGCACAAAAGGAGAAGACTTTGCAGGAGCAACCTTTTGTCCAGCTTAAAGAGCAGGGCTGTGGTATGCTGACTGTGCTGGCGGTATTTGAGGTCATGCATGTATTGGTGCACCTGTAACCACAGCGGTAGGTTCCTAGGATATGGTTATGTCGTCAAAGCCTGGTTGAGCACCTTTGCTACTGAAGCAAGCTTGCGGTCTTTCCTTATGAGCAACATTGAGGTCTGCTGGATTAGGAGGCTGTGCTCTCCGCTTGTGCCAATAACATCAAAGCTCCAAGAACAGAAGCACTCAGTGGCTATAACAGTGTAGCAGCCTTGACAGTATTTCTTAAGCACTTAACATGCTGCAGCAGCCTTTCCCTGAGCTGTGCCTGGGTCAGATGATTTGACTGTTCTAAAGATTTAGATTTTACTTGCATGCCTGGCCTGATCCTGGTTCTGGTGCTGTCCTTGGCCTGGTCCCAGGCCTACATCTGGACTCAACCACTGCTCTAACCACCACTGACTACATGAAACTAGAACCTTAGCTGTATAGCTAAGTAAGCATGCTGAAGCATTTTGTACTCTGTGCCCTTTATGTGCTGAAGGCTTTGCACCCCACTATATTGTGTCTGTGTGTATATGTTGCCCCACTTTAATGCATCTGAGAGATACTGAAGGTGTAGATAAGTAAGGTTAGGGCATCCATCTCCCTGGATTGGGTGGAACTGACTAATGCAAGTGTGAACCTTGAATCAATGGAGACTCCATTATGACAGAAGACTGTTCAAAATCATTTCCTTTGCTCACCAGCAGAAATTCTGTTGTGCTTGGGTTCAGTTTTAGCTATTTCTCATCTAGGAGCTGATTTCATTCATGCACTGGGTCATCCTAGTTTTGGTGGTATGGGATAAGGATCAATGGAGTTATGTGTCATCTGCTTATTACTGGTGTGATTCAGTCATCTGACTAATTCACCTGTGGCTGCTTATAAATGTTGAAAAGGCCTGAAAGTCCTTGTGGGACTCTAAAAGCGAGGAGTTGCATAGAGGAAGTATAGTTTCCCATCACTACTGTAAGATGCATCACTCCAAAAAAGACTCAAGGCACTGTAATATATTACTTTGGACCTCAGCCACCTCTATCAGATCAGACAGGCATTTTGAGGTCAGTGTCGTGAAATGCTAGTGGATGATTCTTAGTAAAATAAAATGGGGGGACCTGAGAAGAAAAAAGCTCAATGTCAGTTTTCATAACAATTTTTCTGATACCAGAAGAAGGTAAATGTCTACTTTGAGCATTCACATGAAAGAATAAGGAAGAATAGGTATCTCTATGAATCCTCTTGATGTGGCAAAGTTAAATTTTCTGGGTCAAAGCATAGGAAATATTACTGTTTGGATCTAACTAGTTAACCAAAATTCAGTGTCCTGCTGGTTGCTCCCATTTGGGGAGAAACTGATTATGGAGCCAGGTATTTGTGAGCAAACAGGATGGCACCAAAGAGGCAAGGAAATGCAAAGTTGGAATGGCCCTCAAGGTTATCTAATTTGGCCTCCTGTGATGAGGCAGGATCAAGGAAATGAAGACTATCCCAGAGGTTTCTGTCTAACCTGATATTAAACTTCCAATAATAGGAGAAGAGGAAGGTAGAATAATCTGGCCTGACCCTGGAAGCCTGTTCATGAAAATAACTACCTTTTTACAATTGGGTATGTCTCCAATAACTTGAAGTATTTTTACTGCAGATCAGGTCCATTGTTTGTTGCCTTACATTCAGTGAAGAAAAAGTTGATCACCATCCTCTTTAACAGCTCGTAGCAGGTTTGAAAGCTGTTAGCAGATCGCTCTGTCCTCAAAACTGAAACAAACAAACAAACAAAAGGCATTTTTATCTTTACTAAACCTTTCCATGATTTGACTTGCTTTACTCTGGACTCTGCAGTTTGTCAACATCTTCATCCAATTCTGCATACCATAGTAGGGAAGAACTCCATGTGAGGCCTAGACAAACAGTTACCTTGTGTGTTACTTACAAGACTTCTGTTAATACACCCTAGACCAGTATGTCCCTTTTTACATCTGCATCTTATTGTTGGCTCACATATTCAGTTTGTATACTATAAACCCAAATCCTTCAGCAGTATGCCAGCTAGTCAGTTATTTCCCATTTTGTGGTGTTGCATTTGATTTCTTCCCAAATTTAGTATTTGCACTTGCCCTATGTAGAGTTTCACCTTTAATTTTTTATCAGTTCTCCAATTATGGTAATTTTGAATTGTAATTCTGATCTTCAAGGTTCTAGCAAACCCTTCCAGGTTAGTGTTGTAATCCTAATCTTATAACTATACTCTCCAATATATTGCACGGGTCATCAAGTAGAATATGGAATATTTCAGAGACTTTGTTAGGCTGCTGTTGGATCCCTCTAGATATGCCCTGCCCCATTTGTCAGTGAATTATTAATTACTTTGAATGTAGTTTTTCTACCAGTTTTGTACCCACTTCCATCCACATTTCCTTAGTCTGAGACTCTGTAATGTAGGACTGTCAGAGCTTTACTACAATCAAAATAGTCACACTTACAGCTTCCCATTTATCCACTGTCGGTGCATTTCAACAAGTGTGCTGCAAGAACTGTCCGAGCGTGCTGTGAAATTTTATGCAAAGATAATGAATATCAATGCAAACAAACATTGTGTAGAATACTGGTTATGAAACAAACAGAATTACACTGCATAAAACTTGTGAAAAATTTATCAAATTAAGAGCAAGGTATTGGCCTTTAGATTCTAAAATATGGACATTCTAAATGCACTTGGCCAAAGGGTAAAACTGAGATGACATTTTACCCCCAATGGAATTTGAAACAATGTATTTGATACTACTTTAGCTGGTATGTGCTATGTAGCAAACCTCTCTAGTAAGACCTTACCTTATCTAGAGTAAATGTAAATAAATGTGATGTTTACGGGCGATCAGTTAACTTAAAAAAAAAAAGTGTGCGTGCCATGGAATTCTCACTGAAGTATCCATGTTACTAGTCTAGAGCAGTAGTTCCCAAACTTTTCCATAACCCTGTCAAAGGAGGAAATGCTGTTGGTTAGGCATGATGTATTCTTGACAAATCAATGTTTGTAATTGATAACTGTTATCCTCCCAGGTTGCTTAGAAATTGATTTTTGTTTCAGTATATTCCAGTTATCAGTTAAGCTTTCTCAAATGTTTAGTTTGCTCAAATAGTCTGACCTGATTTTGTGACTTGAACATCATGGCAATTTTTTCCCTCCCATACTGTAAGACTTTTCCATTTTCATGTATCTAACAAAGGGGGGTTTTACCAACAAAAGTTCACACAATAAATAAATTTGTCCTTTTTAAAGTGCTTATAGGACCCCGTTTTTGGTTTGCTCAGTATGGTTTCCCCACATGGTCATCTTCCACCCCTTCAGTGCTCAGGAATCTTGCTTGTTCTCCATGAGTTCCCAAAAATAAAACACCAGAATTCTTGATGTGTTGTTTTTGTTCAGAGCTAATTCCTTAACTACTGAGGAGTACATTTCAGTAGATGCTAGGTAAGTTACTGTATTCAAATCAGCAAATGTTCTTTCTGCACCTCCTGAGAAGTGCATTGGCTTTCATGGATCATCTTAATCTAGTCTTTGCCCTTGTTTTGGGTGGAGCTGGTCTGAGTCACAGGCTGCTCAGCAGTCGAGGAAACTGGGGGAGGATTGGGGTGAGTGTCAGCTCTCCATGGTACTCCTTCCCCAGTCCCAGTCCGGCTGGTCTGCCTCCTAGAGGGTTGCAGTGTGTGCCACCCAGTCCCACCACAGAGCAGAGCAAACGTGCACTGGCCTCCACTGTGCCTTGGGGTGGACTGCCTAGCTTAGGGGTGGGGTGAATGCTGCAGAGCCTGACCTTTGGCCCAAGGGCCCCACCTTGTCCCCCCCATGCCAGTAAGGGCCCTCCTAGCACCCCCCAAGCCCTCCCAGCTTCTCAGGCTGAACAAGGTGTCTGAAACTGAATCACAAGGGGCCTTATGCTTGAGCTCCCCCTTTTGTTTGGGGCCTGGGGCATCAGCCCTTAGTCCCTGCAATGATCAGACCCACTGGTGAAGGACACTATTGTTTCAGCTTTCATTTTCAATGAATGTGCTTAATTGCCTTTCATGCTCTGAATGAGCAACAGCTGTTATACCCTCAGCTTCAATGGCTCACCTCCCTACCCCAGGAAAACAGCTCCTTAATGAAGGCAAAGAAAAAGTCATTAGTTCTGAGTGTTTATTTTTAAAATATGGAACAACAAATGTTTCATAGGCTATGTTCACACGGGGAGGGCTTGTTTCGAAACAAGAGGTTTCGAAACAAGCGGTTTCGAAATAACATATTATTTCGAAACAACTTATTTTGAGGACAAAAAACTTTGTCCTCGAAATAAGGCAGCGAAATAGCATGTCCACAGTGTGGACATGCTATTCCGCCTGGGGAGGGGACTGCAGGCACCAGCAGGGTAAAGCGCGGCTGGCCGCTTTACCCCGCCGGTGCCTGCAGGGGCTGCAGGCACCCACCACAAGAGGGCGGGGGGGCGCCTCACCCCGGGGGCTTTAAAGCCCCCCCTGCCCCCAAACCTGGGGAAACAAACCCGGCCGCCCCTCTACTGGCCGGTGCCTCCAGGGGGCTGCAGGCACCGGCGGAGTAAAGTACCCAGCCGCGCTTTACCCTGCCGGTGCCTTCAGGGGCTGCAGGCACCGGCCAGGTGAGGCGCGGGGCTGCGCCGCACGCCGCCGGTGCCTGCAGGTGCTTAGTACCCTGGGAGGAGGGGCACATGTTGTCTCGGAACACTTTGTTCCGAAACAACATGTCCGAACAGGCCTGTTTCGAAACCTCTGTTTCGAAACAACCCTGTTTCGACAGTAAACTAGGTTTAAGCTGTTTCGGGAGGAGCACGGCCATTTCGAAACAAGCTATTTGCTTGTTTCGAAATGGCTGTGCGTCGTGTGGCCATGGCACTTCTTATTTCGAAACAACCTCTGTTGTTTCGAAATAAGAAGTGTGTGTGGCCATACCCATAG
>ML682060.1:30748915-30790436 GCA_007922195.1 Podocnemis expansa
GCTCACCCCCCACCAGTGCCTGCAGCCCCCTTTCTGGGGCTGCAGGGTGAGCCAGCAGCGGCTCACCCCCAGGTGGCTGCAGCCCCCTGCAGCACCTAACGAAATAGCATGTTCACATTGTGAACTTGCTATTTCGTTTCCCGCTTTTTAGCCTATTTCAAAATGACTTTTTGCTAATTCGAATTAAGTCATTTCGAAATAAGGCGTTATTTCGAAACAAGATATTTCGACACAACGTGTTTTGAAATAACCATGTGTGTGTGAACACAGCCATAGTCACCTGCCATTTGACTGGCAATTTCTTGTAACTCAGGAAACAAGAATTAATATGGTGTAACAACTGAACACTTCCTTTTATTCAGGGCTGGGCAACCCCCAGCACATGTGCTGACAGTGACACCCGAGTGCATTCAGACTGGCACGCGGCACCCTCTGCAGTACCACAGAAATTGCCACTCCTGCCACCAAAAGCCACTCTGGGTGCAGCTGGAACACAGGAGGTCCCCCTCCATGCCTGTGCCTCCACGTGACACACAAAAAAGCTGCCCAGAGTGGCTTCTCTCTGTAGCGTGATGCTCCCCAAAGGAGCTGCTCCAGGCAGCTTCCTTCTGCAGCATGTCTGGGAATCCCTGAAAAGAGCCTCTTCTTTTCATGGCACTCCTGGGTACCCCTGTCCACAGACACACTGCCAAGATGAGCCACTCTGGGTGACTTCTTTCTGTAGCGTTCCTGGGAAGGGCTTCTACTACAGCTGTGACAGCTGCTGAATTTTCAGGCAGCTGCCACATTTTTTTGGCAGGGGGGCTGCCAGCATCCGCTGAGGGTTGGGGAGGAAGGACCAATACAGGAGTCAGCAGAGGTTGCTGACCCTGCTTTAATCTCTAAAAAGAACATATTACATCCCTGTAACTGAGAATAGTAGCCTAAAGGCTAAGTGGTATTGGGAATGCTTAAGTCCTCATGTGCATGAATAAGAACCGTTTGTGTGCTTATACAGAGTTCTTAGCAGACCTAGAAATGTATTTGTACTTACAACAGGCAAATACAGTGTGTGTGTGTGTGTGTGTGTGTGTGTGTGTGTGTGTGTGTTTGCAGACTGGAGTTACTTATGTATCTGCTACTGCTGGCTGTCAGACAGCATGCTACGATCATTGGCCTGTTCTCATGAATGCTAAAGAAATTCATTACTGTTGGTGTGTTTTTTTATCATTAGCTTGGGGGAAAAAAATCTGCTTTCCTCAATGCTCATGGAAAGTAACAGACAAACAGGACTTCGGGCTCTAGAGAAGTCTCTACAAAATGGAAGTAGCAGTGCAAGTTTCCTCACGTGTACAAAGTTCTTCAACTCGGGCATGCAAATACCATTTTTAAAAAGAGAGGCTGGTTTGATCACTATGTACATTGTCCCTTGCTTCAGTTGCAAAACTGTTAATAAGGATGTGGATGGTATTTGCTGAGATCACTGATAGTAGAGCCATCTATAGTGATGTAGTATCTTCAGTTTCTATCCATGCTAGTTCACATTCAGCCTATTGACTTGCAAGTTAGACTTCATGTTCTTCTACCAGGCTTTTGATTCATGCACTTTCCTAAACTAATATTTTACATCAGTCTTCTGATACAGATTTGGTTGTTTTGGGGCAGCGGGAGGTTTTGTGTGTGGTGTGTGTGTGTTGCTTTTTGGTTTGGTAATTTTGCTTTCATTCAGGTACTTCTGGATAGACAGCAACTGAAAGAACTATCTTTCTCTTATGAAGCTCTGACAATAGGAGTTTAAACACCCAGTCCCCTGTCCATCTCCCACCTGTCTACAACTGAGTTACCTCAAGCACAGGGCAATAAATAGGCTTTCTAAGATCATTTCCATCCTTGTTCAGTGTTGTCACCCTCTCATAATTTCATTGTGAATCTCTTGCAGTATTTAACATTTTCCTGAAAGCTCCAAATTCTGGTATTAAGTGATTACAAGACAATCAGCTTTCATTTTAATAAAGCTTTTTTTAATCCCCTTGGTTGAGAAGAAAATCTTGAAAATATAAGTAAGATGTCAAGGAAAAATAAACCAACATTTATTTTTAAAACTTCCACGATCAAGCTAATTTAATAATTTTGGGGCTAATAGTTCAGAATGAGAAGTTACTGCATGTTTATGCTGTCTGTTATGCTATTTTAAAATTAAAGGTGAAATTAAAGTACAAAAGAGGTGATGCTGTTCCATAGGTACTACATGCAGAGTTGGGCAAAATCTGAATTTTTGTTTTTTGGCACTGCTTTTCTGGAGTTCTCGTAACTAAACAAACTAGAAACTTGCACTGCATCCTGTATGGGAAACCAATATAATTTAGAACTTCAGCATGCATTAAGTATAGGAAATCATTGGTTCTTTTTAGCTATTGTGCTAAAATGGTTCAAAGAAAGATCAGTGTCTTTTCTAGATGTTCAGCTGTCTCAATAGCCAAATGATAGTTGTCAATTATACTGCCTTCATGCAGGAAGAACTGACATCTAAAACCCTTTTGAGGTTGTAAATATGTACATATTAAAACCGTGTATCTGTTTAACACAAGTAGGCAAACTACACCCCGTGGGCTGGATACAGCCTGCCTGCTCCCATGCTTCTGGCCTGTCAGCTAGTCCCAGCTGGCAGCTTGGAGCATGGCTGCCCCAGGCACTCCCACTTTCTCGACAGGCAGCTCTATGCCCACCCCCATCACCACATGAGCTGAAAAAGGTCTTAAATGTAGCATGGCAGCTGCCACACCATCCTCCCAGACCCGCTCTGGCCAGAGTGTGGAATAGCTGTTCTCCCTCCCTCCCGGCTCCAGTCCTTCTTCCCATGGGCCCTGTGGCATCCTGGCCACAGTGCAGCTGCCACTCCCCTGCAGGGCCAGGGCCCAGCAGCATCCATCTCCACCTGTCCTTCCCCCTCTACCCTCACAGTCCTAAAAAAAGTACACCCAAAACAAAGAAAACTGGACAGTTGAAAAAAAAATTGCAAAAAGTCAACTGAGTGGGTTTTATTTTTGTTTATGCTGTGTTTGTTGTAATATGGTAGAAGAGAGGTGGGGTTGGGAGGCATGGATGCTTTTTCCTTTCCCCACTCCACATACTGCATGTGGTCTTCCTTAAAGCAGATATGGCCCTCAAAGCAAAAGTTCACCGAAGTCTGGCTTATGAGGCATAGTGAAAAAGTGATCTTAGATTTTTTTCAGTCATTACAATTCAAAATAATTGATTATGATGACTTCAGTATTTTTCTCCACAACAGGCCAATGACATAGATGTTCAGTGTACTAAGAGTTCAAATACAGACTCTTTCAATTCACATAAGTGCAAGTGAAAGAGGTGTTCTTGTGTTTACACTTAATATTGTGGGAACTGCATACATCAACTAATTAAAAGCATAGGATAAGGGAAAAGTGCTGCTGGTATTTTTGAAAGTATATTGAGCCACTTTGTCAGCAGAAACGCAATGTACTGGAGCAAAGTGTAAAAACAAAATACTAGGAGACAAATTCTGCTCTCATCTTTCCATAGCAGAGTACCTACGTTGTGAGTGTGCAACGTGCTCAGCTCCATCAGTGGAATGATGCCCTCAGTTACAGCATGATACTTGGACTTGAGAGCAGAGTTTAGTCCTCTGGTTTTGTAGAGGTTGCTGGCATGATCTAATCTTTCTTTTTAGAAAAATATTTGTTAGCTTGATGGGTTTCAGGAGATGGCAAGGGGGCATTGACTGATGTCCCTACATTTACTCTTCTAATGCAAACTTTCTTAAGCCAGTAGTCGTTTCTGGTCTTCGGCATCTGTTTCAGAGCCAGGGGTAAAATAAGCTGGAACACAGTTCCTGGGGCCAGAGTTCCAGGGCCAAGAATTTAGAAGAATCAGGCCCACACATCCGTGAAGGGGGCCTGCATAGTACAGAAAGGGGGAACCCAAAGATTAGGGAGGTTCTGAGCCTCTCAAGTTATGCTCTAACCACTGTTCAGAGCTGCCACCTAGAGCTTTCTTTAGGTATGTGGCTCTTCTAAAGCTTTTCCCAGCCATTTGTCAGTTAGCAAAAATGAAACTCTTCTTTGCCCCCAGTGCAGTCTGCAGAGCTGTATGTGTCCCTCAAGAGGGTGAGCCAAAGTCTCTGTGCGGCTGGAGCAGTGGGAAAATGTGGTTTACCAGTGAAGTATTAGGTACTGTAAATAATCTGGGAAAGTTTTCCCCACCCCTTCAAAAGGCACCCAAGGTTTCTGTGGCTAAGATCTGTCATACTCTACAGCTCTGGACAAGCTGAATGTTTCAAATGTGCTGATGCCGAGCTCTGGGACATACAGACCATAGCTGGAATTGTTATGCCAGAAAAGCTTGCTTTTAGAAATCTGTTGTAGTTTGTCTGAACAAATGTATTTCAAAAGCAGGTCCTTAAATGAAAGTTGCCTAAAAATAACCAGAACTCATTCAAGCATTGCCTTCTATTCTAGGGCTCTTAAACAGTGGGAAAATTACTTTGTAAAATGTCATTTTGGTGACCAATTTTACTGAAATACTTTCTTTAAAAAAATAGAATCTTACAAGTATGTGTATGATATACATAACCATCCCCCATCCATTCTGCAGGGCCTAATTTAAAGATTTTTATGTAACTATTATTGCTGATCGGGATTTGTTGTGTCCAAAGCACTCAAAAGCTCTACAAGGTGTAATAGTGGGTGCAGAGGTCTCAATGAAAAGCAAAGTATGTACTTGGAAGCGTTTCTCACAATGAATTTTAAAAAGCCTTAAACAAATAGCTAGACAAAAATGCTTTCCAACATGTCTCAGATAGGAACATTTTACCAGCACACTTCATAAACGCACAAGCAAAGCAACACGCTCTAGCATGCGTACAGCTTATATTAGTGAAGCTGTGGCTTTACCAGCTTAGCTATGCCATAATCCCCAAGTGAAACAAGCAACTCTGTAAAATGCAGTTTTGCTAATAAAATTTAATCTAAACTGGGGTTTCTGTTTCCAAGGTATGGGATCACACCTCTTCATACTCTTGCCTAGTATAGGGAGGCAAGGGGAAAATCTGTAGAGTTGACCTCATTTTATGGCCCGATCCTACCCTCACTAAAGCATAGGGATTTTCTGCTGTTGACTTCATTGGGACCAGGATTTGGCATTCAGATAGTAAAACAAAGGGCATTGCTTTTATTTTATGCATTGAAACCTCTTTCATAATAGAGATGATCACTGAAATGCAGTTTATATATCATCAAAAGTGAACTTTGCAGCAAGTTCGCAGTTTCTTCTCATGTATGGTGGCTTGGTGTTAGTATTTTACAGCAAACACACATTTAAGGAATTTTTCATCTTTAAATATCTTCTAAGCTTTCAGAAAAATCCCCTCATTTTCACTGATGCTTCATTCTTGGCATAGTGCTTCCATATTCATTATTTTTCAGGCTCCAAGTTAAGTTTACCTACCCTTTAACCAGGCAAAGGAATTGTATTGTAAAAGCTTCTTTCCCTTCTGGAAATATATATTTGTTGTTTTTGAGAATCCATCAAAAACATGTAATTTCTATAAATTTACAAATTATAAATTCTTTCACAAACTTTATTCACTTTGCTGATCCTAATCTCTATTTTTTCCTGTTACTATATAAATGTGTTTGTTTTCAGGTGGAAAGCATATCTCACACTTGTACATACTTTAAAGAACTTTACAAAATACATTGACTGTACATGAGATTTTTGAAAAGTTTTCTGGTAGGATCGGTCAGATACTCTTTATGTATTGTAGCATATTTACAGTATCAACTTAGTTTGCCTGTGTGTGTAATTCCTTTAAAGGCTAACACCATACCAGACTTCTTTGTAATTATGATACACAGATAGTGCTATTCTATTTCTTTTAACTTGCAAATGGATCAGTTCTGTAGCCTTTCTTATACTGAATAGTACCAGACTCTTTGAATAGCCTCATTGTGTTCAGTGCAAGTATAGATGAATATACCAAACCCAGAAAGGACTGGAATCATTCTGATTCATGGTACATATCTGAGAAAGGTATGAAAATACTACTTTGATGATGACAAACGGCTCATGGATGTTTGGGGGGCAGAGGGGCTAATGTTGCTTAGGAAAAACTGGATGCTGTCTGAGGTAAGATGGCATTATGTAAGAGGGCCTGCTGGTACTCCTATTTAAGTCACTGGGAGCAGGATTCAGTCCAGACTGCTGACAATTGGTACCCTGCAGTTTTCCATAGTGGAAGTCTGTTAACACTGTTTGACTTTTAATTGGAGAAACTGTGGCTTGCTGGCTGTTAGTGCTGAGACTGTAGCTCACCTTGAATGGCTCTTAAGAACAAAGCCAAAACATTTTATTTGTTGGAAATGCTGCAGTGCTTCCTTTTGTGCAAGTCTTGGCTCCCAGAATAAGCCTGGTTAAGATGGTAATGTCTGTCAGCATTTTATTTGCTTTAAAATCACTGTCACAATATTCATGCAATTTGTGTACCAACATACCTTTATGGGAATCAGTAGCAAAACAAGGAGTCCTGTTGCATTTCCAAAGGCTAACAAATTTATCACATCAGCTCTTCTGGGAACAATCTCACATCAGATGGATGAAATGGAAATTAACATGGCATGTGGGTGTGCATGCACATGTCAAAGTCAGTGCAAACAGTTTGAAACTCAATGTCTGTGTAAAACAATGGGACAGCATATTGTTTAGCATTTGGAGATTAAAAGGGGCAGACGTGTTAGTCTAGTCCAGCAAAAACAAGGAGTCCTGTGGCACTTAGACTAACGTTTATTTTTCACATGTGCTTTCATAGGAGAAAATCCCACTTCATCAGATGCTTTGAAGATGAGGGAACTTACAGAATGGAAAGAAAATAAATGCAAGGGAGTGTAAAACATGGGATCAGGTCATACAGTAACAGCAGATCAGAGCAGTTGTTAAGATTCAAACCTTAGGAAGGCTGAAGTCAAATGACTTGTAATGGGAAGAGAAGCCATAGTCATGATTTAGTCTTGCTTTCACACAATCTAATTTGCATATTTAATGCTACTTCAACTGTTTCTCTTTGAAGTCTTGATGTCCCACTGACGTCTGTCCTTGAGTACGATCGTTAACCAAATGTTTATAGAGTGATTAGAAAGATGGAAGTGTTCAGCAACCAGTTTTTCTGTTTTGTGCTTTCAGATATCAGTTTTGTGTTCATTTATTCTTTTGCATAGGGGCCATCCTGTTTGTCCAACATATAAGGTGTCGGGGCATTTCTGGCACATGATGGCATAGGTCAAATAAGTAGATGAGCAAGTGAATGAGCCTTTGGTGGAGTTGCTGGCTTGATTAGGACCTATGATGATATCCTTTGTGCAGATATGTGGGTAAAGTTGGCAACATGGTTTGTTGCAGGGGTGTGTGCCTGCTTTAATGTTTGTTAGGTTTGTAATTGCTGGTGAGTATCTTAAGGCTGTTTGGCTGTCTGTAGGCAAGGAAAGGTGTGTTTTCCCAAGGCTTTAGGAAGTGAGGGGTCATCTTTTAGGATAGGCTGTACGTCCTTAATGATCTGTTTGTAGAGGTCTGACTTGAGGGTTGTATGTGATGGCTAGTGGTGTTCCATTGTTTTCTTTTTTGGGCCTCAAAAGATAACACTATAGGTGTCCTAATCAAGCCAGCTACTCCATGAAAAGCTCATTCACTTGCTGATCTACTAATGTGACCTATGCCATCCTGTGCCAGAAATGCCCTGACACCTTCTATGTTGGACAAACAAGATGGCCCCTATGCAAAAGAATAAATGAACACAAAACTGATATCAGAAAACACAAAACAGAAAAAACGGCTGCTGAACACTTTTATCTTTCTAATCACCCTATAAATGATTGGTTAATGACTGTACTCAAGGACGTCAGTGGGACATCAAGACTTCAGAGAAGCAGTTGAAGTGGTATTAAATATGCAAATTAGACTGTGTGAAAGTAGGACTAAATTGTGACTATGGCTTCTCTTCCCATTACAACAGGTAATATGACTTCAGCCTTCTCAGGGTTTGAATCTTAACAACTGCTCTGATTTGCTGTTACAGTATGACCTGATCCCATGTTTTACACTCCCTTGCATTTATTTTCTTTCCATTCTGTAAGTTCCCTCATCTTCATAGCATTTGGCTAAGTGGGATTATTTCTCCCATGAAAGCTCATGTGAAAAATAAATCTGTTAGTCTTTAAGTGCCACAGGACTCCTTGTTTTTTTTTTAAGCATTTGGAGATGCTGTAGTAGATATGATTAAAACATCTGCAAAAATTGATTTCATCAAAAGCAATTGAAATGCCTTTCAAGTTATTAGGCTTACAGTTTCAGTATATATGATACTCTTTCAAGGTTCATGTCCATTTATTTAGTCAACCTGAGTGATAATACAGACCTCCTGAGGAAGTGGAATTTTCTTGCTAGCCAGGTTGAAGGTGCTAAGGAGTCCATTTTTGGCTTTAAAACTATCTGCTGCCTAAATACAAAGGATCTTGGTGCCAAAGTCTATCTGTCTGCACATGGCATGCCTGCCGAGTGCCATTGGAAGAGAATTATTGTGCCCAAAAGTTCCCTGCTTTTGAGGTAAGGATACTTTTTAATGTGTGGTGGGGAATTGTCTTTCTAAATACTGGGACTTCATAGGTCTAAACTTGAATGACTTTGGAATAGAAAGTATAGGACTCCTTGTTTTCTTTTAGAAAGAATATAGTAAACCTTTATTTCAAGGGGAAACTGAGGCTGTTCCTGGAAGATGACTGTTTAGTTTCTTTCTGATAACTTTGTTAGTGACAGTAGTATAAAGAACTAGAAAAAAGTTTTGTGGGTTCTAATCCTTTGTCCTCACTGGGATGATTTTTTCTTTTGAATTCCTTTCTTCCCTCTTAATGACATTCTGCTGTACATGAGGCTTTCAGAAGGCATCTCTCTGGAAGAGGAGCAGACAGTACCTCCCTGAAAACAGATTCTGTAGCAGGAACACCATTGGTCCCAGAAAAGACTGGGGCTCAGCGTGCTGGGAATTGGGGCTTGTGCGCTGCAGCTGCCACCACAGGCAGCCCAGTGGCAGAGCCAGGGCTCAGGTACTGGGACCTTGGACCTTGAGCCCCATAACCCCAGCGCCAGCAATGCCCCTGTCCTGTAATATGGATAAGTGATGTCCAGTAGAGGAAAGGGTGATAAAATCCCTGCTGACTGGGTCTGCCAGAGTCCTGCTTTTGTCATCTGTGGGAGAGTTCTTTTGTAAGTTGTGAAGCTTGCGTTTTGGTTCTCAGCTGAAGAGATGCAGAGGTCATGTGCAGTGTAAATCCAGTCATCACAGAAAAATTGGTAATTATTTCAGGCCACTCGTGGCCTAAGTACAGGAAACATTGCTATAGTTTATCAGTTGGGACATCTGGACTTTAAATTAAAAGTGTGATTGTTTAGGCAAAATTGATATGTGGGAAGAATTTGTTTAAATAAAAGCAGTAGGCGAGTTCACAAATGTTGTTGCTGTACACAGAGCGAGAACAAGCATGTAACAATGTGATTTAAAACACAAGTATTTTCTGTAATGTCCAAATCTGACCCTTAATTATTACTTAGTAGCAGCATGCAAAGAGTCTCATTGATTTTGATGGGAATATTTGTGATGAAGTTTGGCAGAATCGGGCCTCAAAGTAAAATTTGACAGCAACTTGCACAAAATGCAGTTTCTTTCAAGTGCCTCAAACATTCTTTGCTTTTGAACCCCTTACTGACGTAGATAATTAATGGGCTCATTTCTTAGTTAGCAAGTGGAAAAGAATAAATGTTTTACAGTGTTTACACTTATTGTGTATGGCCAGATGTCACATTATCACATTGCATTATTTTTCTTTGAGATTAATGATGCTTTGTCTTACAGATGTATACTAAACACCTGCTAGTTTAATCTGTCTAGGTCGTTGCTACAGTACTTTTCATTAAATGCATTCTGAAAGAATCTATTGTGTAGACATTTATTTAAAAGAAAAGGTGGTATAGAGTGAAAGTTTTATTCATAGGAGATGTATAACCTCACTGAAAAACTTTCATGACTTCTACTGTTGGCTGTCTTGACTGGTGCGAGAGATGCATGGCAAGCTCTCCACTACCTTGTTAAAAAGAATATGGGAGGGGGGAAGCTATGCTGTTTAGACAACTGGAAAAGAGTCAGTGACGGATACCTTTAACCCATCTTCAGCTTCACATCCAAGAATAGCCCTTACACAATCTGTACATCTAAGGGCATTGTCCAATCAGAAAGGCATACTTCAGAATTTCACTATATTTGTTGCATCCAGTAAAAAGTAGTACAGCATCTTGTTAGCAGTACTGAAATTTTTACTGATGCATTTCTTTCCCTAAAAGCCCATGCTTTTAGGCATGTAGAACTTTATTATTAGCATTCAACTTTTTGCTAATGTTTAAACACTAACTATATAACACTTGCAAATCTATTTTATCTGCATATGTGAACATGCATATATTTGTACATTCCTCTGGTGATTAGACATCCCTAGGGTTATGCCTGAGCACAGCCAAAGAAAAATTATTTCCTGTGGAGGACAGGATGATTAAAGCTTGACTTAACAATGACTATAGCTGGTCCAAAAATTTAAAGGTAAGAAAGGAGATGGTGTGTGTGGGGGTCAGCGGAAATTTGGATACTGCAAAAATTGTGTTCTGAAGCTAGTAACACTTTGAACCTGCTGCTACTCGCAGGTCTGGCCCACCCATACAGGTGACCTAGGTGGTTGGGGGGGTGGCAGGGGCTGGGGCCAGGGCCAGCGAGCTTCTTGCCCTGCTCCACTGGCATCCAACCCATGGGTGGGAAGCATGAAGATGAAGCCGCTGCCACAATTCAACCTGCCATCCTGTGTGGTGCCCATCTGCCGAATGGCCAGGTTTGGGGGGAATACAAGGGGGCACCGCCTGGACTGGGCCACTGTGGGGGATGGTCTCCAAAATCTCAGATGGCTAGAGGACCAAAATACCTTGGGCCAGCCCTGGCTACTCTGTCTCACTAGGGCTATAGTTCATATTCAAGTTCCAATTCTCTGCAGATCAGGCACCCTGGTTCGATTATATAGCACGTGAATGATGCAATACAGTCTCCCCTTTGAGAGAGAAGGCAGTGCATTGTGGGAGATCCTAAGATCCTGGCCCATAGAAAATAATGGGGACATGACAACCAAACTACAACTCCCATAAGGCAAGATGTCTGGTTTTTAAAACAAAATAGTCTTGGTAGGTGGGCATTCAGGTTTTCAAAGAAAAGAAACACCTTTCAAGAAAAGAAAAATCATTTAGTTGAAAACAAAACCATGTTTTAATAAGAAATAGTCTACCAGCCCTAATGATAAACTCTTACCTCAACCTTAGTTCAGTGTTAAGACCAGCTTATTCTTGTGGGTGTCTAATCCACATAGTTCGTAGACACTAATTAGCTGGAGAATGAACCAAAATCAGAGAGAGGAAAGTGCAAAAAATGGTGGGGTGAGTCATCGGAAGTACCCTGGTGCAATGGTTCGGTGAGAAGGCCATTCCCCTTGCCATTCTAGGGGTTTAGTGAAGTGGAGAAGTATTGTCTCTGAGCTTTGCTCAGGGATTCTGGTCTTTGTACGTAGATGTCTGGGGGGGGGGGGGAAAAAAACCTTTTTTTTTTCTTCCCCCGGGGGGCGGGCGCGACATTCTGTATTTTTCATGTGAGAGCTTCCTGGCTGTTGTTTGAAAAACATCCCGGCTGCGCCAGGAGCAGGGGTTGAAGGAGAGGGACAAATCCAATTTCATTAGCTCTTCAATCTATTGACCACTTCAAGATGTGGAGGGGAAAAAGGATCTTTTCTTCTTATTGCTCCCAGTTGCAGGTGTTCTGGGGCCATTTTTATGCATGAATAGCCATATTGCTCGCCTTTGCTGCTCATTGGCTTGCTATATAACAGTCACGAAAGAGACATGATTTGTGTCAAGTTTCACTGCTCCCCACAGGATTCCCTATAGCTATGCTGAGCAATGATAAACAGGGTCTTATTTTCATTTTGCTGCTGTTTGACAAAGCTATTTATAGCTACTGAGACAAACTGAGCTGTCTTTCTGATGACTTGGGAAGTTATTATTCCACCATTTTATAGTGGAAAAGGCTATTGCTGCTATCATAGAGGCTAGATTCCCCTCCACCCCCAATGAACTATTCTGCAAAAATGGGCAGTCCTCCCTGCTTTCCAAAGCTTCAAGTCACCTATGTTTAACGCTAGACTTCCAACTTTGACTCAGCCTGCCCCCCCGGGTAAACTACATCCCTCCTGAACAATAGGAAATGAATGACAGCGGATCTACCCATGGCAGTTTGACTTATTGCCCGTCACTGATTTATCACCGTGTGGGGAGTCACAAGATTTGGAATGTGGATACATTTTTTATGAGCATTTGAAGTGCTAAAGAACCAAACTCATCTACAGAAAATACAATTGAGGGGGTCCTATGAAAGGTACAGCCTTTCTACCTGTCAAGAACACAAGTCCATTTAATTCAATTACTAAAACCACAAGATGTTACAAGAAAAGGGATTTTTCATGGTGGCCTGCATTGCGTTTCAAAACATACATTTTTGATCTCTCTGGATGTGACCCTTGGTCATTATGAATAGAACTATTGTTCCTCATATGAAGTGATAGCAATATAAAACACACAGTTCTCAAACTGGTGTGCCTAAGGTGCAGAATCAACTGTTAAAGGTAAAATTCAACTCTTCACACCTGTAGATCCATCCAGTCATGATGAATTCCAGACTCTCTGTATACCATAATGAAAGACCTTCCCTGTCAGTGTTGGATCAGCTTGCAGACATACTATTGTAGAACTGTTAACAAGAACTATTTTATCTCTGTAAAATAATTTCAAAATGTTGTTTGCTATGTATTAAGTTATGTTCCATCCTCCTTTCCTGAGCTTTGTTGTTTCCTTCTATAGCTGTAAGTTTTCCTCCTCCTCTTCAACCTGATTTCTACTAGATTAATTTTTCTCCCCTGCTCAGGCTATATGGCTTGGGGCTATAGGGAGAAAAAAGGGTATAATAATTCTTGGTAACTACTTTTTTTTTTAATGAAGCATTCATTTACCATATGAATAATGGGGAATACCAGCCAGGGAAAGGCAAGCAGCTGCTGCCAGCACCTGGCCAGCAGTGTGTAAAGTCTTTCTTCTACCATTGCTGTTGATTTGGAACTCAGAGAGAGAAAGAAATACTAAATAGGTCTTGTCTCATCTCGTAGGCTGACCGTTCCATAATGAAGCTAACCCCATGGGAACTTCCTGTGAGAGCCACACTGTATGTCTTCTCCTGATAGCTGTGAGAAAAACATGCTGCTTTCAATCAGGGCATCAGGGGACAAACTGAGGTCATTGCTTCCCTGATGACATTACCAAGGATCTGATTTTCAGTTTCTCTGCCATGACTCTGCCTGGTGGCTGTATAAAGAAGACTGCTTTTATGGTGACTGCCATAGTAGCTGAGGAATATGGGTTACCCCCTGCATCCTCCTGGGAAGATGGTGTAGCCATCTCAGTTGTGTAGCTCCGGACACCCTAATAACTTCCAGAGACAAGTCCTGCGGCACCTTAAAGGCTAGCAAATTTCTCCAGGCGTAAGATTTCGTGGGCTGCAGCCTATTTTTGTCAGATGTCACTTTTATCTGATGAAGTGGATTACCACCCATGAAAGCTTATGCTTGAAGAAATCTGTTAGTCTTTAAGGTCCCACAGGACTATCATTGGTTTCGCTGTATATAGACTAAAACAGCTACTTCTCTGAACCATAAATCAGAGGATGCAGATCCTGTTTTCTAGGCTGACTACAACCTTAGAATAGTGGATTTGTGTATTAGTGAGAACAGTAATCTATACAGTGCTGTATGGTTTACTGCAAAATCAAACTACATAGTGTTTTTCCTTCTTATTCTCCTTAAATACTCATGAGCCTATAGTTTCATTAACCCACTTCACCAGCCAGAGATTAGCTCTGATGCTGTGTTTCCATTGTAGAGCACAACCCAGAAAAATACCACTGCACAAATCCTGGCAAGATAAACTGATCAAGTTCAGTAGAATATAAACCTGTGGATCATTGTGATATGGATACTACTATAGTTTGGATTAACCCTGATCTTCTGACATGTACTTAATCTCACTTGTTATTTTTTAACATACATTTGTTTGCCTTAATCCTGACTAAACCTGTATTTCACTGAAATTGTATTTTGTGGGGATTTAAATGGACAGAATGCACATTGAATCACTGCCTATATAGTATAAATGTAATAGATGCTGTTAAATATTTTAATACTTTTAGTTTTTGCTAAAACTAAGGTTAGAGTAACCCTGGGGTTTCATTACAGCTGCTGAAAACCTTTTGTATTTTGGTGGTAGGCTGACATGTTAATAGAGTATAGAATTAAAACCCTTGATTGCTTTTATTTTTCAATTTTTAATGAAAAAACTGCAAAAGCCTGCTAGTTTTTTCCCCTTGCAGCAACCATAAATGGCAGTGCAAAAGAAAGTGAGAAACCGCCTGCTGCGAAGATGGCCTGCAGACCATACAGATTAAATGTAGGATTCCCAGTGTACAACCTGAACCCTGCTGAAAGATATATTAGGCAAGATGAGCTGTTTTGTTGTTATATTGTTGCTTTGAGCAATATATCAGTAAGGTTTTTGGTTATTCACATTAAAACATAACTAAAAGATGTATGACTGTAAATCATCAGGGGAGAAACACACTTCATATTCAATTAAGGTTTGATTCTTGGTAACTTTGTAAGTGTTGCCTGACTACATTACCAAAATTCATATTTTATACATCTGGACTATTTGAAAAGATTTTTCAACCAGTGTTTGTCTGTAGGTGTCAGTAGTAGTCATGAAAGCTTGCAGCCTGTGTGTATATAATCTATGTATATAAAATCCACTAAAATCGGTGCTTACTGTGTGGATTAAAATATTGCAGCAAAAATCAAATATCAGTAGCATAGCAAATTGAGAGTGGGGGGACAAGCCTCTGGGTGCTGGGTTGTGGAGAGTGCTGCAAGACATGGGATGGTGTGGGGCACTTGAGGGAGCATAAATGTGGGGTTGGCCTCTGTACACCAGGCACCATCTCTATGCCACTGGCAAATGCATATTATGAATAATTTGTCTAATGTACAAGTATTAAATGTTTAAGCTGATGGCCGATGATTTTGGCGTGTGACTTTTTGCTCATTTGTTTAATGCAAGATATTTTTTCTTACTGTTTGTGGGCCATATCCTGAACTAAGATATGTGCTACATAAGGAATTTAGCTTTTTTATTTTAAATAAAATTGGCCAATCATTTTCTCACTTTAAACTACGCAAGTGTCTTTTTGTGAAGGAGCAAAGTACATATCACATTATTGACATCTTTTATGGGGTCAATTATGACTGAACTGCATACTTATACAGGAGGCCAAGGAATCTTCTTGCTCTGTGGGCTATATACATTTTCAGACTGCATGTGTTGAGGAGAGAGATTTTGGCTCTAAAAGTTTCAAAATTCATTGACTTAATGAAAATGATGTCCCTTGGGTATCTTGGCCTCTTGTTTAGTTAGTTGTAGTGCACAGAGGCCCCAGCCAGTTCATAAATAAAATAAGATGCTGAATTGGCACATTTAGCTAGAAGATCAATCTTCCACTAAGGTAAAAAAATGGGGAAAATCCAAAAAAGCAGAATGTAAGTATACCAGGAGCAAAAAGAATCCTGACAATGTTATTGGTCCATTAGTAAATAGAAATGGTACATTTATTATTACAGAAAAAGCAGAAGTGTTCAATAAATATTTGTAATCTATTTTCTCCAAATAGCTGTTGTAGTCTCTCATGATCCTAAGTTCCATCTATGTTTCCTCTAAGGTGCGCATGTGTGCACATGCACACAGCTTGTGAAGCCCACGTGCACAAAAAAATTCAAGAGCGCTAATATTTTTATGCTACTTTAAGAAGGTGGTTTCAAGTTGCATGTTTCAAATAAGGTTTTGTAATTAATAACATCATTTCCATCACCATATCAAAATAAAATTTAGATATTATTTGCATCATACATACTTGCTTCATTGTGCTCTCAAGTTCAACCACACTCACTGGAGTACACACAAATTTGGACAGTGGTTCTGAACATTTGCACAAAATAAATTTTTTGCACAGAGCCTATGAACAATAAGAGGGAACGTTGATTTCCATCCCACTAAAAATTTCAGGAAGAGATGTTAAAGCTGCTACTAAAGTTACTTTTAAATCAGCTGATCTAGATAAGCAACATCCAGGAGTTCAAGAACAGCTGGCTGAGGAGTTGGCTGGACTGTTAATACTGATTTTTTTGCAGTAAGTCTTGGAGACTGGGGAAGTACCAGAGGCCTAAAGGAACGCTCGTGTGTTAATAGTTAGAATGAGTAAACTGGATGACTTAAGTAATTACAGGCCTGGCAGTTTACTGTTGATCCAGGGCAAGACAATGGAGGGGCTGTTATGGGACTTTGTTGATAATGAAAGAAAGATAATATAACTAATGCTGAATAACATGAGCTTCTGAAAAACTCTTCCAAACTAAATTAATATATTCTTGATAAGATTATACTTTCAGTTAATGAAGAGTAACGATGTTGATGACATGTACTTAGACTTGAGTAGGGCTGACATGATACCATACATTTTGATTTTAAATAAACTAGAATGATAAAAAATTAACATGGCACACATTAAAAAAGGAGTCTCAAACATGTAGCCCCTAAAGCTATTTTTTGCCACCTGTGATGACTCTATCGTTACCGATAATTGCAATATTGTTGCATGGAAAGCTTTCAGTGGTGTGGCCATCAGGCTACCATACTAGTCCTCACACAGTCTTCGTGGTGACTTGAGTTTGAGACCCCTGCATTTAAATGGATTTAAAGCTGCTTAACTGTTAGTTTTCAAAATGGAATTGAACATAGGGAATCCTCAAGCAAGGTCACTTCTTGTGGATTGGTGCTTTCCCCTACAGCAGTGGTTCCCAACCTTTTCAGGATGGGGGGACCCCTTTTTAACACACACACACAAAAAGTGCAGCCCCCCCCGCAGCTGATTATGTAATCTGCCCCACATTACTGGCAATGCCATTGGGATAACCGATGATCAGCGCTGCTGCCACCATGGCTTGCACCGCTGGGGAGCTGAGCCACAGCAGCTATGGCCCCCTGCCGAGGAGCTGCCACAGCCCCATCCCCCTGCCAGAATTGGCCACAGGAGGGGAAAGGCAGCCCTGATGGGGAGCATCGGGGCTGTAGCTGGATTCCAGCCCCGGTAGGGAGAGGCTCCGCGAGCCCTGGGGGTCCCCAGACCACAGGTTGGGAACCATGTCCCTATAGTATCTCATTTTATCAATGACCTAGAAAATATGAAATAATCACTAGAAGTATTGCAAACTGGGAGAGTGATAAATAATGGAGAGAACACATGTGCAAAGATCTGGATATCTTGGTAAACTAGGTGCAAATAAACAGTATGCATTTTCATATAAACTCAAGTAAATGTATACATCTGGGAACAAATACAAGCCAGACTCTCATACTTGCTCTGTCCTATGAAGCACTGATCCTAAAAAGTTTAGAGTTGTGGTGGGTAACCACATGAACATGAGCTCCTGGTGTGATGCTATGGCCAAAAAAAGGCTAATGCTCTTGCACTCCTTAGATGCATAAAGTGAGGAATATAAAGTTGGAGTAGTGGTTGTATTATCTCTCTTTATTTGAGACTGCTGCTGAACTAGTGTGTCCAGCTCTGGCACCAGCAGTTCAAGAAGTGTATTGCTAAACTGAAGATGCTTCAGAGAAAAGCCATGAGACTATTAAAGAATAAGAAGTCTGCTTTAAAATAGATACAAGGGGTTCATTCTCTTTCAATTAAGAGATGATTAAGGGGTGACTTGATTGTCTTTAAGAACCTATATGTGGAATAGATATTTAAAAAAACACAACATTATGGCTGGAAGTTGAACCTAGACAAATTTGGATTGGAAGTATGGAGTACATTTTTAACATTAGGAAAAGTTAACAATTAGCTGACTCAGTAAATTGTTCCATCAGCCTGGGAAGGTATAGGCAACAATTACGCTAATCTGTAGACATCTTTTGAAAGAACAAGATATGGGTGAACTAGCTTGAGTACTAAGGGTGCCAGACAGTTAGACAGAAGCACTGAGAGAATATTTTCATCTGTAATAAATAGTGCCCTCTGTCATTAAGTTGCACATAGGTTTAAAAGAAAACAGGGAGTCGTGTGCCATTTTAAGACTAACAGATTTATTTTTCTCATCTGTTAGTCTTAAAGTGCCACACAACTCCTTGTGTTTTTTTGCTGGATTAGACTAACATGGCTATCCCTTTGGAAATTGACAAGATGCATAGGTTTAAAGTCTGCCCACTCTTCAAGGTGTAGCCTGATCAATGACTCGTGTGCTCAGTTGGAAGGAGATGCTTTTAAGTGCTTCATTTCAAAACTCATTCTAATGACAGAAGATGGCTTTCAGCAGACAGTAAATCTGTTGGTAGGCCAACCAGTCCTATATTTCATGCTAATTACTAGTTTAATTACTTTTGTTGTAATGAAGCTATGATCTTAATTATCTAAGCTTATGTTTTTGACTTTTTTGTTCCAGTGTCCTTTTGTGGTCTTTACAATTTCCAGTCACAACTTAGGATCAGTATTGTTTGCATAATTTTCTTGTAACTGCTTTCTAACTCAAAAGTAAGTTCTTTATAGGTTTTGTTCTCTTTCCCATCAATACACAAGACCACTGACGTCTAAGCATGGCTTTTACCTTTCTAATTCTGGAAATCTAATTTTACTCTAATGTAATCATTAACTCTAAGTTGGTTTATCAGTGCTTCTGTACTAAGATACGGAGCACACAAATTATCACTGTTTTTAGAAGGCCTCACCTCTAAAGTGAGCCTTGCAAGATCTGATAGTGAGTTTTGGTAAGTATTACTGACTTTAGCTAAATTGAATAACTGATTATATTGAAAGTGTATCTTTGAGTGAAAGCTATTGCTGATTTAGAGGGGTTGAAATTACCACCTTACTGTATTTAGCCCTCTTCTTGAGTTAATTGCGTAGGAGGCTTTTGGGTTCTTAAAATATTACTTTCAAGTTGTCTTAACCCTGACGTGTTATACCTTTTTTATCTTAAGGGTATAAACATTAGCTGGCAATAAAGCACTGTAATTTTATTCTTGACTAAGCATGGTCCCTTATCTGTGATCACATTAACTGCATACATGTTGATCAGTAGGACCAACAAATCTTAAATTTCTCGTGTGATGAATGCTGTATTTCTCTCATACATCCCTTCCTTAACTTTTCATGACCCTTTATTGAAGAGAAGATTTCCTTATGGTAAAGTAAAATCAGCTTTCCTCAGCTTTTAAGATTTTACAGCATTCTTGTGTTTAATGTGGATGTTAGTTCTCAATATGTAGGAATAAAAATTTAAGCAAAGTGTGTGTGTTAACCCTATTGCTTTTTCTATCTCCAATTGTCCTGTTATATGCTAAAGTACATAGGTTTGCCTATTGCACTGTGTGAGTAACAGATTCATCAGTGTTAACTATTAATAAATTTTGAGCTGAAGATCAAATTGCAGCATGGCTAGTGCACCAGTAATAGGGAATAAGAAATAAGGTGTCATAGGAAAGTATACAGTGACATGAATAATCTTGGAATCAGATCAGCATTTCAGTGGTGTGCAAATTGTAAGGCATGGGACCACATGTTAAACAAGGGGGCAGAAAATGAAGTTTTGAATAGGTCCTTACCTAGTGAGCTTCCACCCATCCTGTGAATTGAGTGAGGCAGTGGTCCTGTGGAAAAAATAGTGGGTGTCCATGTAATTAAACTTGAGCATAATTCACATGCAGAAGAGGCAAGGACAAGCTTAATTTTGACAATTCCAAACTTCTGAGTGCTTCACTTTAGCACTTGCCAGTGGCCAACGCTTTTGTAAGCAATGTACATATTAGATGGCTTGATATTTCGAATGAGATCTTATCCCAGTGGAGATTTATATTGAAAGGGTTCATCACAGCTAAGAATGTAAGTTTTGTTTGAAAAAATTGATTAGTCAGGAAGGCTATGTTCACACACTGTTTTGTTATTTCGAAACAAGTTATTTCGATATAACTTGTTTCGATATAACATGTTATATCGAAATAACTTGTTTCGAAATAACAAAATGGTGTCCTCGAAATAAGCAAAAAACGGGAATCGAAATAGCGTTTCCACGGTGTGGACTTGCTATTTCGATTCAGGGGCAGTGCAGCATGGGAGGTGTGGCAACATGGCCGCCTCCCTGGGCCGTGTTGGTGGCCATGTTGCTAGCCAATCACATAAAAGCCGGCCCTGACCTCACTCCCCTGTCCACTCATGCTAGCAGCACGCTCCAAGCCATGGACAGTGCTCGGCTGCCTAGACAACGCCGTGCAGCACCCAGCCCCTCGGTGCACATCGAGGGGCTCCAGCACCTCTGGGAGACTCTGTTTGTAGACCCCGAGGAGGACTGGCCTGTGGCTGAGGAGTACATCCAGCTCATCCGCAGGGCTCAGCTACTGCCCCTGCCCCTCCCTGTGCTCCGCCGCATGTGGGCGCGTGAGACCAGCGCCGACTGGTGGGAGAGGGTCATTCTGCGCACCTGGGGCGACGACCTCTGGCACCAGAACTTTCGCATGAGCAGGGCCAGCTTCACCAGCCTGGTGCGCGAACTCGCCCCGCACCTGCGCCACAGGGACACCCCCATGAGGCCTGCTGTCGCAGTGGACAAATGAGTGGCCATCGCCGTGTGGAAGCTGGCCACCCCGGAGTCGCACAGGGCAGTGGCGCACCTGTTTGGCGTTGGGAGGTCCACCACCGGCACCATCCTCCTCGAGGTCACCAGGGCCATCAATCGTGTCCTCCTACGGCACCTGGTGAGATGTGGGGACCTGCAGGACACCATGCCCGGGATGGCAACCCTTGGCTTTCCAAACTGTGCTGGCATCTTGGACACCACACATATTCCTGTGCGCGCCCCGGAGCACAGGGCTGCGGTGTACCGCAACCGAAAGGGATACCATTCAGTCATTATGCAGGCCCTTGTGGACCACCAGGGCCGGTTCCAGGACTGCTACGTGGGATGGCCAGGGAGGGCCCATGACGCCAGGGTCCTCCGCAACTCTGCCCTGTATCGGGGCATGGAGGCGGGCACCCACTTCCCCCCTCACACCATCCACCTTGGGGGCGTAGAGGTGCCCGTTCTTATAGTGGCGGACGTGGCCTACCCCCTGCGGCCCTGGCTAATGCGACCATACGCCGGGACACTCGACCCCAGCTGGCAGCTGTTCAATCGCCGCCTCGCCCGCTGTCGACAGGTGGTCGAGCGGGCATTCGGACACCTCAAGGCCCGGTGGAGGTGCCTGCTCACTCGCCTCCACCTCGCTGAGTGCAGCCTGCCACAAGCCATCGCAGCATGTGTAGTGCTCCACAACTTTTGTGAGCAACAAGGGTAACCCATCCCACTCGCATGGGAGGCTGAGGTCCAAGCATTTGCTAGGGACTATGAACAACCGAGATCCCGGCCAACTCAGGAGCAGCCATCTGCACGAGCCCTTGCCATCCGCGATGCCCTCCGGCTCACCTTCACCATGGAGGAAGCCTGAGGACCAGGCCTGCCCTGCACCAAACCACCATCTACCCCGTCCGCCCACAGCCAGCCCACACCCATCCACCCACACTGCCAATCCCCCCCAATAAAAACACAGACAAGCATGACTAACGTTCCAGGGGTTTATTCACAATAAAGGAAGGGATGGGGGCGATACGGGATGGGGCAATCTGGGGGAGTCCAGGGGAGGGAACATGAACTTGGGAGGGGGCATGGGGAGGGAACATGAACTTGGGAGGGGACAGGGGTGAAGAGGTCCTGGGGCGGGGAGGGTTAGGCAACGCCTGTGGGAGGGTCTGGGGGGGGTGGCATGCCCCGCCTGCGCCCACGGCTGCCCTCCGCCCGCTGTCCTTGCTGGGGCGGTGATGTCTCCCGGCGACGTCGGGGAGCCAGGCCCTCCGCAAGCTGGCGGATCGCTGCAGCCTGCTGCAGAATAGCAGCTGGCAGCTCCACTGCCAGGACCTCCAGTGCCCTCGCCGCTCTGTCCTCAGCGCCTGCGAGGCGCTCCAGGGCATGTAGCCCAGGTGCCTGCCGCTGCGCCTGCCCCGTCTCCAGGCCTGGGTGGCGGTGTGCCTGTCGCACCCGAGCTCCTCCAGGCTCTCCAGGAGCTCACTGCGGGTCCTGGGGGCCCTCCGCTGTTGCCGCGGTGTCCTGGGTGCTTCGGTGGTGGGGTCCGGGCGTGGGTGCCGGCCCTCGGGGAGGGGCTCTGCGACGTGCTGCAGGGATGCAAAAAACACAGTTAGCCCCTGCCGCCTGCTGGTCCCATCTGTGTGCACCTGTCTGCAGCACACACCTCTGCCCTGACTGTCAGGGTCCCAAGATCCCGTGGGACATTGCCCTGGGGTAGGACTCCTGGCCCCCAAAGCCTCGGAAGGAGGCCGGGATGGTACCCAACAGAGGACATTGGAGGACCCTGGGCAAGACGGTTGTCTGGCCGAGGTAGTCATCAGGGTTTACTGCGCCCTGGGACAGTTCCCCAAATAAATCGGTATACTCTGGCAGTCCAGGATCCGTCAGCCCCTCTGGGAAAAAGCCTGACAAACCCCCCTATTTTGACCTGCCTGCCAGACAGAGAATGGGAGGATAACAAGAAGAACAGAGCAGAAGAAAGGAGACCATGGTCTCCTTTTGCCAGACATCTGGGACCCGTACCCTGGAGGCACACATGCTTGTGGTGCCCACAAGGGTGAACTGGACCCAGCCATGCCTTGCACTTGAGGGCTCCCGATGCCACTTGCCAGTGGTGTGCCCTGCCTGCTCTCCACCCCACGCAAGATGCTGCTGCATCTTTCCCAGCCAGTCCCTGGTCACCACCCTCCGGCACACAAGGGCCTTTGTCCCCGGTGACACCTGTGTCTGTGGGCCCCGTGGCCAGGGGGCCCCTCTGCGCCCACGAACCCTGGGCCCTACCCGCCCTGGTGCCTGGCCCTGGCCTCCACCCGTCCTGGGACCTGCTGGACAGGCCTAGCCCTGTGTGCCCCCGTGTGTGTGGGGGTGTACTTACCCATGGGAGCTCCAGAGGTCTGCTGAGCTGTCCCGGGGTCTGACTCAGAGCCTGGGGCGGTGGTGGGCCCCTGCTCCTCAGTGCTGCTGCCTGCCTCCATGGGCCTGAACAGCTCCGGGGTCGTGGGGCTGGCCTCCGCCGCTGATGGTGGCGTGGCTGGTGGTCCCCCGACGGAGACGTCAGAGGTGGCTGCCTCCAGGCCTGATGAGGGGCTCTGAGGCCCCCCAGAGGTGTCGACGGATGCAGTGGGGGCACCGCTGGGCTGTGTGCCCAGGAATTCATCCAGGGCCTCATAAAATGGGCACGTGGCCTGGCTGCCAGGCCCCTCCAGTGCCCGGGCATCCCGGGTGTGGGCATACTCCTGGCGGAGCGTCTTTATTTTGTTCCGCACCTGCTCCGTTGTTCGGAGGTGCCCTGCTTGGGACATCGCATCCGCGATGTCATGATATATGTTACGGTTCTGGTGGCTGGCCTGGAACCTTTCCAGTATTTCTGGCTGCCGCCAGATGCCCAGGAGGCAGGTCACGTCCTCCTGAGTCCACACAGGCGCCCTCTGGCGTCCTGTAGCTGAGGGACCTGGCTGCTGGGCCACGGCTGCCTGTTAGCTCCCTCCCTGCCACGCGGCCTAACAGGCACGCCCTGGCAGGAAGTTCCCCCAGGGTGCTGTGCACCCTGGGAGGAAGGTCAGCCAGTTATTTCGAAACAACGGTTGTTTCGAAATAACACGGCCACTACAACGGTTGTTTCGAAACAACTCGTTTCGAAACAACCGTTGTTTCGAAGCGGCATGTCCCATTGGCGTTATTTCAAAACAACTGTTTCGGGACAACGCCATTTCGAAATGTAACTAGGTTTAGGTTGTTTCAAAAAGACCACGGCCATGGCACTCCGTATTTCGAAACAACCTCTGTTGTTTCGAAATAAGGGGTGTGTGTGGACATACCCGAAGAAGTAGTATAACCTGTTCTTTGATCTTCATTGTTTTCCTAGCAAGGATAGTTGGTCTAGAAATTGATCGTTGAGCATTGAAGGTGTTGGTAAATTGTACAATTAACTGCTTGACCACACTTTGGTTTGTTATGAAATATACTCAGGAGACCAAATAACCAATATCTGAGTTTGTTAATATGGTACAGGGAAAACGGTTCTGGATTATACTAATCTCTCAGAAGAGCAACTCTGTACAGTGATGTAACATTCACCTTGCACAGAAGATGTGCTCCCCGGAGTAAGACCTCTAAACTGCTCTTCTCTCAGCCTCTTTGTTTACAAAGAAAAGTTCCACACATTACTTTTGAAACCTGATATAACTGATCAGTTATTTACTTTTTTTCTGGTATGGTGTATCATATTGTGTCCTTGTAGGCTATCTCTAGATCTAACTGCTTAGTTTGGACTTGATTAGTCCAAACTAAGCAGTTCAAAGTTAGGTCAAATGAGGGAAAAAAAAGTTAGTTCAAACTAACAGCGTTTTATTTCAAACTAGCTGCGTGTTTTTAGTTCAAACTAAAATGCAGATAGTTCAAACTAACCACTAGTTTGAATTTATTTAGCTTGAACTAGCATGACTACCTAGTGCTAGTTTGAACCAAAGTTCAAAATGAGTTCGAACTTACCGTTTGAATTAACTAGTCCAAACTAAGTCAAATAAAAAAAAAAAATTCAAACTAGGCAAAATTTAGTGTAGACAGGGCTCAGATTATTCCAGATTAAGCCTCCTTAATCTGGACTAATTTGCAAGTGTAGATGTAGCTGTACTGACAGTTTTCCTATCTACTTATGGCAAATGCTACCTTGGATAACGAAGTGTTATGAAATATTTAGTATAAGCAAACAGTATTATAACAAAGCAACAGGTTAATTTAGGCTATAACTGCTGCATTAATGCTTAATACGTGTACTTAATCCCATGCGTGTGTGTGTCTGTGTCTCTGTGTGCACTAGCATATATTAGTCAAGTAGAAATAGTTTTTCAGACTTTATAACTCATGCACAGTTGCCCATTGTTTCTTTTTTGATTAGATCCCCCCTTCTTCCTCCCCCCATTGATGCAAATCAGTATTGCTGAGAGGTAAACTGCAGGCTGGGTGCCTGTCTTAACCCACAATATTCTATTGTTGCCTTGACATTGTTTCAGCACTTTAAAGACTTTGATTGTTGAACAGTTCACATTTCTTGGCTTCTTAGAGAATGCATTCTTTGTTAAGAGCATGGGGCCCCTAAGGGCTCTCTCTCCTGTCCAGCAAAGAGTGAATGCTTTTCTGAAGCCCCTTGCTATACTTGATTTGGTGGCTGCTGTTAGTAGGCCTACAAAGTGATGCTAAGGAATTAAATATGGTGGCATTTAGTGCATCAAGCCCCCATGATATCACAAAGCAGGACCAGTGAATGGACTATGTAAATTCCAGTGCATTTTTGGAAGGGATAGAATGAGTGGAACCTCTAGCAAAACATGACTGGTCAAGGTTGGGTATTGAGAGAGTCATTGAGAATCAATCAATCAAATCCTAGGGCTGGAAGGGACCTCATGAGATTATCAAGTCCAACCCCCTGGGAACTGAACCCAGGGCCTTCTGCATGTTAAGCAGAGGTGCTAGCCACTACACTATTTGCAGGGCTCTGACCATGTAGATCATATTGGGTGGCTGCTAATATTACATGATACAAAACAAAGGTCAGGAGTATAGCACTTCCTCCATCAGACCAGCCTGAACGGGCCACAGTCGTCAACATTGTAAAGGAGGTGCTAGGCTTTGGTGAAAGCCCAAGATGTCAGCTGGTCTCCAGCATGATTCTGGTTATAGCCGTATGGGTTATGGCAGCTATTGAAATTGCTGATGTGGATGGTAAGACAGTTTGGTGACACTGGATGTGGTCATTATATTGACTGGTTTATGTGTTTCTGGGACTGGGAGATCACCAATCTTGATTTGAGTAAAAGGTTCATGATAGATATGACCTGGATGGAATCCTTAAGGCTGTGTCCTACATATGCTGAGAGTCCATATTTGGAGTGATAGCTTACAGATATGAGGGAATAGCTGTTGGTCTTCAATTCTTGGCCTTTAGTTCTTGTTGTGTTGCTCTTGGTGCAGGTACATCGTGTTGATTCAGTAGAATTGTTGTGATGTAGTTAGTTTGTCCCAGATAGGTTCACTGCTGAGCTGCATAATTCATAGCAAGTCCTCCTGAAAGATAGGTTTTGCCCTTTTATGGGCTGCTAGTGCTTATGGTTCTGACTGGAAGGTCCTTGAAGGTTGTTCAGTCACTAGCGGAACATTTTGTTGTGCTTTCATACATGACAGTAGAGACTATATGAAGGTTTTCATCTTTCCTACTTACCCTGTGATTTCTTAGGATAATGACTCTTATTGTCTATCATTCCAGTCATTACCCATTTCCTCTGTATCTTGGGCTATTTTTCCAAATTCTGTTTTCACGTAACTTCTCAACTGCCTTAATCACTTATAGTTAGACATTCTGTATTTCTCTTTTGAGATTAGGGGGGGTGGTGGCAATGTTGTTCATTATACTTGTGCACATTTTGTGGTTAATGTTTAAAGTTTCCGTTGGAGAAGTTTCTAAAAATTATTGCTTAGTAAATTTCTATTAGCTTAACTTCAGTGTAATAGGGGCTTGCTTTCAGGCAAGCCTGATGTTGTTCTTTGGGCCTGTCTTGCATGCCAAAAATATTAATGCTTTTCAGTTTGCTGTTTAAAAATAACATAGGTTTGAATGTAATGTGAGGAGTAACCTCACATTGCTTTTAAATTTCAGGTCACCATAAGAATTAAAAGAAACCTTGAGCTATTGATACACATGCAGTGAATTGGTTAAAAATTTATCTGGGTTGAAGGACTGAAATTTGAAGATAGAGAATTCGCCCTGACTTCTTTCACGTACATGAGCATAACCTCCCAGTAACTCTGGGGACCGCACTCTTATTAAACATAGGCTTTTGTTTTCACTCTACTGTCAGACATCTTTGTTCATTCTCCACGGTCTCCCTACCAGCTTCCTCTGGCTAGTAGAATGTGCTATCAAGCATAAATAATGAGATAAACGTAGGTGGTCTTAAAAGGTGAGCAGTGTGGGCAGCTGCCAAGGGTCCCAAAAGGGAGGAGGCCCCATGTTGCTCTGAGGGAGCCTACTGGAAGGTGGGGTCGGAGCTGTGACAGGGGCACATGCCAGACCACGAGGGAGCCTGCTGGTAGCCCACAGGAGGACTGGGGAGTACAGCAGTGGCCAGTAGTGAGGCTGTGGAGTGGTGTGGTGGGAGAGCCCAGCAGCAGCTCCAGGCAGCCAGTGGTGGCTGGGACCCCATGAGGGGGCATAATGGCGGGGGGTCTGCAGGGAGGGGTTGAGGGCCCCTCAAAACCAGTGGGATTGGGTAGGGGAGCAGTGATCTGGGGAGTCTGTCAGGGCCCTGGCAAGGGAGGGTGGCAAAAGTCAAGAATGTGGGCCACAGGATTACGAAGACCGCCCCAGGGGTACACGGCTGTTTCATTTTGGAAACAGAGAGAATTGACAAAACAGAACCCAAATTTTCTCTAGCTTTATTTTGGCACAATGGAAAAGTAGCTTATTTCTGTGTTTTAGTTATCTCTTGTTGCTGCTTGTTTATCTAAATCAGACTCTAGGCCAGATCCTTATTTTGCTTATTCGATGACTCAAATGACTTTAGTGAGGCTGTTTGGGCTGTAATTAGGGGCAGAATTTGGTTCCCTAGATTGATACTCTGGTCATTTTGTATTCAGCTAAAGTCATGAATCAATTAGTCCAGGACTAATTTATTCACTTCTCTTTAAGAACCAGATTCTCTACTGCTCCTTTACACAGGGACATGATGTGGAAGGAAGGGGAAAAAAGGAGTGCCCTCCTCATTTAGTGTGGCAAACAGTAGAATTGGGGTGGAACAGCAGTCCTTCTGCTCCAGGAAATGAAGGGACTCCACCCACTTGAATGAGATGTAGGGCTCCAAGTCACTTGTTTGCCTGTTCTGTTCATTCCCTGAATCACGTGGCATTGCATGGGGTTCACAAATACTGGGAGCTACCCACAGTCGAAGAACCTGTGCATATTTTAAAAAGGTCTTTTCCTGATTGCCCGGGTTATCAAGCACACCTACCAGCTCTCCATTGTTGTGTGCAACTTTCCCTCTTGGCCACACACTCCAGGCATGCTCCTGAGTGGGGCAGAGAAAGGCTATTGGGTCTGTTGGGATAAAACAGAGTGCATCAATAGGCCCAAGAATCACAGCAGGAACAGGAAAAGATGATGCATCAGGACATAATAGGGCTTCTTTGAATGCAAACTCAGATGCTGGAACCTCTTGTGGACTTACATGTTTAATAAGCACAGGGTCGCCTCCTTTGCAGTCAATAGAGAACTCCATTTTAGTACATCTCTACCTCACAAGTGGCAACAAGTGCTGAATCCCTCCCACTCAATGCCAGGAAATCTGAAGGACAACCACAGATTCACATACACTCACCTGTGAGAGCCACAATATTTGTACGTGTAGCCAAAATGAATTAAATAGACATGAATGTTCCCTTGTTTAATTTATTGCATAAGTTTTTACTGTATTTGTTTTTAATGGCCCCTTGCCTTTTGCCACTGGTTTTGGCAAGCAATAAAGATATTTTTGGTAAATAATTAATCATTGTTGCCTCTCACCGTATGCTATACAGTGCTTAGTGCTGCTAAAAGCATCCATTTGTTTTTGTACAGGGTGAGAGAACTCCTAAGTTCTGTGACAGTATGATTATAAATGTACAAAAAGCACTGTTAAAGTAGTAGGTGCCTTCATAGACAACATTCTAGTTATAAATGTACGCCAAATGCCAAACGCTTCCTACCAGCCCCCAAAACTATAGAGCCAGGTAGAACTCTAAACACTACAACACATTTACTGGAGCTGACTGTTAAAGCTTTCGCAAGGCTTCCTCAGCTACATGGCTCCAAACTGAGCTTTTCCAGTAGCCCTTGTGTCTGACTGTTTTAAATTCAGCAGGCAGCTGATTTGATTGCCCACCACCACAGTGGCTAATTTTCCCATGTTGAAGCACAGATACTGTTCAGGACGCAATGGGCAGCAGTAACTACTGATGTATTTTTCTTACGGAGATCCAGTCTTGTGACTACGAACACCACCATCTCTTCAACCTACCAAAAGCACATTCAGTTGTCATTGTACGCTTGCTGAGGCCTGGAGTACCCTTTCATGAGCAAGGGAGAGGCTGGCCTTCCTTATCCTCCACCCCTTGAAAGTCTGCAGTGGCATTCAACATCATCAGTGGTAATCTGCTGGTCAGGAAATCATGTCCCTGCCTTCAGCTTTTCCAAGAGTCCTGCCTTCTTAAAACTAAGAGCGTCGTGTATCTTCTCTGAGCAGCTGATGTTGATATCAGTCAAGTGTTCCCCCAGTGCTTGCATAATGATAACAATCCTTTCTATTGATGCACTCTGTGGAAAGGTGCTCTGGGGCCAAAATAAGGATGTCTATGTGCTCTGTAACCACAGTTAGAGAACCCCTTGTTGCTAATATATCCACTGTGTGCTACAACTTGAGTCCAGACCCCTGCATAACACGAGAAAATGACTCACACCATGACTTCTCCAACTCTAAAGTGATTTTCAGTTGATTAGTAGCAATCCAGTGTTGCTGTCTTCCACAGTGATATGGTTTGTTCCTAAATGGTCACTGAAGCTCTCATTCTGTTCGCTATACTGGAAGGCTAGGCTAAGCTCTGTGGACTGACCCAGGAATGTGGCCTACAACCTTCAAAAGTTCCACTGCCATTGCTTGTTCTCACATTTGTATTACTATGTGATCCCACTAGGTAGGACTATTCTCTGGGATTCAGTGGTGCTTCCCTGTCTACAGCTGCTCTGTGAATGCTGCCAACAACCTTGAACTGTTGTTCACTGTGTCATATAGCAATCTGTCTTCCATGAAATCATACTGCTGCTGTTCTTCCTGCAGCTATTGGTGATTTTTGACTGTCTTTGCAATACTCATAACAATTGTGCAGAGCTGTGTGGACCCCATGGCTTTTGTCACATTGTGGATGGCAAGAAGTATGAAGTGAAATTTAGGGATGAGGGCATTTTTAAAGTGTGAACATTGTGGATGTGAATGGTATTACAGATGGGACAACTTGCATGATGACATGATCTCTTGCTTCCAATTTCCTTTGCATGGCCTGTTTGTGCCTCACCACCCCTTGCCAGAATTTTCCAAAAGACAGTGCACTGGACTACAGTGAGTTGAATGCTGGGATACTTGCCTGTGGTGCATCACTCTGTGGATTGACACACTCATTTCTGATGAGTACCTGCAGCACCAACTAAGAGAACCAAGTGTGCTCAAGGGATATGTGAACTGAAACAGCTTTTTGCCGAGGCAACATGCTTTGACTAAAGTTCATAGTGTCTGCAAGATCCACTTTTGAAATAATAAATGTTCAGTAGAATCTCATTTGTCAAGTGCGAGTTGATAAGACTGAAATGCTCTCAGCCAGACATCTCCTCAGCGTTTTCAACAATACTGCTAAAAGTAAGATGCACTATAGTGTAGGGTGGCATTATTCTAAGGGTATATTTTCACAACCTAAATGCACACCATCACTGATGGCAGCAAGCCTCAGAGACCAACCAACTAACTCAGACTCTCAGCACCCATGCTATAAGGTGGGATCTCGGAGCACAGATTAATGTTGCTGTTTTGAGTGTGAGCCCAAGTCAGTTAACTCAGGCTCTGAGATTTTTCGTGTAGCAGTTCTGTTTTTTCCCATCTCCCTGTGTAAACATGTAAGTGTGTCTGTCAGTTGATGGCACTGATTCAATCAAATACCGTAGTTGCAAACTTGTTAGTGTGATGGGTGATATAGGGGCATTGCCAGATTACAGAGCACAATGCGATGCTCCCATTTGCTTCCACTTTCAGAGATACTTGGGTCTTGTCTACACTAAAATGTTTTGTCAACAAAACAGGCCTGGCGTACACACTGCAGTGACCCTTTTTTGTCCTCAAAACTGCCCTGTTCTGTCGCCAGAACTAAGCCACTTAAGTGAGAGATGTATTGAGCCTTTTTGGCAAAGCTTTAGTGAAAAAGCACATTTGTATACACTGTCCTTAGATTATATTGCTAAAAAAGCCTCCCTGTTATCCTGGCATGCCATTATAAGTGCCACCCTGGTAAGCAGTTTGAGCTCAGCTGTCCGCCTCCATGCTTCCCATTTCGAAGTCCTGGAAAGTTTTCAAGTAACTCACATGTCACCGTGAAGAAACGTATTCTACAGCACAGCAAACAGCCTTGCTTATCTGTCCTATTCTCCAGGGGAGCATTTAACTCCTGATAGGCCCTGCAGAGGCGAGGAAGGAGGCAGGGGGTTGTGTCCTTCTCTTTGCTCCCCCAGGTGAACCAGAGTGCAGTGGGGGAACTGGGAGTACTAGCTATGAGTTGTCTGTGTGCGGTTTGTTCATTCATTCTTTTCTCCTCCACAACTTCTGTAGGCTTGTGTTCAGCAGCGTCAGTTTGGCTGACAGGGCACTTTAGATGTGGCTGTCAATCTAGTAGGATGCAGATTCAGAAACCTTCATCCTGTAATACTGTGCCTATCCATGAGGCATTGCAATCCCTTCCCTGAGCACCCTCCATGCAGTTTGTGTGATAGCTACCACAATGCACTACTCACATTGTCAACAAAGGAGCTGATAGTGCAAATGCAAGCCACAAACAGAAGGAGATGGAGGCACATGACAGCAATTTACCCAGTGGTGATAGTCCGCAAGCAAAACTTCTGTTGGCAAAACTTCATGGTTGCAAACATTGCCTTAGGTGAAGGGCTATAAGAATGGCTGTTTAAGTATTTGGGGTGAGGAGATGCTTTTGAGAAAGGGCAAGTGTTACAGGACTTTGCTGAAACCAAGGTGAGATTTTGTCCTATAACTCTTTTACTAGCTATAAATCTTTAAAATTTGAAGAGAAGATTATGCTGACTACAACTACTTTCTGCAGAGCTTTTGTAGGAATTTGCAGGCAGTATTTTATCAAGATGAATTTAATATTCAGCATACAGGTGGCACGTTTTATCTTAGACTTGGTCAGTTGATTTTTAATGAATCTTAAAGTTAGTCGGTTTGCTCTACTTTTGTCTGTATTGGCACTAAGGAAGAGTCAGCATGGTGGCTTGCTCTCTGTATGTAACCAATAAATGGAGACTCTATATCAGGTGTGGCCAAACTGTGGCTCTGGAGCCGCATGTGGCTCTTGAATTAAAAAGGGTGGCTGGTGGAAGAGCATCAAATCAATTTAGTAGGCAAAAGCATATGGCTATAAGCCTCAGTGCGGCTCTGGAAGGTTTAATTATCAACTTGTGTGGCTCTCGAGTTCTGTAAGTTTGGCCACCCCTGCTTTATATTTTGAGCCAGGTTTTCTTCAAATTTATTTTGCTGTAAATATTTCAGGGTTGCCTGGCATCTTCCCCGGACCCATCAACACCAAGCAGTCAGGAATAATTCAGTCATAAGAATTTAGCCCTCCCCCATGTGACATAATGTAGAGTCAAGAAGACAATTTCAGTTTTCCTTCAAATTATTATTCTGTTTAGCTGATATTTTCTTCCATAGCTTGATACCTGTCTGGAAAATACATTGTTTAAATTATAAAATCTCTAAGTATTTCAGAACCATAATCCCCTCCATGTAAATTGTCAAGGCTGTAATCAAATTTCCAGTCTCATTTTCTCCAGCACTGAATGATGGATTTTTCTTGCACTCAATGTAACAAAAAAGCTGAGGCACCAATTCTCAATGAACAGTGTGGGCGCCACTGCCAGGCGCGCGCGCTCTCTCTCTCTCTCTCTCCACAAATGCGATAACTTCTGACTAATCTCTTACCTCATTAAGACTTTGAACAGCAGAAGTGCAAGATGCATCTCAATATAGTGTACTTTTTAAAAATTTATATGCTCACTTTCTATGTCCTTAAACCCCAAAAAAGAAGTGGGAGTGTGATATTTTGTGTATGTATTTAGTTATTCACCCATATTCTGATACTACTTAGAAGCCCGTGGACTAGGATACCTCCCCCACTCCAAAACACACACCTCCCAACACTTATTTGTGAGAGACTGTGGAGCAAATTTTAATTCAGAGAAATATACCTGATCAGAACTTCCAATCTTCAGGCCTTGTGAGGCCTTTTCTAATAAAGACTAGGCCCCAGAGTTTTAATTATTTCAAGTGTTTTTAAAGCTGGACTATAGAATAACATTGAGAAAAATCTTCTAAGGACACCCCTGATTTGTAAATTTTCAGCACAATTGTCCTTAGTGTTTAAAAGGGAAGGATGGCAGGTTTGTTCAAGGGATTCCTTTAACTAACTGTTGATCTTTGCTTTCTTGAATCCTCTGTGCAAGGGCGTTCACCAGTTTTTGCTGTTTGTTTGGCCATCTGCTGACCTGTTCAGGCACTTGGATCTCGTGCTGATGGCCTTGTTCTCTGAAATATTTTTCTAGATCACCCTGGTTTTTTTTTTTCCCCCAGGTGGTGACTATGAGAAATAAACAAGTTAAAAGTATAATTCGGGAAACAAATGTACATTCCAATCTCTTTAGAGATCCGAACATGATTTTTCCTCCTTAATACGGAAGAAATTCTATTAGAGCTTTCCAAAGTTAAATTGATTGCTTGCAACATGAAATTAGGGTTATTAGGAAAACAGCTTCCGTTTTCCATGAAGACACAGTGGACAAATGAATATTTACTGTAGTAAACAGGGAATAGAGGAGAGAATTGTCTGTTACTTCTGGTGTGAAAGTTATCTTCCTTCAGACTCTGACAATGAGGAGTGAGAGTGTTCTTTTTCAAAATCGGCAGTTTCTTGTGTTGGATAATGAAGCAGTGATTCTAGTTTTTATTCAGGAAAAAATGTAAAGGATAAATTGTATTCTTTATGGTGCTATAGATCAGAGGAGAAAAATCTATTGAGTGCTTGATGTTATTGAACATTTTGTAAAAAAGACAGACTGGGTGAGTGATGTGGTATCTTATTGGACCAACTTCTGTTGAATAGACACGAACTTTGGAACTTGCACAGACCTCATGTCTAAACACTATATATTATAAAAAGATAGATTTAAATAGAATCCAACTAATTAATTTTGGTCATCTACTGAGCAGGTTGCCTTGTGCCACTAGTGGAAGGTCTATTGTCCTATTCCAGTTGCAAGTTCTCATCACTACTATGACAGTTGGGTGGATAAATCTGTGCCAGTTTGAGTTCTGTTGTTGTCTTAAAGCCTGTTGTCAATGCAACTTGAGTGAGGTTTTGAACATTTTTGTAGCAGGGTTTTGATACCTAGTGGAAAGACTGTCTGCTAAGCTGTAATGAACTGTTCATGTTAAATGACTCTGCCCTAGTGAAACAACTGGTTTCTCACCAGAAAGCCCATTGATGTTTAATGATTCCTACCTGTAAGCCTGACAATGAGGGGAAGAGGAGAGAGAACCTGGAGCCTGGAAATTTCTGAGCAAAAAAATGCTTTTTGAACAGAAGAAACTATTCCATCGCCACAAACAGGTGCCCAGGGCAAGTAGACAGAAATAGTTGCCTGCCTTAGGGACACAATCAAATCTGGAAACCACAGGCCTGGTGAAGTCATGCTGAGCGAGTACTTTCTGGAGTTTGTTTCATATAACTGTGACCCTCTTCTGCTTAAAGTAAAAGGGTTTTTTTGGGGGGTTAATTCCTGTGCTAAGTCTGTGTCTTAAATCTTTAATATTCATTAAAATGAAGACAATGTTGCTTTTAAAAAGTAGCAATAATTCTTTCCTCTTTTAAACTTTATTTTATTGTTCCATTTTTTGTGATTTAAAACTACTCAGGTAAGATTTTTTTATAATTGGGCATGGATATTTATTTAAGACTAAGCCTAATGAGACCACAAAATCTTGCATTTTTTGTTACTGCTGTGTTACTAAATATGTGCTTTAAAAATGTTGACATAATATGACCATGTATGACCAATGTTCAGTCAATTGCCCAGGTTATTTTTGGACCAGCTAAATGCCCAATCCTGCACTGGCATACATGCCATTGCGTATATATATCAGTGATTTTTTTTGTTTGTTTCGCTAAGTGGCCTCATTGCTTTGAGCATAGTGCATGATCTTAGGATTGAGGGTGTTGGAATAAATGCACTTATTGTAATTTTATAAATTTTAAAAAATCACACATTGAAATAAGTAGTTTCAATAGACTTCAAGTATAGAGTATTCAAGAGAACCAGACATTGTGTGCTTAACCAGAGTGACTGATTTGAATAAATGTGAATTTATTTAAATAAATGATGCTTGAAATAAATGCAGCTGCAGAGTTCCAGCATTATAAATAAACTGATATATCCAGAGGTTTAAACACTTTAGTGAATTGAATGTATTTTTACTCTTGTGTGCAGTGGGTGATCTATCAAAATTATATACACTTAATGTTCACAGTTTTGTTCCACTATGAAACCAGAAGGTCTAGAAAACTTTTTTATTACGGAAACAAGTTCCAGAGGGGGTAGCCAAGTAACTTTTAGTTCATATTTGAGGTTAGGGGGCTGTCTCTAAGTGAGCAGAGGTCTGTCTCCCAGGCCTGACAGTCACTCATTGAGAGAGTCACACTCTCAAGCCTTAGGTGGTGGTAGGCCTCTGCTTGCTTGCAGACAGCCCCCAAAACTTTAAGCAAATACACACCACCAGCTACATACCATACAACAGAAACACTAAGGCATGCACCTATCCCTGCAACAAACCCCGTTGCCAGCTCTGCCCACATATCTAACTCAAATGGCACTATCATAAGATCTAATAAAACCTGCCGCTCTGTCACGGGCTTTCACCTGCTCATCCACCAATGTGAGATATGCTATCACATGCCAACAGTGCATTTCTGTCTTCTAAATTGGCTGAACTGGACTGTCTTGACACAAATCAGATATCAAGAATTGTAATAGTCTAAAACCAATAGGTGAACATGTTGATCTCCCTGCACATTCTGTGAAAGGCATGACAGTTACAGTGCTTCAACAGAAACACTTTAAATGAAGACTCCAAAGAGAGATGGCAGAGTTAGAATTCATATATAAATGACACCATTAAATTAAGTCTGAATACAGATTTGGGCTGTCTCACTCATTACAAAAGGCAATTTCCCTTGCTTTAACCTTTCCAACTTCTTATCTTTCATTCCACGCTGTCTGAATCAGAATAACTTGCTTGGTTTGCTAAAAATGTCTGATCTTGTGACCTACCCTTTGCATTTGTATATTCTCTTACATACTGTAATTTCCAGTTTATGCTTCTGAAGTGGGATTTTACCCATGAAAGCTCAAGCAGTAAATACATGTTAACCTTTAAGTGCCACTGGAGTCCTGGTTTTGCTCTTTTTTACTGTGAAAGCTGAGATCTGATACGTGATTCTAGAGCAAGAGCTGAGTTCAGTAGCAAATTCTGCAGCTGTGGACTGATTGAATACAGGGGGAGGGTGTCCTGCAAGGCACTGGATCCACTGCTCAGAAGTTGGAACTTGTAGAAATTTCTGTACAACTCAGAAGGCAGAGTTCTCCCTATAAAATAAAACTGAAAATTCCCCTTGCTGTCTTGTTTGCTAAACAGCTGTGCTCTTTCCCCTTCATCTCTTGCCAATGAAGAGATCAGCTATTTTGTTTTAAAGTCTCTGTGTGGGGGAGTTCTTGCAAGGGATTTATCTGTCTTCTCCCACCTTCCACCAAACAGCAAGATTTCAGCTGGGGAGGAAAGGTTTTTCTTTCTCTGTACCAATACAGCTATGTCTCTGTCATGGTGCTTGTGTAGCTGAGTTATGTAGATGGGAGAGAGCTTTCTGTAGAAGTAATAAAACTAGCAGTAGCCCAACATACAGCTGTGCATGTGATCAGGTATGCTGGTAAAATTGATGTTGCTCAAGGTGTGTGTTTCACACTTGTGAGCAAAACTGCTGTTGCCCAGAAGTGCTAGTGTAGACATGACCTTGGTGTGCTTTTTTTTAGTAGCATAGCAGTGGACAGCTCGGGAGTTTTAAAAAATGTCCAGTGGTCACCAGGTGGATGAGCTGGTGCAGTATGGGTGAGGGATTATAGATGTCAAAATCAGGCCCATGGATCCCTAGGCAGTGCTCAGGGCATGACTGCAACCCAGCGTCTCATCTGAGCAGCCAGGAAAGGGAGCCAGTGAAGTGCTAGCAAGCAGAGAGCCCTCCCTCCAAAGGTCCTCACTGAGGGAAATATCCAGCACCGTCAGTTGACTGAGCTCTGTTTAAAGCAGGAAAAGACACAGGGAGTTGTCTGAGCAGCTAGATGATATCCTGGATACTGTTATGAACTTCTGATTCCTGAGCCCTGCCTTCTTTCCTACTCCTAGTTCATGTGCCCCTTATCTCAGAATCCTGTCTGAGTTCTTGCTTTCTTTCATCACTCCAAGATGCCTATGACTTACCCCTGACTTGGGCTCTGTCCATAAACTTTATTTTTGAATTAAATGCTGTCTCCTACTGCAACAACAATGTAGTATTTAAAATACATTGGCTTGATGTGTATGATCATTAACCCTCTGGCTAACGTCAAGCACAAAAGCATGCTACTTACTGACAGCTAATGTAATTGTTTTTAGCTAAAGTCTTGTGTTCCTTCAGTGCTGATGGTCATAAGTTCAGTTTTAGCTGATAGTGTCTGACTATAAGAGGCTACAGTTAGTGCACAGAAGGAAGGATTGTTTTGTGGTTAAAACACAGATGTAGACATTAAGACAGGTTTGCACTATTGCTGGTTCTGCCATGGACTTGCTGTGTGCTGCGGTCATCATTTTGTTCCACTTTACCCATCTCTAAAACGAGCATAATATATTTCCTCTACCTTACAGAGCTTCTCTAATGCTTTTAGAGCACCCTAAGGCAGTGGTTCCCAACCTTTTTAGCAGACTTCAATGAGACAATTCCACAGCACGCTCATATTTTTCAGCTGAATTGATTGCTCATAAATGTCCCATTTACTACAGTTAGCCTTACTAGGGAGGCTTTCAGCATAGTGCATACAACAAGCTAAAGAAGAATCAAATGCATTAATGTTTCAAATCCATCTAAAAGAGTCTTTTCAATTCTTTTGCCTTTTGGCCACCTGTTTCAAATGTTCACATATTAGAATCGAAAGACCAATACGTTGCTGTTAGTTTGATTTTTTTCATAAGTTTTGAGTTGTAATTTTGGTTGGATAGAATATTGTGTAAGATGAAACATTGATTTTCATTACCTTTGCACAAAATTTCACAGTGCACTTGGACAGTACTCACGGCACACTGGTTGAAAACCACTGCCTTACGGTTCTCTGGTTGAAGGCACTGTAATGCCAAGCGTCATAATTTGAAGATGAAGTTTTTGATGTCAGTTTCTGTATTGTTCAAAAGGACAGAGATGCTTTGAAAAAATGAGTTTTTTCATCTTCGTGTGTAGCATGGGACATGACTCCATTGCTGGTGGATTCTCTGTACCTTAAGTCTTTTAAATCATGATTTGAGGACTTCAGTAACTTAGTTTCTTGCAGAAGGGGGTGGGTAAGGTTCTGTGGTCTGTTGTGCAAGAGGTCAGACTAGATGATTATATAGGTCCCTTCTGACCTTGACTTTAGAAGTTTGACATCATGTGGAGTGTCACCATCTTGCTGAGCAGTAATCGGAAAATGTATTCCCATGACCAGGTTCAGGCCCTGTTTAATTTAGTAGAAGAGTTGGTGCACATAGATGTTGCAGAGGAAGAATGTTAGTGCAGAATAGGTAGTAAGCCAATACACAACTGATTAGCAGGGATTTATTATAACAACACATGATGCTATTGGGGCTTTTGTGTTATACACAAACGTGTGAAATCCCATCAGCAGTAATAATCTGTATAAGTAGTACAGCTACCCCTTTATCACAGAACTTTGACCATAGAATAAGAGCTTTTGTGGATTTTAGGAAAGCCAAAGCAAAACAAAAACTTTCACTTGACTGCCTCTCTTTCTAGGCCTTGATATGCATGAGTTAGTCTAGACCTGTCCCAAAGAATGCAAGTACTGGATGATAAAATGTTATACTGGATAGTATGTGAGAGAAGATGATAAAATACTGATTAAAATCCAGAAGAATGTTCTGGCACATACTGGATTGCTAGGTGCCTGTGTCTAATTTTTGATACAGTGTAATCTGCAGTGAAGCAAAGTATGTTTTCACAACCATTTTGGGGGGTTTGTATTAAATATCCTTGTAACAAAATAGTGCACACAACTACCATGTACTTCTGTAACAGCTATTCCTTTTATGTTTAACACAGCCTTTAATATATTGTACAGTAGATAGAAATCTAGAAAGGTTGCTGGAGATGTCTCAAATGGTGGTTTTCTACTATACCAGTATCAGTGTAGTAGAGGGAAAATACAAGTAAATAGAATATCAGGAACTTCTCAGTTGGGGAATATGGAGTTTAGCTTATTTTACACTTGTTTTTAAACTACAAAGTATCATACCTCTTCTGATACCATATTTCCTAGTCTTCCTTTTGATATGTTACTGTTAATAGCCAGTTAGTATTAACCAGTCTTCGCAAACAACATAGGTAATCTTACAAGTGTTCCAGTGTCCAGTACAGGAAATAACTTGAAATTAGCAAACTATCTCCAAAGTGTATGTGTGTAATAACAGGCCTTGAAATGTCAGAATTAGGTTTTCTAGAGTTAACTTGAACTGTTCTCTGGGGGTGGAGGGGGCTAAATACTCTAGGGAATATGACATCCCTTGCGTTAACTCCTGTTTCTGGTGAATTGAAATGGCCTTTAAAAACAATAGTGGAATAATTTGACATATGACATGCTGATGTTCATAATGCATAACTAAAATCTGTTTAGTGAATTAAAACTCTCAAAGTGCATTTCAGACTATACACAGTAGATGACAATGTCTACACTGCTAGGATTGTTGACTGTGGATTACTGTGTTAACATGTTTTCTACCACCCAGATCAACTAAGTGTACTTGCCAGTAAAATAGCTCCATTCTGGCCTATTAGCAAACACCCAGAATGACATGAGTTTGAATAGCAAGACAATTTTAACAAAAGCAAATGTGATTGTTGTCACTGTTCATTAACTAGTGTTTAACTAACCTTGAATAACAGTGCCACTGCAGCAGAAGACAGGAAAATGCATACTGACATAATTACTTATGATTAATGTTTATACAATTAATATTTAATAAACAATTTTGTACATGACTATTTTTTAAAAATTTGACAGCAACTGTTGACATTTAACATAGTGTTGCCTTTGTGACAAAAGAACATTATTGTCCAAAATACATTTTCTCCAGATAAATGCCATAGAAGTAAATAACAGGTGCCTAATGCTCCACTATTTGTTTCTGCAATTAGAAATGAGGTTCTATAGGAATTTTGTGCGATGCCACACACTTCTAAAACCAATTTGCTAATCTGCAAGATGATTGTAATAATTGCAGCTGGCTGATTGCATCCATTTTACAGGAATCTACAATTACAGCTCCATACAGTTCTGAGAAGTGCATTGCAAGCCTTTTTAAGTATTGGGGAAGGGGGGGGATGTTCTAAAATCTTTGTGTTTGATGAGCAAAATGAGTCACCAGTTTTCAGGAAACAAGACAACCTGGAGTGAGAGTCCACATACTGTACTTGAGGTGGGTGTGAGAAATATTTCAGGAAACAGTTGCAAATGAATAAATACGCACATCCTAACTGGAGGATACATTCAGCTTCTCTCTCTCAAAACCAACCAAACAAAAAAAACCAAACAAACAAACAAAAAAAACCCAAATAACCCCCCCAACCCCTTTAATGGTTATCTACATGGATGACTGAATGGTGTGAAATCTAGGGTTGGAGGCTTTTTCCAAAATTTTTCAGGTTCTCAGGCTTACCTTAATGAACTTTTTATTCTTCTCTACAGAAGCTATGTGAGATTATTTCTCAAACACTCTCTTATCCCTATGGCTGTGTTCACACAGCACTTTTGTTTCGAAACAACCTCGTTGTTTCGAAACAAAAAACCATGTTCACACAACGCACAGTTGTTTCGAAACAAGTTAAACCCCATTTGGGGATGAAACAAACTTGTTTCGAAACCCTTGTTTCGAAACAAGGCATGTGAACATGTTGTTTCGGAACAAAGTGTTCCG
>ML682060.1:30790836-30838257 GCA_007922195.1 Podocnemis expansa
GCTCACCCCCAGGGGTAACGAAATAGCATGTTCACACTGTGAACTTGCTATTTCGTTTCCCGCTTTTTTTCTTATTTCGAATTAACATTTTGTTAATTCGAAATAAGATATTTCGAAATAAGATGTTGTTTCGAAACAAGTTGTTTCGACACAACTTGTTTCGAAATAACCCTGTGTGTGTGAACACAGCCCATGACACTTGTTCTAACCTGAGGTTTGATAGTCAATTTTAGAATGCAAGTACTTGTTACTGGAGGTCTCTGAACATATTGCCTTCATGAGTCTGCATTTATCTTTCCTCCATCCTCATGACTTTGGAACCTTTGTTTCAGTTAGCAGAATTGCCCCTGAGTTCTGATTTCCTGGCGTTGGCACTTTAGGGTGTATGCACTGAATATGATGCATCTTCCAAGTAAGCTGACTACTTAATTATGGAACCAAAATTGCTTTTTATTAACTTCTAACGATTGACTCTTACTATCTTGTATGTCCTAGGACAAGTGGATTCTCTTCCCTGACATACGAATTCTATGTAAGGCATTATCCCTCTTCCTCCTGTAAAGGAAAACTGCCTCTTTCTCTTTGCTCACCAGCCATCATGATGCTGGGTTTCATCTAGGGTAAAGCACCAGCTCAGCAATTTCTTCTTCAAGAAGCTGTATGTGTGCTTCCAGAGCCTTGTTTTGCCAGCACTAGAAAACATGATTCTGTAAGGACTTGTCCACATTTGGAATGCTATAATGGCACAGTTGCGTTGCTCTGGTAACTTCATGTAAATGCAACCTGCACTGATGGGTAAATCCTTCCTGCTAGTGTAAGTAATCCCTTTCATCGAGAGGCAGCAGCTAGGTCGATGCAAGAGTTCATTGGTTCACCTAGTGCTGTCTACATGAGGTCTTAGGTCAGCTTATGTATATCACTTGGGTGTAGATTCTTCACATCCATGACCAAAGTAGTTATATTTATCTAATTTTCTAGTGTAGAGCAAGCCTAAGTCTTGCACACAATAGTAGTCCCTTTAAAGTACACATTGGGGCTACTGGAATGAAGGCTTCAGAAGCCAGCCCTTAAACAGTACATGATATAGAGCTGTATGCTTCATATTTTTATACAGTTAAAATAGTAACAAACCATCTTTACCCATAGATTAATTGCTTTCCTTCGCTAAGTACTAGGCTAATGTTTTGTTTGCTATAACGTTAGAGAATTATTACCTCTGTTGATTTATTTCTATTCACTCATTTACTTAAATGACTAACCTCCTTTATTAATTTGTATTGCTCAAAAGCTCTATAGATCAAAGCCTCATTGTACTGCAGGTACACCAAAGGTTCCTGGCCCAAGATTTTTAAATGAATATGTGACAAGAGACACTCTGTGGATACAGGACACTGAAGGAGCACAAAGTTAGTGTGACAAGCAGCCACCACGCTCAGGCCAAACTCCATGTTTCAAGGATTGTTCAGCGGGCCTCTGTGCTCAATATGAACTGTGTGGAGGATGTGTTTTGTAATGAATCACATTTGCTCACCCATTTAATCTTGCAATGCCTCAGTCAGTATGACAGAAAAGAGTATTTTCTCATTTAAAAACACAGTGATATAGAATATGCCATAGCTCGAGGGCTAGTATGTAATCAAAGCTCCCCCATTGTTTACAGTAATAGAAAACAAACTTAATATCTACATGAGAAATGAGGGTGTAAAGCAAGCCATAGTACTGTGGAAGTGACAGGCTGACCATACATGAAGAATTTACATTTGTACTTTGTAAGGTGTTTAGAAAAAATTCCCCAGGTCTGTATTTAAATTAAATAATCTTTTATATATCTCTAATTGAACTACCAAGAGTCCACTTATCAATCATCATACTTCAAGTAAGATTTGAGTTCTTGGCATTCAAATATTTGTTGTGTAAATTAGGATGATGTGTAATATCCTAAAAAACATATAATGCTTTGCTATAGTGTCTCATCCTGAGCTTCATATGGTACAAAATGGCTGGTGTATTTGCAATTATTTGTTCAATCATGGCTCAGGTAACTGTATTCTGATCCTTAGGTGTAAGGGTAGTATATGTAATGGTTGTAGTATTAGAAAGTTTAGAGATAATCTCCAAATGCAAATTTAATACTTAAAGCTATCAACTTTTTATCCTGGTAATATAATACTGTGGAAGTGATTAAAGAAATTAACATAATATAAAACGAAAATGTTTTTTGTGAAAGGAACACAAAGAGAAAGGGAAGGGGTTATCACTGATGGGGAGGCACTGTTGGGAGTGGGGTCGGACTTGAAATTGTGTTATTGGTTTGTTTCAGGCTCCAAATTCTGAAGTCTGAGAAATCAGCTTTCTCATCTATGCTCTAAATGGAATGCAAACTTATCAGAATGAAAATAGATCCTTAAAAATGCAAGCATTATCATGCTACATGTCTAGCAGCCATCCGGGCTCTAACTAGGGAAATATCAAAGAGAGACAGCCACAGTAATACCCATCTCAGCTGCTGTGACTAAACATTGCTAGGTTAGGGTAACAGTCACAGCCACAATGACAAGAACCCAGGGTATAGATATTAGTAAATAAATAGATGTGATGACAACAGCCCATCCTCACACCTTCCTATTGGTGACCCCAGTTCTCTGCTCCAGGAAATGCTGCTAGCCAGAAAAGATGTCCCTGCAGGGGTTGCCAATGTGATTCCCCCACCCAGAACTAAGAACTGACTGCCATCCCGGTGGTGCTCTGAACACTTCTCCAGTCTGGCAGTCTATGCTGGAAGCCAGGAAAGGAACAAGGGTTTGAGGCAAGAGAAATGAGGGGGATGATGGGATAACCATCTTCCCTGCTTTGAAATGTGAACCAGCAGTCTGCTTTAGGAAAAGCTACTTCTCAGGTAAAGTGAAAATCTCTGCCTTTGCAAAGGCTTGAGCATGACATCTAGTCCTCAATCCTTAAAACCCAGCATAAACTTGTGACTGACCCTATCCTCTTACCAGCCCCAAGCTCTCCTCCACAGAAGCTCATAAATCCTCATTCTGAATGTAAAACCCTCTTAACCACCTCCCAGATATGTCCTCCCATCTCTTATAGATGAGGATTGAAAAAAGGTACAGTAGGCTACAGCAGGCCATAAAGCATTGCTTGAGCATTGGCTGACCTGTCATTAGAGTGGAAGTTTTGTATTTTTCTTTTCAGGAATAAGTAAACCTATAGGAAACACACAACTGTGTGATGTGATTGTTGTTCTAATGGTTAATGCAGCATTGTGTCAAATGGCAACTTCTAGAATCTGTAGGTTTTATATCTTTTCTACAGAAACATTCTTTTTATATAGAAAAAGTCCTGTTACCAAAATGTAGACCAGTGGGTCCCAACGTTTTCTTGGCCGTGGCACACCTTGCTACGTTTAATTAATTTGAGGCATACCACCATATAGTTTCCAAATGAACTTATGAATATTCATGAGCCAATGGGCCAATCCAGAGCTCTTTGAGTAGTTTTTCAAAAAAACTCCATGGCATACCTGTGTGCTGTGACACACTGGTTGGGAAGCTCTCATGTAGACACACTTAGGTCACCAAATCTAGATCATCATCTAATGCTGTAATATTGGAGCCTTCATTAGGGGAGCTACTTATCAAAGTCCAGTGCTTTACTTTATTGTGTCTTTTATTTAAAAAAAAAAAAAGAAAAACTAAACAAAAGAAAAAGCCAATTACATTAAATTCTGAACACTACCTGTACATTAACAGGGAGAAATTTCTCAGCAAAGGTCCCTACCACAACCTTAAATTTGTCCCTAACAAATCTTAACCTATGAATTTTTTCAGCATTTTACGGAAATGTAGGTTGCATGTGTAGACTGTAAAGGGGATAGAGAACTGGCTAGATCAATGGTTTCAGTGAGTAGGAATCAATGGCTCCATGTCTAGTTGGCAACAAGTAACGAATGGTGTGCCCCAGGGGTCGGTCCTGGGGCCAGTTCTGTTCAACATTTTCATTAATTATCTGGATGATGGGATAGATTGCACACTCAGTAAGTTTGTGGATGACAACAAAATGAGGAGACCAGTAGACACGCTGGAGGGCATGGACAGGATGCAGGGAGACCTAGACAAATTGGAGCAGTGGGCCAGTAGAAATCTCATGAGGTTCAACAAGGACAAGTGCAAAGTCCTACACCTGGGATGGAAAAACCTCATGCACTGCTACAGGCTGGGGAGTGATCAGCTAGGTAGCAGCACTGTAGAAAAGGACTTGGGTGTCCTGGTGGATAGGAAGCTGGATATGAGTCAACAGTGTGCTCTTGCTGCGCAAAAGGCCAATGGCATACTGGGCTGCATCAGAAGAAGTGTTGCCAGCAGATCGAGGGATGTGATCATTCCCCTCTATTCAGCGCTGGTAAGGCTGCATCTGGAATACTGTGTCCAGTTTTGGGCTCCCCACTATAAAGAGGACGTGGACAAATTTGAAAGAGTCCAGTGGAGGGCAACAAAAATGATCAGGGGGCTGGAGCACAAGCCTTATAAAGAAAGATTGAAGGAACTAGGTTTATTTAGCCTGCAGAAGAGAAGACTGAGGAGGATTTGATAGCAACCTTTGGCCACTTAAAGGGATGCTCCAAGGAGGATGGAGCTCAGCTGTTCTCAAGTAGTAACAGAGGACAGAACAAAGAGCAGTGGTTTCAAGTTGCAGCTGGGGAGGTTGAGGTTGGATATTAGGAAAAACTTTCCTACTAGGCGAGTGGTGAAGCATTGGAATGGGCTGCCTAGGGAGGTGGTGGAATTTCCATCTTCGGACATGTTTAGGGCCCAGCTGGACAAAACCTTGGCTAGGATAGCTTAGTGGGAGTGGTCCTGCTTTTTTGGCAGGCAGTTGGACTAGATGACCTCATGAGGTCCCTTCCAACCCTATGATTCTATGATGGATCCTGTGCCATTAAAATGAATCGAAGTTTTGCTATGAATGTCAATGGAGGGGCTTAGCTATGGGTGGGCCGTAGCCCATTCACTCTGAAAAAATGCCTACTTGATGTTTTTTGCTTCTGCTCTCAGTATTTCACTTATGCTTGGAGTGTCAGGCAGTTTTTGGCTAGTTGTTACCCAGATTTCCTGCTTCTGGCTTCATGACCATAATCAAGAAGTTCATGTAGCAACCAGCTGAGAATCACTAAGCTGCCCAGTACACCAGTTGCCAAGGTAACTGGAGCATCCAGTAGCTTTGTTTCTCTGCTGTCACTTTTCAAGCTTCCTGCTTCTGGCCATGTGGCTGGAAGCAGGAGGTGTCCCAGGCCCAGAGGAATCAGTGACAGGCCCTGCCAGAAAATATCATGGTTGTGTCCCTGCTTCAATGAGATTGGGCTCAGGTTCTTGTATGTTACAGATTTCATCACCATACCAAACATAAAATCCTGGCAACACTGAAATTGGACAAAACTTGAGTTGACTGTAGTGGGACCAGAATTTTATGCTTTTAACTGTTTGGGGAAGGAGGAGGCATGTGTGCACCTTACTGTTCACTCTTGCACCTGATAAATCCGCCTCCCGTGCTTTTCTTTGCCATGAGTGCAGTGGTGGATGGGAGAATAATCAATTTTTGCAGAGATTGGGGAGAGGGAGTGATCTTTGGCCCATATAGGCACTGCTTGAGAGTTACCTACGGTGGAACACCCATAGGGGCACTAGTTGACAGAGAGGAGGTTAACTGCCTTGTGTAGTAACAATGGTTCTTCAAGATGTTTACCTATGGGTTACCTCCTCTACTCGGCTCTAGTTCTAGTACTAGACTCTGTAATAGAGGATCCAGTGGGGTAGCTGTGTTAGTCTAGTTCAGCAAAACAAACAAGGCGTCCTGCAGAACTTTTAAAGACTAACAGATTTATTTATTGCATGAGGTTTCATGGGAGAAATTACAGAATGGGAGGAATATAAATGCAAGGAGGTGGAAGTCATGGAAGAGGTCACACTGTAATGGCAAATCAAAATAGTTAAGATTCAAACACTGGGAAACAGCATACAGAGGAAGATGAGGTTACATCACCTGTTGTAATGTGAGATAAAACCAATGTCCTGATTAAGACCAGAAGCAATGCAACTGAATTTGCAAATGAATTCAATTCAGTGAATGAATTCAATGTAGTAGAGGAGGAATCGAGGAGGGAATGCTGGTTCATGCTATCTAGCCTTGTGGCAGGTGAGAAGTAGTGTGTGCATGGACAGGCTGGACTGCTGCTAAATTTTTCTAACTAGCAGCATGGGGATGCGGGCACACCTACAGTGAAGGATCCACCTGGGATGCTTCCCAAAGAACCATTTGTACTGCACAAGGTGACTTAATTTTTCTTCCTTTCTTTGTTCAGACTAGAGCATAATAATAGGCATCCATAGTTCCTTAGGTAGTAGTAATACAAAGCTAATAGTTAGCCAGTGTGTCAGAAGCTCCCATAAAACACCTTACTTGTTTTATTTTTATAATAAGTAATATTGCATATGTTGATTTAATTACTTATCTGCTAAAATAGACAGGGTTAAACCTCATCACCCAAATAGTTTTTCTCTCCCACACTTACCAGCTTGATGGCTTGTTTCTGTGAAAGACCTTCATTGTCTCTACCTGATCAGCTGGCTGGTAAACAGAAAAACAAATATTCATTCCTACAACCTTCAAAGCCTGTGGATATTTGGTTTATATCCATTGATGATTTTTGCTGATGGGGAATTGACTATAGATCTCAAACGGGGGAAAGCAGCTTTTTGTAGCTCAAAGCCTTTGAGGCTACTACCCCATCTTTTGAGATGGTGATGGGAGTTGACCGTTGATCAGTTGTTCTGTGGGGTTTCCCTGCCAACCCCTGGGGGGCCTCATGGAATAGCTGGCTGATCAGCTATGGGCAATGGAGCCCCTGTCGTTCAGCTTTTTGGTGGAGCTCCCCTAACAGACACTGATCAGCTGTTGGGCAGCTGTCTGGAGGGGCTGGTTTCACCAAACAGCTGATCAGTGGCAGCGGCTTCAGTAGATCTTGGGTGTGTTCACACACAGGGGGTTATTTTGATATGGTTGTTTCAAAACAACCGTATCGAAATAACGCCTTATTTCGAAATGACTTATTTCGAATTAGCAAAAAAGTCACTTCAAAATAAGGAGAAAAGCCGGAATCGAAATAGCAATTCCAGACAACAGTTATTTTGAAACGACTCACTGTCATTTCAAAACATGTTCAGATGACAATTGTTTCGAAACAAGTTGTTTCAAAACCACCATTGTTTAGAAACAACACATTCGCATGACGTTGTTTCGAAACAACCATTGTGAAACAATGTTGTTTCACCCACAGACTAGGTTTAACTTGTTCCGTAACAACACGGTTGTTTCGGAACAACGGTTCCCATTGTTCCGAAACAACTGTGTCGTGTGAACAGCTGAAACCTTATTTTGAAACAACCTCTGTTGCTTCAAAATAAGGAGGCTGTGTGAGCACAGCCCTTGATTCTAAACAGCTGAGAAGCTGCAGATGTTGGTTGCAGGTAAGCTGATCTAGGCCAATGAAGATGCATATTTGTGTATCTATGCTGGGCTCTACTCATTCCTTTCCCTACGACAGACTGGTTTATTAGCTCTCCCTGATATGCATACCTTAAACATATTGGTGGTTGTCCTCACATATATCCATAACTCAGTACACAGCACATATATAAATCATGCAAGAGCTACTAGTTTCAAATATTTCACAAGGAATATTTTGAACAGAGATTTGCAATAGTATGATGGGTATGAATACAAGAGTGCATAGTGTCATAACAGTGGGTTACTTACCAGTAACCGCCCTTCTTTGAGATGTGCTGCTCACATACATTCAGTTATGGGTGTCTACATGCCACAGCGCACAGTAGCTTGGAAAGTCTTTAGTCTTCGCCTGTCAGGTCAGGGCACATGGTCAACGCCCCCTCCGTGTTGTGACCACGGCTATATAAGTGACTGGGATCCTGACCCTCCCAATCCCTTATTCCTTTGCCAACTCTGGTTAGCGGGGATGGTGGGAGGGATCTGAACGTATGTGAGCAGCCCATATCGAAGAAGGATAGTTACTGGTAGGTAACCCACCGTTCTTCTTCAGGTGCTGCTCACATCATTCATTTACAGGTAACTGCTAGCCATCCCCAAGAATGGTGGGAGGAGTTGCAGTCTGCTCACGCTGAGTGCAGGTCTGCCCAACGCAGCATCCTCTCTAGCCTGTTGGATGATAGCGTAGTGTATCATGAAGGTATGCACTGATGGCCACATAGCTGCCCTGCAGATCTCCTGAAGTGGGACCTTGATGAGGAAGGCCATTGACAAAGCCTGGGCACTGGTAGAATGAGCCCTGACAGTCCTGGGAGGGGCGTATTCGACCTTCCATAGCAATCTTTGATGCTGTTTACTATCCATCTGAAGATGCACTGTGAGGACACCGGGAGACCTCTTTTGCATTTAGCGACTGCCACAAAGAGTTGAGAAGTCCTGCGGAATGGACGCGTGTGCTCAATATACATCAGTAGTGCTGTCTTCACATCCAGGGTATGCCACTTCCTCTGGTTCTCTGTAGCCTGAGGGTCTGGAAAGAATACTGGCAGACAAATGTCCTGATTAAGGTGAAAAGGGGAAACTATCTTAGGAAGGAAGGATGGATGAGGGCATAGCACTACTTTATCAGGAAAGACCTTGTGTACGGGGGTTCTGGGGAAAGGGCCTTCAACTCGGAGACTCATCTATTCGAGGTAATTGCCACCAAAAACGCTACCTTAGAGGCAAGGAACAGTAAGGTACATGAGTCCAAGGGTTCATAAGGAGACTCCGTTAGTGCACGGAGTACCACATTGAGGTCTCATTGGGGAGTAGGTTCATAGGGTTGCGGGAAGAGTCTTTTGAAATCCTTCAAAAATCTAGTGGAAGTAGGATGGGAGAAAACAGGGACACCATCCACCTTCTCATGGAGGGCCAAAATGGCTTCTAAGTGGACTTTCAGGGAGGAAAGGGAGAGACCACTGTCTCTAAGGTCTAACAGATAATGAAGCATTAGGTGCACAGGGGCTAGTGAAGCCTTGACCCCTTTACCTTGAGCCCAGCAGGAGAAACATTTCCACTTGGCTGTATAAGTGGTCCTGGTGGATGGCCTTCTATTACTGACCAGTATCCTCTTGACTCTGTCCAAGCACAGCCTTTCCTGCTCATTCAGCCATGGAGTCTCCAGGCTGTCAGATGCAGGAGACTGGGGTTTGGGTGCCGCTGGTGCTCCAAGTCTTGTGTCAGGAGGTCCGCCCACAGGGGAAGGTGGAGTAGAGCGTTTATGGACAGGTCCTGTAGAAGCAAGTACCAGTGTTGCCTGGGCCTTCAAAAGGACCCTTTGTATCAACGGGACAGGTGGGAAGGCATACATTAAGGGGCCTGACCAGCTGAGGAGGAAGGAATCTGTGAGTGACCCCTCCTCCCAACCCCTGAGGGAGCAGAAGCACCAACATTTGCAGTTCAGTCATGTCACGAATAGGTCCACTCGGGGATGCTTCCCATTTGTTCATTAGGTGGGAGAACAGAACTCTGTGGAGGGACTGACCACTCAAGGTGAGCTAGGGGGTTTCTGCTGAGCAAATCTGGTAGATTGTTGTCCATTCCTGGTAGGTATGCTGCCACCAGGGTGAAATTGTACTTCAGGGTTAATTCCCAAAGTCCATACACCTCCCTGCAGAGAACTGGGGAGCAGACACCCCCTTGCCAGTTTGTATAGAACATGGCTGCAGTGTCATCTGTTAGGACCTGGACCAGCCTACCTTGTATCCTCTCCAGAAAGGTCTTGTATGCCAGTTTGATGGCCTGCAGCTCCTTCACATTTATGTGAAGGAGATGGTCTGCTGGAGAACAAAGTCCCTGGGTGGAAAGTCCCCATGAGATGTGGGCCCCCCAACCCCGAATCTGAGGCATCAGTGATCAGTGTCACTGTAGGAATTTAAGTTTAGAAGGGAATCCCCCCCATGTGAAATAGGGGGTCCCTCCATATCTCTAGTGTCCCTAGGATGTTTCAGGAAACCAACAGTACCTTGCACAGAAGGTCCCTCTGTGGGTGGAACACCGTGGACAGCCAGGCCTGAAAGGGCCTCATTCTTAGGCACGCTGTCTGTATCACAGAGCTGGAGGCTTCCATGTGCCCAGGAAACTGTAAGCAACAGTGGGCTGTGATTATTTGGGAGTCGTGCAGATTGACTGAAATCTTGAGGGGCGGCAAGGAGGCCCTCCCTTTGCGGGAGTCTAGGAGAGCATCTATGAACTCTGCTTTGGGACAGGTGGAATTCTGATTTTTCTCGATTGACGCAGAGACCCAGGTACCTGCACAGGTAGGTTACTGCTCTGATGCTGTGCTCTACCTGAGCTCTTGATTCCCTGTGTATCAACTAGTCATCTAGATAGGGATAGATCTTTATGCGCTGCCAGCATAGGAAGGCTGCAACTGGTGCCATTCAGTCTGTGAACACCCTGGGGGTCATTGAGAGCCCGAAGGGGAGTGACGTGAACTGGAAATGTTTTCCTCCCCCCATGAACCTTAGAAACCTTCTGTGGTGGGGACATATTGCTATGTGGAAGTAAGTGTCTTTTAGATCGAGGGCTGCAAACCAATCCCTGGGAGTCAGAGATGTGACAATCTGGACAGGGAGACCATATGGAACTTTATTTTCCTTATGTGTTTGTTTAAAGCTCTGAGGTCTAGAATGGGTCTCAGGTCCCTGTTCGGTTTGGAGACCAGGAAGTATCGGGAGTAGAACCCTTTTCCCTGTCTGGCTCTGGGACCCTTTCTATGGCCCTGAGGGAGTGGAGCTTCTCTCATTCCATCTCGAGCAGACGGTCTAAGCTCTGGCTCCTGAGATTTACACAAGGAGGTGGTTTTCTGTCCCAAAGAGTTGACTGAAACTGTATGCGATACCCTTTCAAGACTGTCTCGAGGACCCACTGGTCAGTTGTGATGTTGGCCCAGTGGTGTGCAGATTTATGCAGGTGGTTGGCAAAGGCTGGGGTCGAGGCTATGGGTCTGCTGTCCTTGGGGCAACTATCAAAGAGGCTGCTTCTTCCTTGTTGACCAATCAGTACCTTGCCCACGCCTGCTGGACAGAGAGGCTTGGGGTTTGCAATCTTTACTCAAATGAGACTTGTCCTTATCCGGACCCCCGAGTGAGTGCTGGGGGTACTGGTAGGACCGGACAAAGGAACCCTGCATCTCTACCTGCTGTTTTAGCTTCTGTAGTTGCTGTTGCAGCAGCTGTTGGGATTTCGAGGAGCCAGTGCTGGGTGGGTTGTGGCATGTACATCCCCAGAGATCTGAGGGTAGCTCTTGAATCTTTCATGCCGTGCAGCTTTGCATCCATGGACTCAGCAAAGAAGTCGGGACCTTTGAATGGTAGGTCCTGAATGATGAGTTGCATCAGTGGTAACAGGCCTGAGCTCTGGAGCCAGGCAGAGCACCACATAGCCATGGCAGATGCCACGTTCAACAAAGCTGTGTCAGATGCTTCTTGGCTTGGGTGTCAGGGAACATTTTTGGCACCAGTTCCCTGCTCATACCCCGGTACCAGAGGTCTCTTTTGGAGAACCAGGGGAGCAAATGAAGCCAGCAGATGATGATGAAGATGAGCTAGACCTCCTTCTTCTTGGGCCCTGGGAGCATGGTACCAAGGGCTTGCAGGACAAGTGCCAGGAGAAACGGTCATCAGAGTGATCATCGGTCCTGTTTTGCGACGCCATAGGAGGGCTCGACTGTACAGGAGTAGAGAGCTGTACTGGGCCCTGCGTCGACCACTCTTTGGATGGGAGCACCGGATTATTCTTCAACCGGGGCTTTCTTCCCTGGTACCAGGGCCGGGTCTTGGAACAAGGCCTGTGCAGTTGCCAGGTCCTCTGGTGTCAATGGTACCGAGGGAAGCCCCAGTCCTGACTCTCATGAGGGGGAACATGGGGATGGAGGTGAGTGGTGCCGTGTCGGTACCGAAGTCAATGCCGATTGCAGCTTTGAATTCTGAGCTGGAGAGTGGCATCGGATGGGCTCTGATGCAGGAGTTGCATGCGGTGCCAGCAGAGCGCTTGTTGCCTGGGTGGCATCAGATGTGGATGCATGGTCCTCCGCTAGAGTGCGTAAGCGCCGCTCTCTATGCTTGCAAGTCCTTCATTTGAAGGACTTGCAGATGGAGCAACTCTCCATGAGATGTGACTCACCAAGGCACATGAGGCATTTCTTGTGGGAATCGTTGAGTGGGAAGGCTTTGCAGCACAACGGGAATGGTTTAAACACTGGCATTTTAATTATGAACAAAGAAGAGGAAGACAGGCACTTGGTTTTGCAAGTTTTTGGCTGTTCTAAAACTGTCGCTGAGGGCAAAAAAAAGGAACTGGGAGATCAGGATCATGGTCACCTATATAGCCATAGTCGCGGCATGGAGGGGACATTGGCCCTGTGCCCTGACCTAAAGATGTTCTGAGCTACTGTGCACTGTGGCACATAGACACCTGTAACTGAATGATGTGAGCAGCACTCGAAGAAGAACTGTGTTTCTATCATCTGAGATGTAGATACGTATATTTAATACAAAGTGAGCAGATCTACCAAACTTGCACATAAATTGGAGTCTCATACTAAGCATTAGAATATAAAGATCCCTCTAGGCTTAATAATTAAGGGGATAGAGAAGAAAAGAAAGTGGAATGAGATGTCTTCAGCTTTAGAACAGTGACCACTCTAACAGTAACCTGATAGAAATCACAGTTCCTTGCTGCTTCAGTCTTGATACTAGGTTGTAAAGCAGACACGTTAGGATCACCCCTGCATTGTTACAGCTCTGGTCTTAAATAATGAAAATTCTGACAATGTTGGCCTTATTAAATAATACATGCTTCCATATCTATTGCTAATAGCAAAAAGGCTATTTCCTAGATAAAGTTAGCAGGTTTTAAAGGGCCACCATTGTATGCTGCATCTCTCTTCACCTAATGGTTCTTGGCTGGTAAAATTAATCAATACATCACTAAAGAAACTCTTCAGTTATCATGGTAATAGGCATGGTTTAAGAACCTGAACAGTTTAAAAGGGTGGGAGAGGGGTGAGGCTGGAGTGGGGCGGTAGGTGCTGTCCTCAGGCTGGGGTGATGCCTCTAGGCCCCCCTCAGTGGGATTTGGGAGAGGAGTAGGGCCAGGAGAGGGAGTTGAATGACAGCTGGGCCCATGTGATCTTCTAGCCCTTGAGTGCTTTGGTCCCAGTGTCATTTGCCAGAACTGCCAGATGGCCAGTCTGCCTGTGAACCTGAATAGAACACAAGAGAACTAAAATGAGAGGATCATGTGCTCCTTGCCAAACCACAAATGCAGTGTAACGTAGGCAAGCAAACCACATTTCTCAAGTTCTAAAGTTCACCTTGTCTTCTAGTAATTGCCACAGTCATATCACCGTAGACACTTGTCGCTGTTTCTGTCACTCTCTCCTAGCAAATTACTGAGTAATAGCAACAGAGGACTGCCACTGTCACTCTCTCCTAGCAATTTACAGAGCAATAGCAGCCTGGAGGATGGTTGACACTATGACTGTCTCTTGTAGTCATTTCCACAAGGATTGCAGCAGGAGAGCTGCTAGATCCACACACTGATAATGGACACAGTCCAAAACAAATATGGACACAGCACAGGCTGAAAATTCCTATCTCCAGTTTCAGCTCAAAGCAAATAATTAACCTAATAAAAAGAGTATTTATCTTGACATGAAGTAAACAAATGGTCCTTCCCGTGTTATTTCTGAGGAAAGAATGATCCACTTAAGGAAAAAACTTGACTCGTCCACACCAGATACCTTAGTTTAATTATTCTTTCTCAGTAGTATACCACCTCATTCACCTTTATTTCAGATTTTTTCCTTTCATGTGGGGCTGTGAATTGTTTGCAAGGGCAGAGCCAGCTAATAATAGTGAGTTAAGCAGTGAAGAACTGCAGATTTAAAATGTGTGGTTTACCTATTCAGTGTTGTTACAGTATTGTAGTTCTCTGATTTCTCTGGGTCCTCAGTGAAGTTACACTTGCACCCCTGAAATCTTGGGAGCTCTGCATTAACTTTACGGGGAGCAGGATTAGGTTCTGGTACATACCTGCTTGTGGCTGACTGCATTGTGAGCAGGAGTCCCCATACGTGAATTCATTTAGCGTTATTACGCTGACTGGCATCAGTGGTGGGTAGGAAGATGTTGAGACCCTAAACGGATGTGCCCCATCTGCAGGGCTGTAACTACAGGATGGTGAGTGGGGCGTTGCCCCAGGCATGCCAGAGCAGCTCCATTGAGCTGCTCCGTTAAAGGGCGCCTTCTGTGTCATTCGCTGCAGGTGCTGATCATTGTAAGGGATGTGTTTATGTCGTAATGCACCCCAGGTGCTTTAAAAAGTAATTATGGGACTGCCTACCTGCAAGCCACTGAGCACAACTCCATGGGAGTTTGCTGCATCCATAAGTGTGAGCAATAGGGGAGAGGTGATAAGATGGGGAGAAATGGATAAACCATTGGCTTTGCAACTGTGTGGATTTATTGGCCAGAATCCTGTCCTCCCCTTCCCCATATCATGGAGGAAGAACATTAGTACTGCAGAACTTACTGTAGCGTCCCAGTGAACTAGGGCAGTGGTTTTCAAACTAACGGTCACAGGGGTTAAAGTATAATTTGGCAGCCTCTGGAACCCTCCTAATTAGGTGGGAGCCCTCCTGCACCCCAGCAGCTGCCCCCAGAATCCACACCTTGCCCCAAATACTCACCCCCAGCTCAGGCACCCCTCGTACTCTCTCCCCACCCCAGTGCAAGCCAGACTGCCGTAGTACTGACTGGCAGCGTGCTGGCCTGGGAAACTGCAGCCAAGTAGGCTGCGCTTGGAAGCCCACCCCCCTCCCCTGCCTGCCAGAATGCAGGGGAATGCCATTCCAGTGCCTGTTATTTTTAGGGGCCCAGCATTTGTGCCCCTAAAATAGAAAATGGTGCTAGAACACTAGCAGGCCCCAGAACACAATTTTCAATGATGGGTCCTGGAACCCTGCGTTCTGGCACTATTTCCTATTTTTAGGGGGCTTGGACTGCTGATCCCCTAAAAATAGTGGGCCCTGGAATGGTGTTCTGGGCTGTTCTGGTGTACTTTAACCCCCTGAGGGGTCACGACCCAGTACTGGGTCACAGACTCTCAGGTACTGGGTCATCGTGCAAATTGCTGCCACCACCAAAAGACTGGAATGTATTGCTGAAAGATTGAATTGTTAGGTCATGCTGCATAAATGATCTTTTTTCAACTGGGTTCCAAGGAAAAAAGTTTGAAAACCACTGAATTAGGGGACAGGAAGAGTTCTGCCAGCCTTTCTATTCCTGCTTGGCCCTGTACAAAGTCAGACTATTCAGCTTTGATGTAGGGAGGGCTGAAAGAAAGTTTTCCACTTATCCTCAGTCTGCAAAAATACTGATATGAACTGTTAAAAGCCTCTATTTACAGTGTTTTGTGAATTAAAAACCCTGTTACCTTTTGGGAGAAACTTTCACATGGTTACTTCAGGGGCTAGAAAAATTTTTTTAGAGAAGGTTGTGGGTTACATTTTCAAATGTGTGCCCCTTTTAAAATCAACTAACAATTTGTAGACTTTTAAGGTCAGAAAAGTTCAGTATGATCATCTAGTCTGATCTACAGCACAATGAGGGCCGCAGGACCTCCTGCTCAAGCCTGCAGTAGACATCTAACCTATGATTGAATCGTTGAAGTGCCTAAATCATGGTTTAAAGCAGGGATCTCAAACACGTGGCCCCTAAAGCTATTTCCTGCAGCCCACAATGACACCATAGTTACCAATATTTCCAATATCGTTGTATGGAAAGGTTTTAGTGGTGTGGTCCTTGGGCTAGCATACTAATCACTGTGGCCCTGTACTAGTCCTCATGCAGCCCTTGTGGTGATTTGAGTTTGAGACCCCTAGTTTAATGACTTCAAGGTACAGAGAAACCACCAGTAAGTGATGCATCCGTTATACTACAGAGGAAAGTGAAGAAGCCCCAGGGTCTCTGTCTGTCTGCCCTGGGGGAAAAAAGGCTCCTTGATCTCAAATACAGCATTCAGCTAACCCACTGTGCATGTGGGCAAGATTCACCAGGTGGGGGCGAGGGGGTGGAATTCTTCCCCCAGACTCAAACCCACCCTGTTTAACATCCCATCACAAGTCATTGGCATAGTTACCAGTAGTAGTCAATGATCAGTTAATTGCCAGACTTGCCTGTCCCATCATATCATCCCCTCGCCCCAAATTTATCCAACTTAGTTTTAAGCCAACTAGGCTTTTTATGCCACCCGTTCCCTTTGGAAGCTATTCCAGAATTTCACTCCTCAGATGGTTAGAAACCTACGTCAAATTTCAAGTTTCAGCTTCCTAATAGCCATTTTATATCCATGTGTTCTCATGCCCACATTGGCACTAAACTTAATATTCTTTTTCCTCCCCGGTATTTATCCCTGTGTATTTATAGAATCATATCTCCCTCAGCCTTCTTTTTGGTTAGGGTAAGCAAGCCAAACTTTTAGGGTGTGTCTACACTTAGAACAGGATTCAAATTGACTGCCATCATTTTGAATTCTATTAAGTGCATGGACATACCCGCTTTCATTAATTTGAACCGAGGCACTCCTCAGTTTGAATTGATGAAAGCTGACTTTGAATTTGTCAAACCTCATTTGACATCGAAGTAAGGGTCAGTTCGAACCCAGTAGTTTGAATTGACCCCGTGTGGCCATGTCAGTTTGAACTCACTGAGTTCAAACTGACAAGGGATGACTTCTTCCCAGGGTGCCATGCAGCCTGGGAGGAAGACCAGCCCTCCACCACGTGGGGCAAGCAGCCCCAAAGGTGCCTTCACCCCCCCGCCACATCAAGCTAGGGGGAGCAATGGGGTTCCCATCCCCCGGTTAGGGACAGGGACCCCAGACCCCACTCCAGCCCTGCTGGCCTCTGGCCAGCAAGACATCACAGTGAGCAGCTTCTTCATCGCTGGCCGCATGCTGGCAAGACATCCCAGCGCGTGGCTTCTCCCCAGGGAGCTGTGCTCTGGCAAGACACTCCAGCATGCAGCTCCTTCACAGTTGGCCGCCCCTCCCAGGAATACACCCTGGCGGGCAGCTTCTGCAGTGCTGGCTCCCTGCAGGGGTGCCTACCGCGCAGGAACCAAGTGCTGCAGAATCCGCCCCCAGGGTGTCTTGCTGGCGGGCAGCCAGTGCTGCAGAAGCTGAGCACCAAGGTGTCTTGCAGGGGCTCAGTTCCCTGGGGAGAAGCTATATGCCCTAGTGTCTTGCTGGCATGCGGCTCCCTGGGGAGAAGACTCCTCTCCCCTTGCAGAGGAAACTTGCCCTGCCAGGTTCCAGCACTCTGAGCCTGGCATGGGGTAAATCATCTCCTCCCCAGCTCTAACCGCACTGCGGGTAGTGCTGGGCAGGTAATGCTTTTCCCTGTGCCTGGCTCAGGGTGCTGGAGCGTGGCAGGGGATTGGCTGTGACAGTGGCCATTTTACACGGCCATCTTGCCATGCTTCCATTGGTTCCCCCCAACCCATTCAAATAGGCAAGTCCAGTCCATGGACATGCCAATTTGAATCTGAGTTTCTGGTGTGGCCATGCTAATTTGAATTTACTGAATTTGATTTAATCATTATTAATTTGAATTGACTAATTCAAATTCAGTAATTTGAATTGAAATGTGAAGTGTAGGCATAGCATTGGAGTCTCCTGTCATAAGATAGGTTTTCAATTATCCATATCATCCTGGTAGCTTGTCTCTCTGCCTGTTCCAGTTTAATTATTAAATTTTGTCCTATTTCTATTAGTTCAGTTTGCAAGGTGATTCAGATCTTCCTGTATGACATCCTGATCCTCTTTTTATTGGCAATACCTCCCAACTTTGTGTTATCTGCAAACTTTATTAGTACATTCCAACTTTTAATGCAATGGCCAAAAATAAAAAGGTTGAGATTGTTCCTAAGGCTAATCCATGAGGAACTCCACTAGTAACTTCCTTCTAGCCTGACAGGTCACCTTTCAGTATGACCTGTTAGTTTCTCCTTTAACCAGTTCCTTATCAACCTTTTGATTTTTGTATTAATCCTCATGTGGAAGTGTGTGAAATGCCTTATTGAAACCAAAGTAAATTAGATCTCCAGCAGTCCCTTTGTAAAGCCATGTTGTATTTTGTCTCAATTTCCATTAGCCTCAATGTACGTAACTACTTTCTGTTTCAAATGTTTTTCCAAGCCTTGCATGCTCTGCAGTCAATCTAACAGGCATCTAGATACCTGGATTACTATTTTTCCCTTTATTAGAAATAGAAACTGTTAGCAATTCTCCAGTCATATGGTACAATACATATGCTTACAGATGCAATAAAAACACTTGCTAATGGACTTGCAGTTTCATACATCAGCTCCTTTTATGATCTTGGATGGAGATTACTTGGGCCCACTGATCCACTTAAGTTCCAGAACAGTAGCCATGTTAGTCTAGTTCATCAGAAACAAGCAATGAGTCCTGTTGGCTCTTTTAAAGACAAAAATTATTTATTGAATGAGCTTTCGTAGAAAAGAATCTCACTTTGTCAGATGCTTTTCTCCTATGAAAATTCATGCAATAAATAACTCTTAGTATTTAAAAAATGTCCTAGGCCTCCTTGTTTCTTGTAGTCCCATTAAGCTGTTTAGGTTTGGTTTCTACCTCAGATGTGGTAATTTCTAACCTATTTCTTCATTCACATGAGCCACCCTGGTACTATCTCCCAGCTCTTCACTGGCCTCATTAAAAATAGGGGTGAAGTATTCTTTAGTTAATGGACCATGCCTAGATTATCCTTAACCTCCACCTCATCCTTTGGTGCTTAGTAGTCCCACTTCTTTATTTTTTCTTCCTATTTATGTGGCTATAAAACCTTTTAATATTGGTTTTAATTGCCTTTGCAAGGTTTTTGGCCATCTCGGTTTATCCCTACATGTTCTGACCCCCAAGAAGTTGTGTTTCTTGCTGATCCCTCCCATTTTCCATTCCTTGTAGGCTTTCTCCTAAACACTTGTCTGATATGCTTGCTTGTCTAGCTTGGTCTACAATTCTTGCCTATGAATTTTTCCCCTTTCCTTGGGAAGCATCTGTCAGGTAGTTCCTGTGACTCTGTGTCTCTGAAGTAATTCCAAGCCTCTTCCAGCTATAGATCCATGAGTTCTTCAGTCCAGTCCGTTACTCTAACTAATCACTTAATTTGTTTAAGGTTAGACGTTTTGAAATCAGACCTTGTCACAGATCTATTTCTGTTTATCCTTCCACTTAATTTGAACTAAGTTTAACTCATTGGTCGATTGAACCAAGGTCGCCCCTTACAATTGGTTCTTTTGCAAGGTCCTCACTACCCACCAATAGTGTATCTAAAATGGTATCCCTTCCTGTTGGTTCAGCAACTATATGGTGAAGGAATCTATCAACTATCATACCTGCCAAATGGACAAAAGGTAGGCTTGGGGCAGAGTAATGGTACAGAAGCACTGGTATACCATTTAGAGGGGAATATAGAATATCATCAGATACAAAGAGAACAAAGAATTGAACTGCCTCAGGGCTATGGAATAGAAGAATAAGCAGAGCAAAGAGAACTGAGCTGCCATTAAGGAGGGAGAAGGCTGTACAAAGCAATATAATCAAGGTGCTATTCCGTGAGGAGTCAAATGGACTGCTTGAGATCAACACACATGCTCTTCTGCCTTTAAGCGAAAGAGGTGGAGACCAGGCATGAAGTCACTGTTCTGTGAGAATGCGTAGTTGATAATGCTAGAGCTGGCTGAACTGTCTTATAGTAACTGTTTATTAAATGAATAATACAGTTCAGGGCTGACAAAAAAAATGAATTTGGGCCATATTCATTGAATAGTTTCAACTGAAAAAGTGCTTGGGATGAGAGAAAAGCATTCAAAACAAAAGAGATCAACTTTTTATTTAAAAAGCTGTTCTGTTCTGTTTAAATTTTCAGTCAAACAATTTTTCTTCAGCTCAAAATGACTTTTTTTTATTTGGGTTTGGGGGAGTGTTTGGTGTTTTTTTTGGTGGGGTGTGTTTTTGTTTAAAGTGAGAGAAAATTTTCTTTCAGGGCAGCCCGCTTATTCACTCATCTCTAGTTATGACTCTGCCTGCACATTTGTAGTGAGTTAGGGCTAGTCTATACTATGAAGCTAAATCTGTTTAATTAAATTTCTCAGGGCTATGAAAAATTTGAGTGCTGTGATGTAATTCAGCTAACTTAAACCCTGGTGTAGACACCAGTTGGTTGGCTGAAGAATTCTTCTGTTGACTTAGCTACTGCTGCTTGAAGAGGTAAATGTATTATAGAGACAGAAGAACCCCTTCTGTTGCAGTAGTATCTACACTACAGAGTGACAGTGGTGCACTATTTCTAGAATAGCCATGCCCCCTAGAGGAGGAGGTAATGGGTCTCAGTGGTGTCAGTTTTTTACTTAAGAACTGAGCAAACTGATCTGACGGCAGAAAAAGAAAATTCAAGTTGAAACCTGTGTTGCCATTTATACACTCAACATTTTTAACCTTTAATCATACTTAAACCTTTAGCATTTAAAAATCTTTGAGTTCGTTAGAGGAAAACTCCATTGTCTTGAGGCATTATACTGATTTCCAGTTCTGGAGTCTCCAGTCTTAGATTTAATCTAGATGACGCAGTGAAAGTAAATTCTTCCTATGGAGAGAGATGGCCATTGATATGGCTTGTTTAAATAACTTATCATACTGCATATATGGGATAGAAACTTTATCTTAACTCTTTGCTACTGTGATTCCATTATTGGGAGAGAAAAGATCAAAACACTATCACTTCTTTCAAATATGGTATAAAGACTTTGGTTACTTGCACATTATTTTGTGTATTTGAATAGTTTGATTTAATCAAATCAGAAAAATTTCCTGTATTATGTATTCATCTTTAACCAACCACAAGCTATTATATGAAAGTAATTGAGTATGTGTGAAGTTTTTTTGAAGTCTTCATTTAGCAGAATTCATTAACAGTCTGAGTAGCAAGCAGTTTTCTAGAAAAAGTAACTGTAGCAAAATTACAGGACCTGACTGAGAACTTTGAATTTGCTTCACTTACATTTCTGCTTTCTAAAAGATAGAAGAGAAAAAGGGAAAAACAAACAAACAAAAAGCGCTTGCTGGAAACATCACAATGAGAAATTTGTCAAACATGATTGTGCCAATGGTCAAAATACTATAACGGTGCACCCTTAATTCTGATGGATATTTGTGTTTGACTTCTCATGAGGGCTCAGATGAATTGTTGAATTCTGTGCGGTTGGTTCCTTTGTGACTGGGGGAATAAAAATAGGTGGTGGTAGCTGTCTGAAATGGGATTTTACACAACAAACCTTGTGCAATAAAAGTCTGTTAGCCTTTACCCTTTCAAAGGGAGAGGAATTGCCATAGGGGTGGGGCATGGAAGTGGATAGTCTGGCAGCTAATTTTGAGCAGCCAGATGACAGGGCAATAAGGAGAGCCCAGTGAGGAGCTTTGCCTCTCTGGGAGGCTCAAAGACTTGTTTCAATAATGAGTCCCAACACGTTGCTCAGGTGCATTGCACCTTCTGTCTAGGGAAGTGGTGGAATCTCCATCTTTGGAGATATTAAAGGCTCGGTTAGACAAAACCCTGGCTGGAATAATTTAGTGAGAGTGGTCCTGCTTTTTTGGCAGGGGTTGGACTAGATGACCTCATAAGGTCCCTTCTTAACCCTATGATTCTATGATTCTCATACCACTTCCTGTAGTGCATCAATTTCCTTGCACGGTTCCTTCCCACCACAACCCTCCATGCTTGAAATAAACAGTATTTCATTCTTGAAAAGTTGACTTTCAGTTTGTTTGTTCAATTCTTGAAAGAGGGAAAATTGAATCTTGGGCAAACAGTGTGTTAAATCTGAGAGGTGAGAAACCACATCAGTCAGTCTATAGAAGCACAGAAACCTTCTCCATTAAAGGTCTTCAGATGGCTGGCCTTTGTTCTTGATACCTTCCCTGGTTGAGTGGAAGGGATACTGCATCTCTACCCCACCTCTTGAAATGTGTTGGGGAGGGGGTTTGAGACTAGGGTGATGTTTGGAGACAGTTCTGCAGTAGAGTCTAGCCTCAAGTTACTGCTTCTTGAAGCTCAACCAAATGCCTCACTATTCAGATTCGTTCTTCATAATCTGCAGCATCTCATTCTGTATGGCACGCTCTGCTCCTGGGATGTTCTCCTGCTCTCCATGTTCCTATCCAGTCTTTCAGGCAGTGAAATTCTTTAGGTTCTTAGCTTCATGTCAGCTGTCCCACAGGCATTCATTGTCTCAGTGAACATGTCATCATGCATTCTTTCCTCTTCCTAATCTGAGAGTCTCTCCGCTGATGTGGCAAACTGAAGGCCAAGCTTTCCGCTCTGTCATATGAAATACAAGGCAGCCACTGAAAGTACATGCCCTGGGTCTTGTAGAAAATTGCTATTTAAAAGTCCTTTTTCTTGTTGCATTGAAGCGCAAGCCAGAACATAAGGACTCCTAGCTCAGTGGTCCCCAACTAGTAGATCATGGTCTACTGCTGAAGGGTAGTTGCCACTGAAATCTATGAGCATTGTGCCATCTGCTAGCAAAAAGGCTGGGGATCACTCATCTAGATATTCAATGAACTCATTTTGCTATTCCAGCCATAGTGAGTATGATGCAATGGCAGAGGTGATGGACCCTCTACTGCAACTTTTGGACAACTCACAACAGGAGCACAGGTGCTCAGGCAGACAAAGCCCCGTGCTGTTAGCAGCTTGGGCAATGATGTGGAGAATGGGGACCAGCAATAAGCCTTCCAAAGTGCAGTTTCTGAAGTGGCTACAGCCCCAAGAGAATATAAGAAATCACTGTGACATTCCTCTCTGAAAACTAGATTGGTATATTACTGTCACCCCAATCCCCTAAGGCTGGAGTGCATCTCACTGCTTTTTGTGAACCCCCAATCCTGGGGAGCTCATGCACAGCCATCAGCGAGCAAGGTGCCTCCCCACCCTCGACTCAGTGAATGAGTGCCTCTAGCCAGCCACTCATTGTTTTAGGCAATGGTGTGACCCTAGCCAATATCTCCAGCTCCAGATGCAATGCTAGGAGCTGCCACCTTAGAGCTCAGGGCTGCCCACTGGATCTAAGCTTACATGGTCATTTATCAAGCTCTGTTACTCTAAATTACATCTCTGCACACACCCAAACCACAGTCACTGCTTTAAATAAAACAAATACGTTTATTAAATACAGACATATTAAGTGACTATAAGGCAGAGAAATGTAAATAGGATTTGAACAGGATGAAATAAAAGGAAATCACATTCTAAACTAAGCTTAACACTTTCAGTAGGCTTATACTTGGAGGGTTCTCACCTCACACTCTCCACTTGGACCAATGCATTAGTTGCTTGACATTATTCATACTGGGCTGCAAGAGAGATTGAAAAAATACCTTTTTAACACATTCCTTCCCACCCCCAAAATCTCCTATTCTTCGTGGACCAGGTGACTAACAATAACCTGTATGGCTTCCTGCATTTGTCAATGAGCATCTCTTTATTGGATGCTTAGGCTGTCTTGTTCCTGGAAAAGATGAGTTGTTGTATGCGTGCCTTAGTCAGGGTATGAACCTTCTCCATGTCATTGATGTTTTTTGTTTTCTAAATCTGCTTCAAGCTATGAAACACTTCTGGAAATACTATATAGTGGAGCTTCATCATAATACACAAAATATTTCAAGAAACCTATTAGTATGATAGTATTCAATAGGCATAAGCATTACAAAAGCATCTTATGTGGCAACTTGCATTAAAGAACACAGTTGCACTATAAAGGTGTACATGAATGGTGCACAATCCTTCCATAAAGCTGTATGGGAAGTGCAGAGTTGCAGCCCTCCCATAGTTCCCTATCACTGCTGGCAGTAGTCACCCTGGGCTTGCAGACTGAGCTTGAGGCCAATCCCTGTCACCCATACCTCTAGCATGTTAGGGAAACTGGAACTGAGGGGGACACGTCACCAGGTGTGGGACTCACGTGATGTAGCATTTGCAGTACAAGCACTTGTAATGAAAACTTCCATCTCCCCTAGACCTAGGTGATGCTGTGTGATCTCAGCCTTCTGGAGAAACAGCCCCAAAGGAGTAGATGCCATAAGGGTCTGGATACAGACCTGGTCATTATGCGGTTATGCTGTATATTGCAATGCCAGCAGAATTGACACTCAAGTGGGGTGTGAAAGTATTGTGTTCTGGTGGAAGATATAAGGCTGCTCTCCCCCAAAACTTTCTTCAGATGATTGCAGAGTGCCTCCATGAAATTTTCCTGGAGATCTCGAAGGACTCCTGGGGTCTTTGTTCATACAGTTGGGGGGTGGGGGTGGGGGTAACCCTCTGTTTAGCTGGATCCGCCACTGGGAAGTAGATACTCACAGTACCAAACTTTTCATTTTATATAAAAACATGTAACCATTACAGTTTGATTGGAATAGCACGCTTACCAGAAGTGCCTTCCCCACAATCATGCTCAACAGTGATGCTGTCTTGCTACCAGCTGGACAGCTGTAGCATGAAAAATAACCCTGGCTCTCAGGAAAACATGGAATCCATTTTTGCCACCTCCCGGTCTCCTCCTCCTCCTCCTCCATCTGATATGTTGTCCTCATTTTGGCCTGGGAATCGGAAGCCTAGGAGGTATCAATGCTGTGTTAATGGGTAGATTCTCACTACTGAACATCACATGCATCTCTCTGTAGAAGTCACTTGTCTGTGGTACAGAACCAGAATGACTGTTCACCTTCCTTGTCTTCTGGTATGCCTGTCCAAGTGTTTTAATTTTTTCACAAAGCACTGTTGCATGTCCCAGCTGTGGCCCACACAATCGTTTTGTAAATGTCTGTGTCTCTGGCTGGCTAGACTGAACAGACTACTCTTTCACAGTCCAGAAAGATCCAACACCACCAATATACCTATATAGGCCAGTGGTTTTCAAACCTTTTTCCTCAGGACCCAGTTGAAAAAAATCATTTATGACCATGACCCAGCAATTACATCTTTGAGCAATGCAGTCCAGTCTTTTGGCAGTGGCAGCAAGGGGTGCTGCAACTCAGTGCTTGAGGGTCTGTGACACAGTACTAGGTCCCTACCCTAAGTTTGACAACAACTGCACTAAGCTGGAGCTCATTTGTGATGGTGTCACCTTGATCATCTGGGCTTGCAAGCTCATAATGCTGGTCAAATAGTAAATGGGGATTCAAAAGTTCCCAGTGCTTTAACAAGAGAGGGACAGTTTCCTGTGTACCTGGCTGATGTGCAGCGGAGTTGAGGCTTTACCTGTTTATGGAAATAAGTATGGAATCTCCCTGAATATTTGTTCCAGACTACCTTACAAGTGTTTGTACCCTACAAGACACGTGGAAAGTGTCCACATGAGCCTTTTTAAATGTCATTTCATACGATTAACCTGAGGCACAAAAATATTTAAGCTATATCGTGTAAGAGCTAGGTATAATGTGGCTTTATTTAAAAGAAATTAGCAATAATTATGTTGGCAATTGGGAGGGGAGAAGTTAAATGTAAATAGTAGGTGGGGGTGTGTGTTGCATTGTATAAAAGCATGCACTTCACAAGTGGTGGTGTTTTAATTGTGGAAATAAGTAAATAGATGTAAATAAAGGGAGAAATTACCTTTCCCATTCAGAATCCTAGATGCTGCATGCAGAAACTTCTCTTAGTTGAATGTAATTTATACAGAGTATTCCTCTGACCTCAGTCTTTCTCTGCTTTGTATGCATATTTATCATACATAAAGCTTTGGTTTAATGCAAATGTAAATTTTGTGAATAATGTTTTTAGCAACTTGTTTCCTTTTAGCATCATTATCTAAGGTTCCTTAAACTGTAACTGAATACAAATGGATTTCTCGAAACTTACTTTTTAATATACAGTGTTATAGACAGTGGCATGCCTTTCTCTCCATTCAGAATCTATTTTCCGTGAAGTAAAGTCTGACACTATACTATACCATGCTAAATGCAATCTCTGCCACTATACAAGCTATCTAACTGAAACTTTGTGCCAATTCAGAAATACTTGTATTTCATGGTTTTGGGGATGCTGTTTTCAGAAAACCCCAAAACAAATCTAAAGCTGCCTTACATAGAGGGAGAATGGAGGCAATCATGCCTTATGCATGCAATAGAAAAAATAAACATGGTGGGTCTCACAGCGCTATTCTCTGTAATGCAGATAATTTTATTGGCTATCAATGTATGGCACACACACAGACTTCTTGTGAGAAACTTGTTCTCTAAGTTCTTCGTTGCAGTGGAAGCTAATTTGAGATTAATGTTCCTTTAGCAATAGGTAGACAGAGACATTTTTATAGAAAATTTTGAATTTATAGATAAAAAATCTGTACTATCACAGTTTAAATATTGAGGCTGCATGGTGGCTCTGCAGATTTGGCTTTTCCAGAAAGCCAAGATTTTCAGAAATGGTCCTCAAATTGAGGGTTTCTGTTGCTGTCTACTATAGAAAAAGTTTACTGGTCTAGCTATACCGCAGGTCAGGAACCTGAAAGATAAGAGCCATGTTTAAAATGTCCTTCAATTACCAAGTGTTTTGAGAGCCGCAATGGGGTTAGCCTCTTGGTGGGGGAAGCTGGGCCAAGGTACCTGCTGCAGGGTCCCCTAGCCTGGCAGGTGAAGCCTGGAACCAGGAATAGGCCCTTGCAAGGTCCGCCAGAGTCAAAGGGAGGGCAGAGCCCAGTGTGGACTGCCCGCAGTGTCCCCTGCTAGTGGGGGGCAGGGACAAGAGCCCGGAGCTGTAAGGGGGACAGCCAGAGAGCCACATGTGGCTGGCTGCTGAGCTATACTGATATAGCTGTGTTGGCAGCTCTCGGTGGCATAACTATTACTGGCAAGAGTTCTGCTGCTGCTATATCTTATACCAGGTTCCTGAATAAAATAAGTTATGCTGTAAAAAGGGACTTTTTTGCCAGTGTAACTGTATCTAAACTTGGGCTTCTAATGTCTTCTTGTACTCCTAACTAATGCGGACAAAACTTTCAATTGCAGACGAGGCCTTAGTTCAGCATTAAGTCACCTGACTTACAATGGTCTTATTCTTAAGTAGCAACAACAAATAGTAACCTTTTTGAGTTGTGATTGAAGTTAAAGATCTGCAGCTGAGGAATTAGATATTTATAGTATGGCTGAAATGAAAGATTTTTTTTGGAGGAAAGAACTTGATGGGTGCATTTTGATGTCATGATATATGGTTTAAGATTGTTTTTTTAATTTTAATGTGGTGTAAATGTTCTAATAAATATCAATATATTTATTACTGGTTGAATTAATAAAGATATGAACTTGAGCAACCTACCCACTAAGGTCTCATCTTCACTAAACAACTAGTTAGAATTGTTTTACCATCTCTACCTCTGGCTTACTCCACTAATGGCAGGCACCAGTGGTGTGAAAGAGCTAATACAGGCAAGCACAGCTATCACCAGCATTTGAAGAATGATATGTAAATCTGGTCTGAGCAGGCCAAATAACAAAACTTAGACTGAGCACAGAAAATTATTTGTTCTAACATGGTATATCTACCTTTGCTGAAAGCAGTGGTATGGAAATTTATAGGAGTTTGCACTAAGTTTATTGCCGAAGTTAAGAGCGTCTGTGTGAGAATTTCTCTGGTTGAGTGACTATATATTTACCTTGATAGATTCTTAAGTTGTAAAATCCTCTGTGCCTGTCTCCTGCTATGAGAGTTACTACCATTTTAATACAATGGGTGTTCAATCCTAGTGTGGTTCTCTGGGAGCTATTGCCATAGAAATGTTGAATAATATTTACATTGGAGAGTGTAAAAGGCAATACAGTCTGGCAGAAGACTGTAAGAGCTGAAGCAGAAAGGAAGCCTAGAACTGGGAAGATCAGTACAAAGCTAGTAAACTGGATTGGGCAGCAGAGTGAGAGTCACCATCTGAGAATGGAAGTCACAGTGCTGTGCCTATCTCTACAGAGAAAAATAGCTAATCACAGCAAATAAGCTAAATATTTCTGTGGCCTCAGACCCTCTAACTTGCCCCTGAAGTAATAGCCCCATATAGGTCTTATGTCAACTCAGAGCTCCTGGAGCACAATATGCTTTAGTCATGCTCTGGTCCCAACAACAGGAGGGAAAGAGGCTGTTACGCCAGCTTCATGTCAGAATGGGATACCGTATATAAAAATACTGAGGGAATGCTGAGTTTGAGGAGCCCACCAGCACTCAAGCATGTCCTAAACATGGGATGTCAGGATTTAGGTGCTGTGGGGACTTCATTGGCAGAAACAGACCGTTAGGAACCTGAAGGTGCCCAAAGGGTAATTGATACTGATTCTATTTCAGCTACAAAGGCTGCTTTAGGGCACATGAACTGGGGCGATCTCTACATATCCAGGAAGGGTTTAGTAGGATCCTATCACTATAGCCCTGGAACAATTGAGAAATCTTAAAAGGTTCCCCCTTATGCGCCCAGCCTTAAATTCTGGGCACAAAGACACCCCACCACTTCAATCCCTTCCTTTTTAACACCTTTACATCACTCTGCAAATGACACCTGCTCTCAAAAGATGTAGCTGTGTTATAATCTGATGAAGCATTAGCTATTTTACAAGCACCAGCTACAAATGACAATGTTTGCACCCTAACAAAGACGACACAAATTTCTGTCTGCATATATCCAGTCACAGGGCAGACAACTCTGGCCATATGGAAGCCCATTGACTTCATGTAGGGATGAGAATTTGCATGGGGCTTGCCAGATCCATATACAGGATCAGGGCCAGAGAACTTCATCAGGTGTGGAAGAAGAGGACGGCACATGTAGATTGGTGCTAGAAAATAAATTATCCCACCCAGTCCATAATGCAGACTAAAAAAAAATATTTTCTAAGTAGTGTTGGATGTGTAGGTCATCAGCTAAGCATAAAAGTCTGTCCACCGGTCATCGATGATTGTATAATCGATGTGGTGTGGTTAACTGCTTATCAATCATAGGCTGGTAAAGAGCCTCTGGTTGAAAAAATGCTACTCAGAATGGAATTTTCTTAAGTCTGGGAATTGAATTATTCAAAAATTGTGCTATATATTGCCATTTTACTTACTTTATTTTGAACACTGGTTTGGAATATTCCTCTTACCAGATGTATTTAATGAGAGCTTTTGTCCATTGTTATTTGTCTTTAAATATAATTGTGGTGCTAGTCATTGCATGTAGTTTCCATAGCTAAGGCTACATTTTCTGATGGCGCTGAGGAAAGAACTATTCTGTTATGTGCACACTTGTATATCATACCATTTTTTTGTAGAGTCAGTATCATTCCCTCCACACACAGACACCTAATTTTCTCTTCTGTTCTTTGCAGGGATCTTTCACTGCACCAGGTAGGAGAAATACAGAAAACTAAGTTGCCAGTTACAGTGCAGAACCTGAAACTACTTTTGACTGTTGCTTTAAGCTGGCCAAATAGCATGCTATCTTTAAAATAATGCAGGTGAGCACAGCATGTTGAGTAGAATCTTAGAGTTATGAACACGTTGGGAATGCAGGTTGGTTGGAACTCTGGTCAGGAAACACTGGTCACAAAATTTAGTGGCAGTCAGCAGGAGTTAAGTGAGTTACGTAGAGTAGCTTGTAAAACTCCCATAGACTGTGTAAACTACCCTTCAGTGCAGTGTCTCCACTGCACTGTGCTGATAGGAAATGCGTTCCTGTGAATGCTGTGCTATGCTTCTTGAGGGGGTGCTTTTAATAAATTGATTTCTACATCAACTTAGATGGGGTCTTAACTAATGGGTATGTCTGTCTGGAAGGGTTGATCTGCGAACTTGGCTTCTGAAATGTTTTCGTAACTTTGAACAAAAAGTTGCGATTATTCTTTTGAAAGTTTACTACTGAACGTTGACTAAATACAGCTTTGAAACTCTATTGTGCAGAAGAAAAATGCTATGTTCCTTTTCTGGTAGTTTGTTTACCAGAGTGCTGTACTGCAATGTTTCCAAGTAGTGTGTCACGACACAGTGGTGTGCCATCAGGCCTGAGCAGATGTGCCGTGGAATTGTTTGAGAAACTTCCCGGAGCGCTGGATAGGCTTATGAATATTCATGAGTTTATTTGGCAACTATTTGGTGCTGTGACTCAAAATAATTAAAGGTATCAGGATGTGCCACTTCAGAAAGAAGGCTGCGAACTACTGCTGTACTGTATTTGCTTTTATTTTTGTCTTGGCTGCCACTGAAATGCATACTTCTTGCTCCAAAGGAGATGTCTGGTTAACTAGGAAGTCTGTAATGATGGTGCTCATAACTCTGAGGTTTTGATGTATCCAGAATATCAAAATTGCAAGCATGCAACTGACTTTTTCAGAAAAGTTCCTGTAAACTAGGTCATAGGTTTTGGTAATCCAGGCAAAAGTTAATGTAAGGAGCTTTTGTAGCCTATGGTCTTTGGGCATCACAGCAGTTAGAAGCTAAGAGAGGAAAAGAAAGCAGGCTGCATGGCAGGGCTTTTGGTATTCCCCCTCTCCTCTTGTAGAGCTGTTCTTTCCACTCTAGAAGTAGTTGTAGTGAGGTAACAGGTCGCTAGCCTGATAATTTCATAGAAACCTTGAGGAACCAACTTCTCCTGATGCAAGGTTCAAACAAGGTTATCACTTCTTGATATTAAAGGTGGGCCTGTCTCTCTCTCTCTCCTTGTTCTTTGAGTCCAAGCTGTTTCTACTGCTTTGTTTGTGACTGCTCGCCTAACTTTTTGTCAATACAATAGATTTATGTCGAAAAATTCATTAGAGTCAGGGATAATTAACAAGGGAAGTAGCTAAGTCTTAACACTTTCCTTCCACATTCAAATACGGGTTTCAACATTTACAAGAAATCAAAACGTAATGTTTATATGAAAAAAATGTTACTTATAAAGGCAATGCATTGAACTGCATGGGCTAAGAACCTACATGTGCTTCGCTGCATCTAGTTAGTTCTTGAACTATTAAATAGATTTTTAATATTTGATGCAACAGTCATTACAACTAGAAGAAAAACCCAAAAGATTTGAAACTCCAGTGCCACTGTGTTCTGTCTTGGAAGAAGATGAAAGAACGGAGGGAAGAATGTGTGTGAAGGGTTCTGAAGAGGGTCATAGAAAAGGAGAAATATGATGGATTGAGCAGCTGGGAAAGGTTTGAACATGAAGATCACCATCAGTCTGTGACTGTGTTAACTTTTAGAAAGAAGTGACATGACTGTGGCATATTAGTCAAAAATAATTATGAATGGTTCCTTTTTTCCACAAAATAATTGTTCATTTTGGATTGAATAGAAAGCTTTCATATAGCATTAGCAAGGATAGTTGTAACCATTTTAATCATTCACTATAGCTTCCTTTTAATGATTTGTTGTAAGATACAACAAGTGGGGGTTTTGTGTGTGGGGGTTGCCACTGTTTATCCCATGTAGCATCTTCTGATGGAGGTGAGGACAGGAGTCGAGGGCAGAGTGGAGCAGTAGAGGATAGACAAGTCTGTATGACGCCAGATCTATATCACCCTTAATGCTTCGCTTCTCTGCCCCATGCTCTCCTGGGATAGTTTGGCAGTTCTAAAGATAGCAGACACTCCATACTAGGAAATACACTTTGCTTGTGAAATGGAAGGTATTGCTTCACTGGTGCTGATAGTCTTCTACACGCATAGAGAATTTATCTGGCTATTAGGAAACAAACTATAGCAGTATCAATTACTTATATAGGGGTTAGGTGTAGAGAGAGAAGCTTTTGAAGGAGAGGACAATTTGTATCTACTGTATTACTTGTAGGTTCAGCTACTTTGTCTCCTCTAAATTCAGAAATTTAATTCCAATTGACTGCATTTATTGTAGAATCACCTGAAGGTTTCTGAATTGTTTAAGTTTAACCATAAGGAAAATGATTCACCTAGCCCAAACAGAGATTAGTGCATCTCTTTTTCTGCTCTGTTTAATGATTAAAGCGTAAATCTCTCAAGACTGGCCAGGTGCCATATGTTTTTCTTTAGCTTCCTCTAGAGCATCAGCTATTGGCCACTGCTAGTGGCAATGTGCAGATTTGACAGAGCAGTAGTCTGATCTAGTGTGACAAACTTTTAAATCCTATGAAGACTGAAAGAGCACCTCTACTTTGAACGCTGTGTGCAAATGGCATCTTAGGTTTCCATGTCTGTCTCTCTCTCAAGATCACATTTGCTCAGAATACAAGATTTTTTATTTTAATTATAAGCCTTCCAAACTTAGCCTGGGATCTGAAGGTAAAGCTGCATTGTTTTGGGTCCCTGTATTATTACAACTCATAGATTCTGTGGGCAAAATCCTGTCCTTGTGTGTCTGTGCAACTCCCTTGTCTCCAGCTCCAAGCCATGTGAGAACTTAGTTCATAATTCCAGCCCAATGAGAGCCAAAATAGAGTCCAGCTCATTTTCCAACAGGTGTACTGGCTCTGCTGTGCTAGAAGACTAAAAAGTAGTTTAATGTTATTTTTGTGATTAACCTGATAGTTACATGGCAGCCCTCTTGAAACAGTGCCTTTTTTGCGTAGTCGCTGTCTGGTCATAAGTAAATTACTACTTCAAGAGACATCATTATGGAGACTGTTCCACAGAATTCCATTATCAGTTGTTCAGCAGTAAATCTGTAAACAGTTGTAGTAACCCTTGGGGAGGAAGGGGTTAACAGTCTGGTCAGTGAGTCCCAGGACAGCCAATAGGAATGAAGCACAGGTTTTTGAATGGTAACAGCAGCCTGGCCTGGGCCTGTTTGGATGCAGCAGAGCTCCTGGGAGGATCAGGAGGAGGCCAGAGGGGCCTGAGGAAGAATCCAGCAACATCCTTACCTAAGATAAGTTAAGTTGTTACTGACCAAGCATGAGTAGGACAGGGAATGTTTATTTAGATGCAGTCAAGGTATTTTCTTTGTTTTTGTCTTGTTTTTGGATTTCTCTGTGCTGAGCACATGTACCCCCACCCACTACTCTGTAATTGCCTAAGTTAAATCCCAGAGAAGCAACTCTGTGTTTTTTATCTGTTCTTTTTAATTAAAGATTTTACTTTTTAAGTAAGCTCTGTTTCTGTGTCCTGAAGGGCAAGAGGTTTGTGTGCACGTGCCTCAGACTGCACAGCCAGCTAGTAAAGGGGACACTGTTCCAGTTCCAGCTTATATTGCAGCTGGAGTTCAGTCACTTTCCTGAGGGAGGAATAAAAGTGATTGCAGGTACCTCACAGGAAGGAATTCCCAAGTGCACCTTCCTGGGTTTTAAAGAGGGTTTTTTGCATTTGGGTGGTGGCAGCGATACCACTCCAAGGCCAGGAATTGGAGGCCTTGGAGAGTTTTAAGATCAGGCTTTAAGGCCAGTGGCTTTTAAGGTCTATTGCAGGCCCCCACCTTCTGCACTCAAGAGTGCCAGAGTGGGGAACCAGCCTTGACAACAGTCATGTAGTCTTATAATACAACCTGACCTGCAGAAGGTGGTGTCATTCATTGTATTTTTACAGGAATTCCCTGTTCAATGGAAACCTGCTCAAGGGGAAGAGGGATTTTAAGTCTCTAGGAAGCTTTGTGTTGCCACACTTCAAATTACATGTCCATATGCTTTAAAATGCTTAGTTATTTAAACCAACAGGATCAGGTGCTTCCTTCTGTTTCATTGTGAGTGAGGAAGGACTTTGGGTTCATTACATGAAAAAGCCAGTTAGCTGGGCTGAAAAGTCTCATGACTAGGCAGCAGCTCTATGTTACACCACGGCCCATAACCACTGGTGGCCCACCAATGTATAAAACAAAATTTTATGATTTATGGTAGAATGGAAAGTGTGCTCAGCCTGAGGGTTGGGTGGGGAGAGAGTTAGAGATCAGACATGCTCTGCGGTTGGCTCCCAGAGGAAAGGTCCTAAGCATGTAATTTTGGTAGAACAGCCTGTAATAGTATGGCAGCCAGTTTACACCAGCTTTATTGTCTTAAGATCTTGCTTATTTTATAAATTTTGTTATGTTCATTGCATTTTAATACCATTCTTAATCTGCTCTCCTTCACCCACAATAAAATCAAAACTACAACAGGCCTCTGTGCAGTGTCACCATGGGGCCCTCCCTGTCCCCTTTAGAGATATAATAGCTATGGCTACTAGGGGAGAGAAAATATTTCAGTGCTCTCTAGAATTCTGGCCAATCCTCATTTAGGACTGCCGGGGGCACAGGTGAGACATTTTGTAGTCTTTTCCTTTGTACACCGTGCTGGGTTTGCCAGAATATTACCCTTTGCTGAAGAAATGCAACTTCACAGTATCTTCATAAAAATAAATTGGTGTTTTTATCCTTTTTAATTTATTGCATTTGTTGTGTACCTATTGGGCATTCACTAGATACTCAGTCTTTTGAGATGCTAAAATTTAAAAGGAAATGACAAATTTCTACCATGAAATATATTCTAGTCTCATAGTTTACTTAAAAACCCCCGAATCTTAATTAAAAACTGCCGTCAAGTCTTAACTGAAAAAAACTCATTTCGGATTAATACTTCTGAGTGTGGTAAAAGATGCAGTGCGACAGAACAAACAGATAAAATTAGTGTGGTAAATAACTTTTTAAAGCAGTGCCTTGATCACAGGGTGGCTGGCAAGATCTAAGTTCTAAATATTTTCATTCGATAGCTTGTTACATATCCCTGGTACTTTTATCCCTTTGATTATGTTCTGAAAGTTTATGTCTGGCTAAGGGTTTCCAAACTATCTCCTACTGTACTGTTTGTTCCTGCCACACTTTTCTTAGCATAAGGTTGTTTGCCTTATTATAGTTAATGTAAAGCACCTTTTTTTATCTACTGCAATTAATTTCAGAAGGTTTTGTGTATCCTGTGTAGAATCTCTTGTCAATACTTGTGTGTGTGTGGCATTTAAAAAAAACATGCCCAGAACTCTTTTATTTTATTAGACTTTCATGTTACTTCCTTATCAGACTGTGACAGAAGACACACTAGGATCACCATTTCTAACTCCTGAGTTTTACAGATTTGTGTAGAGCTTTTAAAAGTTCTGTTAAATTCTGGTTGTTCAATATCTTCTTTGATATCTCGGTTAAGTCCCAAAATCTTTCAGAAGGGACCTCATGAGGTCATGTAGTCCAACCCTCTGCTAAAAGGAGGACTACTCTCACTAAATCATTCCAGCCAGGGTTTTTTCTAAGCAGGCCATAAAGATGTCCAAAGATGGAGAGTCTACCACCTCCCTAGTTAACCCATTCCAATGCTTCACCACCCTCCTAGTGACAAAGTTTTCTTTCTGAAATTCAACCTTGACTGCCCCAGCTGCAGCCTGAAACCATTGCTCCTTGTTCTTTTCTCTGTTACTACTGAGACCAGCCTAGCTTCCTTCACTTTGGATTACCCTTTCAAGTAGCTGAAGGTTGCTATCAAATCCCCCCTCAGTCTTCTCTTCTTCAGCCTAAATAAGCCCAGTTCTTTCAGTCTCTCCTCGTAAGTCATGTGCCCCAACCCCTAATCATTTTTGTTGCCCTCCACTGGACTCCTTCTAACTTGTCAACATCCTTTCTGTAGTGTGGAGCCCAAAACTTGGCACAATATTCGAGATACAGCCTCACCAGCACCGAATAGAGGGAATAATCACATCACTAGATGTGCTGGCAACGCTCCTACTAATGCAGCCCAGTATGCCATTGGGCTTTTTGACAACAAGAGCACATTGCTGACTCTTATCAAGTTTCCCATCCACGATTACCCCCCAAGTTCTTTTCTACAGTGTTGCTACTTAGCTGATTGGTCACCAGTCTGTAGCAGTACATGAGATTTTTCTGTCCTAAGTGCAGGCATCTGCACTTTTCCTTACTGAACCTCATGAGTTATTGTTTGGCCCAATGCTCCAGTTCGTCTAGGTCTCCCTGAATCCTATCCCTGCCCTCCAGCATGTTTACCATTTCGCCCCAGCTTGGTGTCACCTGTGAATTTACTGAACATGCAATTGTCCGATCATCCAGATCATTAATGAAGGTGTTGAACAGAACCGGTCCCAGGACCGACCCCTGGGCAACTCCACTAGTTACTGGTTGCCAACTAGACATTGAGCCATTGATTCGCACCCTCTGAGCCCAAAGATCTACCCAGCTTTCTATCCACTTTACCATCCGTTCATCCAAGCCATACTTCCTTAGCTTGCAGGCAAGAATGCTATGGGAAACTGTATCAAAAGCTTTGCTAAAGTTGAGGTATATCACATCAATGGCTATTCCCATGTCCATATATCCTGTCATCTCATCATAGAAGGCAATCAGGTTGGTCAAGCACAAATTGCCTTTGGTGAATCTATGCTGACTGTTCCTGATTACTCTGTTTTCCTCCAGGTGTTTCACAACGGATTCTTTGAGGACCAGCTCCATGATTTTTCCAGGGATTGAGGTGAAGTTGATTGGTCTGTAGTTCCCCAGGTCCTCCTTTTTTTCTTTCTTGAAGATAAGCCCTATATTTGCCTTTTTGCAATTATCCAGGGCCTCACCTGTTCACCATGAGTTTGCACAGCTGCTAGCCACCATCTTTAACATCACATCAGCCAACTCCCTCAGAACTGGTTTGTGTACATCCAAATTCTCTAAGTAGTCCCTAACCTGACCTTGCATTACTGAGGGCCATTCTCCTTCCCTGCATTCTGTGGTACCCAGTAGAGTAGCCTGAAAGCTGACTCAGTCTGTGAAAACTGAGGTTAAAAAAACCTTTGAGTACCTGAGTCTTTTCCACATCATCTGCCATGATGATACCTGCGCCATTCAGTAAGGGACCTACAACATCCCTGGTTGTCTTCTTGTTACTAAAATAATTGTAAAACACCTTCCTGTTACCCTTCACATACCTTGCTAGCTGCAACTTCAGTTATCCTCTCCTTCATAGTGACTTGGAAACTACTCTTGCAAACCAAGTTTCATAGCAGATTTTAAAGGAATTTTCCCTTGCTGTTAACAGCCCTTCTTGACACCTCAATATTTCTCTCCATAAGTCTAAGATTTTCTGGTGTCCATGTTTGTTACTCCTATTTTTTAAGATATCAGAAATCTGGAAGCCTGTTAGGTTTTCAGATGAAAGGATTTTGACTCAGTAGTTGAAAAACTAATTCATAAATTTAGCCCTTAAAGTCTATAGGTGAACCTGTTCTGATAATAGTGAAAATGACAACATGAACCTTCTTGCAACAACCATTCATTGAAAGATTTTGTAACAAAAATAGGGAACTCGTATACCATTGTGGTATGGTTTATCCAGTTACCATAATACAAAAACATGCTCCAAGGAGAAGAGAAGTTTCATCTTTTGTTTTGTTACAGCACTGTAGGGATAGTCGAATCAAGATGGGAGAGCAGTGACAGGTAAGAGGAGTGAGTAAACTTGTATCAACGGCCACAGTGATCAAAGGATGAGATATAAGTGTCTGGGCATCGGGAGAATGTGGTCTTTTGAAAGCATTTTCAGAAGGAGCAGTTTCGGTGGAGTGCAGTGGGCACAAGATAGTTTGTTGATCTTGGGGCATTAGATAAGATAAATATCCCAGCAGAAATTATGTATCCTTTGCTCAAGGAGTGTCATAAATTGGGGCCTGCAGCAGCTCTAGTCTCCAAGCTTCCCGACAGGACTGTAACTAGGCTAGGACAGTGGGCTAAAGTCCCAGGCACTGAATTTCAGAGGATGCAGGGGATGGTTCCGACTTCCCACAATGGCTGGGGATGGATCTGGATCTGTCCCTAGCCACTGGAGGGAGCCAGATCTGTCCCCTGATGCGACCTCTAAAATTTGGCACCTGGAACTTCCAATGCCACTGGGTCTCACCACCACCTTCTGGCGGTGGCTATCACACATCTGGTTTGGGGAGCCCCTGCTGCCACCAGCAGGCCGGGGGGGGGGGGGGGGGGAATCTGCATCCTCCCACCCTGCTGACGGTGGCAGGAGCTTCCCACCTCCTCTGGCAGTGGCTGGGGACAGATCTGGATTCTCTTGGCCTACCAACAGCAGTGGCTGGGAATGGATCCAGATCCTCCCTGCCCCCAGAGGTGGCAGCTGGGGATGCATTGGGGTTTGGGGGAGGTGGACGCATCTGTGGCTGCTTGCCCCAGGCTTGAAGAGTTCTAGTTACAGTTCTGCTTCCTGATTAGCCATGCCACTCGATGCACTGCAAAGACTAGCAGACTGGTGCTTAAAGCAGCTGCACTAGCAGCTTGCTGGTTTCTCAGCACTGTGCCTCTTCCTGTGTTATCTTGTTCCTTCTGCTTTTACCTTGCATCCAGCCTTACCTCTGTCCTGCCCCTTCCCTGAATCTCCCCTTGCCTGGTACCCAGGTTACTCCTTTTAATGCCTTCTGGTTTAGTTCTTGGCTCTGGCCTGTGACTGCTGATGCCTGCTCCAACCACTAGGCCAGACACAAGTTCTGACCACAAGACTAGGTCAGCTGGAGGTGGCTGATTTGGGAATATCTGGGAATCTGTCAAAACATGAAGTAACCCTGTCCATAGGAGCAGTGACCAAAATTAGGATGCAAATTCCTCTCCTCCTTTGGCTGAGAAAAATTAATTTGCCATGCCAAGTGGGTGTGGGGTGGGGGGAATAGTTCCAATGTTCCCTCTAAGGGGCCAGTGCAGCTCAGCAACATGTGTTGCTCATTGTGCGCCCCCCACGGGCCCGATCCTGCCCCCCCATGGGCCAATCCTGCCTGTCCCCAAACTCCGCTGCCTGCCCAGCCTCACTGCAGCAGAGTGGAGCAGTCAGCCCAGCCTCCCCCCAGCTGGCTGTGCCTCCCTGGAGGCAGAGGAGGCCGGCGCTGAGCTCTGGCATTCAGGCTCGGGGCGCTGGAGTGGCCGCTCCCAAAGAGTTTCAGCCGCTTCGCCCCTGCCCCCTCCCCAAGGCCATGGAGCAGGGCCATTGAGGCTGAGGGGTGTGGGGGCGAAGCAGCCAAAACTCCTTGGGATTGGGGTTGGCCGCTCCAGGGCCTCGACCCCACACGCCAGAGCTCAGCGCCAGCTCCCTCCAGCCCTGGGGAGGCACGGCCGGCTGGACATAGGCTGGGCTGGCTGCTCTGCTCCACTGCAGTGAGGCTGGGCGGGGAGGTGGGTGGAGCCGCCTCTGGTCCCCATTCCCTCCCTTCTCTGGGAGTTGGGGGGGGGGGCGTTAGGGACCCTTTCCCTGGCCACTGGAGCAGCATAGCCAGGCGCCTAGCTGCTCTTCTGGCCAGAGGCGCTCTCACTGAGCCTGTGCAGAGAGTCTGCAGAGGCTCAGTGAGAGCTGACGCGGAGCAGGCGTTTTAAAAACTCCCAGCTCAGAGTCTCTCTCCCCACAGGGACTGCAGCTGCTGGCTGTGTGTGGCCGGCAGGCTTCCCTGCGCCGGGCAGCCCTGGGGGCTGCACGGCCATGTGGCTGCACAGCTTAGAGGGAACATTGGTTGTGACATAAGTAACTTGTCAAGATATAAATTTTCTTGCAGAAATTTAGCATGCAGTTGGTGAAGGTTTCCTGTTCAAATACTAAAAAGGGGACTCTGTGATGCCCTGATTTTTTTCAGAGAACTTGATTTGTCAATACAGGATTCTTGTCAGCCCAAAGCAGCTCATACTCCTTTCAGCAATTATTCTTTAGCCTTTTATTTAGTCTAGTAGGGTGGCAGCCCCAAAAATAGAGGCATAGCCAGGTGTGGTCCTGGGTGTGCCAGGGCCTATCCACTTGGGTATGAGGCACACCCAGTGCAGCGCCTGTCAGCAGTGTGAACTTCATTGCTATGGCTATGGGGCTGACCAGCACTGACACGTCTTTTCTGCTCAGAGCTGCCAGGTGACCCTGCAATCTTGGCAGGGAAGTTCATGCTGCCACAATGGGTAGGCATCATTTGTGCTGCCTCCCACAGCTCTGCTTGCTTATTAACAAGAGGAGCTGGAGTACAGCTCTAGCTCCATTTGCTTCCTACCAACTGTGGCATCTTTGTGGAAGCTTGCAGTCACATGACCAGAAGCTGCCTTTGACTGGGCCCATCCTGCAGATGCAGAGTCCTGGCCAGAAACTGGAGACTGGCTTACACCCCTGCCCTCAGGCTGAAGAGTTGGCCTTGCTTTGAATGTGTTCTAGTACTACAATGATGAGGCTCAAATTCTGAGCATATATTAATTTTATTGAATGGTTCTGAATGGCTAGTTTTGTGGATTTTAGTCCTATAGCTCCTCTTAATTTGTTTACTAAAAAGTGCTCCCTTTAAGTGTTTAATTGTATCCTGCTAATATGATTGCAGATCAAGTTACACTGAATTATTAAAGCAAAAAGCATATGACCAAAGTGTTTCACACCTCTATGTCCCGGTAGACAGTTGAACCAAAATTACCCTCCTACCCCTTGAGATGATCTTTCTAGGAAAGGAGTGAATCATGTAAGGGAGTATGTGTGTGGAAGTTTCCGCTGTTTATATTAGACCCCTGTGCTACTGCTGAAATGATTACTTGCTTCTCCAGTGTTTTTTCTAATGCAGTGGTTATGAATTGCACTGATTTCTTTTTAAAAATTAAGTTTCTATAGAAAGAACGGATCTCATAAAAATAGACTAGCTATTAAAATGAAGCTAATGCATTTATTGTTATAAACTAATGCAACAATCTATATGTATTGTGGTAATTTCTAGGTCCCATAGTTAGATGTCTGTGGAGAGTTGATCATGGAGACAGTCTCTGCCCCAAGTCACTCATGGTTTATGTTGAAGTTGAATTTGGGTTTCATGTTCTGACAAGTGAGTGCCCTTCCTACTTACTAGCCTATAGTCTTGTTTTTTATACTCGCTCAGTGAGAGGATGGAACAGCTGCAACATGAAAGGTGGGCAAAACTCACCCCCAGAATGCCCTGTTGCCTTGTACTTGGGGTACTTGCATAGAAGGAAGGAGATGTAGGTTCAAATCCCTGTTCCCAAGTGAGTATTAAAACCTGGCTCTACCACACCCCTGCAAGCGCCCTAACCACAGGGATAAGTCATAAGGCGGGCTCCTCCTCTAGCCATTTTTGAATGCATCCTGAACTTTTTTGTGTGGAAATAAAATTAGTTGTTGAATTCCTGTCAAATTCATAAATAATGCAGTCAGCCAAAGCTGTTTCAATGTATAAACTTGTCTGAAAAATGGAATCCCTGTAGTTACGAGCAGTATAAGTGGCAGTTGAAACACATTAGATGACTAATCACCATCTGTTTATCTAAAACAGTGGCTCCCAACCAGCGTGCCTCGGCACACTGGTGTGCTGCGGCAACACTCAAAATGTGCCGCAAGCATCCACGAGAGCTGGACTTAAAGTTCCCTCCCTGCTCAGCCCAGCCACATGGGCTGTGCAGGGCTGGGGAAAGGCAGGGGTAAAGTAATGGGGAAGGCGCCAGAATACAGTTCCAGGGCCTCCTATTTTTAGGCAGGCAGCATTCCTGCCCCATAAAATAGAGGAAGGCACCGGAACATGGAGTTCAAGGTGCCACCTAAAAATAGCAGGAGCAGCCCGAATGCAGAATTCTGGTGGCTCCACCTTAACCCAACCAGCAGAGTGGGGTGGGAGGCCAGGAGTGTTTGAATTTCCCTCTGCAGGGTGGAGCAGCTCCTGTCAGCCAGCCTGCAAACAGCCAGGTAAGGGCTCTGGTGGGTAGGGCTGCTGGGGGTTGTGTGGGTCTAGCGGGGGGGGGAATGGGTGTGTAGCTGGGTTTGTTGGGTGGATGTCTGGTTGGGGGGATGTGTAGCTGGAGGGATGGGTTGGCTGTTGGGGGGATGTAGCTGGGGGCTACAGGCCTAGTTCTGGTCCCTGCAGTGATGGGAGGGTCCATCACAGGCAGCAGGGGGGTCGGGGAGGGGAGGACAGGACCCACTGGGGTGGGGAGGGAGCAGCAGTGGGGTGAGGATTTGCCCTGGGGGGCAGGGGGCCACTGTGGACTAGCGGGAAGTGGGTGCTGTGCCAGGGTCCCCTGTCCTACCTTCCTGCTTTCCCAGCTCCCCCTTCTCCCCCACAAACCCAATCTTGTTCTCCCTTCCTCTCTCTTCTTTTGCCACCCTTGCCCTGCTCTGCTCCCCATTCTTACTCGTGCCACGGCACACAACTCCTGACCTCCCCTGTTTTGCTACCCCTACAACCCGACAGAGCAGCATTTCTGAAACACCAGGCCATGGTTCATGAATTTTCACAAATAATTTAAGTTAATTTGAATATTCAGGGATTTTTAATGGTGCTGTGCCTCAAGAAATTTGAAGGTATCAAGGTGTGTCATGGCAGAGAAAAGGTTGGGAACCACTGTTGTAGAACTCAAATAAAATTCCCTGAAGCAGCTTTTTCAGAAGTAGATTCTGAGGCGATGTCTACATGTATGATCTCAGTTCAGACTTGGTTGGTCCGAGCTAAGTAGTTCAAAAGTTAGTTTAAACTAAAAAAGCATGCTTAGTTTGAACTAACTGTTAGTTCACACTTTAGTTTGAACTAGCAATAGTTTGAACTAACCAGTAGAACTAACTAGACCAGGGGCATCACTGGCGCCTGGCACATGGGGCATGGGCTCTGAGTCCCAGTGCCAGTGCCCCGAATGCCTGGTGCGCCCCTGCCTCTCCCAGGCCCATCCCTGGTCAGGCATGCAGGGCCAGGCTGGCCACAGCGGCACCTGCTTCTCCCAGGCCAAGCTACCTGCAGCAGCTAGTGTCTCACCTGGCCCTGTCCGCACCCGGGGATCTGGGGCTCGGCTGGCAGTGGCAGGAGCCCGGGGTCCCGACTCTGGATCGGGGCAGGATGGGGGGGCCAAGGGATTGGGGGTAGGGCCTGGACCCCAGTCTGCCCAGGGCAACAATGCTCCTGGTGTCGACAGGGTCAGTGTTGTCGTTGCTCTGGGGCAGGACCTAGGGCATAGGCATGGGCAATGCTCCCCCCGTCCCGATTCTGGGCCCAGGCCCAATTCCACCTTTGGCTCCTGTCGCCGTGGGTGGCCAGGCCCCAGATCACCAACTGGGAAAGGGGCTGGGAGTGGCAGTGCCAGGCCCCAGATCCCTGGCCCCATTCCTGGCCAGGGATCTGGGGCCAGGCTGGCGGCCCGACACTCAGGGCACTGGTGCCAGGACTTGGGGCAGGTGCCCCCTGTGCTATGTATCAGCAATGCCCCTGGACAGGGTTCAAATTAGTTTGAATCAAGGCTCCTTAATTCAAACTAATTTGCTAGTATACACATAGTCTAATTCTGAATTGGTGTGGTGGTGTTTAAATGACCGTTCATATCCGTTCCAAGTAGGTGTGTCTGTTACGTTCACAAGCTGCCAGAAAGCTCCCCCTGGTGCCCCTGTAGGGTTGGCTGTGGTGCCCCATGGTGTGGGGCTGTATAAGCTCCACAGGCCTTGGCTGAATGTCTGTAGTTCCACTTACTTAACGTTGCGTGTGCTGGGTGTCACCCATCAATGCCTAGGGCGTAGACACCTGAAAATGACTATCATGTCTGGCTGTAAAAAGGAGAGCAAATTCTCCCTTCACTGGTGGGTGGTGCTGAAGGCTTCTTACCAGATACAAACCATGCTTCTGACTCCTCACACTGGGTATTAAGAACTCAAAACAAAATAGGAACAGCCATTTGCCATTTCAGCCTCTGGATCCCAATCAGCTGGTAGGTTCCGTAAAGAGGTAAGTTATTTAAAACTCCATGCTCCTAACCAAAAGGATTCTCCTGATGATAAGGGTTCAGCTGCATTATCGGGTCAATATGTTTGGTTCTTATCTAAAATATCACGCTGCCAGCCAGTCCTTTAGTAAGTAAAACCAGAAAGTTGATTATAAAAGGGGGAAAAAAAAAAGAACAAGCTATAAGAGAACTATTAAGAGATTATAGAAATGGCATACCTACAAATGATTTATATGTTCATATATTTTATGGTCTCAGTAGAATTTGGAGTTTTCAGGCTTGTCTAGTTTCTCCAGAGCGTCGGTCTCAGTTGTTTGTTTCACAGCTTCAGCAGAGGCAGCCTTAGGCAATTGGGGGCCCTAGGCAAAGAGCCTTTATGGGGCTCCCCTAAAAGGCCTCCTGTATGCCCCCCGAGGCTGCCCTCATTATAGCCCTGGTCCCCCCTGCAGCCCTAAGTGCTCCCACCACTGTCCCAACTCCATGCTGCTGCCCGCTCTACAGCTCTGGCTCCCTCCCCAACCCCCTCTTGTGGCCTTGTCTTTCCCCTGCCCCCAGTCTGAAGGGAAGGGTCTCAGACCCTACTGCTGGGGGGGTGCGGACTGCTGGGGCCATAGGCTGCACCATTTGCCCACCCTCTCTCCCTACAGGTAGGGTGGGGCAGCACACTTGGCCTACCCCCAGCCAGTTGTGCCCTCCCCAGGGGGTGGGAGGAGAGCAGCCTGTTAAATAAAACGTCTAAAAAACCCAAAAGACTTGAGTGCATTAGGAAAGCTAATATTTTATTACATGAGACTGCTCTCTGGGAGAGCTGGTGCTAGTCTCTGCCCCTGTGACATATTACAGAATTGTTTATTACATTAGCAACATGTTTCCCTTTGCATATTTATTCAGGAGGGTAGTAACAAAATCTGGCAGCTTCTTATGGGCAGAGATTATAATTTCTTCTTTTATGGTGGCAAGGACAAGATATGTTTTGCGAGACACAGGCAAGCAGTTTGGACCAGTTAGAACCGACCTTCATGGTCTATAGCAGGCAGATACACATGCACGGAATCAGTCTTATCAGAGGTCCCTAGCTGCTTCAGACGCACACAATTTGCAGCTGCTTGTATTAGGGCCCCCTGGCTGCATACTTTTACAAGCTGGTGCAGAGCTTCAGCTTGTGGGACAGAGCCCTAGAGCAGCTTGCTTCAAAGAGCTCAGGCCACTTTGTCCCCCTGGCCAGCACAGGGCTGAATGGGCCCAATCCAGGGCCTGGGGGTGAGTCAGCCTCTTTTTAACACTGTAGTGGCCAGGGGCAAAGTGGTCTGAGCTCTTTGGAGCAGGCTGCTCTAGGGCTCTGCCCCCACAAGCCCCAGCTCTGCACTGGCTGCTCTCCTCCCTCCCCCTGGGGAGGCATGGCTCGTGGGGCATGGTAGGTTAGTAATGCCTTTCCTTCCCCCTCCCCGGGAGAGAGAGAGAGGGCAGGCAAGCAGTGCAGCCTCTGGCCCCAGCAGTCCTGTGTTCATGTGCTGGCAGGGTGGGGGCAAATAGGTTTCCAGAGGGATAGCTGTGTTAGTGTAGTCCAGCAAAACCAACAGGACCTGGAGGAGTCATGTGGCACTTTAAGACTAACAGATTTATTTTTTCATGAGCTTTCATGGGAGATAATCCCACTTCGTCAGATGCTTTGAAGATGGGTGAACTTCCATTCTGTAAGTTCACCCATCTTCGAAGCATCTGACAAAGTGGGATTTTCTCCCACGAAAGCTTGTGCGAAAAATAAATGTTAGTCTCAAGGTGCCACACAACTCCTTGTTTTCTTTTTTTACAGGAAATAGGTTGCCAGCCCCTCAGTTAGGTTAGGCAAAGCAAGCAACCACTACACGGCCCCTTACTGCTTGGGTCCCTAGGTGGCCTCCTGCTTCGCCTAGCCCAAAAGCTGCCTCTGAGCTTCTGTTATAGATGTATAAAACCAAAGGTAGATGATGGCTGAAGACTGTAGACTATAAGACAAGATGCAAGTGATGTGCCTTTTTTGTTCCTTGCCTTTTTCATGCTGCTTGTGGAAATTTACAGAAACAAGATGCAAGTCAGAGTCACATCGTGACTCACCAGGTCTCTCGCTGGGCTCATTGGACCTGTTTTCTTAATGGACCATTAAGCAGGTTATCACCCCAGACACAAAGCACAGACACCTCAAATATATCCATAACTTCCCATGCAGATAGGACACATCATTATAATTCAAGAAATTTTAACCTTTCTGATGATACCTGACATAACCTGTCTTGTATGTTTTATAATTTTGAAATATTGACATTTTAGTAAGATATTAAATAGTCCCCTTAGTCCAGTCAGCATCACGCTGAGGATAGCTGAAAATCAGGTACAAGATGTATTCAAACTGGGAACCCAACACCAGAGGCCACTTTTCAAAATAACCTATTTTGTTTTTCCTTTGCATTTTGCACTAAGGGAAATTTACTTTCTAACTGGTGTTTTTGTAAAATACTTTTGATCAGATGGAGCATACAGAAATGACAGGTGAAAAATAAAGTTGTCAATAGAAAATGATTGATGCCATGGATGACACAGCAGAGGCTGTTCGGACTGAGGTTAAGGACAGAAGTTGATTCTTGGATGTTGCTGCAGATGTCATGGAAAAAGTGAGACCGTGAAGGAATGGTTTTGCAGATAAGGAGCTTATAAAAGGTCAGTGTAGTGGTCCTGAGGGATTTCAGCTACCTAGTAGAGCTTTGGTAAAAACTGAAGAATTAATGGCATTGGCAACAATATCCAGGACTTCTTTCTTATACTGTATATTTATTGGCTAATAAAGACTGAGGCATTTTTGGACATTAATGAGCTTGATCAATCTCATTAACATGAGGACTCTGATTTGGAAGTATGCCTTTAGATCTAGCCATGATTCTAGAGCTATAAAATGTAGTTATTGGTAGTTTATTGCAGTGTTTCCCAGCACCAGCGTGCCATCAGGCCAGAGCAGCTGTGCCATGGAACTTTATGAAAAGCCACTTGAATTCTGGATTTGCTCATGAATATTTAAACTCATTTGGAGACAATAAATTGGCGAGCCTCAAAATAATTAAAGATGTCAAGGTCTTTCCATGCAGAGAAAAGGTTGGAAACCACTGGTTTATAGGACTGTTACATTACTATGATGTAGTCTAACATTATGCAGATAATTTGTTTACTGTCTATGCTTTAAAAAAAAAAAATCAAACATTTTCTCAGATGCACCTTTTCTGATCCACAATGGCTGTGTTCACACAGCACTCTTATTTCGAAACAACACAGGTTGTTTCGAAATAAGAAGTGGCATGGCCACACGACGCACGGCCATTTCGAAAGAAGCAAACCGCTTGTTTCGAAATGGCCGTGCTGCTTTCGAAACAACCTAAACCTAGTTGGCTGTCGAAACAGGGTTGTTTCGAAACCAGAGGTTTCGAAACAGCCCTGTTCGGACATGTTGTTTCGGAACAAAGCGTTCCAAAACAACATGTCACCTTCCTCCCAGGGTGCTAAGCACCCTGGGAAGAAGGGCAGCCCCCCCTCAGCACCCTGGCCAGGGTGCTGAGGGGTGTCCGCGG
>ML682060.1:30843257-30873657 GCA_007922195.1 Podocnemis expansa
TGTGTTATGCTAGATTCTCCCTAATTTTAGGGGCCCTGGAATGCTGGATCCTCAAATCTGTGGGCCCCGGAACTGCACTTGAGGTGTTCCCCCTTACTTTAATCCCTATTTCCCCAATATTCCTCCAGCCTCCAAAACCCACCTCCAAAATCCACAGCCTGCCCCAATACAAAACCCCAGGCTGCAATATCCAAGTGTTCCTATGCCTTTGGAGACTGTACTTCAGGGACCAGTCATGGCTGCCAGAGCCCCCCAGAGCACTTGCTGCACCCGGTACCATTCAGCCCATACCTTGCTGGAAGCAGGGTGCTGCTTTCAGGCCCAGAAAAGCCACCCGAAGTCAGTGGGGCCATGCTGGCAATGCTGGAAGTCACATTGCCCAGTGGGTAGCTGCCCCTAGAAGGGCTCTGGAAGCTTCCACCCTTCACTCTCCACCACAGCCTCCAGACACTCCAGTCAGGCGGAAAGCAGCCTGGCCCTGCTTTACCTCTGGGCTGGCACCTTGCGCTGCGGGTACTGCTGCACTGGCAAGCCACCCACCACCTGTCCAGTGCGGCCTCACGTACCCCTTCCCTGCATGCCAGGTGGGGTCCTGGGAAGCAGCAGCAGCTGCAGGCTCAGCTCATGCTCAGCAAAGCTGGGAGGAGAGGGGGCTGCCATACAGAGCAGTGGGCTGCAGGGCCTCCGGAGTGCATGCTCCCTTGCTGTCAGCACTGTGGCTTGCTGTGTCGCTGAGCCAAGCTTTCAATTTTTGGCACTGGTGTGTTCTCCTTAAGCTGGCTGTGCTCCTGGTGTTCCCCCACCTGGGCTGGGGCTGAGCTGAAGAGCCGTTTCATTCCCAACTCTGGGACCTGGCAGCAGCCAGGCAAATTCTGCCTGATTTGGGGCCCCAGAACGTTGGCCCGAGAGGTTAAAGTAAGGCAGAATGCACCAGAATGCAGCGTTCTGGTGTTTTCTATTTTTAGGGGCCCTGGAATGCTGCTTTTTAAAACTTGTTGGCCCCGGAGCAGCATTCCGGTGCATGCTGCCTTACTTCAACCCATGCTTTGAATATACACCACTGTGCAAATTAGACTTTTATTTCCACTTGCAAAGAATTATTCTGAATCAGTGGCTACCTGAAATACACTTGCATTGAATCATCAGCCCTTCATCATAAAAGATCAATGCTGCCTGCGTAAATAACCTACCTCACTTTCGGTGGGCGACAAAGACATGTTTGAGTGTAAGCTTTCTCCAGTACTGAATGTATTTTCATAAATATATTGACTGTTTACTACATATTTTGGGCCTCAAATTCTTCGTAATAGAAAATCCATACATTCCACTAAGTTCTGCTCTATCACAGCTTTGATCTTAATATACATTTAGCCCTCATGGTACTTGAGAATACAATCCAGCTCTGAATGCTGCACTGATATGTCTGTTTCTAGTTTAAGCCTCAGTGTACCTTTTAAAAGTTAGGTCAGTGTAGGTGTGGCGTGCAGGGATGTGAATTTCTGACACCTCTAAGTTCCATAGCTATGATGACCTCTTAATCCCTCATGTGGATGTAACTAGATTGACAGAAGAAAGTTGGTCAGCCCAGCTTGTGCCATGTGGAAAGATGAAGTTTCTATAGAGACGGAAGTATACCTTCCATCGCTGTAGGAAGCAATGTTAGTGCTACAATGGCGTAGCTATGACACCATAGTTATGAGCTATAGATTTTTATAGAGTAGACATGGCCTTAAAGGCTAGTTGTAAAAAAGTTAAGTAGCCCCATTCATTGGAAATATTTGGTAATTCTGAAAGCAAAATATGACCATGTAAATGTCAGCCTTAACTAATTCAGTTCACATCATTTTAGCAAACAATTAGTTATTTCAGAATTCAAAATCTCCTCCTTCTAGCCTGTTAAAATATCACTAGCCTGATATGCCAGCTAACCAAACATACAGCTTTCATAATATCTACAAAGCACACTGAAAATGTGAACATATCATAAAATATACTGAATTATATAGAAAGTTACTATCCAGACTATCATTTTCTTAATTCATTAAATCCTCCATTTAAAAAATCTCTAAAGATGCCACAAAATTTCAAATTTGTTGCACCAGGATACAGTAGAATCCAGGGATCTTTCTGGGGAATGTAGGACCATCTTGATAACCAGTATATGGGACCTTGACTATCCTCCTTATATATTAGTTTTCTGTAAGGCATTTTTTCCACCAGGCCCAAATGATCCATTCTGTTTCACAATAAAGGCCTCCCTGTTCACATTTATAGTTAAAATACAAATAAATAAAAATAGAACAGCTAATGAAAGTTTTATCTGAAAATTGTGAATAATTCTGAGTGCTTGGCCTGATGTAAGCAATGTTTGTAGCCCAGTATAGTAGAGAAAGTTGACAAAAAGCTTTTATTTGACTAACTTCTCTTGCTCAAAAACTACTCTCTTTCACATACGCAGAATTCTTTAGGTTTGGGAAAGGCACTGAATGTTTCAATAAATACAAGATCTGAACAGATGGTTCAGCATAAGCCGTACTGTATAATAAGGGAACATTCAAGTTGATACCAGCAAGGAGGCTTGTGGCACTTAGACTAACAGATTTGTTAATCACATGAGCTTTTGTGGGAGAAAATCCCACTTCATCAGCTGCTTTGAAGACAGGCGAACTTACAGAATGGGAGGAAAACTAATACAAGGGAGTGTAAATCCATGGGATAAGGTCATACTGCAACAGCAAATCAAAGCAGATTCAAACACTGGGAAACATCATTTAGAGGAAGGTGAAACCAAATCACCTAAAGTGATGGGGAAAAGAGTCCATAGTTAGGATTTAATTCTGCTTTCACGCAATTGAATCTGCATACAAGTTCTAATTCAGCTGTTTCTCTTAGAAGTTTTGATGTCCTATTGAGATTCTCGACAAATCCTCCACAAAGTTATTAGAAAGATGGAAATGCTCAGCCACTGGTTTTTTTTTTGAATGTTGTGATTTCTGATATCAGCTTTGTTCCTAATTATTCTTTTGTGCAGAAATTGTCCTGTTTATCCAGTGTATAAGGCATGGAGGGGCATTTCTGGCACGTAATGGCGTAAATCACATTGATGGGTGATCAGGTGAATGAGCCCTTGGTGGCATAGCTGGCTTCACAAGATCCTATGATGGTGTCTTCTGTGCAAATATGTGAGCAAAGGTGGCAACATGGTTTGTAGCAGGGGTTTGTGCCTGCTTTAATGTTTCTGTTCTTAGGTCTATAGTTGCTGATGAGTATCTGTTTAAGGATAGGAGGTTGTCTGTAGGTGAAAAGAGAGCTGTCTCCCAAGGTTTGAGAGAGTGAGGGATCCTCTTTTAGAATAGGTTGTAGGTGCTTAATGATCTGTTTGTAAAGGTCTGACCTGGGGGTTGTATGTGATGACCAGTAATGTTCGGGGGGAGGGGGGCTTGTTAGTTTGTTTGTTTGTTTTTTCCTTGGGCCTCTCCTGTAGTCCTCTAGTTGACTTCAGGGTACCTGTCTGGCTCTGTCAATCTGTTTTCTTACTTCCATAGGTGGGTATTATAGTTTTAAGAATGCTTGATAGAGGTCCTGAAGATGTTTGTCTCTGTGTGAGGGATCAGAACAAATGTGGTTATATCTGAGGGCTTGGCTGTAGACGTTGGATCATGTGGTATGTTTTGGATGAAAGCTCAAGGAATGTAGGTAACTATGCCAGTCAGTAGGTTTTTTGGTATAGGCTGCTGTTGATGTGTCTATCCCTGATTTGTGCTGTAATGTCTAGAAAGTGGATCTCCTGTGTGGAGTGTTCCAAGCTAAGTTTGATTGTGGAGTGGAAATTGTTGAAATCTTCAAGAGCATCCTTGCCATGCATCCAGATGTAAAGATGTCATGAGTGTCATGTAAGTAGAGGAGAGGTACTCTGGGATGAAACTTCAGGAAACATTGTTCTAAGTCCACCATAAAAATGTTGGCATATTATGGGGCCATGCGGGTACCCATAGCAGTGCTGCTGAGTTGGAGGTATAAATTATCCTCAAATATGAAACAGTTGTGCATGGGCAGAAAATTCAGCCACAAGGTGTGCTGTGGCATGATCTGGCAAGGTTTTTCTAATAGCTTGTAATTCATCTTTATGTGGGATGTTGGTGTAAAGAGCTTCTACATCCATAGTGGCCAGGGTAATGTTTTCTGGAAGCTCACCAATGGCTGGTTTGTCCTTGGAAAACTGTGGTATCTCAAAGATAGCTAGGGGTGTTGACAGCATAGGGTCTGAGAGGGAGTCCACATAGCCAGTTAAGTCTGCTGTAAGAGTGCCAGCGCCTGAGATGATGATGCATCTGGGGTTTCTTTTTTTTTTATGGATTTTTGGTAGTAGTTAGAATATCCCAGACTGGGGTTCTGGTGGTGTATCTGTCTTTATTTCCTGTGTTGCCTTGGATTTTCTTGAGTAGGTGGTGTAGCTGTTCTTCGAGCACTGCTAACATCATTCAGTTACAGGTGTATACGTGCCACGGCACATTGTAACTCAGAAAGTCTTTAGTCTTAGCCTGTCCGGTCAGGGCACACAGCCAGTGTCCCCTCTGTGCCGTGACCATGGCTATATAGGTGACTGTGACCCTGACCCTCCCAGTTCCTTTCTTTCTGCCCTCAGCGACAGTTTCAGAACAGCCAAAACTTGCGGAAGGAAGTGCTGGTCCTCCTTTCATTCGTAATTAAGATGCCAGGGTTTAAACTGTGTCCATCATGCTGCAAAGCCTTTCTGCTTGACAATCCCCACAAGAAATGTCTCGCGTGCCTTGGTGACTCGCATTTTTCAGAGAACTTCTCCATCCTGTAAGTCCTTCAAGTGGAGGACCTGCAATGATAAGGAATGGAGGTTGCGCACCCTTGCCGAAAACCACACGTCTCACCCAGCGCCCAATACGCCTCTTGCACTAAATGCTCTGCTGGCACCGCTTGCGACTTCTACACCAGAACCCGCCCACTGCCACTCTCTGGCTCAGAATACGAAGCTGTGATCAGCATCAAATTTGGCACTGGTGCAGCGCTGTTCACCCCTCTCCCTGCTTACACCTTTGCAGGAGTTGGGACCAGGGCACTTCTCAGTACCATCGAAGCTGGAGGCCTCTCAGCAGCATGGACCCTGTTTCAGGAACGAGATCTGGTATTGGCAAAGAAAACCCAGCCGAAGGCTAAACCGGCGCTTTCATCTGAAGAGCGGACAAAGTGAGATTCGGTACTGCCCCCCACCTCAGCACTGTTGAGTCCTCCACCAGCACCACAAAATGGTACCGAAGACCACCCCGATGACTGTTCCTCCCAGCACTCATCCCGTGAGCCCTCAGTACCATGCTCCCAGGGTCCAAGAAGACAGAGGTCCAGCTCATCCTCACCATCATCTTCCGGTTCCACGCGGTCCTCTGGATCTCCAAAAGCCATTTCTACTACCCCATGCTGCTTATCCACGTGGGTACCAATGATACTGCGAGAGGTGATCCTCAGCAGATCAAAGGTGAGTTCAGGGCTCTGGGAGCGAGGGTGAAGGAGTTTGGAGCACAGGTGGTGTTCTCCTTGATCCTTCCAGTCAAGCCTAGAGGCCTGAGGAGAGAGATGTATCCTGGAGGTGAATGCCTGGCTGTGAAGATGGTGTCGTCAGGAAGGATTTGGCTTCCTTGACCATGGAGTCCTCTTTCAGGACAGAGGATTGATAGGCAGAGATGGCCTTCACCTGTCCAGGAAGGGGAAGAGCATATTTGGGCACCGACTGGCTGACCTAGTGAGGAGGGCTTTAAACTAGGTTCAACGGGGGAAGGAGACCAAAGCCCACAGGTAAGTGAGAATGTGGGTGATCTGAGGGGAGGGATGGAACTTGGGGGGTGCTGGGACTGTAGCACCAGCAATAAAAGAGAAGGTAGTTGTAACATGGGGGGGAATCAAACAAATGTCTTAAGGGCTCTACTGAAGCCCCAGTACGCGAGGAGAGTGGGGGAGAAGAACTCCTAGAAAAAATGCAAGGAGGTTTATGTAATAGAATTGGAAATCAACATGACAAAATAGGGCAATCGGCCGGGTATCTTAGGTGCCTATACACTAATGCGAGGAGCCTGGGAAATAAGCAAGAAGAATTGGTAATACTAGCGCAGACAGGGAACTATGATATCATAGGAATAACAGAGACGTGGTGGGATAGCCTGCACGACTGGAGTTCTGCCATGGATGGTTATAAACTGTTCAGGAAGGACAGGCAGGGAAGAAGAGGGGGAGGAGTAGCATTATATGTAAAAGAGCTCTATGACTGCTCAGAGCTCCATTATGGAAGTGGAAGTGTGCTAGTAGAAAGTGTGTGGGTTACATTGAGAGGGGAAAGCAACAAGGGGGATGTTGCGGTGGGGGTCTGCTATAGACCACCAAACCAGAAGCAGGAGGTGGATGAGGTGTTCTATGGACAACTAGCGGAAGCTTCTAGATCACAGGCCCTGGTGCTGATGGGGGACTTCAATTTCCCTGACATCTGCTGGGAAGCCAATACAGCAGTACATGGGCAATCCAGGAGATTTTTAGAGAGTGTTGGGGACAACTTTCTAGTACAAATGCTAGAGGAACCAACTAGGGGCCTTGCACTGCTCGACTTGCTGCTCACAAACAGGGAAGAATTGATCAGGGACGTAGAGGTAAATCGCAAGCTAGGCAGTAGTGACCATGACATGGTTGAGTTCAGGATCCTGATTAAAGGAAGGAAGGAAGGAAGCAAAACAAAAACCCTGGACTTCAAAAAAAGCAGATTTTGGCTCCCTCAGGGAACTGATGGGCAGGATCCCTTGGGAAGCTAATTTGAAGGGGAAAGGAGTCCAAGAGAGTTGGCTATATTTTAAAAAAAACTCTGCTAAGGGCACAGGAAGTTGCCATTCCAATTAGGAGAAAGAACAAACATGTGAGGCAGCCAGAATGGCTTAGCAGAGAACTCTGCTCTGAGCTTAAACATAAAAAGGAAGCTTATAGGAAGTGGAAGCTTGGTCAGATGTCCAAAAAGGCATATAAAGATATTGCTAGGGACTGCAGGGATAAAATCAGAAAGGCCAAAGGACAAATGGAGTTCTGGCTAGCGAGGGATGTAAAGGATAAACAGAAGGGGTTCTACAAGTATGTTAACAACAAGAAGAGGATCAGGGATGGTGTAGGCCCCTTGCTGAATAGGGCAGGCATCCTTGTGACAGAGGATGAGGAAAAAGCTGAAGTGCTCAATGCATTTTTTGCTTCAGTTTTCACAGGCAGGGTCAGCTCCCAGCCCACTACCATGGGTGTGGCAGATGGGAGAGAAGAAGACAGGCCCTTGGTGACGGAAGGTCAGGTTAGGGACTTCTTAAAGAAGCTGCGAGTGCACAAGTCCATGGGGCCGGACGAACTGCGTACAAGGGTGCTAAGGGAATTGGCTGACGAAATAGCCGCACCGCTGGCAGTTATCTTTCAAAACTCATGGAGAACGGGGGCGGTGCCAGAGGACTGGAAAAAAACAAATGTAGTGCCTATTTTCAAGAAAGGGAAAAAGGAGGATCCAGGGAATTACAGACCAGTCAGCCTCACCTCAATCCCTGGAAAAATTATGGAGCAGATTCTCAAAGAATCCATCCTCACACACTTAGAGGAAAATAAAGTGATCAGGAACAGTCAGCATGGATTTACCAAGGGTAAATCATGCCTGACCAATCTCATTTCCTTCTATGAGCAGATGACTGGTTTTCTGGATGCGGGAAGCACCGTTGATGTGCTATACCTTGATTTTGGCAAGGCTTTTGATACAGTTTCCCACAGCATTCTCATTGGCAAATTAAGAAAGTGTGGGTTGGATAGGTGGACTATAAGGTGGATAGAGAACTGGCTAGATCAACAGTTTCAGTGTGTAGGAATCAATGGTTCCATGTCTAGCTGGCAACTGGTCACGAGTGGTGTGCCCCAGGGGTCGGTCCTGGGGCTGGTTCTGTTCAACATTTTCATCAATGATCTGGATGATGGAATAGGCTGCATTCTCAGTAAGTTTGTGGATGACACCAAGCTGGGGGGAACAGTAGACACGTTGTAGGGCAAGGACAGGATTCAGGGAGACCTAGATAAATTGGAACAGTGGGCCAATAGAAATCTTATGAGATTCAATAAGGATAAGTGTAAAATCCTGCATTTGGGACAAAAAAAACCCTATGCACTGCTACAGGCTGGGAAACATTCAGCTAAGTAGCAGCAGTATAGAAAAGGACCTGGGGGTCATGATGGATGGGAAGCTGGATATGAGTCAGCAGTGTGCTCTTGCTGCCAAAAAGGCCAATGGCATACTGGGCTGCATCAAAGGAAGTATTACCAGCAGATCAAGGGATGTGATCCTTCCCCTCTATTCTGCACTGGTGAGGCCACATCTGGAATACTGTGTTCAGTTTTGGGCTCCCCACTACAAAAAGGACAGGGACATGCTAGAGAGAGTTCAGAGGAGGGCAACCAAAATGATTAAAGGGCTAGAGCACAAGCCCTATGAGGAAAGACTGAAAGCATTAGGCTTATTTAGTCTGCAGGAGAGAAGATTGAGGGGGGATTTGATAGCAACCTTCAACTACTTGAAGGGATGCTCTAAGGACGATGGAGCTCGACTGTTCTCGGTAGTAACGGAGGACAGAACGAGGAACAATGGTCTCAAGTTGCGGTTAGGGAGGTCTAGGCTGGATATTAGAAAAAACTTTTTTACCAGGAGAGTGGTGAAGTCTTGGAATGAGCTGCCAAGGGAGGTGGTGGAGTCTCCATCTTTGGAGGTGTTTAAGGCCGGCTGGACAAAACCCTGACTGGGATGGTTTAGTGGGAGTGGTCCTGCCTCTGGCAGGGGGTTGGACTAGATGACCTATGAGGCCCCTTCCAACCCTATGATTCTATGATTTTATGAGGAACAAGCAGGTAAGCACTGCCGGAAGTGCTCCCTGATGCCCATGTTAAGAAGGGGTGCAACCCCAGTGCGAGTGTCAGGGAGCAGCTCTACCCGTGCTAGCAAAGGTTCACAGAGGGAAAGGAGTCAATCCCCCTCCTGTTGGCCCATGGCCATGAACTCTTTAAGTGAGTGGTCACAGGAGTGGCTCAATTCGACAGTCAGCGATGGCTCAGTCTCTCTGCACTGGTCGGCACCATCTCCATCTCAAACCCCGGACTGCTCAGACTTATCTGACAATGAGCCCAACCCGGATTCCACCCAGCATAGCAGATCAAGAGCCCCCTTGTCCTCTTCTCAAGATGAGTATACTTTTCAAAGACCCTTGGTGTACAGAGATGACCCCCGTGCCCAACAGGACCTGCTTCGCCATATGGCACCAAACCTCAACTTGGATCTGGCAGTGGTCCAGGGGAAGTGTTACCCTCTCTTTGCCATGGGGGATGCCGGCCTACCAGTGACAGTATCCGTTCCCCTCCACAAAGGAGTGTACAGGATCACTAAGGTGTGATAGCAGACCCCATCATCAATTTCTCTGGTGTCCAAGGTGGCGGATCAGAGGTACCATGTTCCTTCTGACAAGTTTGCCTTCTTCCAGCACCCTATCCTGGCATCCCTGGTGGTGGGCACAGTTAACCAAAAGGAAAGGCAGGGCCAGCCGGATTCTACGTCCAAGAATAAGGAAGCCAGAAAGCTTGACCTATTAGGTAAGAAGGTTTATTCCACCTCAAGCTTTACAGCTACACATGACTAACCACCAAGCTCTCATGGGGAGTTATGTGTTCAACTTTTGGAGAGCCATGGAGGGCTTCTGTGACGCCATCTTCAAGGACCACCTGAGAGACTTTGAGACAATGGTGGAGGAAGGGGCTTGGCCTCTAGAGATGCCCTTATGACCTTCTGGGATGCATCTGACACAGCTTCGCGCAACATGACCTCTGCCGTGGCTACGAGATGCTCAGCCTGGCTTCAAGGCTGAGGCCTGTTCCTGGAGATGCAACTCATCATTCAGGACTTACCCTTTGAAGGTCCTGATCTCTTTGCTGAGTCCAGGGACTCAAAACTGCATGGCATGAAGGACTCTAGGGCCACCCTTTATTATCCCTAGGCATCTACACGCTGCCACCCGTTTGGTGCTCCTTCAAGCCCCAGCAGTTACTGCAACAGCAACAACAATGGCTGAATCAGCAGACCCAGATGCAGGGATCCTTCTCCCAGTCCTACCAGTACCCCCAACATCAATATGGGAATCTGGATAGGGATAAGACCTGTTTGAGTAGAGCCAGAAATCCCAGGCCTCCCAGACTATTCATCACGGACAAGGCACCGACTGTTCAGTGGGAAAGATTCAGCACTTTTGATGGTCAGCCCAAGGGTAACAGAGCCACAGACTTGACCTGAACCTTTGCCAACCGCCTGCATCGACACGTGCAACACTGGGCCGACATCACAACCAACCGGTGGGTTCTGGAAATGGTCTTGAAAGGGTACCTCATATAATTTCAGTGAACACTTCAGGACAGAAAACTACCTCTCGCTTAAATCTCGGGAGCTGGGAACTAGATTGGATGCCTGGGAGAGAATGGAAGAAACTCCTCTCCCTCAGGGCCATAGAGAGGGTCCTGAGGTTTTACTCCCATTGCTTTCTAGTTCCCAAATCAAACGGGGACCTGAGACCCATTCTGGACCTCAGAGCTTTAAACAAATATAAGGAAAATAAAGTTCTGTATGGTTTCCCTGTCACAAATCATCCCATCTCTGAATCCCGTTGATTGGTTTGCAGCCCTCGATCTAAAAGACGCTTACATTCACATAGCAGTATGCCCCTGCCACAGAAAGTATCCAAGGTTCATGGTGGGAGGAAAACACTTCCAGTTCACATCGGTCCCCTTCAGGCTCTCCCTGGCCCCCAGGGTGTTCACATGAACATGTGCATGGTGACAGTCACGGCCTACCTGTGCTGACAGGGCATAAAGATTTACCCTTACCTAGACGATTGGTTGAGAAGTGGGGGATCGAGAGTTCAGGTAGAATACAGCATCAAGGTAGAGAGCTGACTGTGCAGATACTTGGGGCTCTGCATAAATGAGAAAAGTCAAAACTCTGCCCGTCCCAAAGCATAGAGTTCATAGGAGCTCTCCTAGACGTCTGAAAAGGGAGAGCCTCCCTGCTCCTATCAAGATTTCAGTCCATCTGCACCATCATTGTGGAGTAACCACAGCCCAGTGCTGCTTCCAGCTTCTTGGGCACATGGCAGCCACCACCTCAGGGATAAGGATGGCCCGCCTGAGAATGAGACTGTTCTAGATCTTGTTGTCCACAATGTTCTGTCCACAGAAACACCTTCTGTCCAAGGTACTGTTGGTTCCCCAAGACATTCTGGGGACACTAGAGATCTGGAGGCACCCCCTCTATGCTATGCGGGGAATTCCCTTCCTATACAGCCTCAGTCTCAACAGTGACTTTGATCACCGATGCCCCAGATATAGGGTGGAGGGCCCACATCACAGGGGGACTTTCCACTCAGAGACTTTGGTCTTCATCAGACAGCCTCCTTCACATAAACATGAAAGAACTGCGGGCCATCAGACTGGCTTGCAAGATTTTTCTGGACATGATAAAAGGCAAGTCGATCCAGATTCTGATGGACAATACTGCACCCAGGTTCTATACAAACTGGCAAGGGGGTGTCCATTCCCCAGCCCTCTGCAGGGAGGCATACAGACTCTGGGAATTAGCCCTGAGGTACAACTTCACTCTGTTGGTAGCTCACCTACCAGGAGTGGACAACAATCTACCAGATTTGCTCAACCCACCATGAGTGGTCCCTCCACAACAGGGTGATATCTCACCTAATCAACAAGTGGGGAGCACCCCAGGTAGACTTATTTGTGAGACGGCAGAACTGCAAATGTCAGCGCTTCTGTTCCCTCAGGTCAGGAGAGGAGGGTTCACTCATGCATACCTTCCTCCTCAGTTGGTTGGGCCCTCTCCTATATGCCTTCCCACCAGTCCTGTTGATGTACAGTGTTCTTCTGAAGGCCAAAATGGAGGGAGCAAACATGATACTGATAGCTCCAGATTGCCCCAGGCACCATTGGTACTCGCTCCTACAGCACCTGTCCATAGATGCCCCATTCCATCTTCCCCTGTGGGCAGACCTCCTGCACAAGACTCGGAGTGCCTGTGGCACCCAAACCCCAGTCTCCTGCTTCTGACAGCCTGGAAACTCCTTGGTTGAGTGATCAAGAAAGGCTCTGTTCAGAGAGGGTCAGTAGGGTACTGGTTGATATTAAAAGGCCTTTCACCAGGCCACCTATACAGCCAAATAGAAACATTTCTCCCATTGGGCTTGAGGTAAAGGGTTCAATCTCACATTAGCCCCCTTTCACCTAATCCTTGATTACCTGCTAGATCTCAGAGACAAGGGCCTCTCTCTTTCCTCCCTGAGAGTCCATCTGGCAGCGATTTCCACCCTACATGAGAAAGTAGATGGTGCTCCTGTTTTCTCTCACCCCACCTCAACTAGATTTTGTGAGGATTCAAAAGAGACTTCTCATGACCTTGTGAACCTATCCCTCAATGGGACCTTAATGTGGTGCTCTGGGTACTAACAGAGCTACCTTATGAACCCTTGGACTCTTGTACTCTGCTAGTCCTTGCCTTTTTGGTGGCAATTATTTTGTCTAGAAGGGTCTTTGAACTGAAGGCCTTTTCCTCAGAACCCCCATGTATGAGGTTCTTCCCTGATAACGTGGTGATCTACCCTCAACCATCCTTCTTTCCTAAGGTGGTTTCCCCTTTTCGCCTTAACCAGGACATTTCATTTCCAGTATTCTTCGCAGACCCTCAGGTCACAGAGAACCAGAGGAAGTGCCACACACTGGATGTAAAGAGGGTGCTATTGACATATGTTGAGTGCAGACACCAATTCTGCAGGACCTCCCAACTATTCATGGTGGTTGCAGAACGTAAAAGAGGTCTCCCAGTGTTGTCACAATGCATGTCCAGATGGATAGTAAATTGCATCAAAGACTGCTATGGATGGTCGAATACGCCCTTCCCGAGGAATGTCAGGGCTCACTGTACTAGGGCCCAAGCTTCATCAACAGCCTTCCTTGCCCAGGTCCTGATCCAGGAGATCTGCAGGGCAGCCATGTGGTCATCGGTGCATAGCTTCAGAATGCAGTAAGCTATTGTCTAACAGGCTAGAAATGATGCTGCGTTGGGCAGAGCTGTATTCAATGTGGGTAAGGTATAACTCCTCCCACCATCCTTGGGTATGGCTAGCATTCACCTGTAACTGAATGATGTGAGCAGTGCTTGAAGAAGAATGGTGGATTACTTACCAGTAACCATCCTTGTTTGAGATGGGCTGCTCACATACATTCAGATCCTTCCCACTATCCCTACTAACTGGAGTTGGAGAAGGACTAAGGGACTGGGAGGATCAGGGTCACGGTCACCTATATAGCTGTGGTCAAGGCACATAGGGGGCATTGGCTGTGTTCCCTGACCTGACAGGTTAAGGCTAAAGACTTTCTGAGCTACCATGTGCTGCAGCATGTAGACACCCGTAACTGAATGTATGTGAGCAGCCCATCTCGAAAAAGGATGGTTACTGGTAAGTAACCCACCATTCTCATTGGTATTTTTCAGTGGGGTCAGAGAAAAATAGTCTGTAGAACGTTGTGCTGGGGAAACATATCATGACATTCAAAAACCAGTTGCTGAGCACTTCAGTCTTTCAAATTACTCTGTGGGTGACTTAAGAGCTCTGGTCAAACAACTCAATGGGACATCAAGACTTGAAAGAGAAACAGCTGAACTAAAACCTATATGTAGATTCAGTTGTGTGAAAGCAGAATTAAATCATAGCTGTGGATTCTTCTCCCATTACAACAGGTGATTTGATTTCACTTTCCTCTTTAAAAGTTGTTTTGCAGTTTTTGAATCTTAACTGTTCTGATTTGCTGTTACAGTATGACCTGATCCAATGGACTTGCACTCCCCTGCATTTATTTTCCTCCCATTCTGTAAACCCCCCTTCTTCAAAGCATCTGACAAAGTGGGATTTTCTCCCATGAAAGCTGATGCAATAAATAAACTTGTTAGTCTTTAAGTGCCACAGGACTCCTTGTTTGTTTTTCTGAACTCAGCTAATGCAGCTTCCCCTTTGGAACTATTCAAGGTAAAGTTGCCAGTAACACCACTGTAGCCAAGACATATAAAAGTGGGCTATTGTATTACAGATTGTTGTAAAATAATCTAGTGTGTTGAAGACCATAATTTGTAATGTCTTAAATCCATAACTTGACTGATCACTAAAAATCATTATCTGAATAAACAATGGATTTAGGGTTTATTTCAATAATCTGTAACCCCCTATTCTCCTTTTGATCCTATGGCTACTGATGTGTTAACAGTCCACTTAACCTTGTTTGGTCTCAAGCACTCTCTGTGCTTAAGAGTTTCGGATGCATTGTTTCTCTCCACCGTGTACACTTAAGATGAGTTCCTACTGAAACTACATAAATACCAAACTATTTTTTCTCTTAGGCAACATTAAGTCAATAGGAGGTGATCTGACTGTCGGAAATTATTCATTCCATGGATTGAGTCCAGAAGTGACTACTCTGATCATCCAATTTCCAAAGGGATAGCCGTGTTAGTCTAGTCCAGCAAAAAAACAGCAAGGAGTCGTGTGGCACTTTGCGACTAAGAGATTTATTTTTTGCATGAGCTTTCGTGGGAGAAAATCCCACTTCCTCAGATGCTTCAAAGATGCGTGAACTTACAGAAAGGAATGAAAATAAATGCAAGGGGGTGTAAAACAGGATCAGGTCATACAGTAACAGCAAATCAGAGCAGTTGTTAGGTGCAAACCATGGGAAGCCTGAAGTCAAAATACCTTTTGTAATGGGAAAAGAACCCATAGTCTTGATTAAGTCCTGCTTTCACAGAATTTAGCTTGCATATTAATTCGAGTTCAGCTGTTTCTTTTTGAAGTCTGATCATCCAGCCTGATCTACTAAAAAAATACAGGCTATGGGACTTCCCTGCATTAATACTTGCATGAATTGGAATATCTCCTGGGAGGGGGGTAAAAATTTAAAATTCTTGTTTTGAGTTTGAATTTTCTAACTTCAGCTTTGAGCTATAAAATCTTTTTATACCTTTGTCTGCTAGACTGAAAAAAAACCCTATTGTTAAATTTCTGTTCTGTAAGTAGGTGCTTACAGATTGTGATCGTCATCTCTTAACCTTCTCTTTGATTAAACTGAATAGAGAGACATAAGGAACTCGATCACTAGGCCTGTTTTCTGCTCCTTTAATTGTTCTCATGACTCTCCTTTGCACCATCTCCATTTGTACACACTTTTCTTGAATTTTAAACAGGATACTGGTCACAGTATTCTAGTTGCAGTTCCAGCAGTGCCAAATACAGAAAGAATATAATCGCTGTAGTCCTACTTAAGATTCCCCTGTTTATACATCCAGTGATTTAATTAGCCTGTTTGGGTTACCATGTCACACTGGGAGTTCATGTTTAGTTCATTAATCATCATTATTAGAGCCCTGCATGGATACAAATATGTGGATCTGCATCTGGTCTGCGTCCGCAAGAAATGGTCCACAGATATCTGCATTGTATACGGGGATGTGGATATCCACTTATTTCCAGGGTTAGTCCTGCGCCGATAAAAATGTGCAGATATGCATCTGCAAGAAATGATCTGCAGGTATCTGCAGATATAATATGGATATCTGTGGATTTGCAGGGCTCTAATTGTAATCCTCCCCAAGTCCTATTCAGAGTTACTGTTTCTCTGGATAGTTTCCTGTGCTGTAAGGATGGTATTTCTTTTTGTTCAAATAATGAGATGTAAACATACACACCTAGGAACAACATAGCGTGTACATGCCCAGCTTACAGAGTGATCCAGTTGACTTTGTATTAATAACCCGTATCTTTAATTTATTTACTATGTTGATGACGAGCATTGTGAAAAACTTGCTCAGTAATTATTTTGTTAATAAAGTTGTTATAGTATAAGGCCAAAACCAAGTCATTGGGGAAGTCTACAGAGAACACTTCCCATTGATGAGGATTCTCTGGTTACTATTGCATTTTGAGTCCTATCGGTAAGCCAGTTCTTAATCCATTTAATGTGGACCATGTTGATTTTCTGTCATTCCACTTTCTTAAGCAAAATGTGTAGTACCAGTTTAAATGGCTTACAGAAGTCTGCGGTGGTGGTGGTATAATTGTCAATTCCAGGGTATCAAATGAGGTGGGTGAGGTAATCAGTTTTGTTGCACCAGCTCCTATTGGTGAGAGAGAGAAGCTTACACAAAAAGCATGTCTCCCTCCACAAGTAAGTTGTCTGTTGACATCAAACACACTTGTATTCACATACAACAATAATAATCCAGGTAGGTTTACAAGACCTATTTCTATAAATCCATGCTGATTGGCATTAGTTATATTACACTCCTTTAATTCTTTATTAACCAAGTCCCCAGAGCAACCATTATGTTTTTTTCCCCAGGCTTGAGGTCAGGCAGGTAGATATAGAATTCCTGGGGTAATCTTGTTTACTTTTTTGAAAAAAAAAAGCATATTGCCTTATTTCCACTCTTCTGAAACTTCCTCAGTGTTCCAAGACTTATTAAAAAATAACATTTAACATCCTACAGTTATTTATGGTGACCTGTTCAGAGTTACTCTGAATATTCGGTGTTTAGCAGAAAAGCAGACGTAAACTCTCCATTGTAGCAGAATTTACCAATAAAGGAGGCACATCTTCTTTTTTGTATTCTCTTCATTGCATCAGATAAAATTGTGGAGAGTACACAGACAAATATAAAATTACTTTGATAGCAATAGACCATTTACAGTGATATTCTAAATAGCTTCAGTAAAATTCTAATTCATATGTTCAGTTTTTACCGTAAAATTAGTCATTTTTCCACTGATGTGCATATCACCTCTCAGTTTCTTATTGATCTAATATCCTGTATGACACATGATGCATTTTAAATGTTTCATTTTATGATCTTTGGTAAGGCTATCCATCCACACAGATACACCTTTGGCTGCATGTAGGGATTGGGGGTAGGGATTTGGGGTTAGTGAAGGTCTTCTGACTGCATGCTTCCATCCTCCCTATCCTGTGGAGCTGAAAGGGATACATCATCTCCTCCATATTATCTGCATATTTAGGCACCTAAATATCTTCATAAGAGTGGCCCAAGATGCATATTTTTCATATAATTTTGTCTGATCTCCAAATACTGAAGGGCATGCATACCTCTACTCACGTGAATAAAGGAATTTCAGTTAATGAAATTTCTAATAGGGATAATAGTTAGCTCTTCTAAGCAACACCTCTCAAACTGCTTTACAAAGGCAGGTAAGTACAGTATCTCCATTTTACAACCACACAGAATGTTCAATGTGCCTACATGTTTACAGGATCAGTATCCCTTTATCTTCATACAGATCTATAAATATTCATCCAAAAACTTACTAAACTCATAGTATCAGAAATTTAGGCAGTGTTAGCATATTCATGCTATAGATACATGGTTTTGAATTATCCCGAAAGCTTCCTTATTTGTAGTCATCAGAATTAACCCTTCCTAAGTACCTCTAAAATTGTCCAGCTACTTTGTTTCCTTATGTCAGTATGTTGGGAAAAAAAAGTAATGCCTACCAGTAACTTATGACACTGAAGACAAAACTAATCGTTGTTATTGCTAAATAGCAGCAGTACATTATTTTTAAATATCTACATGGCACCAGAGCACATCACACCAGTGAAAACATAAAACTTGGGGGGGGGAGGTCTTTCTAAATAATTTGTTGAATTATAATACATACCCTTCCCCAACCAAACCCCTGAACAAGTAAGGATAGCTGTCACTTTGTCCTTAGACTAATGAGAGGTCTAACAGACTGTCAGAGGGAGAGGGCCCCAAAGAGATGGGCTCTAAAATGGTAAGTTAGCTCCAAGAACAAAAGCAGAAAAGACAAGTGGATTGTGAATGTTAAGACAGGCACGTAAGAGTGGGCATCTTTAAAATTTCAGCATTCACCTCTGATGGATACCTTCAGTGAAACTAGTATCATATACCAAGGAGCTACGATGGTACTGGGATCACTTGCATACAAATGTTGCATTTTAATATTATGCCCTCTAATAGAAAAGGCTCAGTTTCTCATAATGGTCCCAGATCACTTAAACTTTAAAGACAATGAAGCAAATGAGTTATCTTAAAGAAAAACTGGCATTAAAAAAAATCTCAATTTTATTTTTACAGAAAGTCACTCTTCAGTTTTACAAAGCAATTAACTAAAGAAAAATACTAAGAACCATTGTATAGCTAAGGAGGGAACCTACATTTTTAGGTCCTCTTCCACATGTGCATGAAACCCAGGAAAATGTTAACACATACAGGAGAGGCTAAGTGGAGTTCTTTTTGTAGGCTCTTCTTTTTTTTTCAGATGTCATCGCCCTGCTAAAATTCTGTGACTGAATGTATAATGCTCACCTGTTCTCATTTTTGCTGGTATTAAGAAGAATGGTGAAGCTAACTTTAATAGCTGATTTTTCTTCTCACAATCCTTTTGTCTTTTAAGGACTGCTGAACTGAGTGGTAGTTGGAAAAGCTCATACCTTCACTATTTTGTTTACAAAGTAGGCATTTTTCAACACACTTTTTGGCTAATTGATTTTTGGTCCTGCCCTGTTCTTGTTTACCAGTCATGATCTTAATACAGTCCATGAATTATATAAATAGGCTTTATTTTTTTAATTTAGCCTTTTTGTATCTTCTCCCATCAGCATTTGTTGTATAGGTTATTGCGGTATCTTGTGAAATTTCATTAACTTTTTACAAGTTGCACTTACAATTAGGATAAATCTGCAGGTCCAGTTCTTATACAACAGGCCTATATCACCGTGCAAACAAAGTGCTTCTAAGGTGTTTTAAAGAAAAAAAAAATGCTGTGCTATTTCTTCACCATGATTTAGGATACAATTTTGGTTTGTTTCAGTAGATGCATGACAGGTGTGGTGTTTCCCTTCAGAAATAATTTACTAGAGAAAATTAAGTCAGAGAAATTACCTTTACATTTTGTTCTGAAAGCAATAACGTCTGACCATTCACACCACTTGTGAAAGAGGATTCTGTAGCATAGGTCTTGATATTATAAAAGTTCTGGTTATTACATTCACAAGTCTCTCTTGTGGTCCATAATTCTGTTTTTCCTGTAGAATATAGCTGACATTGGAAGTGAACTTCGAAGAAGTGCTCTCAAAATTAGTTGGGGGGCAGTCTCATGAAAGGCGTAAAACAGAGATCTCGAGCTGTCTACTTCATCCATTGGAGTGATGTATGTATTCACACACTTGTGTAGTGGATATGTTACAGGATACATGGGTTAATTTATAGATATGACTTTTAGTAGTTAATTCTGGAAGTCTCTAACAAGAATTGCTGTTGCCGGATCAGTGTTTGATAGAATAGACGGTGATCTTGCCAGTTGCAAAGGCAAGGGACATTTTTTGTGCCAGTTTTTTAAAAATGTCTCATAACATTGAGGAGGAATCCAAGACTTTGTTTGTGGGTTTGTCTGCATCAGAATGCCTGCATCAGTCTCCACAGGTTGACCCAGCAGGATCAATTGAGCAGCTAGTGGAGATCTGCTCAATTAATCCCAAAAGTGCTTTCTGTTTGATACAGTAACACCACTCACCAGTAAAGAGTAACACTGTCAGAGCATGTCCCATTGGTGCAGCCCTGTGAAGATGCCATAGTAAAGGAGGGTGAGTCAATTGGAGATGAGCATTCTCCAGTCGGTAGATTGCATGTCTCCAACCCAGTGCAGCACTATAGATCAGGCCTGTGAGTGATGGGAGAGGGATGTAGAGCTGAATGTTTGCACTGCTGGTACTTCACCTTTTTGTCATGCTATTTCTTTCAGTAGTTTCAGGCAGCTACTGAATAAGGTTGAGAGAAAGGATCTTCCCTAGCTGGACTCCTCAGGTGAGGGCTTTGGAGGTAGAGGAACAGCATAAACATTTTGGACTGAGTTTTTTTTAAACATACTTATAACCAGTTTTGATTTTAGTCTAGACAGTCTGATAAGCTAAAGATTTCTATCTGGACCTCTTTGTCTTACAATAATACTTCTGCAAGGTTAAAGGACCCTGCGTGAAGAAAATAGAAGAAAAGCATTTAGCAATTCTACAGATATTTAAATAAAACCATGGAAGATATCAAAGAATACAATTTATCCCTGCTTTTTGACAACAGTGGCCACATTTTCAACAAAAGCCTCTGATTTTGTGCTATTGTTTTGTTGGAGGCCTTAAATGTGGTTGAAATCAGTTGAGCTGAATAGTAAGATTTGGAAATCTGTTCTTTAAAAAGCTCATATGGAATGCCACTAGTGTTTTTGACATCTGATGACTCTTCACCAGACCAAAATACTGTAAAGGAAGATAGGTCCAGCCTAATAATTTGAGTCCCATTCTGTGTTATGAGGCCATACAGCAAGAAAATTAATATATTTCTTTCCTTAATATATACTCAGGATTGTTGTGCTGTGGGAAAGAGCAGACTATACTTAGTTTACATGAAGAATGTCTCAAAAAACTATGAATAAGTCTTTCAAGTCCCTAAGAGAGACTGAGTGTAGTGTAATTCTAATGACCTAAGTTGGCAAGGTGCTGAGCATGTTGAGGAACTCCTAGAGACAATCAGTCTTGAATTTTTTCAGCCTTCTCTATGTAGCTTTTCATTAAGAGCAATCCTCCTTTGTTCCTGCCCACAGAATGAGGTTTTCAATTTTGCCACTCAGGTCTCCACTTGCGTCCTTTGGCTAGATTGCTTATAGGTTCTGAAATTTTAATTGCATTCTTGGTCACAAGATGCTGAATGTTTAATTTAGCCAAACAAGGAGTCCTGTGGCACTTTTAAACACTAAGAAATCTGTTTATCACATGAGCTTTCATGAGCAGAATTCCACTTCATCAAATGAATGAAATGGAGGTTTTGTTATGAAAAGACTAATGTTTGTTTTATTTTCTTTTAAGATGAAAAGATAAGAATTTTTAATGAACATGTTCTCTAGTTTGATGGACCCTTATGGGAAAAGTCTGTGATATCCATTAGTGATGGTGCCAAATACTCCAGAATTTCAGGGGATGAGATTGGAATTACTCGAATATATAGAATGCAATAGGATATTTTTGTTTTGCATCTATTTTATAGAATTAAACAAATCATAGAATTTTCTTCTAAATTTTTTAGAATTGTTTTGAAAATCTGTAGGAAAGTTATTCTGTAGTCAGTTTTTAAAAACTCTTCTAAGGGAAATCAGGCACAGTATTATACTTTATTATCTGTTTCAGGACATTTTAAAATTGCATCATCTGTGCTTACAATCTTCTTCAGTTATGTTACCCAGGTGAAAATAAGTGCAAAGGAGCTTTCCCTCTTAGGACTCTAGTCTTGTGGATCTGTATGATCTATACTGCATAAATTCTTGCTGACCTGGTTTTCTACTTCATATTTTCCTGGGAGATTTTTTTTTTTTCTACTAGTGAACCCTTCTATAGCTTTAACGGAGTTGTGGGGAAACAAACATCTCCGAGAAACTGTGTCCTGCTTTTGTTAAAGTGTTTCTATGAATTGCTTAAATGTTAGTCTGGAAAATGTCTCCATAAATACACCTATTTTTTTGACGTAAAATCCTTTAAAATGCTAGCTTTGTACTTTGAGTACACAACTATGTATATGCATAATTCTCTTCAATATTTCAAGATAGAAACTATTGTGCAATATTGTCCATGGGGCAAACACAGCAGGGGTGGGGAGCTCTTGGATGGGAGAGATGGGGCATTGTACTGTTCAGATCCAGCCAGCTTCCTTCCCTTGATAGGCCTAGCCAGAAAGCCCATGTTGCTATTTTCAGTGCACTAACTCAAACTCCAGCTATCTACCCAGGCAGGGATGCTTTCTTCCAGTTGCAGTGTAGACTTACCTTCTTAATCCAGTAAGGGGACAGTGCTAGAGATCCAAGAGTAGCACAGAGTGTCCTCACAGTCTTCTTGCCTTTACTTGTAGTAAAAACTCATGTAGTAGTAGAGCGAGTGATGTTGAAATTTTCAGAATTTTATTTGTAAGGCAATAAAAGCATTATACCCCATTAAGTTTCTTCTATTTAATACTCCTAAAGGAGGTTGAAACTCTTAGAAATACACCCCAAATGGTGAGTATGATTTGATTACTTGGTCTGTTGCACACAGTTCTCACCCACTCTGCTGCAGTTACTACTGCTCTGAATGGTACTCATGTGTACTTGTGCCCTGTACCTTAGATCAGATTTTTTGGTGGTGGTCCTGGCATGGCCTGTGCACGTGCTCTACATATCCTTTCATCCCAGGCCAAGGCTATATGGGCCTGCTTGGACAAACCACCTTCAGTTCCTTCTCAATCGCCTTTGTCCAGAGAAGATGTCTGTAGCATGTGCCTGTTCCGTACCTAGCATTTAGAAAAGTGTACTGTTATCTTTCAGTGTTTCCTTATATTGCTTTCTTTTTCACCCCTTAACTTCTTTTAAATCCTTTTTCTCTTAGATAGAGCTAGATAAAAATTCAGAACATCACCTTCCCGGGGTTCCCTTTTTACAGCTTTTCTTCAAGAATGCCAGGTTTGTCAGGATTCAAGAGATGCCTTTTCCTATCAGGAGGAGAACTCTAATCAATGATGGACATTCCCAATGCCTCTGCTGTTTGAGTGGTACCCACATTCCTCGTAAATGCACGATCTGCACATCCTTCAAGGACAGCACCGGAATAAATTTTGATCTCCATATTTTAACTGCTAATGATGATGTAGGTCTTGCTTCAGATTCAGGGGCAAAGGAGCTCCCTATGCATGGAGTTGAAGCATAACCAGTCACATAGTCACTTCAGGTTTTTCTCAGATATTCAAAACAGCATGGCAGATTACTTCAGCACGAACATTTCTTTAAGTTATGAATGGGAATGAAGCTCCAGTGTCTCTCATGAAATTGTGAGTTTATGTTCCTCCTGCAGGTCTGTCAGTTTGCCATGATAGCCAGCCTCACATTTTGCACCAAAGGGGATCTGGATACCCTATCTTTAGGAGGCAGATGAAGGGACTTCTCTGTGTGTCCACCAACACAGTTACTGGTGATGGCTTTCAATGAGAGAGAACAGAATCAGGCCAGAGGCCTTGCTAACTACACCAGTGTAGCCAAAATAAGTCTGTTATATTTAGCTCATTAGACTCTTATCTTGGAAGCTGCCCATCAGTCTTTACCTACTGATTTCAAACACAGATCACTCTTTACTCCACTCAAGTGTACAGATGCTGGGGCTCCAAGTACATTTCCTTGATGGTTCTTGGAGATAGAGCAGCTTGTTTCTCTAATTTACAGCAAATTATATTAAATAATAGAAAAAGTATAAGAATATACTTCCCTCCAGAAATGGAAACACTATCTTTAGGTATAATAGTTATCAGATTTTACTAGCTCACTCTTCTATCTGAGGGTAGTAGGTTACCTGCTCGAACTGAAGATATGATTTTCTTCAATGAATTCCCTTAGACTTCAACTAAGCAGTCATAACAATTCTCACATTGAGGGTTTTTTTTAATTTGGTAACCCAACTGTGGCAATATTCTTGCAAGGTTTGTCATATCTCCCCACAAATCAGAGACCTTACTCATAGCTGGGACCTGAATCTTCTCCTTAATGGCATTATGATGCATCTGTTTGAACATTGTGTTTGTTTTATCAATGAAGATTAGCCTTTCTGACAGCAGTCATTTCTACTCAAAGGCTTGAATGACAGAAGTGTTTTTATGGCAGACAACCTTCCCCCTCACTTAACATTTTTGGTGTATTCCACAGGTGGATTGGCCTACAGAGATACTTTAAAATTTGTATTTAAAGTGATCTCAAAATTCTGCATTAATCAAGCCATTCATCTCTGTAGATTCCGCCCCCTCCCTACCCCCATTGCAACAGACAAGTCAAGAAGCCATATTCCAAGATCTAGATGTCAGCCTTCTAGGATCAAACTATTTAGAAAATATTCCAGATTCTTTGTGTCCATTGCAGACAAACAAAGGGTTTGGTAATTTTCAAATAAAAGTTGTCAAATTAGCTCTCTGTTAAGAGCTCATGTCCAGGGCCTTCCAGAGTTTTTAGCATATTCTACAAGAGTGCTATGTACATTTATTATCCTTGTTTATGGATGTATCAGTTTCAAGCATATGTAGAGCAACAACTTGGTCATCTGTTAATACCTTTTCTAATCATTATGCTCTGGGGTCTGTGGTAAGATCAGATGTGGCTGTGGGCAAGAGTTCTTTCTGTATCGGACTCTGCTCTGAACCTCCTGACTCCTGAGTGGGAAACTGCTCAGTAGCCTTCTGAAGGGGAGCAGAAATAGAAATATTATGACTACTACTTGAAGTTTCTTACCATATGCAGTGAGTGGACTGCCTTGATGCGTGTCCCTATGGATAGTCTACTACTTGTCCTCTTTCCCACCTGCTCTGGAGTTTTCCTTATGGGACTTTATGATGGAGAAGAAAGTGAGAACAGTTCTCATAGGCAGCTGCATAGAGCCTCAGCACAGGGCACAGGGCTATGTGAGGTGCAGGTGTGGGCTGACCACCCAGTGTTACTAAAAGTCTTCTATCAGAGGTATAGCGTGCAAGTGTGCTTGAGGTGGAGCAACTCTAGAGAGACACATCTTGAAAAACACCAGTTACTGCATAAGGAAATGATCCCCAAAATTTTAATGGACCACCTACCCCCACCCCCATGGACAGAGGGCTGAGGCACTAGCCCTGACAGGGCCACAGCTGGTGGCAGGTCCAGTTCAGAGTTGGGGCACAGGGACTGCAGTCAGGTGCAGAACTGGAGGCAAGAGCTGGGTCTGGCATGGAGCCCTGACTTAAGGGTGGAGCAAGAGCAGGCCTGGGCAGCATTGCTTACCCCCACTTCCAAAGGCGGTTGGCCCCAGCCTGCCTTGCCCCCACTGAATGAGGCATGCCCCACAGTTTGGGTACCTCTGGCATAAACTGAGTAAACTCTCTTGTTCCCTCTTCATCTCCCTGCCACCGGTGCACGGATTGCTTTCAGTATTGCTGTCAATACCCAGGTCAGATTCCGGGGTCCCTTGAACACTTATCATAGAATAGCTTAACAGTAGATCCAAATATACCAGACATGAGTGACATAATCAATGCTTCTCTCACGCTCACGCACACGCACACAAATGGTAATTTTGAATACGTCTTTAGTAATACTTTTAGTAATACTCCATGTATATGCTGAAAGGTTATGTTGAAGTGGAAGTAGAGTAATGGCATCTGAAGCTAGAGCTGAATACATCAAGACATTCTTGACTTCCTTTTGTTCTCCTGGTTTCATAATAAAATGGAAGGAAAACAACTATGGGTCAAAACCCCTTTTTTGTGATATTAAAGAAATTTATACAAGCCATTATCAATTTTGGAATTAAGTGAATTTTGTGTAGCAAATATAATTAGGAACCCAATTCTCCAAGTATTGGGTTTTTAAATATTTGTGGCGTGACTATACCTAGTATTGTACAAATAGATAAACTTATGGTTCTCGCAGAACCTAAAAATTGACTGGCAAAACATGTTTACATGTAACTATGCAAACCATTGTTAATTATTCTCTGTTGCAAAATGTTGGAAATAACTTACCTGGAAAATTATGGGAGATATACTCTCCTAAATTATGAGCTAAAGGCAAAAGATGCTTGCCTAGATTGAGCTTAGAATAGAATCATAGGGTTGGAAGGGACCTCATGAGATCATCAAGTCCAACCCCTAGGAATTGAACCTAGGACTTTCTGCATATTAAGCAGAGCTGCTAGCCACTACACTATTTGCAGGGCTCTGCACTAATTTTGTTACTTGATATTTAATATCTAGAGATTTAAAACCACAAAGTAGTTTAAGACACACTTCATGTCCAGGGCTATCCATAAATTACCTTTGTCTTATGCATCTTTGTGGTGTTGAAGTCTCTTGGCCTCTATTAAAGTCAGTGGAAAATTTGTACCTTTAAGGACTTGGAGGTCTAGAATTTATAATCTCTAGAAACTCCAGATAGGTGAGGGCTATATTTGGATACTGTGACTCTTGATAAGCTTTCATTAGGAAGGAGAGAGACATTGACACATTACTGTACATTTTCTGATCTAGTAAGATTAGTCAGCTGCCGCCCCTTTTAACTATCCCTTCTTTCTTGTGGGAAGTGTAAGACACCCCTGTTTAACACAAATGAATGTGTATGATATGGGCAGTTAGAGCCTCAGTGCCAGATTTTTATATCTTTAAAAATCTGGCCATCAGTGAAGAAGTAGATCTCTTAATTGGAAGCAACAAAGAGCTTGATTCTCTTCTCCTGTGCATTTCACCCCAGTGTGACTCCACTGAATTCACTGGTCTAAAGCAGGGGTTTTTAACTGTTTAGGGGCCCTGTACCACCTACAGAGATAGATGGTAATCCTGCATCTCCACCAAAAGAAATTCAATGGTTCTCAATTTTGATTGTGCTTTTAGGTTGTTTAATGTGATAAATGTATAATATGTAAAATCAAACATTTACTACAAATTCTGTTTAAATTATACATTACCCCCACACTACTTGGGGTGCGAGCACTGCAGGTTATGTACCCGTGGTCTACAGTGATTGTATATATGTTTCCAGTGCAGGAATATAAGTTGTTCTGTCATGGGGAGAGAAGGAGCTCATCAGTGTAAAACAAGAAAAAGATGCAATAGTTCACCATCTGCTTACCTTTCTAAGAATATGATGAATCTGACTGATTTTGCTATACTTTAGTAGCCCTATTGTCATTTATACATAAGTAAAATAACTTGTATGTAATCCATTAGTATTGCTAACTTCGTGTTTTTTGAAATCTGAATTCAGATTTCAAAACAGAAATTATTGAACCTACCTATTATGCTGTGTTTTCACTTCCTTTTCTCCAAGACCAACAATAGACAACTGGAAACCTAGTGAGAGTTCAACAGTAAGGTATCTTTGGAAAATTAATCTCCAGCATGTGCTAGGGGTTAATAATTAGGAGCATGGAAAGGCTACAAGAGAGGGCAAGTTCTTGGATCTTATGGTGCTGTTCTAGTGAACCAGAAGTAATTTGCAATCAAGACACACTTGTGCGAAGTTGGTTGCTCAGAGCTCTGGAAGAGCTGTGGTGGGTTTAGCTGTAAAGATGATAACTATGCATAATATTCTTCTGAAACGCAAGAATGAGAAGGAAGGTCCGTAAAAGAAATAGACTAGGCAGAATGAAGCAACAAGCTAACATTTCCTTAGTCTCTTGAGTATCCATTTTTCATTAACATTTACTTTGTTCATTAAGTAAACAATATTAATTTAATTCTTTTATTTCTTTTAATGTTCCCTACAGTACACTCATAAATAACAGGCCTTGATGCCTTTCTCTCACTTAGGGGACATAGGCATGATTTTTGGAGAGATGAATAGTGGTATGAGAGGCTGAAGCCCTTCTTCCCTCAAAAGGAGTGCCTGTTTTTTCCTTCTGTATGTAATGCTCAGTATCTCCTTCATTTCATATAGTGAGAGGAGGAGCTGGAGCTTAGGTTGCAGGCGGTGTACTCACTTTTTATATTCTCTGAAGAACTTGCATAGCTTCTAGACAAGATGAAGAAGCAAAGAATTAATGTTTGAAACATCTGTAAAAACATGTAGAAAAACGTGCATTTTAAGTGTTTTAGAAGTAATTTTATACATAATGTAGGGCAAAATAAATATTAATAATTTTTCTTTACAGGTCACCATTACGTGATTTTAATACAGCTGTTGCCACTTTGAAAATAGTTTCCATGGTAGTCCTGCATGGATACACTAGAGAGAGAAGAGGAAACAGGTAGGCCTTCCCCATCCTCTGCACATCTGTACAATGTGGCAGACAAATGAAAGTTTGTGTTAAGGAGGGATGATCCTAGAACGAATCTGCTTGGATGGAGCACACTGTCACTGCTTCTCTTTGGGAAATGTTGGCTGCACAATTTTCAGCATGTAGTAAGCTCTGCTAGCCTGTGCATTTCATCCTACACATCTTAAGCCTTTATTCTTTACAATAATTAAATGTCTTTAAGCAGCAACCCCTGGTATCTTCCCTTTCCCTTAGTGCAGCATAGAGTGGTAGGTGTCATATTTGAGCCCTTTGTGTTAGCATGTGAACATAGAGGTCTTTACAAATAAGGAAGGAGTCTTGTGGCGCTTAAAGACTAACAGATGTATTTATTTCATGAGTTTTCGTGGGAGAAAATCCCACTTCCTCAGATGCTTTGAAGAGGGGAAACTTACAAAGTAGGATGAAAATAAATTCATGGGAGTGTAAGACATGGGATCAGGTCATACTGCAACAGCAAAGCATCCCCTACATTTATTTTCATCCCGTTCTGTAAGTTGCCCCTCTTCAAAGTGACTGACAAAGTGGGATTTTCTCCCACGAAAGCTTATGAAATAAATACATCTGTTACTCTTTAAATGCCACAGGACTCCTTGCTTTTTTTTGCTTTACTAGGCTAACATGGGTGCCCCTTTGGAACTTTACAAATAAGGAGTCCTGTGGCACTTATAAAAGAGTACAAATTTATTAACACATAAGCTTTTGTGGTGACAGCCCATTTTTCTAGATACATGGAGTGAAAAGTGCAGTATGATGCACATGAAGGGTACGTTAATAAGGTCTCCTTATTTGTTTTACTGAAATAAACTAACATGGCTATCCCTCTAGAAGTTGTTGTCATGTATAGGAATGCTTTGTTTTTCCTAATAGATTACTCTCTATGTTCACAGAAAATAAAAATCCCATAAGGTCTTAGTTCTCATAGCCAAATACTTATTGTTACAGAAGAATGGCAAAACAAACCCTTCACTTTTCCCTAATAAACATCACATCTCTCAAAAGTTGGTATAAATTTCCTGAACATGTGATGATATAGTGGAAAAATCAAGTGAAACTCCTTTTTAAAAAAAATAGTCTGCCATCTGCTCCACAGAGTTCATTGCTGCTTCTTCAAGCAGTGTCCCAGACTGCTCCACTTCAGATGTGCAGGTGCACCCCACACCCTGGATCAGAGGTTTTTGCGGCAGGGCCACGGGGGAAGGTGCACATGCCGGCAGGGCCCATGGCCATTTTTGTGCGATTGTTGACGTGTGTGCCACCCCGTCGCGTCCCTGAATTCCTTTCCTACTGCCTCAGACAGAGGCCACAGCAGCTCCACTCAGCCCATTTACCTCAGGAATCCTCAGGTTAATCCCTCCCCCCCAAAAAAAGAGAGAGAAGAAGAAGAACTAAAAACATATAATAAATAAGGTAAAGTACATAAGAACCAAATAAAGAAAAAGAAGAGTGAGACAATTGAAAAGGGTGAGTAACCCTCACTTCATTTTTCTTGCCACTTACTCAGGGCTTATGACCATAATAGGCAGTTGTTATTGGGCGTGTTGGCTGAGATACTGGAGTTCAGTTTCATTGGATTCCACCAAGTACATCATAACTGAATCACCCTCTGAAAATAATTCTATATATATAGTAAAAGTGGATGGACAATGGTGCGCATATCTTTAACAGAGTGGTAAAAACATTGCAACAAATACAGCCAGAATGCAGTCTACCAGTACCCCACTGCACCCCCAAAAATGGGGGGGCTGGCCAGGTTTGTGATTGATGTGGACAGAGGAACCCAAACCGGTCAGTCAGACACAAATGGAATTATAAAGGGGGCTATGACTACAGTAACAAAGAATGAAATGGGTGTCATTGCTGAAAAGTCCCTCCATACACCCAGACTGAAATACAGTTTGGTGGTTTTGATATCCCTGAAATCTGTGATTTTCTACAAATATTGCCCCTTTACAGTTGTTTCCAGTAGGCTGGAGGCACAACATGTCAGTTTCCTGCCCTTTATAGTTTGTTCCGCAATAGGATACCACATGGTGCCAACCTGGTGATGGGAAGATTTCAGTTTGATACTTTAATAGTAATATTTTAGTAGGCATGGTCATTTCCATGGTAGGCCCTTTAATAACCACAACAGGATTGTGTCCCACTTCTTGATATTGCTGCAATATAAAATTTCGTAGGTGGCCAATGTAGGTCTGTGATCCATAGAGGGCGGCACACTCTAATCTATTGACTGCCTTAGTTACATTACCTCTCCACCATTCTATGGTCTTGGTGTTACGGTTTTGGATCATGGTCCAGTTCACTAGATCTTGACTTAAATATGACTACCTGGTGACACCGGTTACCCCGATTTGTTTGTATATATTGGTTAATATGTGTTAGGTCC
>ML682060.1:30873667-30899222 GCA_007922195.1 Podocnemis expansa
AACAATTTTTCCTTTCTTTTCTGTTGCTACTTGTGTTCCATTGGGTTCCCTACTAATGCTACCTGGTTTCAGCCCCCTTTATAATTCTAGTCTGTTACTATTGTTTGATCCTGCAACTCTCCTCCATTATCCATCAATCCATTGGGACCATTTGCAAAATTTGCCTTGCCATTCTGCTTTACTCAGGGATCAAGTGCAGGTCCATTGTGGTGCTATATGGATACCTGCCACCCCATTTTGTACCCACTGCTGTTGTACTTGGAAGGGTAGGTCTAGGAGACCTGGTACATACCCCTCTATCTTCAGTGTACTAGGTTTCCCTTTAAAAGTCTTTCCATCACTGAAACAAGTAAAGTTTTCTAAATTCAGTCCCCAAAAGTGGTGACTGGTATTAATCTGGGGATTTATTAACAGGCTTAAATTCCAGGGGAGGGTGGGGTTATTACTTATGATAACTGCTGTGGACCAGGTTCCATTTGACAGCTAGTGCTTGTGGCGTCAAAGCAAAATCTCTCCATCTTGGTTATGATGTGTAACTTGCACCGTGATGACTGTGGTGTTCTGTGCTTTGATGAGCAATGAGTTGAACCAAATTACCCATTCTGATACGGCCGGTGTCCTAGAGAAATGCTTTACATATTATTAAATCTTAATTATCCTAAGTGAAGCCAGTTCTGGTGGGCCCTGTGACCAAATAAGTTCCTGAGTAGTCAGCCGGTTTATCGACCATCCCCTTTTCAGTTTGGCAAGTCCCATCACTGGTGGGCCAGTGGACCCAAACTTGGGTGCCTGGTTTAAGCTCTGGCTTCCGTTAGGGTTGCCGTACAACAGCTTTAGCTGACCAAATACTATGATTTTGGTTTATGAGTACTAAAGCTTGCACCAGCTGGGCTATCCAACCTTTGAAATCCGCATTGGAGTTTAGTAATTGCAGCTGCTGCTTTAAAACTGCTATTTTTCTTTCTACTATCCCACTACTTTGTGGGTGATAGGGGATGTTACAGTGCCATTTAATGTTTTGCTCCTGGGCCCAATAGTTCAGGATTTTGCTTCCAAATGGAGGGCCCCCATCACTATTAATGGTCTCTGGAGTACCCCCAAAATGTCAGGACCTCATTGAGGGCTCTGTTGGCAGCCTTATCTGTATGCTTCAGCGGTTTGCGCCAAGTTATCTGGGTGCCTAAATCTAGCACAACCCTTTGAATAATCCTTCTCACCCGGTAAGGGCCCAGTTAAGTCCACTTGCCAATGCTTCCCATTCTGATACTATTCTGAGTTAAATGCTCCCTTTTTATAGCTGTGATGTGGTGTGGGTTTAATTTCCTTACATTTCTGGCATTGTGCATGTACCTGTTTCAGTTGTGAAAGGGAGAGCTGTTTTCCTTTGCCTTGGGTCTGATTCATGCAAAACTGACAATCTTTAATCAGACCTTGGTGCCCATTAAATTCATGTAACCATTTAAGAAACGGGTCAGTCTCTTTAACTTTGATTGGCCAATTTTGCAGATACTCATCGATTTGTGCATAGTTCAGGTTGTACTCCAGTTTATGGCTTGGAATATGTTTGACAAATGTACCTTGTAGGTGAGCCATCAGTAATTCCCAAATCTTTTCCGATTCCTCATGTTTGCAGTCTAGGTTCCCTGCTGTTAACACTTTGTGTACATAATTACTGTCCACCCCCAGCTGCCATAACTCCTCACTGTGATTCAATTTAAGGTGATGAACAGCTAACTGAACTCCTATTACCTCCACTCATTGGACACTGGCTTCAGGCATGAGTTTTGCCTTAAGCATCCCACAATGCTGGCAGAAAAACCCAGCTTTAGCTGTGCCTTCTTTAGTGGATCCACCAGTCCAGATCCAGGGGCTACCTCCATCATTGGCCCTGTACTTATGGCAAACCAGTAATGGTTTCTCATTTCCTGGTGTTACAGAGGGCAGTGGCACTGGTAATTGTGCATAAGGAGTGCCCAAGTATTCCACCCCCCCAAAATTGTCTCGTGGGAACTCAGGTTGTAGCCAGGACAATCCCTTAACCCCTGGTGCATTTAGAATAGTTCCATTTACCCCTCAGACCACATACCACTCGGCAATTTGATCTAGGATCCATAACAGGGTACTGTGGAGTCAGTACCTATTAACTGCCCCACTTTTATTTTTGACCCATCTATCACACCCAGCCTGTTCCCACCATACTGGTAACCCAACTGCTAGTTCAGGTAATAGTTAACGTGATGGGTCTGTTTTGGAGCTCACACTTGTAGACTGTTGCAAGGGGTTTCAGGTAATTGATTATCATGGTTAAAGCAGCCTGTGCTGGGGCTCACCAGTGGGCACTGGAGGGTGTAGTAGCTCTTAATGCTGCTTATACAGGGCTCAATTTCGTTCATAAAATTGGAATTCCCAACCGCCCATAGTTTATTATTCCCCATATCTGTGGTATTTCTTGGTGGTTTCATGGGGGGGGGGGCAGTTGGCATATCTCTCAAGTATTTTTAGGTCTGGACTGGCTATTTTTACACTCTCGGGGTCCACTTCAATCCCTATTTATGGAGTAATAGGAACTTGGATCCTGTACCTTATCGGGGTTGATGTCCCATCCTTCCTGTGTTAAGTGTTCTGCAACCTGCTGTGAAAGCTGCATGGTGGCTTCTTTTGTCAGCCCTCCAATTAAGATGTCATGCATGTACCATATAAATGAGGGATTTTCTTTCCAGATCTTTTTGTCTGGAGACCATGCCAGGGCGGTGCAGGCTACCCCTGGACTGTTACAGTACTCTACTAGAAGCACGTCCCAGTGATACCAGTTACTGTTGAACCAGAAATTCAACAGACCCTCTTTATCAGCTATTGGAATTGAATAGAACATGTCCTTTAAATCAGTTGTGGCTCCCCACAAATACTGGGGGTCCCGGATTCGGATTTAATTTTCAATACTTGTCTGGCCCCATGGGGCAAAGTATTGTAGGGGTTGAAGGTGCTTATTGGCTTCTCGATAATCAGTCACTAACCTCCATTTATTAGTACCCTTTTTGGGAATTCCCCATGCTGAGCTGGCATGTTTTGTGGACTGAATGGGCTGGACATAGCCTTTCTCTTCCCTTTCAAGTAGCTGTTTGGCCAAATATTGAGCACTGAGTGGTTTCTTGGGATTCTCTTCATTTTTTTTCCTATGATGGTCCCAGGGGTTTTTAGAGTGGGGATGTGCTGCTGTGCACCGGGTTCCTTTATCATTAAGATTTGTTTCACCACCTCCTTAATGGAACTTTGCCCCCTCAGTATATCCATGTCCAGTATGTTTTCATTACCTATAATCACCATTGCCTACTCCTCCTGATTTCCCGTAGTTCTAATTAACATGTACCCAGTCAGCGGTCGGATACCTGGCCCTACTGTTGAGCTCCTCCACCCATATCATCTTGGCCTCGAGCTGATGGGGTATGGTGTTTTTAATAACTGATACCTGAGCTCCGGTATCTACTAAAAACTTGTGAGTTTCCCTTTCAGATGATTCCCAATTTAGAATACCCAATTCTGCATACATCCAATTATCCCCCAGCTCACTGACAGCCACTGTGGGGGAATGGGGGGACTATGCAACCGTCACTACTAGTTTTTTGGTTTGGTGGACCACAGGACAAAGGCCTGGTCCATAGGCTTCTTTTTCCTTTCTTCATGGGTTAAAGCTCTGAGGTCCTCTCTTGTCTAACCCTTTCCCAGGAGGAAACCGAACACCAAAGGAAACCCTTTCATAGGGTGTTGCTTGTTTGCTCTTACTTTCCTTTTTCTCTACAGTTCTGACTTTAGGATTCCTGGCTGGTGGAGGTGGTGTTAACCTCATTTCCTGCAAGTGTTCTACAATCTGATAAACGAGTCTCCCCTGCCAGGTTGTTAACCATATTCATAGGGTATGATTACACTCAGGGTTTTTGACCATCTGCCGGACTGTATCACCTTGTAGTGGCTCAAGGCACACCCCATTCAGGTCCTGCAAGAATGTATAGGGATGTGCTGTTGCTTGTTGTGCTTGCGTCCAATTCTGCATTTGTTGTGGCATTGGGTCCCAATATAAGTAAGCTAAGCGCACACACACAAGTAGATCATGTCCTGAATTTGCAAGATTGATTCTGGTTTAATTTGTGTGAGGCCTATTTTGTTTCACCCAACTGTGGCGGCTATAGCTGGAGTATTTAACGACCACCAGGTGTTAGCTCGCAGATCGGCCTGTGATAACTTTTCCCCATTCAAGTACTGGTTTGCAACAAATTGCATAGCCTCTGGGGGGTCCCAGTATTCCCCTGGCTCAGGGATCTCAAACGTGTGGCCCATGGGTCACATGCAGCCCCAAAAACTATTTCCTGTGGCGCGCAACAACACTATCATTACCAATATTTGCAATTTTGTTGTATGGAAGGGTTTCAGTGGTGCGGCCCTTGGGCTAACATTCTAGTCCTTGTGCGACCCTTGTAGTGATTTGAGTTTGAGACCTCTGCCCTAGCTCATCCTATACTAAGTGGCCCATCCAAATAGATAGGTGTTCTGGCTTACGTGTGATTCTCACAATCACCTCATGGATTTCTCCATGTGTTCTAGCATGGGTGGTTATCTCCTGTGCGGGTGGGCCCCTGCCCCTCCTCTGTCTGACTATTGTAGTTGAGATGGGGTAGTTTTGTTTCACTGGCTCCTCACTGTCCAACCCCTCTAGGTGTGTCCAGGGGTACACCACCTCTGGCTCCAGGGGGGTGGGAGGGCAGTGCTGTTGGCCTTGGCCCCTGATCTGATTCATAAGGTGGTGGTTCTGGTGCCAGTTGTTCAGCTTTAATGCTCAGATCAGCTGGTGGCTATGGGGAAACTAACTGTCGCTTCATGGTTGTCATTTCTGCCTGCAAGTCGGATATGATGTTCCATGGTTGTAGCAGGAAATGTCCCAATATACAGAACCCCTTTTCTATGTTAAATTTTAGCACATGCAACTTGCCCACTAAATCCTCTATGGTCGTTTCCATTTGTTGGCGGACCATCTGGCTTGTGGGTTTTAACTGGACCTTTTCCTCTGAGGAATAGGGTGTCCCAGGAACTTGTTTTAGTATCTTTGTTAACTTAGTCTACAATTCTTGGTCACCTGGGGCGGTAATGAGTTGGGTGACCATTTTCCCTACCAACATTACCCTGACTTATTATGCTTTGATACTTACTTTCAGTTAAGCCCCTTTTTACACCCAATCTAATTCCTGCAAACATTTTACAACTCTACTACAGAATACAAAACCACACAATTACTGTAACTAATACCCCCGTTACCCCTGTTTCTAAACCTACCATCCAGTCTCCCTTTGGACACTTACGTACACAGGTAACTGTAGAGTTACCAGTCATCACCAATTGGTATGTATTCTTACTCACGGGTGATACTTGAGAGGAGCAGGCAAAGCAGCAGCAGCAGCATTCTCTGATACATGCACCTTGGGTGTTACTTGACAGTGATCACCAGACCTTGATACTGGTCGACTGTATGTGGTTTCTGGATTCTTGGACCAGGGAATTGCCTTCAGGTGATCAGTCCATCAGCTCAGTGATGTTTGGTTCCATTGACTCCGGACCCGTCCCTTTTCTATGTTGCTGTGTGCGTGACTCATAGCTTGTGTCCACCCAATCTGACCAGTTTGTCTGGTAGCCTTGCAGCTCCCCCTCCCCTGCATCAGCTTAGTGATATGTGCAGGTCATCACAGGGGCTGCCTGCTGTCCCTTTGTGCTCACTCCCATCTCATCCTGCAATAACTCCATTTTGTTTAGCAATTTCAGTGGCACCAAAGCCAATTTTGAATCTGGTCTAAAATTCCCGGACAATCAGAAAGTACTTTTAGTTTAAAGGTATGTCCATTATAAATGCTAAAAAAAAACCAAAAACCCACCATCTTGAAATACAGTATTGCCCATCTTAATACTAAGAGCCAGGTCTTTCCATGTAAGATCATATCTCTCAGGATCTTGACCCAAGCGCATGGATGCTTTGGGCCAAAAACTCAGAAGAACATCTTTCTCCTGCAAAAAGAGAACTTAATGCTAATGATCCTCTATGAGAGACTAACAAGTTTCCTTTTCAAAGACGTGGACAGTCACATCTTGGGTGCATAGAATATTATCTTGACTCGTAAGCAAGCATTTTAAGGACTAGAGAATCTTAGTATCTGCATTTTGGCAAAAATACACTGGTAAAAATCTTTTCTGCCATAACATACTGGAAACAATTTGCTTAGTCCTAAATTTTTCATTTAATTTCTGACTTTAAAATGTGTATTCTGGGTAATACAACAAAACCGTATGAGTTTTTCCACTCCATTGAAGTAATTTCTTAGAACAGTTCTGAAAGAAGAAAATTGTGATCCTAAAATACTGGATTAAGTCTCCCCCAGAAGTACTTTCAAAATTTTAAGTAGGTAACACAGAATTCCTATTTATGGCCAATTATAGACAGCAGAAAGTGAAAATCTTTTTTTACTCGTTTGTTTTACTAATGCACAGTGCTGAATTCTCAAATGAGAATTAAACATTGAGAATGTCTTGAATACTTATTGTCAAAAGATTGATTTCCCCTCTTCTGTACTCATGTACCCTCTGATTTGAATATTTATTTGTTTGAATTTGTCCATTTTTTCTTACTGTTTAAATGTTTCATTTTTAATTTAACTTCCAAAGCATTTACCAGCAAAATCCTGGTAAAGAGGACCACTCCACAACTGCATAAATACTCCACAGTCTTTCAGTCAGCAGGAAGGACAAGGTGGTGGGCCTGTCCTGATCTGGTCCCTGTGCTACTTGTCCTTCTCTGCAAATTTTCTCCTCTCATCACACTTTCTTCCAGTTAGCCAGACAATGACTAACTCCCATTAATGTGGCAAGGGACATAGTATGGCTAAGTAACTTCACAGTAATTGGAAAGATGTAGGCCAGGGGTCAGCAACCTTTGCCAATGCCCGTGCCAGCCCTGCCCACCTGAACCTCTGTGGGTGCCAGGGGTGTGGCCAAAAGGGGGCGAAGCCAGGCCTCCAGTTTGCGGCCAGGGCCAGCACCCACCCCTGGCGGTGGCAGGTAGTCTCCAGGGGTAGGCAACGGGGCCACCCAGCAAGCCCACGAGGGCCATCCCTTGTTGGGGTGAGAGGAGCGATCACCCTGAGTCACACAGTTCTGGGGGCCCACACTGGCCTGCCAAGCAGGGCAGTGCAGGGTCTGCACCGCTGCCTCTCATGCTGGGGACTGGGTGAGCTGGCCACAGCAGCACCTGGCTTAGCGCTCCCGGTCTCCACTCCCCCACCACCACCACACGAGCTGCTTTCGGCTGTGCCAGAGCAGCGGGGAGGAGGCAGGAGGCAGCATGGGGCCCGTACAGCTATCCCCTGCCCCGGGCACCCTGCCTCCCTCCTCCTGCCCACTGCTCCAGCAGAGAGCTGAAAGCAGAACGCATGGTGGGGGGCACCTGGAGAGCTGAACTGGTTTCCACTTTTGGCCAGGTCGCCTGGTTCCTGGCATGGGATGACTGGCGCAGGGGCAGAGGTGCCTGCCCCTCCCCTGGGCTTGCTGGCCCTACCCCCCACTTCTGGGGAAGGTTAGAGGGGACCCTGCACCCCTAGGGACGGCCCTGCCCCCCAGCAGTGGTGGGTGGCCTCCAAAGGGGGGGGTTAGGTTTGGGGCTGGCACCCACCCCAGCAACGGCAACTCTGGGCTGGCCAACCAGCCCTGCTCCCCTCTACCCATGCCAAGCAGGGGGCAGGGTCAGCAGGGGCCAGGAGCTGCACACCGCAACTTCCTGCTCCTTGCTGGATGCACTCCACAGCGGGGAAGCGCAACCCGTGGGTGCCTGGGGCAGCAGGGCCAGCGGGGGGGATGTAGTATTTCTAAAATTATTTTCTGTGTTTATTGGCAGACTAACAGACTTTAAAACTTTTCATAGTGCCTCTCACAAGCACACTCATGCTCTTCCCCTCTCACTCCTTGTGACATCTCATTCAGTTTCCAATGCAAATGTTTTCACCAGTATGCAAACCTCTTTGCACTACTGTTTTTATCCAGATTGCATTCTCATTTCAGAAGAAAGGGTATTTTCTGGAGTTGCTTAAGTATATTGCAGTGACTTTTTCTTAAATTCTGCCACTCCTAAGGTGCAAGCATAAATTAAGAAACTGCAGTACATTCCTGCTTCAAACGGTGGAGTTTTATGAGAGCATTTTTCACTCATGCATTGAGTTTGCAATTATCTTAAACTCAACCAGAAAAGTTCTATCTTCTAAAATTATCAGAGTTGTATTCAGATGAAAATGAGTTGAAGACAAAAATCCAACTGCTTAAGTAACACAACCCAGGTGTTTGCTGATTTTCAGCAATATCTGAAATAAGCATGCATACTACTTGTCTTCCAGATGATAGGCCTACATTGTAATGAGCATTAGAACTGAAGCTGTTTATCACATAAAAGTTTTGAGTCAGTAAAATTGATGTAATTGAAAATCATATTTTATAGTAAATGAAAAAATGTTCTTTTTAATATGCAAAATATAGCATTCATTAAAAATAGCAATCCACTCTTGAATTGAATGCAGTGTAACTTTAATTTTCAGCACATTACTTGAGGCAATGGTTTGACATTTTCTTGATATTCATCTGATTAGGTCTCAGAATTATGCTGAGAAAAGCCATTTATTATGGAAAATACCTTTTTAAGCAGTGAACCTCAGCAAAAAAAATAATTTTTCTTTTATGGTAAATTGTTTTGTGCTTTTCAATGACAAGAGCAGCAGTTAACACTAATTTTATTTTGAATTTGTTTTCATATGATTATCAAATCAATTGCAAATATCAAAAGAAAAATGGTATAGATTTAATTGTTTTGACCATTTTTGTGAACATGATCTTAAAATACATTTTTAAATTTGATTGACGTTTGTTAATGTGATATGAATTGCCTGTGTAGCACACCCCTCATTTAGATTAAACTCTGGAATTTCTTCTTCAAATTATGATGCACAATTAAAGCTATGTTACCTCTAGTCAAGTTATGAGTTTTGAATTTTAATGAATAAGCTTGGTAGAGTTAAATAAGAAGTATGAGGACTTGCTGAGAGAAATGAGTTGCCTGCTTTGTAATTTAGTACAATGGAAATTTCAGTCCTTTTTCCTTGGTGGTTTTTAACTGCCTTACTGGTAAATTAAAACCTATTTGGAAAATAATGGGCCAAATCATAGCTGGTGACATTCCAGTGTTTTCAAAACTAGTTTAAGTCATAGATATCTGGTAGAAAGTAGTGGTCAAATCCTGCCTTACAATTTGTGGTCAGCTCTTGTGAGGACTGTGAAATACATCAAATGAAGACTAATGAATTTTCAGATGAGCTGTCAATCAGATTAGATTAAAAATCCAAAGGCATTGGTGGTTTTTTTTTTTTGTTTGTTTGTTTTTTGTCTTTGCTCAGACCCTTAAAATTAAAGATTTTATAGCATTTTGTTTTGGGGCACAAGAGAGAAAATTGTGGGCTGGCCAATAGGCAGCACATGCACAGAGCCTATATAAATTCTTCCATCAGAAACATCAGGGTAATCCACGCCATACATGGAGATTTCCAGTCACAAGGCCAAGATCTCCCTGATGTAGTTCAAGCAGACTTGAGATGACAATCGGATCCTAGAGTTTGTTTGTTCTAAAGAGATAGCCATGTTAGTCTAGTTCAGCAAAACAAACAAGGAGTCCTGTGGCACTCTTAAAGACTAACAAATTTATTTATCACATGAGATTTCATGGGAGAAAAATCCCACTTCATCAGACCTTTGGAAGTGGGCTTTTCTCTCATGAAAGCTCGTGATAAATTGTTAGTCTTTAAAAGTGCCACAGTTATCCTTGTTTGTTTTTAAAGTTCTTTTTATAGATCCTCTCTGATAGGCTATGGCAGCCTCTTGACACAGTAGAACAATATAACTACCCTTCTACGAGGCTTAGCATGGTAAAAATGCTGCATAGAAGAGCAGCCGTATTGGTCTGTGTCAAGAGGCTCTGTAGTGATGCACGAGGCCTGGGTCTGAGAAGTCAGTCTGTAGTCTAAAGTAGGATGGAGTGATCTGTGCTTTTGTTTAGAGAGCAGCCTACTTTCTCTCTTGTTTTGGGATTTTTGTGTGTCATTTTAAGAATGAAAGTATATGGTTGCATTGCAATCCTCTTCCAAGACTACTTTGATTTTTTTCCTAACTTGTCTCTACACTATAAATTATATTATATGCTATAAATCAAAATACCTTTTTAGGAACATTAAATTCACATGGTAAAGAACTTCTGTTTCCATAATAATTGCTTCAGAAATAGATCAGGAGCATGGAAGGCTCAGGTGACCATAATCTTTCTCCTTGTTGTACTGTTCATACAAGTATCTGCATGGTGTCGCCTAATGTTCAGATTCCTATGTTTAGAGGCTGGCTTTTTTTGCATGGGGTGCAGTTAGAAATTAATGATCACATATTGCATGAATATAGGGATTACTCTTTAGGACTCTTAAGTTTAAAAACTTAAGTTTTGCACAGCTTTATTACGAGCACAAGAAGTAGGAGAGCCTTGACTGATTTTTTTTTTTCTGTTACAAATATCAATTGCGTTTTGAGCGAGCTTGATTAATTTTTTTTTCCCCCCCTAAGTGTTTTGAGCCATGTTATGCCTGCATGGAAGACATGTATTTCTCTCAGTGGAACCATGCCTACAACTTGAAACCAGGCAAAATTTGGCATTTTTTCAGAGTTCCATCATTGAGTATTTAGATTTGTTTGAACTTAATTCATTGAAAACCACCAAACCCAATGAGTTACTTTCATGATTACAGGATAAACTGTACTTTAGACCCTCTTTAGTTCCAGGTTTTGCTATCTTCACCCTTGATGGGTGGAACCACAGGATCCTGCCACTCTTAGACTGGGCCTCCAGGTTTCAGTCCCTGTTTTCCAGTTGCATTAGGCAACTGTAAGCTCTTTTCTTATGAAAGCCTGTGATAGGAGCTGATTAAAGTGAATCAAGAATATCTTCTTCTAAACAAAGCAGTATTTATTCACCCAAGAGGCCCTAGGGCTCAGAACAAAGGGTGAAAATAATAAAGGCCAGTATGTATGGGTCTTTCATACTCGGTAATCTTACCTTGATTGTTTTCATAAATTACAAGGAGCCCTGTGGCATTGATAGACTCACATTTATTTATTGCATGAACTTCCGTGGGAGAAAATCACACTTTGTTTTACTGCACTAGATGAACATGGCTACCCATTTGGAACTTTATAAATTACATTAGCTTGATTAACTTCCATATGAGGTCTGGGAGAAGCAGGTTGTCCTGCTACATTTGCTCCTTTCTTCTATGCATCTTTTTCAGTGTCTTCTCAATCAATCCAATCATAGGGCTGGAAGGGACCTCATGAGATCATCAAGTCCAATCCCCTGGGAATTGAACCCAGGCCCTTCTGCATGTTAAGCAGAGGTGTTAGCCACTACACTATTTGCAGGGCTTAGAGCAGTTGCTGACAATCCACTCAACTGTACCTCCTTTGTTAGGTCAGGACCTGCAAAGTTTTTAATACTCCCTTTGGTCCCAAGCTCCTCTCAGGGAAAAGTAAATTTTACCAGCTGTGTTGGAGCTAGACTGGGGGTTACCCCTACAACTTGCTTCCCTACTGTTTTTCTAAGGACCTTTGGATTCTTTATGGCATTTGGTGATTACTTAGTGCTTTAGACGCTTCCAAGAATTTTGAGTTTATTCTGTGTCCAGTTCCAACTGACTGTACATAACAAGTGCGTCTATGCCTACCCAAACTCTTGTTGTGAAAATTCAGCCCTTAGAGAAACAGTACCTACTACAACAGTAACAGTACATTACCTTTTGCCATTGTTTAATTTCCATTTGGTTTCCCTCCACAGCCTCCTTTGAATAACTTTTTGTGCAGCCATACTCACCCTTCAATTAACATATCCAAAGATAAGTTAATTACAAGCTCCCATCTGAGGCAACAAAAGTTTGGAACTGAGTGGGTGGAAGACTTTTTTTGTGAGTCATGGATGGCAATTTTATATTCAGAGAAAATGTAAATGCTTCCTGAAAAGGAAAGGGTATTAGGCAATGGTGGGGAAGAGGGTTTTGGGACTGCAGCAAGAGGGAATAAATGGGGCTGGATAGTAGGGAGGACACAAGATACCTGGGGTTCAGACACGCGAGTCAAACATCCCCATCACCTGCAGTTCTGGCTATGGTAGTGTACTCCATAGCCCAGTGGTTCCCAACCTTTTCTCTGCAGCAGCACACCATGCCACGCTGTTGCTCATGGCCCTTGGACTCTCCTGCTGCAGGCAGCCCCTTGCCCAGGGCTGGATTCCACCACCTCTGGTGGCCCCTGGACCCTGGTCAGGGCCAGGTCCTGCTGCCCCTGGTGGCACGCTTAAGGGGTTGCTGTGGCACACTGGTGTATCACAGTGCACTGATTGGGAATCAATTCCATAGCCTTTTTGTACCCCAGCCCCCTGTCACACAGCACTGCCTATACCACACCCTCCAAATTTGGCCCATGCACTCCATCTTACATGCACCCCCCCAAAATATTCTGGGAGGGGAAAATATGAACATATGAATGCTTCCTGAGAGGGACAAGATAACTAAGGGTTAGAAACAAAGGGGGGATAGGGGTTTGGGACTCCAGTACAGGCGGAGAGTTATGGGAAAGTATAAGAAGTAGGGCTCGGATAAAGGCTTTGGGCAGTGGAGTGATAGGATAGTGGAAAGAAGATCTGGGCCAAGGGGCAGAGGTGCCTGTTAGTCCCATATTCTCCCCACCCCTAGGTTTGTCCAGATCTTGATGGGGGAGAGGGTCTGAGTTGCTGTCATTGCTCCCTGTGAGTGCCAGGCTCTGGATGAGCCAATGCTTGAATACAGTAACTGGATCCCACTCTCTCTAGCTCATTCATGTCAGCAAGGTTCAGGGTAAGTCTTGCTCTTCCTACAGGTAGGGAACTTCATGTATACAGCAGACTCTAAAGCACTCAGTAGGGAGATTTATTTGTTTCATTCAGATGAAAACGTAGCATTGAATGGACCAAGCCAAACCCTGCAGAGCCTCTTCCTTTGCTGCACATGGTTGGGAAGAGGGACCCTGTCCCTCCATCATTGCTCTATCCTTCCTTTTTAAAGGATGGCATGGCTAAATATTCTGAAATCTGCTTGCTTGTACAGATTTTTTTTTTTTTTTTTTTTTAATGTAGAGTAGGGTTAGTATGCCCAGTTTGAGGTCACTTGAGCTAGGAGTTCTGGAGATACAAACTTTGGGGTTGGGGTGGAGGACATAAAGGGGGAAAAACAATTTTTTCAAAACATTTCTGGGCAAATGGGTAGATATGGTTTTTGTTGCCTCCCCCTTCCCCACAAATTTAGAAACCAAACTACTTCTGTGATGGGAGTCACAAAACTGATCAATTTGTATCCATGGTTTAATGCTCATTAAGACTTTGAAGAACCCAATTGTGAATGGTATTTAAGAACATGTTCACTTTTTCACTTGCATAGAAGCACAACCTGAAGGGATTATAATGTTTGAAATAATTTTAAAACATGAGGGTTTCTGTGTAGGCTTATTATGCTTGTCTCTGTACTTCTGAGGGATTGTGCCCACGCTGTTGCATCTGAACACCCCATCATCACTGTTTCTGATCTGAACATTTGCACCCCTGTGCAATAAAGGGAAAAAATACTACTTGCTACAAATAGTCTTATTAAATAACATGTTTTTGTTTTTATGGGGCGTTTATGTCCAAGCACAGCAGAATAGTCTGCTGGTGGTCCAACCGTTGTTTTTGTTGTGTCATATAGGGAGGGGTTGGACATAGCATAGTGTGAGGGGATTGGGTGAGACTGGGCCAAGGAAACAGGTTTAGTGATGAGGACTTGATGACAGGCAAGCTTTGGTTTAATTTTTTGAGAGGGAAAACCTATTTTATTTGCCCTGGGAATGACTGGAGAGCTTGGGGCAGATTAATATTTTGTTTCCAAAGAGAGACAATGCAAAGGTTCTTGGCTGAAAGGCCTGACAGTTGCATGTTGCACTTCCTGATTTTCTGAATTTTGAGCTTAGGGCAATTCAGTGCCCTGCTAGCGGGGCAACTTACTGCCAAGCAACTTCAGTTCTGCATTAAAGGTAGGGTTTTTCCACTGGATATCTAAAAAGCTGGATCACGATGCCCTCGTGCAAATAGTTCCACTGATCTCCAGATGCAATGAAGTAGGTAAATTTGCCTCTTAGGCCCTTATTAACCCTTTCCCAAGATGTGTTGGGTAAACACCCCACCACATAGATATTTGGAAACTAGTTTGTTTAGCAACTGAATCATTCTTGAATCCTGTCAGATAAATTTATTTCTGATGCAAATCCTAACACAGAAGTACTACAGTGATGCAAAACAGACTCAGTTTGACTGTTACAGATCCTAAAATCATATAGGCAAGCTGCACTTTTGTCAGCGTGAAAGTGATGGTGATGCCGTATAGAGACAAACTTTAAAAGCATATTCTGTGTACTAAATAAGCAAGCGAAAGTAACCTGTCTTTAACTTTCTTACACGGATCGAAAGTGCAGCCATGCTAGTCTAGTTCAGCGAAACAAAGAAGAGGTCCTGTAGCATTTACAGATTAAAAATTATTGGATGAGCTTCCACGGGAGAAAATGTGAAACAAATAAATTTTGTTAGTTAAGTGCCACAGGACTCCTTGTTTGTTTGTTTGTTTGTTTGTTTGTTTGTTTGTTTGTTTGTTTGTTTGTTTGTTTGTTTGTTTGTTACATGGATGTAGTTAACTGTATTTGAATTCTTGATATATGAAATATGAGTTGAAAATAAGTTACAACGCCACAATGATTTGCTATTGTTTTGAAATTAGTCCTGCATATTAAAGTTCCAAAAATCTAGTTTCTTAGTAAATAACCATTTCAAATGAAGAAATTAACCTCAAATTTCATATAGAATTGTGTGGTCTTTTTGCTAGATAGCTTCCTTTAAAGTCATTGGGAATTGTATGGTGAAAGTCTCATTGCCTTGAAAATGTAAAGCATGCTTAACGGGCTCTTCACTTGAGTAAAGAAATCATTGCTTTGACAGTGGCTGCATTAAGTGGATGATCCAGGTGAACAACTAGTTTATTGCTCACTTAAAAGCTAGAGGAGAAATAGCCTTTGACCACCTGTCACCCTCTTTCATTTCCTTGAAGAACTTCTTAAAACATTTATTGAAACCCTTGCAGCAGTTTTCCCTCTGATTTTTTGATGCTTATCTAGTTTACTGCCGTTTGCTTCTTTCCCTGTAAGACAAAAACAAAACCATTTTTAAAATCTACAAACTAAGTGAAAATAGGCTTGTTTTGAAACCAAGCCCAAAAGAAAATTCACCTAATGATAATCTGAAACATAATCTGAAAATTTATCATTAAGATGTAGTCCTTATTTGCCTGTGTTTGTGTATGATCTTGGTTTTCAAGGTAATTTTCAACACTATTTATTTTTGCACTTAGTGTAATCACATCCTATTGCAGATTATTCTAAATATGTTTAAGAATTTAATGTAATTCCTGTAATTGCAATTTGCAACATATTTTATGTATGATTACTTGAATATGATGTGATAATTAAATTAGGGAAGTTGGATTGTGCAGACTCCGTACATTCACCGAAAACATGCAACAATCCATATTGCATGTTAGCACCACTGCACATACGCTCTGAGACCAGCATAAGGTACAGACAATATTTGCTGTTTCTTGGTAGAGTGTTAGTAACACAAGCTGTTCCTAATAGAAGGGTTTTTTTTTCCTGCATCTATTCATCCCAGGAGATGAATCTACAGTTACTGTCTTCACATTTAATTAAGAATATTATGAGTGGCATCCATCACCATGGATACTGTATAGTAACTAATCCTTCATGGATATACTCTTGAGGGATTTGTTTTTTCTAGAAAAACAATCACAGGACTCACTTTATTCTCCCAGCATTTGTTCAAAGACTGTATTGTGAAATAAGTGAAGGTTATACACTTCTCATTTTTTTCTGAATAGTACAATGTAAAGGAAGAGAGGAGTGTGTATGGCCACAAAAATGGAATTTAGAATGTCTAGGCTCTTGCAACTTTATTCGGTTAACTGACACCAGCGTAAAAATACTAGTTACTTTATACATATAACGTATTAAACAGATGATTTTCTGCTTTGAGTATCTTGTTGTACAAAGTGGCATAGCTGTATGTGTTGCAATAGGGGAGAACTCGTTTCAGGAATGTTCTGCATCTTTAACTCAGTGTTGCCTTCAGAAGTGGGGTAACTTATTGAAGAAAGTGAAATTTAGTATTACTTCTGAATGAATGAGTGAGACCCTACTCTATCCCATCTTGAATGATTGTTGGATTGGATGTGTAGAAGAGGGCTTATCTTGTTTGCAAACAGGCACAAATCTTATTAACGTGTGTGTGTATATAGTAGTTCACTCTGCCTGGCTCCTCCAGGATTGAAGTCAGAGAGGACCTTCTGATTGCATAGCCTAGGGAGAGTAAGAGTTCAGAATAGTAGGACATGGAAGAGATGAAATTTGAAAGACCTGGTTGGTATAAGTGGGTGCAGTCTCTTTAAGATGATGTGGAAGTTTGAAATGAGATTACAGAATTACAAATATTGGCATTGATGTGCCGATTTAATGCATAAATACACACAGCAGAAAATGGTGCGCACAAGCATGCACTGAGACAGTACACTTCCTAATACTACCTGACTTCATGAACTGTTTACTGTCCCACACACAGCCAGAAATCAGAGCGGTCACCTGATGTTCCCAGTGACCAAATGAAAAGAAAAAGGAAACCTATTTCTTTTGTGGGTAGCAGTGATATACAGTTGTAGGCAGCTTTCCACCTCATTAGGACCTGCTATAGGTTCTGCAGGGCTCTAGCATACTAATAAGAAACCTTCACACATCTCATTCTCTCTCTCTGGCTTTGTGTGCTTCTGGAATGCCTATGGGCTCTCCTCCCTGGCTGCTTTTTGCCTACTTGAGTCACGTCTCTGACTGTGAACCAGCTCTTCTTCAATTATGGACTGTATACTGCACTTGTGTAATCAGATGCAACTCCCATTGAACTCAGTATTTTGTTTTTGCATGTTTGTGAAGTCATACAGTGCAAGAGACAGAGGCAAAGAACAACTTTCCAAGCAGTCAACATAGAATCTAATTCAGTTCGTTCACTCTCTGTGATTGTTTGAACCAGGGTCTGATGGAATTCTGGACGAGGAACTGGAAAGGATGGGGCTGAGTGCAACAATGAGGTTGTGAATGCATGGGTGAGGAGGATCTATAATTCCATGGCCATATTGGGAATACAGTGTCAAATATCTGTCTGTCTAGGTGGTGCAATGGCCAAATATTAGTCTCATGACACCAAAGACAGACAAAAGCAGTCAGGGTGTACACTTGTAGGAAATTTGCTAGAACAACAATATAGCTGGCTAGCCAGATTGTGCTGTGGGTGACCCCAGTGATCATGGGATCTGTAGAGCAGTGGTTCCCAACCTTTCCTCTGCTGTGGCACCCCTTGATACCTTCAAATTTTTCAAGGCACACCACCATTAAAAACTTATGAATATTCAAATTAGCTCAGAATAACATGAATATTTATGAACCATAGCACAGTGGTTTGGAAATGCTGCTATGTGGTTTAGTAGGGGTAGCAGAGCAGGGATGGCAAGACAGGGGAGTTCAGGAGTTATTTGCAGTGGCAGGAGTGAGTGTGGGGAGCAGAGCAGGGCAGGGGCAGGGCCGGCGCAACCCACTAAGCCTGGTAAGCATTGCAGGGGGGTGCTGGAACCTGCTCTGCTTGCAGGGGGGTGCCAGAAATGGTAGCACCGTTCCTGGGCAGGGCAAAGAGGCCAAGGGCAGCTATGTGGGGAACAGCACAAGGGTGGCAAGAGAGGAGAGAGGAAGGGAGAACAAGAATGGCTTTGTGGGGGGAGCAGGGGGGATCCTGGGGAGTAGGAAGGTAGGGCAGGGGAGCCCCACTTCCCCCTTCTCCGCAGCAGCTACCTGCCACCCAGGGCAAATCCTCACCCCGCTGCTGCTCCCTCCCACCACAGTGGGTCCCGTTCCCTCCTCCCCCAGCCCCCACTGCCCGTGATGGACCCTCCCATCACTGCAGGGGCCAGAACTATCCCTTCAGCCCCCAGCTCACCCCTCCAGCTACATACACCCCCAACCAAACAGCCATCCCACAACCTCAGCTACACACCCTCTGCTACACATCCACCCCCACCCACCTCTACTACACACATACCCCCCAATGTTCCCTCTGAGCTGTGCTGGCGTGCTGCAGTGCAGCCCGCCACAGCCACCAGCGCAGAGAAGGCTGCCGGCAGCACATGGCCGGCAGCCAGAGTTCCAGCTGAGAGCTCCTGTGGAGCAGGGAGTTTTCAAAACTCCCGCCCAGAGAAGCTCTAACAGAGCATGCCCAGACTGCTCTGATTTGCTGTTACTTTATGACCTGATCCTATGTTTTACACCCCCTTGCATTTAGTTTCATTCCTTTCTGTAAGTTCACCCATCTTCGAAGCATCTGAGGAAGTGGGATCTTCTCCCACGAAAGCTCATGCAAAAAATAAATCTGTTAGTCTTAAAGTGCCACACAGCTGCTTGTTGTTTTTTTACAGAAAATCTGAGCATGCTCTGTAGAGCTTTTCTGGCCCCAGGAGCTGTGGCTGGGCTGTGTGGCTCCAGCCCCAAGGTAAATTTGTGGGGGCGGCCGGGAGCAGGCCTGCGGGGGCAGGGGGTGGCCAGGAGCGGGCCCGCGGGGGGGCAGCGCAGCGAGCAACATGAGTTGCTCAGCTGTCAGTGCCTCTTAGAGGGAACACTGATGCTCCCTGCCCCCCACCAGCACCCCTCAAAGCCCTTACCTTGTCTGTTTGCAGGGACAGGCTGGGAGCTGCTTCCCTGCCACAAACTACTTTGTGGGGCCACCTAAGGGGCTCACTATCGGCTCCCACTGCTACCTTCCCTGTGTCCCCAGTCCCCCCCTGCAGCCCTATCCACCCCACACGACCCACCAGGACTCCTTTTTTGTTTTGCTGAACTGAAGTAACATGACTATCCCTCTGGAACTCGTAAATTATTCTTGGGTATGATATTTTTAAAGATCTTCCCATCATGAAGCTTGTAAGTTGATCATCTTTCACTTAACATAAGTGAGCTAATGCTGAACTACAAAGTTAAAATGAACATTTTATTTTTTTTTAAAGTATGAGCATTAATTAATAAATAAAAAGTGGTAACATTAATGATGGCTCAAAAATAACAAATACCACATTTAAAATTTTGGCAGTCAAATCTCATAAATGTTTCATATAGGCTTGGGTTTATGTGCACTAGACATTTAATACAAATAATTATAATAAAAATAAGTAAAAAAAAAAAAAAAGGTTCCTAGTGTGTAGCTATAAATGAAAAACACCAAATTTCGGTGAAATTCTCTGAAGTACTCAAGTTTATAAGACTTTCCCCCTCAAAAATATTAAATAATAAGTACAGAAGAAGCTAAAAAATTACTTACAAAAAAAAAAAGATACAGCAGAGACATCACACACAGTTGTAATGATTGTCTAAGAGGGCAGCACTGTATTTATATGTAGCAACCTATATGGACCTACCTGGTAAACTGATCTAACCAAAGCCAAACTAAAAATTGTCACAAAGTCAAAGAAAGAGGCAAAAGAACAGATAAAAAAGAAAAGGAAAAGGCAATATTTCACAAAATTAAAAAATGGCGGAATAAATGTTCACACAGAGAAATTAAAAGTTGAGCCAAAGGGAAAAGTTCCTATTGTGCTGTCTGTTGCTTGCTCCTGCTATTTTAGCATGTCACTGTGATGGTGACGGGCGGAGAATGGTGAAATCTGTAATTCAGACGAAGCACAGATCCTAATGATGGTTTGCCTTGATGAGCCAAGAGTGAAAAGTGCTTAGGCTTCCAGCCCTAATAGCTCTGTAGCTGGGAACAATTTCTATATTTTTCTATATTTTCATTTCTGTCCACCAAATTGAGGACGGGACCCCTTATTGCTTGGGGCCCTAGGCGGCTGCCCGCTTTGCCTACCTCAAAAGCCGCCACCGCTTTTTGCCAGTCCTGCACAGCCCACGTGGCTGGGCTGAGCAGGGAGGGAGCTCAAACTCTAGCTCTTCCAGATTCTCACAGCACACTTTGGGTGTTGTTGCGGCACACCAGTGTGCCGTGACACACCAGTGTGCCGTGACACACCGGTTGTGAACCACTGCTGTAGAGCGTTCCTGAGCAGTGTTTACCATTCAGTGCCCCAATTTCTGACAGATTAGGACACAATCAGGTAAAAACATTCATAACTCCTAAATCATTCGGGGATCTTAAAAATATCCTGGTCACTGAAATAGTAAATGATTTTAAACTGTAAAGTTCCAAACAGGCAGCTATGTTAGTCTAATCCAGAAAAATAAAAACAAAAAAAACAAGGAGTCTTATGGCACTTAAAGACTAACAGATTTATTTTTTGCATGAGCTTTTGTGGGAGAACATCCCACTTCATCAGATGCTTTGAAGATGAGAAAACTTACAGAATGGAAAGAAAATAAATGCAAGCGAGTGTAAAGCATGGGATCAGGTTACTGCTGTTATTTCATGGAGGTTGTGGCCTCTGATATCCTGTTTTGGTCTGTCTGTCATCTAATGAAAAAAATTCTGACAATTCTATTTTAAGTGATCCCATTTTTGGCAGAGATGGCACCTCTTCACCTTCTCTTTTCTGATCCATTAGGATTAAACTCTCACTTTACATTGGTTGGTGCACGCAGATCTATGTTTTTCCACCCCTGCTCATTTTCTTTGCCTTCCTAGCTCTTCAAAAGCAATCTTTTAAATAAATGTTTTAAAAGTCATGTATTCTAATATACAAAAGAATTAGAGGCACCCTTTTAACATATAATGTGTCACTGTTTATTTTCCTTCAAAGGGTAGCTCAATGAAGTAATATTGTAGTAGCATAATAGTCGTCTACTGTTAGATGACCACCTTCTCCCAAAGAACAACATCCTTGCCACCGTGGGTGTCACCTCTTCTAACACAAAGAACCCTCACAATGACAACATGGTAGCCTACTTCATATCTACAAGATAATGGAAAACATGAAAATATACACCCCAAACACATTACTAAACTCATCCATTTGATCTTCACCTATAACAATTTTCAGTTAAGCAAGCAGTTTGTCCAAATCACAGGAACAGCCCTGGTTACTAGGATAGCCCCCCCAGTATGCCAACTTCTTCACAGGTTACCTTGAAGAATTTCTGGACAAATGCATCACAAAGCCAGTAATGTACCTGAGACGCACAATGATATTTTCATCCTCCGAACAGATGCTCAAAACTCCCTCACAGATTTTCAGCATGCCTTCAACAACTACCACCCATTCCTTAAACTGTCTAGAGCAAGGGTCTCAAACTCAAATCACCATGAGGGCTGCATGAGGCCTAGTAGAGGGCCGCATGAGGATTAGTATGTTAGCCCAAGGGCCGCACCACTGAAACCTTTCAATACAATGATATTGCAAATATTGGTAATGGTCGTGTCATTGAGGGCCTCAGGAAATAGCTTTAGGGGCCGTATGTGGCCCTCTGACTGTGTGTTTGAGACCCCTGGTCTAGAGCATTCATGGATTAACATAAACTTCCAGATACTATGATCAGTTTCAAGAATGGAAGCCTACAGATACCTATATACAAGTAACTCTCATCCACTCCCAATACACCCACTTTCATAGATCCAGAGAAGTAGATTGCATTGTGGAACAGGCTTGAGAGAACCTGTTTCAATGGAGAGATTGTCACCTTCCCAACTGCACACCCGCAAGCATTCCCCAGATCCACCCCATGCCGGTTCATCATTAAATGGCTGCAACTTGTATTGGACAGGAACCACATACTGAAAAAAAATTCCGGGCCTTTAAGCAATTCCCCCAGCCTCTCCAAGCTCATCATCAGAAAGAAGCAAGTTGCCAACAGACCAGGGCCCACAAAAACAAACAGCATCAGACCCTGCCAGAACAACATATGCAAAACCTGCATGCATGTCAACTATTACAATGATATTACAATGATCACCCCCTCCCACACCGCAACACACCTTTCAAAACAAAGGGATCCTGTACATGTCTATCACAACATGTGGTCTGCCTCATCCTATGCTCTAAATGCCTCAGTAAAATCTATGTGGGTGAAACCAGAGGATCATTATACTCCTGAATGAACTCTCAAAGGCAAATGAAAAAGACAGAAATGCCACATGACCTGTGTGTGAACACTTCAGACAAAGCAGTCACTCTGTATCTGACCTTTCAGACCTTGTATTCACGGGAAATCTGCATAACACCTTCAAAACACAAGTCTAAAAACTTAAATTCATTATTGTATTAGACAGTAAAAATCATGGACTGAATGGTGAGATTGGATTGATGGCTTATTTGTAACCTCCTTGCAATGCCCCTCCAACAGCAGGCTGCTTTCTCCCTGTATCTGTGTGTGTCATGGGACACACCCCAGAGGAATGATCTGTGTAACCTTCCTATTCGCTTTTGCCAAGTAACTGTGTGGTTTAATGCAAAATATGCCACACAAGGTTCCTTTTTTGAATGCTTATAACATGCCCTGCATTATTATGGTGTCATGTTTCTTGCACCATCATGTATGTGTACAGATCTGAAATATTTTCGCATGTATTTCACATGCCTCAGGTGAGACAATCAGCTATCTCCCAGCAGTATGTAAACAGTCAGCCAGGGGCCAGTTACATGCAGGAGGTGGCTGTGGCCTGACCCAGGGGTGGGTGGCCAGCTAGCAAAGCAGGGGAAGTCAGTGTCCAGTAGTGGATGATCAGGTAGGCACAGTGCTGCAATAGACCATATACTGGGAGGGGAATGTCACCCCCACATGACTGAAGAGTTAATGGGCCATTTTATCTTGAATGCTAACACTTCCATTTCATGCATCTGAAGTAGGATAACACCCACGAAAGCTCATGCAATGAATTTATTAGTCTTTAAATGCGCACAGGACTTACTTGTTTTGTTTAGGCTAAACAATCTTTCATCTTCTATTTATCTGGGGTATTGAGTTAGGCACTCTCTGTGGGAGATACTCTGCTGCCAACTTAGCTATAACAGGTGATTTGACCTTGTCTTCCTGTACATGCTGTTCCCCAGTGTTCAGATCTTTACAACTGTTTTGATTTGCTGTTAGTGTGACCTGATATCATGACTTACACTTCTCTGTATTTGCTTCCTTCCATTCTGTAAGTTCCTCCAGCTTCAAAGTGTCTAAGTAGGATTTTCTCACATGAAAGCTCATGCAAAAGATAAATTTTAGTATCTAAGTATCACCTGACTACTTGTTTGTTTTTTAACTTAACTACTGTCACGCATTGGGGGTGGTTTAATTATGCCAGCAAGACAGCTGCTGCAGTACAGTTGTGCCACTGTAAGGTTCATAGTTTCCTAGACCTGAAGAAAAACTTTGCATGAGCTTGAAAGTTTGTCAGTCACCAACAGAAACTGGTTCAATATCAGATATTACCTCACTCACTTTATATCTCTAATATCCTGGAGCCAATAAAATGGAAGTACTGCATACAACATTGAGAAATAAGGCCTTTTTTAATACACAAAGGTTGAAGATGGATTAAGATGTAGATTTTTCAAGTTAGGGACACTGATACTGTACATTCTATTTAATTGATCGTAAGGACTGTGTTTGTTTTGTTATATAGGTGACTGTGAAAGATGCTCTTTATTTTGGGGCAAGATATTAATGCGTTAGTGCAGTAGCTCCTTCTGAGGGCAGATGTCCTCCCCTTTTGTCTTTGGAGGGCATGAAAGGACTCGCCTATAAAGGTCTATGGCTTCAGTATAACAGTATCATCCTCAGCTGGAGGCAGAACTGGAAACAGTGGGGGTCATAGTCACCAGTTGTCACTGAAGTTGGGGATCTGATGACCAGGAACAGATTCAGTTGTGTACAATCCCTATGGAAAATATTTTACAATTACTGTGAATTACTAAGCACATTTGAACTGACATCCTCTGTGGTAAAAATAATGGATTTCAAACAAGCTAAATTCAGTCTGATAAAAATTTGAGGAAAACATAGGTGACTTTAACCTAGAAGAGCCTTGAGGCTTTCAAAACTTAAAGCCCTGCCTGTAATAACTAGGGAAAAGTAGGACATTTCTATCTTCTTGCTGGAAAGTTTTAGCTCATTTTAGATCATCTGGGCATTTCCAGTGTGCCCATCCCTCAGATAGCTAGGCACTAAGATGTTAACATGGCGATATTGGCCAATGAAGACAGGATTTAAACTTATCTTCAGGGTACCTAGTTTTTAAGAGGGTTGGGCCCTGTCTAGAAGCCACTATGGTTGACCCCCCCCCCAAATAAAATGCTTCCCCAACCCGCAGAGTCTTCAAAAGGTTTGCTGTGTGATGATAATCTGATCTTAACTGATATGTTCTGAACTGCCACTGATATTTTTTTTTCCAGATGCTGGTTATCTCTTTTTTGCAAAATTTACAAGTAACTGTTGTATAGTTTTTAATAGTTCATAAAGATTCTGAAGACAAAAATACCCAAACTGGTACATACATATCAACTTTGCCTTTGTTTTGATTTTTAAAATCCCATTATCTCTAAACCTATAAAAGACATTTCGATGTCCTTCCCTGAGGCAATATGGCATGTAAACCAAAATAATCTTTGAACTGCTATTGCACTTGTAATAGTTTTGTTTTTATGATGATAAAATTTGTAAATATTGGTAGGAGAACAGAACACTTCACAGGATGTACTGTTGATGACAGTGATGATTGGAAGTATTTGTAAGGTAACTCTCATCAGGTTTTCTGGGCACACTTTAAAATGTTATGAATTGGACACCATTAATAAGAGAAAATACAGCATTTCTTTTGTAACTCACAGCTTAGTCCAGGCCAAGATTTCATAGCCTGCAGTCAGTAGGAAACCTGGGCAAAGATGAGTTTCAATTCATTCCACTTCTAGTCAAGTTTGATCTTAAATTCATTTCTGTAGGAGAAAAACACTCTAGGGGCATGTAAAAGCTTTCAAGAATGCTTTCCCTCTGTTTTCCTCCAACATCGTGTTTAAGGTTATTCAAACATTCCTTGTGCTAAGATTACAGGAGAAGAATGTAGTTTTTAAGGTATTTTCATGAAGCACTTTAGGCACTATAAAGTGTTTTGTGTAGCTCAGGGGGTTCACAACTTTTTGGGGGTTTGACACAGCTAGGAGCTCCCCTCCCATGTGCTGTCCCTGTCTCTTCCCCCTCTGCCCCCCTCGTCCCCAACTCTTCCCCCTTCATCTCCGTTTTCCTCTCCCTCAGGTACCCCCCCCCCGCCGCCTGCAGCCCCCAAGTCTGTTCCCCTGAGCACTTGCTCTCA